>OY728157.1:1733229035-1734479035 GCA_963277665.1 Viscum album | reverse complement strand
GAACTTTTAGGACTTATATAAATTTACTACAGACTGAATTTGATTTTATTATAACTAGTACCCCTCCCGTGCAAATGCACGGGACTATTCAATTTTATTTCAATTTTTTTAGTTCTGCGTCATTCAAAAAATATTGTAATGTCGTTGTACTCTATAATGTTTAGAATAAAATGATGATAATGAAGTGAATGGGGTGCCTGTGACATGAGGAAATAAAGTGAAGACTAATTGTGATGGAGATGGAACACAATGGAATGGACGAGTTAGTGATAAGAGACATATATGAAACAGAATGTGGAGGTGAAGGTGTAGTTGGAGGAAAGAGGAAAGATTGTGATAAATGGTGGAAGGCATCCTAGAGAGAGTTTAAAGGTTTATGGATTTTTAAGGGAGCAGATGGCCTTGAGAATATGTTGGGGTGAGGATTAGTAAAAATTATGATTTCGTTCGGTGTGGTTTCTCTAAAAGCTAATATAGTTGGGAGTAGATGACCTTGAGAATATGTATGTGTGTGTCTATGTCCAAAATAATACTAAAATAGTCCAATTGGATGTTCATACATATGGACTATTTTGACTAAAAACACCAATCACACAATGTAATTTATACTTTTATATTCCCTAAAAATGATGAAAATTATGCAGTACTGAACAAATATAGTGAAAAAATAATGATTCCATCTCATAATTATTCGATAATTAAATATGTTTATATGATGAGGGATGAAAACTAATCATTTACCACAATTGTAAAAGAATAAATAATTCAATATGAATAATTATAGGACTTTAGTAAATATTCCCAGAACATGAGATTTTCATGAGAGGTTCACCTTTTTAATACATAATGTAAAATCTTGTATTCAACCACATCCATGGCCACATGACTTAAACTATAAACACCCCATCAATTCCACATTAAGAAGTTACTTCAGAACATAGAGTTGTTTGGATAAGTTCAAATAGTCACAATGTACAGAAAACTGTACATTGATGCTAGAACATCCTTGTAGAATCAAACATGAACTAAAAAATTCCCAAATATTTGAATCTGTTGTATAGAATCCCTATAAAAAGAAAAATAGTAGAACATGAGAAAGGGTTCATTTGTGTTATATATGTTTTTTACAGTGAGTGATGCCGAGAAGAAACAGTAACCTGTTTAGCTGCAGGATACATTCGTATGAAACAAAAGGCAGCTGGCCCTGCATGTAAGAGATTTAAGACAGTCAGATGCGGCCAGTGTCAACCAGTGTGTCACTTGGAAAAGACACTAATTAGTAGATGAGAAAATCACCTCGCTGCAATGACCTATATGATTAATTTATGGGAGCCAAGTGGGGTTACATGTTGTTGTGCATGTCACATTTGAATAAAGATGTTACCATTTCAAAGATGAATATGTACATTGCAACAGATTTCATCATTAGTCTCTCTACCAAATTGAAGTCACCAGAATTTGAATACCTGGAGGAATCATAGGTAGAGCAGACCACAACTTTCTTGTTAATTTCATGGTTTGGAATAAAATGGATAAATTGCAATAAACAAGATGGGAAAAAGAAAAAACATAACCTTTAATTTCATTGAAGAAAGCCATTTGTTACTTCGTTTTCTTCCTCAGTCACATATAGAAGGAAAGTACCTGCAATAATACGTCTCCAACAATGGAGCCTCTGCTTGTTGCCATAATACCAAGGCTATATCTGCTGAAACACATCATCACTACAACATCTACTTAAAAGAATAAACATAAGATATTAGTATCAGAGTTGGCAGCTTGAGTCAGTTCTAGAGACAATGAAAATGAATGTGTTCATTTGATATATGCTCACAAGGTTACATGTTAGAATCAAAAATTGAAAATTTATAAAATAATACAACACCTGAATATTGAGTCATCCATGTCAGGATCATTTGTCGACGCGAAGGTTCTAACTTTATTGAATGGCAGCTTCAGTCAGTTCTAGAGATACTCATAGTATTTGTTTGTTTGATATATTGTAAAATAACTAATGGGAATAAAATAAAATAAAAAGGACAATAAGTTTTGGGTTCAAAACATCATAAAGAAAATTACAGAAGCATACCCACTAAATCATGATGAAAAGAAAATTATACTGGACCTTCTCATGCATGGAATCAAAAACCCTCCTATAAACTCACAAGAAGATGTTACAGGGCCCAAATGAAAACCCATTCAATGATTCATGTTTTTAAAACCAAATCCATGAAATTCAGTGAACTTAAGGGATCAAATGCAACCACGTTCAACTATCAAGTTATAGACACTTGAACCATGAATCACAAAAAAATCAAAAGAAGCTAAATACAAAGAATTTATGTGGGAAGAGTTAATATACAACATAAAACTAACCTATTAGAGGTTGAATGGAATTATCATAATCATTTACTTCCCCACCTTATAAAGATTTTGATTTTTCCCTTCGACTTTTGGCACAATAATTATGCACGGGATGAGTTGGACCTTTAGAATCTGAAAACATATAACAGAAACATTAGGAGAATTAAGACCAGAAAATCGTGGGTGATGCTGGTGATGAAAATGGAACCAGATTCAACTTCTCTCCACATGCATAGCTCTTGATGGTGGTGCATTATAAGGCCAGGAAAGTAATGCAGCACAATAGTTCCCCAGCACTGAAGTTGAATCTGGTCTCAGATCTTAACTTTAGGTTCCAGTGCAGCGGATGGTGAAGGAAAACAATCGATGCCTTTTGAAAAAGCAGAGCCTGTAGGAAAGTTGAGTGAAAGTTTATAAGATAGTATGTGTCATTGAGGAGCACTGATTTGGGATAATATGCAATGCTAACCATTTTTATAATTACCTGTTGGGGGCATGGATGGGCAGCTTTCCTCTTTAGCTGAGGATCTGGTACATGTTCACTTTTCCCATTCATCTAAACCTTCAGAAAGTATTTCTATGTGTGGCTTCATATCTACAGTGATGGTTAAAGATTGAAACAGGCTGAGAAAGTCAAATGTTAGTACTGTCAAGGCAATGTAAATTACCTAAATCACCTTCTTTGAGCCCACAAAGGATTCAATTTTCTTCCAATCATGATCAAACCTGAAAATGATCATAAAATGTTAACACCTAGATAGTTCCAGTAGGTCAACCCCATACCATTAGCGGGTGTGGTCTTGAGAGTAGAAACCACCACATCCTTTTCCTATTGAGTGTTGATTTTAGTTCATATTGAACTTCAGCTTGAGTGAAGTCAATATGATGTCCATTAAGACATCTCACATAAAGTATTTACTGATGAACATAAAAAATTATCCACTGGTCAAAATAAAAACTACGTCAACTGCTAAAATAGAGTACAAGATCCACTGTTCAGAAACATATATCAGAATTGATATAGAGCAAAACTACAGTTCTGTTCATAGTTATGTAATATGAATAAGCAACATTAAATAGCCTCCCAGTACTACCATGATTTGTCGATGCAGAGAAGCAGCACTTCACCAAGTTGGTAGACATTTATATTGATCCCTACAATAGGTAATTATACTTTACTGTGAGTAAGACACATATTACTATGAAAAAAAATAGCTGACATCCATAAAGGTCACAAAATTTAGTAAACATCAAATTTATGCTTAAAAAAACTAATAGAGCAAGGTTCCTAAATCAAACCTCCTTCCCAGATGCAACCTTAACACAATGAGGAAACATCACACAAAATGTGTATATTTTCTAATATGAAATAGGAAAGTTGAAATTTGATGATTTTGCAACAGGCCTACATTACCTTGGAAATGCATGGAAAACAGTCAGTCTAGTTTGCCAGATTTTTTATTTCTGTTATCCATTATATGGAGATGATCTTCATTGGAATTAGTTGGCGTGGAGTCTATAGATAATGATTCTTTCCCTTCGACTACATCTTCAACATCAAAATCAGTCAGTAGCTTTTTCTACATGAAGATATCATTGTAATGAATGAGTAGTAATCAGCACTTATAAGACACACCAATGAAGCAACAATATAATATTTAATTGTTGGAATATCAGAAAAACTGTTGTAGTGCATTTGTAATAAAATGTAAAAATAAAACAAAATGAAGGGAAAACCAGTATTGTTTACAATATGTACACACTGACAGTAACAGGAAACGAAGATAGAGAATCTATACCCGAGTTGAACTTACAATTGTACTTGTTGTATTGAATTCAGCATCACTGTTGTAGCTGACTATTGAAAATGCAACACGGTGATGTTCCTAAAACAGATGGGTGAAATGAATTTTATAGGTATGTGGTGACTGGTTTAATACTAAACCGAATTCTAAGTAAGGAAGAATAAAATAATACGTCGTAGTAATGTAAATGAGAATGTTGTAATCTGAAATTCGTAAGGCTGGGAAGTAAAATTTTGGGGAGGAATTGCCATACTTACCTAACTGTCTGCAAAACTTTGATGATAGTTGGTGATATGATTTTCATTATCAATGATGAAGATAATTTTGTAAGTGCTCAGTTCTGAAGAACATTTTCGATTCTAAATGTTGTAATTTGTGACATCTACTACCAGCAATATTTTTTTTGAAAACGTTTAGCTCTGTGGGAAATCCATACTCATCCTGGTCCTATTATGTAATGAAACAGAATAGTGAGTTAAAAAATAACATCAAATACATACAGAAGATAAAATAGTTCAAGAAGATTACTTGAATCATAGAATCTTTCAATTAAGAAGTTGTTTTGTTTATGAATTGCATGACGAGTTTATCGAAGAGAATGACAGACAATGAGTCTTTCTCATCTGTCACTAGCAGTTGAACTCTAAACATGTTGTATTTATAGTTGTTAGAAGTCCTGAGGTTGTATCAGTACAATTAAATTCGTATAGTAAGCCTATACCCAAGTAATATTTAGCAAATAAGAAACACATTAAATTAATACCTTGGAGTAGTGAAGCATGGTTGTTTTTTACAATTCTGGCACCAAATATTCCCATCCGCAGTTTGAACTTTTTTCATGCAAGAGTTGCATGATTAAAAATACTAGTTATGATTGGATTGAAGTTTAACTATTGTAGAAGAAATCAAACACTTTTTCAGTTGTGAGACAGTAGTTCATATTAATATATTCATGAAAGTAGGTCTTACATGTAATAGTATTGTAGATGACATATTAAAAGAAAAAAATCAGGATATTGTACTTACCTCTAGAATATTTTTTACATCATGAATTATTTTTTTGTTATTCTAATAAGGCAATGTTGTAACAAAACTGTTTGAAATTGTTGATGGAAGACTTTATAATTGCAAATGACTGATGATTCCAGATCTGTTAAATGAAAAAAAGCAGCATTGAAGACAACATTTTATGCAGTAGTCAATCATTTTGTTGGTGTTTCTAGAAAGAATAGCTGGAAAAAAAATATAAGTTATAAAATTACCTGCTTCTGAAGTTGTGGACTACTGGGATGTCCAAGTTCAGTAGTATTTTTGAAGCATTTATTGAAGTGGTGATAACAACAGATTCTGGAACATATTGAAGAGCATAAGCAGGATTAGAAGTGTCTAGTTGTAAACAAAACAGTCAAAGTCTGGAACATTTAGTAGAGCAGAACTTTAATTTACAAACATTATAGTATGAAATTAGGCATAATTGAATTTCACTTGGTCGAACATTACAGTTTTCATATACAATTAATGAATTTCATTTGTTGGAATATATTAGCTGCTGTATATATATAGTTTGATAACATTTTAGTTCTCAATTAGAACTTAAAAATTAAAGTGTTGTTAATGCAATATGATAGAACATGTTGAAGATCATAAGCATAACTCCAATTGAACTACTCAACATTATAGTTTGTAGTATGTAAGATATTTTAATGTGTAGCTAGATATCTTACAGCTCAATCTCTTTGCCCTGACCAGCTACAAAATAATTATTTTAGAGGATTTTTTGTTGTTTTCCAAGTACTCATACATTATGTTGGCAAACTTCCCCCACAAGCTACAGTTCATTCACAAGCCTCTACAAGAAATCATCGTAGTTATGTTGGTAATTGCAATATCCTATGTTAATTATTTTGAGTAGTAAAAGATGCATACTTTTCATCCTCTAAAACAATTTGAATCTTCTGATTGGAAGTACTGATGGACTGTATAGGATATGATTGTCGCAGATATCCAATAATTTCTATAACAGGAAAAAATTGATGTAAAACTAATATTCTTTATGATAGTAGTATCCCCTAAAAGTGTGTGAATAACATAGTAATTGAAGAAATTAAAAAGTATACTATGTCAGATCTGTATTTGTGGATGATATTTATTAAAGACATGTAGTGAAGATGCATTTGAAATTAGTAGGTTTCCCTATAAATAGAGTTGTAATGAAACATACCTATTAATTGTTGTTCGGGAACGACTTTGTTAACAATGTCAGCAAAAGAAGTGAAGTCAAAGCTAAACTGTGGAAGTTGTGTAACACCCCAAGCTTCCACGGTACGCTTCTCTCTAAATAATACAGTAGCATGTGTTGTACGCAACTTCAAGTTCTAACACACACCACAACTAATAAAACTAGCTGTTATGAATAGTAATACCCACTTTTTGAAATTTTATACATTTTATATTTTAAAATGGAATTCATTTTTGGATTTCAAATATTAAAATTAGCCTAGGGTGAAATTTTGGAACTTTTCGGATAACATTTATATTTTGATGAATAGTGAAAATTACTAGATTTTAATTAAAAAGAACTTTTTTAATCAAAATAATTAATAGTGATAAATTATGAATTTCAGTGGTTTTAAAGTATATTTAGAATATATTTTTACCATATAATACAATTCTGGTCATTGGACATAATTTCATATTTAAACCGGACATAAACAAGTGTCAATCTTTTGATAGTTATTACCTCTTAAAAACACGATTTTTGTTTTAACACCAGGAATTAATTTTAAATTAATTTCTGCCACTTCTGTGTTTTGAATTTAGAAAAATGGATTCCATATTTAAAATCATGAGATCCAAATTGTGTAAATAGGTAACTTTTATTTTTAGATATTTTGAATAATTACTTCGGTAAATATTTTATTTACCATGGTTAAAGGGTAAATCCGGTAAATAAGGGTAAAAAAATAATATTATAATAACAATAAATTACCCTAAAATGCATCCTAACCTTATTTTTTGATACATGTCCGACCATGGTCATTTTTGGGTTGATTTTGGGACCCCATGGATCCACTTTTAAGTGATAAGGACACTTTATATTAATTAAGTTAAAATAAATACAAAAATGACATAAGCATATATCTTTTAGCAAAAAAAAATTTACAAAGGGTTATATATGTTTATCTTTAAACTATAAATATTCATTAGAAAGATAAAAAAATTTCCTACATAATGGTATTTTATTTATAATTTTTAAAAATTTAATAATTAATATTATTTATGACACAATAATGATGCAGTATTTTCCTTATTAATGAAAAAATCAAATAATTGGTATTATAAATGTTAAAATAAATATAATTTGAAAGTTTTGATGACATCCATGAATTTTATTGGTTAATATGACATTATATTATTGCTTAAATTAATTTGGTTCGAATTAATAAAGTTTTTAAGACTTTAACAAAAATCAATTATTGAATAGTGTCAAAATTGACATAAAAGAGTTTTTTAAAACAAATATTATATTATTAATTGATATTAAATTCCTAAAAATCTAAGTTCCGGCCAAGAGACTTATATCATGATAGGTTTATCATTAATGGACCACTTGGGGGGTCTCTTGGATGTATATGGTAAGTTTATTAACTATATAATATAAAAATACAAAGTGACATGGTAAATGTCAATCTAATTAACTAAGAGTTAAAACTAAAAGATAAGGTTAATATAATGACCAAAACCTGTCTAAAATCTATTTGTTGAGTGGTTTTAGACCTATCCCCACCTTAACCTTTAAATAATCCACTTTGGAGCCATTATAAACCGAATATTAATTTATTATAAAATAATATTTCTAGCTTTTCCAAAGGTGCTCCTCACCCCTCTTATAAAAGGGCACTCCCCCTTCTCACTAATTCACACTTTAAAAGCCTTTTGGTTCGTCCAAACCCTGCCCAAATACTCTCTAAACTTCCCTCAATTCAACCTATAGGTTTTAGTTTGATCATAAAGCCACCTTAAGGAGCCCTTTTGATCAAATCAAAAGGAAGAACCCGAAGAAGAGGTAATGTTTTCACCACCCTCTTTCAAGTTCCTTTCTTCTTCAACTTCTTCTTTCTTTGTTTTTCCCATTCTAAAATAATAACTCCAGTATATTATATATACTGTGATGTTATTATAAATATGGTACAACCATATTCAGTATTCTATCCATCCTTTTAATGACATGTCACCATACGTGCGTACGTACGGCTTACCGTCTCCACGTTGTGGTGTAATTGTTATTCAATATATTATTATTTGGATGGGTATAATAATGATGTTTAATTAATGTAAATAATAAATATAAAATGATAATTATTTTGTATATATGATATACCATCCAATTATATATTATTTTAATATCAAAATAGTGATATTGTCGCTCGTGCGTACGTACGGATTACCGTCTCCATGAACGCGATGAGATTCATTCCCCATCATATCCATTCAAGAATAAATTTCATTTGATGAATAAAAATAATTTTTAGGGACATGATATCATTCTGTATATGAATAAGATACATCCCATCCATAACAAATACGGCTTGCATAATAAATAATATAAAGGAAAACGAATCCGTTAACACCCGAAACGACGATAATACTAAGATATTATTAACAAATCAATGTTAAAAGATCATATATGATATAATATTAATGTAAATGATTTTTTTATAATTCAATAACAATTATTTCACCATTATACAGGTGGTTAACCTACCGTCGACCAAGGAAAAAGTACAAAGTAAGGGGTTTCTTATCTCACTTTAAATTCTGTGAGATTTCCATTATTCACCACTTATTTATTGCATGTGGTGTGTGTACTGCCCATGTTTGTATTCATTTTGTAATATAATTTAATTCATGTATATTTAAATCATCATTGTATTATCCTTCTTTCATGGGTGTATGTTTAGTAAGTTACCAAATCAATAAGGTAATTTGAAATTTTAATTTCCACTCATTCGGCTTTACTCATACTTCATTGATTATTTTACTCCAAGATTATGTGTGGAATCGCTATTTATTTTCTTATGTCATAATTTCCACTCCTCTTTCTATGGATATACTTTTGATACACATAATCACTCCATTTATAAATTCTAAAGTCATCGATATGAACTTTATAAGAGTAATTTTAACTCAATCTCCATTTATTGAGTTAAACATCTAATTCATTGGTGTTGTTTTTACAAGATTATGTGTGAATGTCCTTTGATTGTTTTACACTGAATATCCAATCATATTGAGTGTATTTATATTTGTCACACATAATTATGTTTTTGATTTATCCTTAACCTAAGGATACAGTCTTTATGATATATTTCATCTCAATTTACATTCCATTGAGACTCCTTTGTTGTTATACACCAATTCACTTTTATATGGTGTATATAATGTAATTTGACATAGTATATCATAAACCCCTTTATTCTCATGATATTACAATGTTTTTATTACCTCAATTATTTGTATTCAAGTGTCTCTCTTTTGGTTAGGAACTCTAACTAAAATATCATTTTAAAATGTTTTAAATATTTATTATTCTAAATCTTTCTCATTAATGTTCATGTTTTAAAAATAGTTTTAAGGATTTATTTATATGGACATTAAAGTTTACAAATCAAAATTCTTTTTAAAAGTTTCAAAGTGGTACGGGACACTTTGATTCAAAAATCTATTTTTAAATATCTTCTTGACAAATGGTGTGACTTTTAAATGATTTCAAGAAGAAGGGGGATATTTCTCTCTAATAGTTTTGATGATTATTTTCATCTATGTCAATATCCTTCATTATTCTCGATTGAGGTTAATCTGATACAATACAATCTTCCTTATTGTATCGAATGAGTTATGTTTGACTGTGGATGTGATATTTTTATACCATTCATGGTTTGTGGATCAAGTATTGACATTTCGTATGCTAGTTTTAATACGAATGTTTATGTTATATTTAAAACTTTTCATATGAGGAATGCATTGGACTTAGTAAGTGACGGGTGGAGCCCGCTATAGCTCCTCGATGCATTGATAGGTCTCATGAGACAAACTAGTGTCTTGGAACGAGGCCTTGACAAAATCTTATTTGTAGTCTTGGCACGAGGCCTTGGCTACGTGGTTATGATAGTCTGGCATTATGCATTCCATCATTAAGAAAGTGGTTATTGATATTGCATGTGATTATTCAACTAGTAGAATATCCATGTGAATAAGTAAATGACATTATTTCATTCTATCTTTGCCATATTATTGTGAATTTCAAGTTTAAAAGGCTTTTGTTTCAATTATACATTTCCTTAAGTGTTTATGCTTATCTATGAAAGCTTCTACTATATTGTTATCCTTACTAAGCATCTGAGCTCACCCCTTTCAATGTCTTATTTTTTCCAGGATGTGAAGAAGTAATTTATGAATGACCTGTAGGGATAGTATGAGGGGATATGAAGATAAGATGTTGTTGTAGTTTTTTTACCTTGTGATGTAATGTTAGACTTATGAATATATCTAGTGTTTCCAAGACTATTAAACTAATCGGTATTTAGAGACTTGATCCTTTGTGATCATGCCAATGTTATGTAATAATGCACTGACTCTGGGTAACTGGGGTCGGGGCGTTACAGTTGGTATCAGAGGAAGTTTAGTACAAACTTGGGAGCTAGATTTAGATAAACTCTGATTCGAGCACATAGCCCTAAGATAGACTTTGAGGATTAGTATAGAAGAACTTCCTAGAATTTTGGTATTGTAGAGATTTTGTGAGTTTTCCGAGCAATACATCCTTGTCTGGATATGAGCAGGTAGAGGCGACTCTGGCACAGATGTACCTAGGGGTAAAACCTGAAAACACCACTTTGAGCTAGACTCGAATGGGAATTGGTGCACGACAACAGGCTTTGTTGCACTCTTGGTTACGACACTCCTGGGGGATATGCTTAGGATAATTTACATTTTCTTTACAAACCGATTTGAAGTATTATATATAAGATGAGAGTAAATGACCTTGGTTAATCCTAATGTGTTTCAAATTGATAATATGGTGATATGATATTCTCTAAATGATTTTATGACTACTGTTACTCACACAATGCTTTCTGGTTTTAGTCAATGGCTGGATTCCAAGGAAGTCATAGTGACTTTGAGAATGATGTACAAGGTGGGAACGGTGGTGGAAATGAGCAACAAAATGAAATGTTGATAGGCGTAAAAGATATCGTCTTCATGCCAAATCAATTTTCCAAAAATATGATCAACAATATATATATTAACCAATTCCCGGACTCAACAAAGAAGAGAAAGGTGATGAATGATAAGAGATACAACAGTGGAGACCATGGAGAAAGGAATCCTCAATTTCCATCATGCAGGAAATGTGGAAGGAGACACCCAGGAAAGTGTCTCAATGAGAAAAAAAAATGCTTTACGTGTGGGAAGGAAGGACATAAAGTGAAGAATTGCCGAAGAAAAATGAAGATTACTATGGAAGAAGATAAAAATGGTTCCAAGAATCCATTTATAGTCATTTGTCGTTAATGTAGGGGACCTGGCCATTACCCGAGTGAATGACCTATTCTATAGGATATTTTCTTGGTCAAAGAAGAAGCTATGTGGAAATAAATGGTTAGAGAAATGTTTAAAAATTATTAGTGCTCCTTGTTGATGGGTTTACTTTGGAATAATTTTCTCTTGTACTTGTAACCCTGAAATTTGCCATGTGAGAATGATATTTGAGGAAGAATTATCTTTTATCTTGTGGATATAGTTATAAATAACCATTTGGTTTTATATGATCATTGGGTTTTAGGAAATTACAAGTTATTATAATTTGGGATGAAAATGCAAGGTATGAGATAACATTTGTGGTTAAATTATGTTATGGTTATTTTGAGTAATTTATCTCATTTTGGTAATGTTATAAAATATAGTTTTTGAAAAAGGACAACACACAGACCTTGTGACAACCCGTCGCGTCGGACAAAGCTGTGGGAATCGAACCCACAACCAAAGTGCGATTGAGATTTATCACCTACCACTGGACTACGCGAAGTCCCTGGTTAGTGTGACTATTATTTTTAGTTAAATTATTTTATTGATCAATAATAATTTGATTTTGGATCTTATGTCTTATCAAATGAATACCCTTAATATAGGAAAATGATTTGGTGATTAAGTGATAAATGTTATTTTGGAAGATGTTCGCTTTGTTGGGAACACTATATGCCCAAGGAAAATAGAATAGTATGGGATTTCATTTGAGGAGTAATGGTGGATTTTTATCTATGTTTTTATTGTGGATTTATAGTGATTTGGGTTATTTATGGAAATGATTAACCTATAATAGAGAATATGTGATTAGGTTAATTAATTTTAAGTATGTGACTTTAAGAGTAATTGATGTCATTTGGAGATACCATTTAATGTGGAAGACTACATAACCAAATTCTTCTAAGTTTTGAGTTTCAATATTATTTTGGATTTTATTAAAAGATTTTTAGGACAATTATTTATTGAATGCTATTTATTTAACTTTGGGGTATTGTTGGTTTAATTTTAGAAATTTAGATTAGTGTTTCTTTCTCTAATGAAATGACCTTTTGGGGGATCATCAGATCTTATACTAACCATTTTGGTTTTGATTAATCTCTAAAGACAAGGTAAATATATAGTTTATTCTTCGTGGATCATGTGATTCTATAAGAATTTTATTTTAGCTCTTCTAGTGTGACCAAGTCTTCTGGAATACTCATTGTTTAAAAATGATTTAGTGGTAGAAATTTATTAAACAATGAAACTTTACTTAAAAATTAAGTATATCTCTTTATGTTATTAGTCAATCTCAGAAATTAATTCCTCATCTTTATGTAATGTAACTTAAAAAAAAGTTGTTCGTTTACTTTTCCTACTGGGAAACTAATGACCATTTGTCTCATCACAAGTTTGTGGTTTTCTTGTTGTTAACTTTCTCTTGATCGTGTTTTTTATCCCTCTCCATCAGAACTTGACACTTAGTTCATCATCTATATCCATGTTTTTTCACATGGAATCCTAGTATAGGTTATCTCGGGTGACCTTTGTACTTCTGTTTCTTTCTTTTAAAGTGATAGTTTTATTAACTCTTTTTACGATGTGGTACTTTACATTATATTCTCAATCCCAATTTTAAAAATTGCGAGGATGCAATTTATTGAAGGAGGGTAGAATGTAACACTCCAAGCTTCCATGGTACGCTTCTCGCTGAATAATACAGTAGCGTGTGTTGTACCCAACTTCAAGTTCTAACACACACCACAACTAATAAAACTAGTCGTTATGAATAGTAATACCCACCTTTTGAAATTTTATACATTTTATCTTTCAAAATGGACTTCATTTTTGGATTCAGAATATTGAAATTAGCCTAGGGTGAAATTTTGGAACTTTTCAGATAACATTTATATTTTGATGAATAGTGAAAATTACTAGATTTTAATTAAAAACAACTTTTTTAATCAAAATAATTAATAGTGATAAATTATGAATTTCAGTGGTTTTAAAGTATATTTATAATATATTTTTAACATATAATACAATGTTTGTCATTGGAAATAATTTCATATTTAAACTTGATATAAACAAGTGTCAATCTTTTGATAGTTATTATCTCTTAAAAACACACTTTTTGTTTTAACACCGGGAATTAATTTTAAATTAATTTCTGCCACTTCTATGTTTTGAATTTATAAAAATGGATTCCATATTTATAATCAGGAGTTTCAAATTGTGTAAATAGGTAAATTTTATTTTTAGACATTTTGAATAATTACTTCGGTAAATATTTTATTTACCATGGTTAAAGGGTAAATCCGGTAAATAAGGGTAAAAAATAATATTATAATAACAATAAATTACCCTAAAACGTGTCCTAACCTTATTGGTTGATACATGTACGACCATGGGCATCTTTGGGTCGATTTTGGGACCTCATGGATCCACTTGTAAGTGATAAGGACACTTTATATTAATTAAGTTAAAATAAATACAAAAATGACATAAGCATATATATTTTAGCAAAACAATTTTTACAAAGGGTTATATATGTTGGATTTTAGACTATAAATATTCATTAGAAATATAAAAATATTTCCTACATAATGGTATTTTATTTATAATTTTTAGACATTTAATAATTAATATTATTTATGACACAATACTGATGCAGTATTTTCCTTATTAATGAAAGAATCAAATAATTGGTATTATAAATGTTAAAATAAATATAATTTGAAAGTTTTGATGACATCCATGAATTTTATTGGTTAATATGACATTATATTATTGATTAAATGAATTTTTTTTGAATTAATAAAGTTTTTAAGACTTAAAAAAAACAATTATTGAATAGTGTCAAAATTGACATAAAAGAGTTTTTTAAAACAAATATTATATTATTAATTGATATTAAATTCCTAAAAATCTAAGTTTCGTCCAAGAGACTTATATCATGATAGGTGTATCATTAATGGACCACTTGGGGGTCTCTTGGATTTATATGGTAAGTTTATTAACTATATAATATAAAAATACAAAGTGACATGGTAAATGTCAATCTAATTAACTAAGAGTTAAAACTAAAAGATAAGGTTAATATAATGACCAAAACCTGTCTAAAATCTATTGGTTGAGTGGTTTTCGACCTATCCCCACCTTAACCTTTAAATAATCCACTTTGGAGCCATTAGAAACCGAATATAAATTTATTATAAAATAATATTTCTAGCTTTTCCAAAGGTGCCCTTCACCCCTCTTATAAAAGGGCACTCCCCCTTCTCACTAATTCACACTTTCAAAGCCTTTTGGTTCGGAAAAAACCTATTCAAATACTCTCTCAACTTCCCTCACTTCAACCTAGAGGCCTTAGTTTGATCAGAAATCCACCTTAAGGATCCCTTTTGATCAAATCAAAAGGAAGAACCCGAAGAAGAGGTAATGTTTTCACCACCCTCTTTCAAGTTCCTTTCTTCTTCAACTTCTTATTTCTTTATTTTTATCATTTTAAAATAATAACTCCAGTATATTATATATAATGAGATGTTATTATAAATATGGTACAACCATATTCAGTATTCTATCCATCCTTTGAATGACATGTCACCATATGTGCGTACGTACGGCTTACCGTCTCCACGTCGTGGTGTAATTGTTATTAAATATATTATTATTTGGATGGGTATAATAATGATGTTTAATTCATGTAAATAATAAATATAAAATTATAATGATTCTATATATATGATATACCATCCAATTATATATTATTTTAATATCAAAATAATGATATTGTCGCTCGTGCGTACGTACGGATTACCGTCTCCACGAACGCGATGAGATTCATTCCCCATCATATCCATTCAAGAATAAATTTCATTTGATGAATAAAAATAATTTTTAGAGACATGATATAATTCTGGATATGAATAAGATACATCCCATCCATAACAAATACGACTCGCATAACAAATAATATAAAGGAAAACGAATCCGTTAACACCCAAAATGACGATAATACTAAGATATTATTAAAAAAATCAATGTTAAAAGATCATATATGATATCATATTAATGTAAATGATTTTTTTATAATTCAATAACAATTATTTCACCATTATACAGGAGGTTAAACTACCGTCGACCAAGGAAAAAGTACAAAGTAAGGGGTTTCTTATCTCACTTTAAATTCCGTGAGATTTCCATTATTCACCACTTATTTATTGCATGTGGTGTGTGTACTACCCATGTTTGTATTCATTGTGTAATATACTTTAATTAATGTATATTTACATCATCATTGTATTATCCTTCTTTCATGGGTGTATGTTTAGTAAGTTACCAAATCAATAAGGTAATTTGAAATTTCAATTTCCACTCATTCGGCTTTACGCATACTTCATTGATTATTTTACTCCAAGATTATGTATGGAATCACTATTTATTTTCTTATGTCATAATTTCCACTCCCCTTTCTGTGGATATACTTTTGATACACATAATCACTCCATTGATAAATTCTCAAGTCATCGGTATGAACTTTATAAGAGTAATTTTAACTCAATCTCTATTTATCGAGTTAAACATCTAATTCATTGGTGTTGTTTTTAAAGATTATGTGTGAATGTACTTTGATTGTTTTACACTGAATATCCAATCATATTGAGTGTATTTATATTTTTCACACATAATTATGTCATTGATTTATCCTTAACATAAGGATATGGTCTTTATGAGATATTTCATCTCAATTTACATTCCATTGAGACTCCTTTGTTGTTATACACCAATTCACTTTTATATGGTGTATATAATGTACTTTGACATAGTATATCATGAACCCCTTTATTCTCATGATATTACAATTTTTTTATTACCTCAATTATTTGTATTCAAGTGTCTCTCTTTTGGTTAGTAACTCTAACTAAAATATCATTTTAAAATGTTTTAAAGATTTATTATTCTAAGTCCACTACTAGAAAACTAACCTATACCAACGGTTTGGAATCGTTGGTATAAGCCTCTAAACCATTGGTATAGCCTATACCAACGTTTTGGAGAACCGTAGGCAAGTAAGTCGTTGGGATAGGTCTATACCAACGGTTTTTGGAAAATCGTTGGTATAAGTAATATGAAAATCTATACCAACGGTTCCTTAAAACCGTTGGTATATGTATTTCCAAAAAAAAACATTCGCTGAGATTTGATCCCAGGACCTCCGGTTTATCATTTAACAACCTAACCACTAACCTAACATGACTTCTGTGAACATAATTTCATAAATATATATATATGTTTTATCATAATTATTTTAAATTTTGATTTATTGAATGTTCTGGTTAAGAGGATTCGATAAAAAATCAAAGGACCTATACCAACGGTTGTCAAAACCGTTGGTATAGGTTCCTAGAATCTAGGAAGGTATGTTGAAATATTGGGGACCTTTCCCAACGGTTTGGCCAAATCGTTGGGAAAAGTGGCCACAAATTGGACCTTTCCCAATGGTTTTGGCCAAACCGTTGGGAAAGGGTAGGCTTTCCCAATGGTTTGGCCAAAACTGTTGGGAAAAGTGGCCACAAATTGGACCTTTCCCAACGGTTTTGCCAAACCGTTGGGAATAGTGGCCACAAAGTGGACTTTTCCCAACGGTTTGGCCAAACCGTTGGGAAAGCCTACCCTTTCCCAACGGTTTTGGAAAACCGTTGGGAAAAGTGGCCACAAAGTGGGCTTTCCCAACGGTTTGGAAAAACCGTTGTGAAAGGGGGTATAGAAGTGTTGGGAAAGGTCACATTTCCAGTAGTGATCTTTCTCATTAATGTCCATGTTTTAAAAACAGTTTTAAGGATTTATTTATATGGACATTAAAGTTTCCAAATCAAAATTCTTTTTAAAAGTTTCAAAGTGGTATGGGACACTTTGTTTCAAAAATCTATTTTTAAATATGTTCTTGACAAATGGGGTGACTTTTAAATGATTTCAAGAAGAAGGGGGATATTTCTCTCTAATAGTTTTGATGATTATTTTCATCTATGTCAATATCCTTCATTATTCTCAATTGAGGTTAATCTGATACAATACAATCTTTCTTATTGTATCGAATGAGTTATGTTTGACTGTGGATGTGATATTTTTATACCATTCATGGTTTGTGGATCAAGTATTGACATTTCGTATGCTAGTTTTAATACGGATGTTTATGTTATATTTCAAACTTTTCATATGAGGAATGCATTGGACTTAGTAAGTGACGGGTGGAGCCCGATATAGCTCATCGATGCATCGGTAGGTCTCATGAGACAAACTAGTATCTTGGCATGAGGCCTTGACAAAATCTTATTTGTAGTCTCGGCACGAGGCCTTGGCTACATGGTTATGATAGTCTGGTATTATGCATTCCATCATTAAGAAAGTGGTTATTGATATTGCATGTGATTATTCAACTAGTATAATATCCATGTGAATAAGTAAATGACATTATTTCATTCTATCTTTGCCATATTATGCTGAAGTTCAAGTTTAAAAGGCTTTTGTTTTAGTTATACATTGCCTTAAGTGTTTATGCTTATCTATGAAAGCTTCTTCTATATTGTTATCCTTACTGAGCATCTGATCTCACCTCTTTCAATGTCTTATTTTTTCCATGATGTGAAGAAGTAATTTATGAATGACCTGTAGGGATAGTATGAGGGAATATGAAGACAAGATGTTGTTGTAGTTTTTTTACCTTATGATGTAATGTAAGACTTATGAATATATCTAGTGTTTACAAGAATACTAAACTAATCGGTCTTTCGAGACTTGATCCTTTGTGATCATGCCAATGTTATGTAATAATGCACCGACTCTGGGTAACTGGGGTTGGAGTGTTACAAGTTGGACATCGGTTGGTTGAACATATGTTGTTGCTGTGAAAAAAAGTCGGCAAGCATGTCTTTCACCCAAGTAGTTACCTTAATTAAGAGCAATTTGGAAGTTTTGTATGATGTAGCATAGGCCTTCGCACAGTATGGGTTTGTACTTAGTGATTAGCTGGCGGTTAGTAATTGTACACTGAATTTTAGTCTCCTGCATGAATAATTGACAAAGTGAACATTTAAAAATCATACGACATATATAAGTTACATAAAACAATGTGCTGTAATAGAAGTACATAGAATTATCATTATGAAAACTGTAAAGAAATTGTAACTTCTGGAGAGGACAAACTCACTTTAGTATCACAAATAATCAGATCGATAGAAGCAACTTCAGAGTTGGGTGACGAGTTACACCACAGATTCAATACACGGACTTGTATCTTTAATGTTTCATCAGCATCGATAGTAATCTCTTTCAAAAGACACGTTCTTCGTGACATTTTTTGGTTTCTGTACAAATTCAATTAGAGTAAATATATAAAATAGTAAGCAAAATCATAAGTAATCTATTTATATATATGTGCAATTGATAAAAGCAATGAAATGTAAACATATTGAATGACAAGATACCTAATAAAGGTTATAAAATTTTTCTTTGTAGACAATTTTTTGTGTATAGTCAGAGGCTGGATTATCTCTATCATCAAGAACAATTTTAAAACCTCTTGGTGACGTCACTCTAGATACGGCAACATAAAGTTTTCCATGATATAACATAGGCTTGCAAAGATATAAACAAACATATGACATAGATTGACCTTGAATCTTATTAATAGTCATTGCATAAGAAATAGTCAAAGGATATTGTCTTCTTTGTAGTTTGAAAGGCCATCTGTCATCATTGTGTGTCATATTAATTCTTGGGATGAATGCCAGAAATCCGGAATGACTACTAGTTAAAATTTCAGCTCTGATGACATGGTCACCCAAGTGGGTAATAATAAGACGAGTATCATTGCATAACCCCACTGATTTATCTACATTTCGCAGAAGCATAATTGGAACTCTGATCTTCAAAGTAATTTTGTGTGCATGAAGTCCAGAGACATTAATAGCACTCAACACGTTAGTTGTATATATGTTCTCAGGCCGATCAGTATCAAAATTGGCATTGTAAACAGAATCAGAATTGAATTAATCTTTTCCTTTCGATGTACTAAGAGTTAACATGTAGTCATTAACTTCCTGAACAATGCCACGGGTTGGTGATAATATAGCACGACCTTTCATATATGATACATCTCCATACTTATTGTTGAAATATGGGTATGTGAATTCAACAGATGCTTCCAATGCCGATTTATTTGTTCTCAGAAGGTATGCTGATGGGATATGAATACACGCATCCCCATCATTGAGCTCACCAACACATCCCTCCCCAATATCCAAAATCCACTGTGAAAATCGTTGCACGTCATCAGAACATACATTTGAATCTGTAGAATGAAACCTCGTGTTTTAGGTCAATGTTAAAACCTGATAGTGTTTCCATAGATATGATGACCTTATACTTGAAAATACAATATCACTTATGTCACCACTAGGAATTACTGGAAGTATTTTTCTAAAATCTCCACCTAGGACAACCGGTAAACCACCAAATGTTAAATTAGAGGAATTTTTATTCTTTATTGAAATTATATCCCTTAATGTATGATCAAGAGATTCAAAACAATTTTTATGAAGCATTGGAGCCTCGTCCTAGATAATAAATTCTATTGATTGTAGCAGTTCTGCAATATCACTCCCTTACTTAATATTGCATACAGAGTGATCATTTGTAGATATCGGAATACAAAATTTTGAATGGGCTGTCCTCCCACCTGGTAGGAGTAATGATTCTATTCCACTGGAAGCAACTGTAAGAACAATTTTTCCTTGTGACCTTAGTAAACATGTTAAGACTCTCCAGATGAAATTTTTACCCGTCCCTCTAAATCCATGCAAGAAAAAAAAATCCCCCAGTTGTAGAACACAATGCAAACATAATTATCTTGATAACTTCTTTCTGTTCATCAGTAAGAATATTGTGCAATGATGAGTACTCGTTAAGAAGTTCTTCTCTATTGTGATTGAGCTCTTCTATAATCAACTGATTAGGTTGATCAGCTAATGAGTAATCTGGAACAGGCATTGGAGGATAACATTGAAGAGATTTACCACTGCTGCGGAGAATGTTGTCTATTTAAATCAAACCTAACATTCGTATTTGATGATCCTTTATTGTCAAGTCTATAAGAGAGGTAAATAGTATTAGAAAGAAGTATACTAACATAGATATGTATTGACAAAGACGGTAAGTTTTTTGTACCTTGTATTTGCAGGAGTTGTTGTTGGGAGTATATAATATCATCGGTTAGAATCCTCTAGGTTTCAAGCCAAACAATGTCAGGTCAGGAAATGGTATTTGAGAACAACATTCCAGCAAATAGTCTTCGCAAAGAGTGTCCCATTCCCCAAGTGGAGACATCTTTTAGTGCTTGAATGAACTCATTGTTATCAGCTAACAGTCCCATTGCCGAACATGTTTATTTGAATGTACTATGAGTAATGTTGTTCACCATTCTAATAGAATCGTATGAAGTCACACCTATGACCTTTGTAAGTAGAATCCACAAGTAATAGAGTTCTCTAGAAGATGGTGGCACATAGTACAATCTTCCAATATTGAATCCCTATTTTCGTGGGTACCATTTTTTTCACGGTAGAGGTAGAAAAATCTTGTTGGGAATTATGCATATGTTAGACTTCTGACTTCTGGGTACAACAAATTTTATTCAAACCAAGATGTGAACGTGGTATTAGAAATGTTGCTATTATTTAAGATGTCTTCAATATTGTCACAATCTGCATACGTCACACTGTTTTGTACAGGTAAATGAAACTGCAGTCTATCAACTGGATGATATATAAAGTGGATGTCATAAGAAAAGATCCTCCAAGAAGCTTCACAAGGTGAGATGTACTAGCAGTCGTAGTACATTTTTATTTCGTCGACACTATTATCAGACAGATGCTTGTTGTTGTCGTAGAGTGTCGTGGTGACAAGATCATGTCCTTTTCTTATATATTTGAAAAGGTATTTGATAGAGGATGACTGATTGAAAATTTCAATATTCAGATGAGCTTTATATTTTAGAAGCAGAACTGGATTATATGGCACAACAAACCGATTGTCTAATGCTATTCCATTTTTGACAATTGTACATCCAGAATTCCTTCTCTGATATACAACATAATCATCGTCATCCGTTGTGGTATGTTCAACAAATTTTTTTGGATAATATTTTGATCATTTTCCATTCTGTATACAAGGTGAGCGACGATTTGCGTCACCATAAGGCCCATTGATCATAAAATTGAAAACTGCTTCATGAAGTTTTGGGGATGTTCCTTTATTTAGAATTTCGTCCATAACAATTTTGTTAATGTCATTTGGAGAGACTACTTTGTTGTCCTGACTAAGAAATAATAGAATGTGCACATGTGGTAGTCCCCTCTTCTGAAACTCCACAGTACGAACAACTATATTAGAAAATGAAGGACAACTGAAATAACATGTGGAAGAAATCTGTAATTTGATGGTAGAAGTTGTCATTAAAATAGTAGATTTTATTTGAGAAGAAGCTTCGTACCTGCTCGAGACTTTCTGAAAAAACATCCTTCTCATAAATCTTTCATGAGTTGTCCCACCTTAATATTGAATATTCGTGAAAGAATGTGAGGACAGTCCGATGGGCGAAGATTGTGTAACTTTACAAATCTCAAAATTTCAGGCCACATGGGATTTCATGTAAATGTTAAAAAAAAATATCTGGATAGCCCACCCAATTACAGATTGACATAGCATCTTGGTAATTTTAAATCATATATCTCGGACCGCCTGTAAATGTGGAAGGTAAAATGATACGCTTCCCATATAAAGATCCATCTCGTTCACCTCTAAGGAAAGCATCTTGCAAACCATTGTATAGTTCTGACCTCAAACACTTTTGATTGAAGAGAATAAAATAAAGTCTTTGAGATTCAATCATTGTATATGCATCCACAATAAATTGTTGAAGCATCCTCCTAGAATGAAGTAGACAAGATGAATCATTTTAACGGAATTGATGGTGATAGGAGAAATATTCTCTCATTGTTACTTTACTCCGTTTTTCACTTTGATTTAATTGTGTCGCACGATGGGATATGTTGTCGACATATCCATCCTCTCCTCCTATGAAAACCAATAGATATTGTAGAGGAAGGTATATCGGGTGAAGCTCATCTATGCGTTGTAATTTGCCACTTTTACTTTGAATGATGACATCTCTCTGATGATTTTGATCTTCAATGTCGCCAACAATCAGCATTGTGATCTCAGATGCAGTTGGTAAGTTATATCTTTGCGCATCGCTTCCTCGTCTTCTAAGTAGTTGCAGCTTTAAATTTTTAGTGCCATTACTCTCAATTACATCCCTAACCATTCTGAATTGACGCGATAAAGCATTTATTTCATGGAGCATTTCTTGTAGTTTCTGAACAACAATAAATTGTATAACAAAGTTTTGAATCCTGTCGTCGAAGCTAAATATGTTAGTGTTAAGTTATAATCAGAAGACATAAAAAATGAGACTTCACCAGTTAATATAGTAGTCAACTGATGGCCCGTACTCTATTGTGAGCTTCATTTGCAGTGTCATATACATATAGCTGAGCAAACTTTAGTGGTTGTCCATCAGGGGGACATAAACTTCCAATACGATGGTAGTTTTGTCCATTTAATCTAAAAACATGTGGAGACCCTCCACAGTTCACAGATTCGTCTACCTTTCCACCCAATGATGTGAATGCAAACATTTAATTGTAAATGTGCATGTGGTCTTGGAATGTTTTGGAATGAGTACAGGTTGTATTGAAAACTAAAGTCTTAAGGTATTCTGGACAAGCAGGCAGCTGCTGTAAAGCAATTTTCCCTAGAGAGAAACATAAATAAAATCATGGTATATGTCTGTGGCTATATTTTTTACTCTTCTCTTCATACCAGAAAGTTGAACCGCAGTACTCAAAAATGTTTGAAGGGTCTCCACAATCTTAATATTCTGTAGGAGCAAAGTGTAAGTATATTTAATATTAATGGAAATTGAAATAGCATACTAATTCAAATGTGTAAACATAAAAGCTAGTAATTTGAGTAATAATACTTAAATGTAAATAACCTTTTTGTTTAGGAGTTGTGTCAATGTTTGTTGAAGTAGTACTATCTGTTGTTGTCTGATTCATTGTTTGCAGTTCCTCGGGTGGATGTGTAGTACCTGCATGCCTTTTTCATTAGAAATAGCACATTGGTTAAATTGTTATTAAATTTTTTATATTGAGTGTTACTTAAATCAAAATATACTATTTGTTCAGGACTTTGTAGTTGAAGTGATTTTTCAGCAACATTGGACTTCTATTTTTTGTGATTAATTTCAAAATAATAATGGAAAACATACAATGAAAGAGTTTTTTGTCGAAAATATAATGTAAACTTTGACAGATCATTGTAGTTTATAACAGGGGCTATGTCACAGTTTGTTGAAGTAGTATTTTCTGCGGTTGTCTGATTCATGGCTTGTTGTTCATCGATGAGTTTTTCAGTACCTTCATGCTTGCATTGTTAGAACAACGCCATTGGTTACATTGTTGATAAATATTATAAATTGTCAAAATATAAAGACATAGAGATGACATACCTGAAATGGTAGTTGGACTGTAGTACACACCCATGGATGGAGGAGGAATGCAGTTTCCGATATCAGTATAAGTTGTACTGTTCATTATTGAAGGTAGATGTGTATAAATTAATATTGTACTGATACAGAGAATATCATGTAGTGAACTGAATTTTCCTTACCGTGATGAGGAGGCATCAGATGACTCTGTAAGAGTACATTCATTTGTATTTGTACCTTGCGAGAGTATTTTTGGGTCACAAAATTGCTTAATATAAATTCTAAATATTGTACATTTGTTGAAACAAATTTCATTGACAACATGCTTACAGAATGAAAGACTCTGTTGTATCATGGTATTTGGTCGTGGATTTTTTTTGTTTGATCCACTGTATATTGTTGATAGATCCGAACATTCTTGAGGGACTGTGTAACAAGAAGATGAAAAGTCTTAGCAAGATAAGATTGCGTATTTTTCAGTACGAAGTCAATATATTTAAAGTATAGATAGTAAACCGAAATTACCATTGCTGCATATAGGTGAGAATGGAATGCGTCTTCATAATACTGTGTTATTATCTGGTGTGACAACTTTGGCTGTAAAACATTGTCCCCCAGTTAGTTTTACCTTAATAGTCACAGTATTTTTGGAATATATAATATCAGGCAGCAAGATTATATATCAAAGTGGTATCATACATTGATTTGAATTATGATAACTAATGAAACAATAATGGACTTAGTAAATTGAACCGACAATTACTGGGTATTGGTAAAAAAGGCAAACAGAGTCCTCGTTGCGTGCCAACTGTTGGTGTTATAGGTTCAGTTGGATTAATGTTTTCAGTAGACAATCTGCCTATGGAATTGCAATCATCATAAAATTATAAGTTGATTGATGAGAAATAACGAAACAGTAGTAGGACTGCTGGGAAAGTAGAAGACAACCTGATTGTCATTGTTGTTGTAGTAGTCTTCTTTGAAGTCGTGCATCTCTGTATCTCAACGGGGATTGCATCTTTATATCGTGTATCTTTTTATTTGATTGTAAAGGAATAGAACAGAACCATAAAAACAGGAAATCCATCATTGTGTTTAGATTGTAAACAATATATATTCTAAAGACAAATGTGCTTTAGAATGTGCATATAGTCACAATCACCGAACTGATATTTATCAGCAAACAATGATAAATGGGCAATAAAATAAAAAATGGATAATTGGATGTAGTATTATGAACATATTATTGAGATTTTACCTGCTGAAGACAAATAATAATTAGAATCATAATGAAGATACTGTTATGGTTGGCTGTCTAGATACATGTTTACATACAAGTTTAGATAAATAATGAAGACATATAATACTGATACTATTGAATGAGGCTAAAGTAGAATGAAATTGCATAATAATTTGTGAACTCTAAAAAAATGTGATGATGAACTAAAGTTACAAGTATGAGAGTCGAGTATGCAAACATACATGTTGTGGAATCTTACAGCTGCTACATGGTAACTGAGAAAGAAAGAGTTAAAACCTAGTAGTTCCGGCTCCGTCTGTTCTAGGTTCTGAAACCCTAGTTTTCAGAATCCCGTAGATATAGAGGCGGTGTGTTACAAAGAAGTGTTGGTCGTTGATTCTGGAGAGTTAAGATGTTGTCGACGCCGGTGGGTGCTGAAGCAATTGTGGATGAGTAATCTGATCCTTTGAGTTAGAAAATTAATGTCATGATAGTGAGAAGTAGAACTTGCGAGAGGATGATTTATCATAGGTTCGACGCTGAGGAGTTTCTTAGTGTGTTGGATGCAGAAGCCAGATCTGGCCGACCTATCGATGAGAAAAAATTCGGATTCTTCAAGGAGTTGACAGATGAGGGTCCTCGCGTAGGGTTTGCAACAGGCAGAGGCGGGGAGGAGACTGGGGAGTCGTCAGATGAGATCTGGCCAACCTATTGATGAGACGAAAATCGGATTCTTGGAGGAGTCGACAGCTGAGGGTCTTCGCATAGGGTTTGCAGCAGGTAGAGGCGGGGAGGAGACGAGGGAGTTGATTTTGAGGTAATTAGGTCTTGCGTAGGAAGCGGCGTATGGAGAGAAGCTCTGATGGAGCAACACGTGTTCAGAAAAAAAAAACCTTTCTTTAGTATGTATATAGATAGATAGGGGGATATTTTTTAAGGAACCAATTTTAACAGAAATTTTTATAGATACTCAATTCACCCCCCTCTTGAGTCATCTACTCCGACTAACACTGATAATCGTCGAAGAGACCTAGAGTTTGATGTCGGAGACATGGTATTCCTCTGCATATCACCATGGAAGGGAGTTATGAGATTTGGGAAGAAGGTAAATCGTAGTCCAAGGTACATCAACCCTTTTAAGATCCTTGATCGCATTGGAGCAGTAGTCTATCGACTAGCACTCCCACCAAACCTATCTCAAGTACATGATGTATTTCATGTATCACTCTTGAGGAAGTACATGTTGGAGTTGGTGGCCTAGAACCAACTACTTTGTACTTTATTCATTAATAAATATCTTATCACATCTTGATTGTTCTTCTACGTGATAATGCATGTGATAATGTCCTAAGGATAGTTGTTGCATTAAAGGGTTATAGCGGATCCCTATTATGATGGAACCCAGAAGTGTCATAACACTGTTCTTGAATATATGTTCTATGGGCGTATGATGCTATTTGAGAGACACAAATAATACATGCCATTAGGGGTGAGGACTCATAAAACTTTGAGGCACCTTCTCATGGTGTGCGCCGTTGGTAATATCCAGGAGGATATTATGAGAACGAGACCCGCCAGTAGGAAATCCACATTTCATAGTGTCATTGGATGTTCCTATCTATGGACGTGTGTATTGGTCCTTAGAATTTAACACAATGGGGAAAATAGCTTTTTGCGACGGGCTATTTGCAACGGGATTAATTCTCATCGCAAATAGTTCCTCCGAGATGTTAATGTGACGGGGGGTTCGAACCATCGTAAATAACTGGTTATTTACGATGGGATTTGGGGTCCTGTCGCAAAAAGTAAAGCGCGGTTTCGCGCCAATGCGCGGGAAGGTTATTTGTGATGGGGGAATCCCCCGTCGCAAATAGTGCGTCGATCGGAGAGTATTTGTGATGGGTCCTGTCGCAAATACCGGCGGTGGGAAATAGGTTTTTGCGACGGGATGTTGTCCCGTCGCAAAAAGTGTATCGACATGAACTTTTTGCGACGGGCCCCGTCGCAAATACCCTTTTAACCGCCGACAACAATTAATGCGGGCCAAGGTATTTGCGACGAGACCTGTCGCAAATAGGCCCGTCGCAACTAAGCGAACCTATATATACCCCCCCTTCTGTTTTTCTTTTTGTTCCCCTCAATTCTCACTTCCTCTCTCTCTAAACTCTATTTTTAGAGTGAAAATTTCTCTGAGTTAGTTTTTTTTACGAAGTTGTGAAGTCGTCTACATCAATAGTAGATCAAGTTTAAAGATATTTATATTTTATTTAATTTTGTATTTATTTCATTTTTTATGTTAATTTTAATTATTATTGATTAGTTGTAATTAAATTAGATTTAAATTGTTTTGTTATCATTATTTATTTGTAATAATAAATTGAAATTATTAATGTCAATTAACGCTAATTAGTAATAGTCATGGGTAATTGGTAATAATTACGGGTAATTAGTAAAAATTACGGGTAATTAGTAATAATTAGGGGTAATTAGTAATAATTAGGGGTAATTAGTAATAATTAGGGGTAATTAGTAATAATTATGGGTAATTAGTAATAATTAGGGGTAATTAGTAATACCTAGGTGTAATTAGTAATACTTAGGTGTAATTAGTAATAATTATGGGTAATTAGTAATAATTATGGGTAATTAGTAATAATTATGGGTAATTAGTAATAATTATGGGTAATTAATGATAATTATGGGAAATTAGTAATAATTAGGGGTAATTGGTAATAATTAGGGGTAATTGGTAATAATTAGAGGTAATTATTAATAATTAGGGGTAAATAGTAATAATTAGGGGAAAATAGTAATAATTAGGGGAAAATAGTAATAAATAGTAATAATAAGGAATAATTAGTAATAATTGGTAATAATTAAGAATAATTAGGAATAATTAGTAATAAATAGAAATAATTAGTAATAAATAGTAATAATTAGTAATAAATAGGAATAATTAGTAATAAATAGGAATAAATAGTAATAATTATGAATAATTATGAATAATTATGAATAATTAGTAATAATTAGTAATAAATAGGAATAATTAGTAATAAATAGAAATAATTAGGAATAATTAGGAATAATTAGGAATAATTAGGAATAATTAGAAATAATTAGTAATAATTAGTAATAAATAGGAATAAATAGTAATAAATAGGAATAATTAGTAATAAATATGAATAATTAGGAATAATTAGTAATAAATAGGAATAATTAGGAATAATTAGTAATAAATATGAATAATTAGTAATAAATAAGAATAATTAGTAATAAATAGGAATAATTAGTAATAAATAGAAATAATTAGTAATAAATAGGAATTAGTAGTAATAAATAAGAATAAATAGGAATAATGAGTAATAAATAGGAATAATTAGTAATAAATAGGAATAATTAGTAATAAATAGGAATAATTAGTAATAAATAGGAATAATTAGTAACAATTAGGAATAATTAGGAATAATTAGGAATAATTAGGAATAATTAGGAATAATTAGTAATAATTAGAAATAATTAGGAATAATTAGGAATAATTAGGAATAATTAGGAATAATTAGGAATAATTAGGAATAATTAGGAATAATTAGTAATAAATAGGAATAATTAGTAATAAATTGGAATAATTAGAAATAATTAGAAATAATTAGAAATTATTATGAATAATTAGTAATAATTAGGAATAATTAGTAATAATTAGGAATAATTAGTAATAAATAGTAATAATTAGAAATAAATAGTAATAATTAGGAATAAATAGTAATAAATAGTAATAATTAGTAATAAATAGTAATAATTAGTAATAAATAGTAATAATTAGTAATAATTAGTAATAAATAGTAATAATTAGCAATAATTAGTAATAATTAGTAATAATTAGTAATAAATAGTAATAAATAGTAATAAATAATAATAATTAGTAATAAATAGTAATAATTAGTAATAATTAGTAATATAATTAGTAATAAATAGTAACAAATAGTAAGAAAGAGTAAGAATTAGTAACAAATAGTAATAAAGAGTAAGAAATAGTAACATATAGTATGAAAGAGTAACAAATAGTAATAAATTTTCACAACTAGTAATAAATTGTAACAATTAGTAATAAATTGTAACAATTAGTAATAAATTGTAACAATTAGTAATAAATTGTAACAATTAGTAATAAGTTGTAACAATTAGTAATAAATTGTAACAATTAGTAATAAATTGTAACAATTAGTAATAAATTGTAACAATTAGTAATAAATTGTAACAATTAGTAATAAATTGTAACAACTAGTAATAAATTGTAACAACTAGTAATAAATTGTAACAACTAGTAATAAATTGTAACAACTAGTAAGAAATTGTAACAATTAGTAAGAAATTGTAACAATTAGTATGAAATTGGAACAATTAGTAAGAAATAAGAATAATTAGGAAAAAAATCAATTTTAATAAATTGTAATAACTTGTAATAACTTGGCATAATTTCTAGTGGATTGGCGGCACTCCTTTTGCTTGATGACTCTTTTCCTTTTAAGTTTCACTAACTCAAAACATTATAAAAAGTATGCTTCTGCGTATGCATATCCAACATCATATGCATGAGGTTGAATATGAATTCGTAGGACCACATTTTTCATAATGTGTTTAGGCGGTGACAGTTGCAAGAAGATGATTCATCGACGAAAAGGGGGATCTTTTGTCTGACGACTCATTTACTTGCAAATTTCTCACACAGAAATCGCAGTGGAGAATATGCTTGGAGGTGGGCATATTCATTCTCGTATGTACGAGAATGAATATGCACACCTCCGAGAAGATTGGGCAGTGTGATTTCTATATGAGAAAGTTGCAAGTAAATGAGTCGTCGGACAAAAGAGTAGTCATCAATCCACTGGAAATTGTGTCACCCGTAAGTAATGGTAATTATTAATAAGTAGTTGTAATTATTTATATATTTTTTTCAAATAGTGTTTTTATAATTTCAAATTATTCAAAAACAGTAATGATTTTATATTTTGTAGAAAAATATAGAACAAGGAAGTCGACAACAATCATTATTAGATGATCGCGGTTGGATAAATCAACATAAAAATCCAAAAAGTTCTAGTTTAAATCCTATATATATTGAGGGTGTTGAATATTTCTTATTATTTGCATCATCAAAACCAGAATATGTTTCAAAAGGGATAATAAAGTTTCCTTGTAAAAAATGCGTTTTGAGAACGTTTGACACATTTGACAAGGTTGGGGGATATCTCTTGCGGTTTGGTTTTCAACCAGATTATATTTTTTGGTATCAACACGGTGGACACAGTTCCAGATAAGATATTAATAACTTAATTCAGGATCCATCACGGTTTCAAAATGTAGTACATGACGTTGCAGGTCCATCTGTTTAACAAACTGAAACTCAAGATGATATTGATTTAACTCCTGAGTTGGCACCATTTGAATTTTATAAGTTGTAGAGGACTGCTGAGGATGTATTATATCCTAGTTGCCAGATAAGCAAATTAGAAGCAGTTGAAAAATTTATGGCTATTAAATCAAATAATGCAATGTCAAACAACTATTTTGATCAGATATTTTCTTTGGTTAAAACACTGTTACTTGAAGGAAATGTGTTGCCTACAAATTACTATGAGAGCAAGAGACTAGTTCGTAATCTGGACCTTAGTTATCATAGGATTCATGTATGTCCAAATGATTGCATCTTATATTCTAGTAAAAATGAGTTGTTGGATAGTTGTCTCATATGTGGACAATCGAGGTATAAAGAAGCTCAACCAGGGAAGTCTGGATCAATTCTAGTAAAATAGTTGAAATATTTCCCCCTTACACCCAAGTTGCAACATTTATTTATGTCTAAGAACATAGTGTCAATGATGTCATGGCACAAAACCAAGATTTCAATTAATAGAAGTTTGAATCATCTATCTGATGGTGATTTATGGAAACATTTTGACCGTCTGCATCCGTCTTTTGCTTTATAATCCTGAAACGTGTGATTGGGTCTTTCTACTGACGGTTTCTGTCCGTTTGGTTCTTATGATAGTCAGTATTCATGTTGGTCTGTCTTTATAACTCCGTACAATTTACCTCCATGGATGTTGATAAAGGAGCCCTATATCTTTTTAACCTTATTAATCTCAGGACATCCAAAAAAGAATATTGATGTTTAGTTGAAACCATTGATTGATGAGTTAAATGTATTGTGGAGTAATGGTGTTAGTACATATGATGTTGCGGTGAAATAAAATTTTATATTAAAAGTTGCATTGATTTGGATGATTAGTGACTTTCCGACATATGGCATGTTATCTGGCTGGAGTACACATGGTCTGAAATCATGTCCTTACTGTATGAAAGAAAAAAAAGTCGTTATAATCTTCAATGGAAAAAAACCTTGCTATTTTGACTATCATCACAGATTTCTTCCAACCGATCATCCTTTTCAGAGGAACAAATCTCATTTTAGAAAAGGTACAATTGAAAGGGATGAACCTCCAAAAATGATCTCAGGTACAGAGTTAAAATCAGTTGTATTTTCATTACCTCCCATCACATTTGGTCCAACAGTAAACCAACAGAAAATTCATGGCTTTTGGAAAGGACATAATTGGATAAAACGAAGCATTTTTTGAGATCTTCCATATTGGTCTGATTTTTTGGTCTGCCACATGTTGGATGTCATACATATTGAGAAGAAATGTTTTGATAATTTATTTCATACATTTTTTGATACACCAGGTAATATCAAAGATATTGTAATGGCACGACTAGATCTTGCACAAATTTGCAGGCGACCAGAACTTGAACTATTTGAAAATGTCAGATCACAGAGGTTAATGAAGCCAAAAATAACTTATACACTTTCCAAAGAGAGTCGCTTATTATTTTTTCAGTGGATTGCATATTTGAGACTTCTAGATGGTTATGCTTCTAATTTGGGAAGATGTACTTGTACACTGAATTTTGGTCTCCTGCTTGAATAATTGACAAAGTGAACATTTAAAAATCATATGAAAGATATAAGTTACATAAAAAAATGTGCTGTAATAGAAGTACATAGAATTATCATTATGAAAACTGTACAGAAATTGTAACTTCTGGAGAGGACAAACTCACTTCAGCATCACAAATAATCAGATCGATAGAAGCAACTTCAGAGTTGGGTGACGAGTTACACTACAGATTCAATACACGGACTTGTATCTTTAATGTTTCATCAGCATCGATAGTAATCTCTTTCAAAAGACATGTTCTTCGTGACATGTTTTGGTTTCTGTATGAATTCAATTAGAGTACATATATAAAATAGTAAGCAACATCATAAGTAATCTATTTATATATATGTGCAATTGATAAAAGCAATGAAATGTAAACATATTTGATGACAAGAAACCTAAGAAAGCTTATAAAAAATTTATTTGTAGACAATTTTTTGTGTATAGTCAGAGGCTGTATTATCTCTATCATCAAGAACAATTTTCAAACTTCTTGGTGACGTCACTCTAGATATGGAAACATAAAGTTTTCCATGATAGAACATAGGCTTGCGAAGATATAAACAAACATATGACATAGATTGGCCTTGAATCTTATTAATAGTCATTGCATAAGAAATAGTCAAAGGATATTGTCTTCTTTGTAGTTTGAAAGGCCATCTGTCGTCATTGTGTGTCATATTAATTCTTGGGATGAATGCCAGAAACCCGAAATGACTACTAGTTAAAATTTCAGCTCTGATGACATGGTCACCCAAGTGGGTAATAATAAGACGAGTATCATTGCATAACCCCACTGATTTATCTACATTTTGCAGCAGCATAATTGGAACTCTGATCTTCAAAGTAATTTTGTGTGCATGAAGTCCAGAGACATTGATAGCATTCAACGCGTTAGTTGTATATATGTTCTCAGGCCGATCAGTATCAAAACTGGCATTCTAAACAGAATCAGAATTGAATTAATCTTTTCCTTTCGATGTACTATGATTTAACATGTAGTCATTAACTTCCTGAACAATGCCACGGGTTGGTGCTAATATAGAATGACCTTTCATATATGATACATCTCCATACTTATTGTTGAAATCTGGGTATGTGAATTCAACAGATGCTTCCAATGCCGATTTATTAGTTCTCATAAGGTATGCTGATGGGATATGAATACACGCATCCCCATCGTTGAGCTCACCAACACGTCCCTCCCCAATATCCAAAATCCACTGTGAAAATCGTCGCACGTCATCAGAACATACATTTGAATCTGTAGAATGCAACCTTGTGTTTTGGGTCAATGTTAAAACCTGATAGTGTTTCCATAGATATGATGACCTTATACTTGCAAATACAATATCACTTTTGTCACCACGAGGGATTAATGGAAGTATTTTTCTGAAATCTCCACCTAGGAAAACCGGTAAACCACCAAATGTTAAATTAGAGGAATTTTCATTCTTTATTGAAATTATATCCCTTAATGTATGATCAAGAGCTTCAAAACAATTTTTATGAAGCATTGGAGCCTCGTCCTAGATAATAAATTCTATTGATTGTAGCAGTTCTGCAATATCACTCCCTTGCTTAATATTGCATACAGAGTGATCATTTGTAGATATTGGAATACAAAATTTTGAATGGGTTGTCCTCCCACCTGGTAGGAGTAATGATGTTATTACACTAGAAGCAAATGTAAGAACAATTTTTCCTTGTGACCTTAGTAAACATGTTAAGACTCTCCAGATGAAAGTTTTACCCGTCCCTCCAAATCCATGCAAGAAAAAAATCCCCCAGTTGTAGAACACAATGCAGACATAATTATCTTGATAACTTCTTTTTGTTCATCAGTAAGAATATTGTGCAATGATGATTACTCGTTAAGAAGTTCTTATCTATTGTAATTGAGCTCTTTTATAATCAACTGATTAGGTTGAGCAGTAAATGAGTAATCTGGAACGGGCATTGAAGGATAACATTGAAGAGATTTACCATTGCTGCGGAGAATGTTGTCTATTTCAATCAAACCTAACATTTGTATTTGATGATCCTTTATTGTCAAGTCTACAAGAGAGGTAAATAGTATTAGAAAGAAGTATACTAACATAGATATATATTGACAAAGACGGTAAGTTGTTTGTACCTTGTATTTGCAGGAGTTGTTGTTGGGAGTATATAATATCATCGGTTAGAATCCTCTAGTTTTCAAGCCAAACAATGTCAGGTTAGGAAATGGTATTTGAGAACAACATTCCAGCAAATAGTATTCGCAAAGAGTGTCCCATTCCCCAAGTGGAGACATCTTTTAGTGCTTGAATGAACTCATTGTCATCAGCTAATAGTCCCATTTCCGAACATGTTTGTTTGAATGTACTATGAGTAATGTTGTTCACCATTCTAATAGAATCGTATGAAGTCACACCTCTGACCTTTGTAAGTAGAATCCACAAGTAATAGAGTTCTCCAGAAGATGGTGGCACATAGTACAGTCTGCCAATATTGAATCCCTGTTTCGTGGGTACCATTTTTTTCACGGTAGAGGTAGACAAATCTTGTTGGGAATTCTGCATATGTTAGACTTCTGCCTTCTGGGTACAACAAATTTGCTTCAAACCAAGATGTGAACATGGTATTAGAAATGTTGCTATTATTTAAGATGTCTTCAATATTGTCACAATCTGCATACATCACGCTGTTTTTTACAGGTAAATGAAACTATAGTCTATCAACTGGATGATATATAAAATGGATGTCATAAGAAAAGATCCTCCAAGAAGCTTCACAAGGTGAGATGTACTAGCAGTCGTAGTACATTTTTATTTCGTCGACACTATTATCAGACAGATGCTTGTTGTTGTCGTAGAGTATCATGGTGACACGATCATGTCCTTTGATTATATATTTGAAAAGGTATTTGATAGCGGATGACTGATTGAAAATTTCAATATTCAAATGAGCTTTATATTTTAGAAGCAGAACTAAATTATATGGCACAACAAACTGATTGTCTAATGCTATTCCATTTTTGAAAACTATACATCCAGAATTCATTCTTGGATATACAGCATAATCATCGTCATCTGTTGTGGTATGTTCAACAAATTTTTTTGGATAATATTTTGATCATTTTCCATTCTGCATACAAGGTGAGCGACGATTTGCGTCACCACAAGGCCCATGGATCATAAAATTGGCAACTGCTTCATGAAGTTTTGGGGATGTTCCTTTATTTAGAATTTCTTCCATAAAAATTTTGTTAATGTCATTTGGAGAGACTAATTTGTTGTCGTGACTAAGAAATAATAGAATGTGCACATGCGGTAGTCCCCTCTTCTGAAACTCCACAGTACGAACAACTATATTAGAAAATGAAGGACAAATGAAATAACATGTGGAAGAAATATGTAATTTGATGGTAGAAGTTAATATTAAAATAGTAGATTTTATTTGCGAAGAAGCTTCGTACCTGCTCGAGACTTTCTAAAAAAACATCCTTCTCGTAAATCTTTCATGAGTTGTCCCACCTTAATATTGAATATTCGTGAAAGAATGTGAGGACCGTCTGATGGGTGAAGATTGTGTAACTTTACAAATCTCGAAATTTCAGGCCACATGGGATTGCATGTAAATGTTAAAAAAATATCTGGATAGCCCACCCAATTACAGATTGACATAGCATCTTGGTAATTCTAAATCATATATCTCGGACCGCCTGTAAATGTGGAAGGTAAAATGATACGCTTCCCACATAAAGATCCATCTCGGTCACCTCTAAGGAAAACATCTTGCAAACCATTGTATAGTTCTGACCTCAAACACTTTTGATTGAAGAGAATAAAAGAAAGTCTTTGAGATTAAATCATTGTATATGCGTCCACAATAAATTGTTGAAGCATCCTCCTAGAATGAAGTAGACAAGATGAATCATTTTAACGGAATTGATGGTGATAGGAGAAATATTCTCTCATTATTACTTTACTCCGTTTTTCACTTTGATTTAATGGTGTCTCACGGTGGGATATGTTGTCGACATATCCATCCTCTCCTCCTATGAAAACCAACAGATATTGTAGAGGCAGGTATAGCGGGTGAAGCTCATCTATGCGTTGTAATTCGCCACTTTTACTTTGAATGATGACATCTCTCTGATGATTTTGATCTTCAATGTTGCCAACAATCAGCATTGTGATCTCAGATGCAATTGGTAAGTTATATCTTTGCGCATCGCTTCCTCGTCTTCTAATTAGTTTCAGCTTTAAATTTTTAGTTCCATTACTCTCAATTACATCCCTAACCGTTCTGAATTGACGCGATAAAGCATTTATTTCATGGAGCATTTCTTGTAGTTTCTGAACAACATTAAATTGTATAACAAAGTTTTGAATCCTGTCGTCGAAGCTAAATATGGTAATGTTAAGTTATAATCAGAAGACATAAAAAATGAGACTTTACCAGTTAATATAGTAGTCAACTGATGGCCCATACTCTGTTGTGAGCTTCATTTGCAGTGTCATATACATATAGCTGAGTAAACTTTAGTGGTTGTCCATCAGGGGGACATAAACTTCCAATACGATGGTAGTTTTGTCCATTTAATCTAAAAACATGTGGAGACCCTCTACAGTTCACAGATTTGTCTACCTTTCCACCCAATGATGTGAATGCAAACATTTAATTGTAAATATGCATGTGGTCTTGGAATGTTTTGGAATGAGTACAGGTTGTATTGAAAACTAAAGTCTTAAGGTATTCTGGACAAGAAGGCAGTTGCTGTAAAGCAATTTTCCCTAGAGAGAAACATAAATAAAATCGTGGGATATGTCTGTGGCTATATTTTTTACTCTTCTTTTCATACCAGAAAGTTGAACCGCAGTACTCACAAATGTTTGAAGGGTATCCACAATCTTAATATTCTGTAGGAGCAAAGTGTAAGTATATTTTATATTAATGGAAATTGAAATAGCATACTAATTCAAATATGTACACATAAAAGCTAGTAATTTGAGTAATAATACTTAAATGTAAATAACCTTTTTATTCAGGAGTTGTGTCAATGTTTGTTGAAGTAGTACTATCTGTTGTTGTCTGATTCATTGTTTGCAGTTCCTCGGGCGGATGTGTAGTACCTGCATGCCTTTGTCGTTAGAAATAGCACATTGGTTAAATTGTTATTAAATTTTTTATATTGAGTGTTACTTAAATCAAAATATATTGTTTGTTCAGGACTTTATAGTTGAAGTGATTTTTCAGCAACATTGGACTTCTATTTTTTGTGATTAATTTCAAAATAATAATGGAAAACATACAATGAAAGAGTTTTTTGTCAAAAATATAATGTAAACTTTGACAGATCACTGTAGTTTATAACAGGGGCTATGTCACAGTTTGTTGAAGTAGTATTTTCTGCGGTCGTACGATTCATGGCTTGTTGTTCATCGATGAGTTTTGTAGTACCTTCATACTTGCGTTGTTAGAACAACACCATTGGTTACATTGTTGATAAATATTATAAATTGTCAAAATATAAAGACATAGAGATGACATACCTGAAATGCTAGTTGGACTGTAGTACACACCCATGGATGGAGGAGGAATGCAGTTTCCGATATCAGTATAAGTTGTACTGTTCATTATTGAAGGTAGATGTGTATAAATTAATATTGTACTGATACAGATAATATCATGTAGTGAACTGAATTGTCCTTACTGTGATGAGGAGGCATCAGATGACTCTGTAAAAGTACATTCATTTGTATTCATACCTTGTGAGAGTATTTTTGGGTCACGAAATTGCTTAATATAAATTCTAAATATTGTACATTTTTTGAAACAAATTTCATTGACAACATGCTTACAGAATGAAAGACTGTGTTGTATCATGGTATTTGGTTGTGGCTTTTTTTTGTTTGATCCACTGTATATTGTTGACAGACCCGGACATTCTTGAGGGACTGTGTAACAGGAAGATGAAAAGTCTTAGCAAGATTAGATTGCATATTTTTTAGTACGAAGTCAATATATTTAAAGTATAGATAGTAAACGGAAATTACCATTGCTGCATATAGGTGAGAATGGAATGCATCATCGTAATACTGTGTTATTAGCTGGTGTGACAACTTTGGCTGTAAAACATTGTCCCCCAGTTAGTTTTACCTTAATATTCACAGTATTTTTGGAATATATAATATCAGGCAGCAAGCTTCTATATCAAAGTGGTATCATACATTGATTTTAATTACGATAACTAATGAAACAGTAATGGACTTAGTAAATTGAACCGACAATTACTGGGTATTAGTGAAAAAGGAAAACTGAGTCCTCGTTGCGTGCCAACTGTTGGTGTTATAGGTTCAGTTGGATTAATGTTTTCAGTAGACAATCTGCCTGTGGAATTGCAATCATCATAAACTTATAAGTTGATTGATGAGAAATAACGAAACAGTAGTAGGACTGCTGGGAAAGTAGAAAACATCCTGATTGTCATTGTTGTCGTAGTAGTCGTCTTTTAAGTCGTGCATCTCTGTATCTCGACGGGGATTGCATCTTTATACCATGTATATTTTTATTTGATTGTAAAGGAATAGAACAGAACCATAAAAACAGGAAATCCATCATTGTGTTTAGATTGTAAACAATGTATATTCTAAAGACAAATGTGCTTTAGAATGTGCATATAGTCACAATCACCGAACTGATATTTATCAGCAAACAATGATAAATGGGCAATAAAATAAAAAATGGATAATTTGATGTAGTATTATGAACATATTATTGAGATTTTACCTGCTGAAGACAAATAATAATTAGAATCATAATGAAGATATTGTTATGGTTGGCTGTCTAGATACATGTTTACATACAGGTTTAGATAAATAATGAAGACATATAATACTGATACTATTGAATGAGGCTAAAGTAGAATGAAATTGCATAATCATTTTTGAACTCTAAAAAATGTGATAATGAACGAAATTTACAGGTATGAGAGTCGAGTATGCAAACATACATGTTGCGGAATCTTACAGCTACTACCTGGTAACTGAGAAAGAAAGAGTTCAAACCCAGTAGTTCTGGCTCCGTCTGTTCTAGGTTATGAAACCCTAGTTTGCGGAATCCCGTAGATATAGAGGCGGTGTGTTACAAAGAAGTGTCGGTCGTTGATTCTGGAGAGTTAAGATGTTTTCGACGCCGGTGGGTGCTGAAGCAATTGTGGATGAGTAATCTGATCCTTTGAGTCGGAAAACTAATGTCGCGATAGTGAGAAGTAGAACTTGCGAGAGGATGATTTATCGTAGGTTCGACGCTGAGGAGTTTCTTAGTGTGTTGGATGCAGAAGCGAGATCTGGCCGACCTATCGATGAGACAAAATTCGGATTCTTCGAGGATTCGACAGATGAGGGTCCTCGCGTAGGGTTTGCAGTAGGCAGAGGCGGGGAGGAGACTGGGGAGTCGTCAGATGAGATCTGGCCAACCTATTGATGAGAGGAAAATCAGATTCTTAGAGGAGTCGACAGCTGAAGCTCTTCGCATAGGGTTTGCAGCAGGTAGAGGCGGGGAGGAGACGGGGGAGTTTATTTTAAGGTAATTAGGTCTTGCGTAGGAAGCGGCGTATGGAGAGAAGCTCTGATGGAGCAACACGTGTTCAGAAAAAAAAAACCTTTCTTTAGTATGTATATAGATAGATAGGGGGATATTTTTTAAAGAACCAATTTTAACAGAAATTTTTATAGATACTCAATTCACCCCCCTCTTGAGTCATCTACTCCGACTAACACTGATAATCGTTGAAGAGACCTAGAGTTTGATGTCGGAGACATGGTATTCCTCTGCATATCACCATGGAAGGGAGTTATGAGATTTGGGAAGAAGGTAAATCGTAGTCCAAGGTACATCAACCCTTTTAAGATCCTTGATCGCATTGGAGCAGTAGTCTATCGACTAGCACTCCCACCAAACCTATCTCAAGTACATGATGTATTTCATGTATCACTCTTGAGGAAGTACATGTTGGAGTTGGTGGCCTAGAACCAACTACTTTGTACTTTATTCATTAATAAATATCTTATCACATCTTGATTGTTCTTCTACGTGATAATGCATGTGATAATGTCCTAAGGATAGTTGTTGCATTAAAGGGTTAGAGCGGATCCCTATTATGATGGAACCCAGAAGTGTCATAACATTGTTCTTGAATATATGTTCTGTGGCTGTATGATGTTATTTGAGAGACACAAATAATACATGCCATTAGGGGTGAGGACTCATAAAACTTTGAGGCACCTTCTCATGGTGTGCGCCGTTGGTAATATCCAGGAGGATATTATGAGAACGAGACCCGCCAGTAGGAAATCCACATTTCATAGTGTCATTGGATGTTCATATCTATGGACGTGTGTATTGGTCCTTAGAATTTAACACAATGGGGAAAATAGCTTTTTCTGACGGGCTATTTGCAACGGGATTAATTCTCATCGCAAATAGTTCCTCCGAGATGTTAATTGTGACGGGGTGTTCGACCCATCGTAAATAACTGGTTATTTGCGATGGGATTTGGGGTCCTGTCGCAAAAAGTAAAGCGCGGTTTCGCGCCAATGCGCGGGAAGGTTATTTGTGATGGGGGAATCCCCCGTCACAAATAGTGCGTCGATCGGAGAGTATTTGTGACGGGTCCTATCGCAAATACCGACAGTGGGAAATAGGTTTTTGCGACGGGATGTTGTCCCGTCGCAAAAAGTGTATCGACATGATCTTTTTGCGATGGGCCCCGTCGCAAATACCCTTTTAACTGCCGACAACAATTAATGTGGGCCAAGGTATTTGCGACGGGACCTGTCGCAAATAGGCCCGTCCTAACTAAGCGAACCTATATATACCCCCCTTCTGTTTTTCTTTTTGTTCCCCTCAATTCTCACTTCCTCTCTCTCTAAACTCTATTTTTAGAGTGAAATTTTCTCTGACTTAGTTTTTTTTACGAAGTTGTGAAGTCGTCTACATCAATAGTAGATCAAGTTTAAAGATATTTATATTTTATTTAATTTTGTATTTATTTCATTTTTTATGTTAATTTTAATTATTATTGATTAGTTGTAATTAAATTAGATTTAAATTGTTTTGTTATCATTATTTATTTGTAATAATAAATTGAAATTATTAATATCAATTAACGCTATTTAGTAATAGTTATGGGTAATTAGTAATAATTACGGGTAATTAGTAAAAATTACGGGTAATTAGTAATAATTAGGGGTAATTAGTAATAATTAGTGGTAATTAGTAATAATTAGGGGTAATTAGTAATAATTAGGGGTAATTAGTAATAATTATGGGTAATTAGTAATAATTAGGGGTAATTAGTAATACCTAGGTGTAATTAGTAATACTTAGGTGTAATTAGTAATAATTATGGGTAATTAGTAATAATTATGGGTAATTAGTAATAATTACGGGAAATTAGTAATAATTAGGGGTAATTGGTAATAATTAGGGGTAATTGGTAATAATTAGAGGTAATTAGTAATAATTAGGGGTAAATAGTAATAATTAGGGGCAAATAGTAATAATTAGGGGAAAATAGTAATAAATAGTAATAATAAGGAATAATTAGTAATAATTGGTAATAATTAGGAATAATTAGGAATAAATAGTAATAAATAGAAATAATTAGTCATAAATATTAATAATTAGGAATAATTAGTGATAAATAGGAATAATTAGTAATAAATAGGAATAAATAGTAATAATTAGGAATAATTATGAATAATTATGAATAATTAGTAATAAATAGTAATAAATAGGAATAATTAGTAATAAATAGAAATAATTAGGAATAATTAGGAATAATTAGGAATAATTAGGAATAATTAGGAATAATTAGGAATAATTAATTAGGAATAATTAGTAATAATTAGTAATAAATAGGAATAAATAGTAATAAATAGGAATAATTAGTAATAAATATGAATAATTAGGAATAATTAGTAATAAATAGGAATAATTAGGAATAATTAGTAATAAATATGAATAATTAGTAATAAATAGGAATAATTAGGAATAATTAGTAATAATTAGTAATAAATAGGAATAAATAGGAATAATTAGTAATAAATTGTCATAATTAGTAATAAATAGGAATAATTAGTAATAAATAGGAATAATTAGTAATAAATAGAAATAATTAGTAATAAATAGGAATTAGTAGTAATAAATAAGAATAAATAGGAATAATGAGTAATAAATAGGAATAATTAGTAATAAATAGGAATAATTAGTAATAAATATGAATAATTAGTAATAAATAGGAATAATTAGGAATAATTAGGAATAATTAGGAATAATTAGGAATAATTAGGAATAATTAGTAATAATTAGAAATAATTAGTAATAATTAGTAATAATTAGGAATAATTAGGAATAATTAGGAATAATTATAAATAATTAGGAATAATTAGTAATAAATAAGAATAATTAGTAATAAATTGGAATAATTGGTAATAATTAGAAATAATTAGAAATTATTGGGAATAATTAGTAATAATTAGGAGTAATTAGTAATAATTAGGAATAATTAGTAATAAATAGTAATAATTAAAAATAAATAGTAATAATTAGGAATAAATAGTAATAAATAGTAATAATTAGTAATAAATAGTAATAATTAGTAATAATTAGTAATAATTAGTAATAAATAGTAATAGTTAGCAATAATTAGTAATAAATAGTAATAATTAGTAATAAATAGTAATAAATAATAATAATTAGTAATAAATAGTAATAAATAGTAATAAATAGTAATAATTAGTAATAATTAGTAATATAATTAGTAATAAATAGTAACAAATAGTAAGAAAGAGTAATAAATAGTAAGAAATAGTAACAAATAGTAATAAAGAGTAAGAAATAGTAACATATAGTAAGAAAAAGTAACACATAGTAATAAATTGTAACAAATAGTAATAAATTTTCACAACTAGTAATAAATTGTAACAATTAGTAATAAATTGTAACAATTAGTAATAAATTGTAACAATTAGTAATAAGTTGTAACAATTAGTAATAAGTTGTAACAATTAGTAATAAGTTGTAACAATTAGTAATAAATTGTAACAACTAGTAATAAATTGTAACAATTAGTAATAAATTGTAACAATTAGTAATAAATTGTAACAATTAGTAAAAAATTGTAACAACTAGTGATAAATTGTAACAACTAGTAATAAATTGTAACAACTAGTAAGAAATTGTAACAATTAGTAAGAAATTGTAACAATTAGTATGAAATAGGAACAATTAGTAAGAAATAAGAACAATTAGGAAGAAAATCAATTGTAATAACTTGTAATAACTTGTAATAACTTGGCATAATTTCTAGTGGATTGGCGGCACTCCTTTTGCTTGATGACTCTTTTCCTTTCAAGTTTCACTAACTCAAAACATTATAAAAAGTATTCTTCTGCGTATGCATATCCAACATCATATGCACGAGTTTGAATATGAATTCGTAGGACCACATTTTTTATAATGTGTTTAGGCGGTGAGAGTTGCAAGAAGATGATTCATCGACGAAAAGGGGTCTCTTTTGTCTGACGACTCATTTACTTGCAAATTTCTCACACAGAAATCGCAGTGGAGAATATGCTTGGAGGTGGGCATATTCATTCTCGTATGCACGAGAATGAATATATGCACCTCCGAGAAGATTGTGCTGTGTGATTTCTATGTGAGAAAGTTGCAAGTAAATGAGTCGTCAGACAAAAGAGTAGTCATCAATCCACTGGAAATTGTGTCACCCATAAGTAATGGTAATTATTAATAAGTAGTTGTAATTATTTATATTTTTTTCAGATAGTGTTTTTATAATTTCAAATTATTCAAAAACAGTAATGATTTTATATTTTGTAGGAAAATATGGAACAAGGAAGTCGACAACAATCATTATTAGATGATCGTGCTTGGATAAATCAACATAGAAATCCAAAAAGTTCTAGTTTAAATCCTGTATATATTGAGGGTGTTGAATCTTTCTTATCATTTGCATCATCAAAACCAGAATATGTTTCAGAAGGAATAATAAAGTTTCCTTGTAAAAAATGTGTTTTGAGAACGTTTGACACATTTGACAAGGTTGGAGGATATCTCTTGTGGTTTGGTTTTCAACCAGATTATGTTTTTTGGTATCAACATGGTGGACACAGTTCCAGATAAGATATTAATAACTTGATTCAGGATCCATCACGGTTTCAAAATTTAGTACATGACGTTGCAGGTCCATCTGTTTAACAAACTGAAACTCAAGATGATATTGATTTAACTCCTGAGTTGGCACCATTTGAATTTTATGAGTTGTCGAGGACTGCTGAGGATGTATTATATCCTAGTTTCCAGATAAGAAAATTAGAATCAGTTGAAAATTTTATGGCTATTAAATTAGATAATGCAATGTCAAACAACTATTTTGATCAGATATTTTCTTTGGTTAAAACACTGTTACTTGAAGGAAATGTGTTGCTTACAAATTACTATGAGAGCAAGAGACTAGTTCGTAATCTGGACCTTAGTTATCAGAGGATTTATGTATGTCCAAATGATTGCATCTTATATTCTGGTAAAAATGAGTTGTTGGATAGTTGTCTCATATGTGGACAATCGAGGTATAAAGAAGCTCAACCAGGGAAGTCTGGATCAATTCCAGTAAAATAGTTGAAATATTTCCCCCTTACACCCAGGTTACAACATTTATTTATGTCTAAGAACACAGCGTCAATGATGTCATGGCACAAAACCAAGATTTCAATTAATTGAAGTTTGAATCATCTATCTGATGGTGATTTATGAAAACATTTTGACCGTCTGCATCCATCTTTTGCTTTAGAATCCTGAAACGTGTGATTGGGTCTTTCTACTGACAGTTTCTGTCCATTTAGTTCTTATGATAGTCAGTATTCATGTTGGTCTATCTTTATAACTCCGTACAATTTACCTCCATGGATGTTGATAAAGGAGCCCTATATCTTTTTGACCTTATTAATCTCAGGACATCCAAAAAATAATATTGATGTTTAGTTGAAACCATTGATTGATGAGTTAAATGTATTGTGGAGTAATGGTGTCAGTACATATGATGTTGCGGTGAAATAAAATTTTATATTAAAAGTTGCATTGATTTGGACGATTAGTGACTTTCCGGCATATGGCATGTTATCTGGCTAGAGTACACATGGTCTGAAATCATGTCCTTACTGTATGAAAGACAACAAAGCTGTTATAATATTCAATGGAAAAAAACCTTGCTATTTTTATTGTCATCACAGATTTCTTCCAACCGATCATCCTTTTCGGAGGAACAAATATCATTTTAGAAAAGGTACAATTGAAAGGGATGAACCTCCAAAAATGATATCAGTTACAGAGTTAAAATCAGTTGTATTTTCATTACCTCCCATCACATTTGGGCCAACAGTAAACCAATAGAAAATTCATGGCTTTTGGAAAGAACATAATTGGATAAAACGAAGCATTTTTTGGGATCTTCCATATTGGTCTGATTTGTTGGTATGTCACATGTTGGATGTCATGCATATTGAGAAGAAATGTTTTGATAATTTATTTCATACATTTTTGGATATACCAGGTAATATCAAAGATACTGTAAAGGCACGACTAGATCTTGCCCAAATTTGCAGGCGACCAGAACTTGAACTATTTGAAAATGTGAGATCACAGAGGTTAATGAAGCCAAAAATAACTTATACATTGTCCAAAGAGAGTTGCTTATTATTTTTTTAGTGGATTGTAGATTTGAGACTTCTAGATGGTTATGCTTCTAATTTGGGAAGATGTGTTAAGAATGGTTGTATTACCAGATTAAAAAGTCATGATTGTAATGTTATAATGGAAAGACTTATTATAATTAGATTCAGAGGTTTGTTGAATTCTGTGATTTGGGATTCGAAAGCAGACATATCATATTTTTTTCGAGATATTTGTGCAGCGACAACAGACTACGATGTGATAAGAAAACTTGAAAAAGTTGTTATAATTATATGTAAACTGGAAAAAATATTTCTATCGGCTTTCTTTGACTCAATGGAACATCTAATATTACATTTTCCACATGAAGCTAAATATGGAGGTCCAATATAGTTTCAATGGATGTACCCATTTGATAGATGCATGTAGAAATTGAAAAAAAAAGTACGTAACAAAGCAGCAGTTGAAGGCTCAATTGGTGAAGCTTATTTGCAAGAGGAAATTGCTTTTTTTGCTAACTTATTTTGAATATGAATATCTCTTAAAACACAATCGCATGGGATGAAATGAGGATAATGTTAGTGAAGAAATGGACAATCAATTATCAGTTTTTAATCATCCAAATCTTGGCTTCTGTGGAGTTCATGAACGATGGATTTCAGATTATGAAAATCACAGAGCTCATACATATGTTATGCTCAACTGTGAAGAAATGACATCATTTTTATTGTGAGTGCTTCTATAACTTATTCTATAATTTATGTTATAGCATATAAACTTATTTTATTTTTAGGTTATATGATAATCATATCAAGAAACAACTTCCACAAATTACATCAGCTGCTCTTGAAGAATGCAGACAAAAAAAATTCTCAATGGTTTCAAAAACTGGTAACATAAATTATTGATGGTTTAATATCAATTCCGTTTATTATTTATTATATTGATAATTGTTTTACAAATTTTCAAGTGTCTCAACATGTTGATAAAATTGATAAGCGACTGTGTATATTGATTAACCCACCATCCAAAATGGTTAAATATTATAATGCATATGTGGTGAATGGTTTTGGATTTTATACACATGCATATGGGGAATCAAAAAAAACAATGAACAGTGGAGTTTGCTTGAGAGGATCGCATCACAGAGAATCTGAATTTTACTTTTATGGAATTCTAGATGAAATTATTGAGTTGTATTATCTAGGACAGAATTACATAATGATATTTAAATATAGGAGGTTGGATACTGAGAGAGTCTTGCATGTTCATCCGACTCATAGAATCATCGATATTAAATATAAAAGTCTTTTTGTAGTAAATAAACAATTTTTACTGGCTCAACAGGCGCATAAAATTTATTATGCAAAGTAATGTGCTACTTCAAGAGACTTGAGTGATTGGTGGAGCATAATAAAAATGAAATCTCAGGAAAATCAGTTTACTCAAACTGAATGTGGTTCCGCTGAAGTGGAAGGAATTGAAATTTTTCAAAAGACTGCGCAAAATCCATCTTTTTCACAAAGAGACATGAATATCGATGATGACACCCCAAAATTAAGGATCGATGATGATAAAGATGTTGATGATGTTAGAAATGAATTTTAAATGACAAGAGATAATGAAACTGAAACTCATATGGATATTGATGATGTTGAGGAGGAAGATGAAGACATTGACATTGACAGCTATGGAGATGAGGATGAAGATGGACATTGACACAGTTAAATGCTGGTTATAATCATAACTAATATATATCCATATATAATAGTTATTTTAAACTATCTGCTAACAATAATCATTTTGTGTTTCAGATGGACCTTGATCTATTTCGTGAGTTACAGGAGGCTGAGCTACCTTTGGATGAGGGGAGTTTTAGATCATCTGACCCTCAGCCTACTGGTAGTTCAGGGGGTACATGGAGGGGGCGTGGTCTTGAGTAACTGATGATTCCTGACCTTATCCCTGAGTGACATCCACGTCTTGGCTTCAATCCACACACACGAAGGTATGGTAACCTATATATTTTAGTTATCTTTCATTAATTTATTTATATATATACTAATTGTTTGATTATTTATTCATTTTTCACAGTTTTGCGCATGTAGTTGTTGGACAGGGGAGCGTTATCTTGCGAAATTATTTTTCTCAGCCATGGATCACATGGGAATAGATTCTCGTTGATGTGCGGCTTGACATGTTTAATCATTGGATGGTACGTAAATAAATAATATTTATTATGAAATTTATTTTATTAATAACTTGATATTATAAATTATTTGAAGGGTTTATGGTATCCCATCGATGATAGCATGTGTGACGCTATCCACACGGCATGGAAGGTGTCTATGCATGACTGTTTCCGTCAGTTTTTGCACAATTTGAGAAGGACGGACATTAAGAAAGCAGGAGTGACAGAATTTGATGAGTCATGTAGATCCCACCGACCAGAGTACATTTCATCTCACGTTTGGGATGGATTATGTTTACACTGGTTGGGTGGTGGATTTCAGAGGAGATCTTTAGTGGGTCGGCAGAACCGGGGGAGACAGGAGGTGACGCATCGAGCTAGTAGCCGTACATTTAGTACGCATAGAGAGCATCTGGCAAGTATATTTTTTAAATATTTTATATAACTTTAAATATAAACATTTTATTTTATATTTATATAGGTAGTCGAGTATCACGATATTACGGAGTACGACGTTTATTAGAGGATGTACAGTGATCCAGCCACTAGAGATATTAGAGGTGATCGCTAACGTTGGAGTGTGGTTAATATTATTTTTTTTAGTTTGACAATTAACTGCATATAATATTTTCACAATTTTAATTTCAAATTGAAATTGAAGGAGTCATATGAGGCTGCGACCTCTCAGACACAGGCTGAGAGTCAGGACGAGACGACTGATCAGACCAGTGTCCACCATTTTGATGAGGCGACATGGATGTAGGTGACTCGATATGGCTTTGAGAAGGGTCGAGTAGTTAGTATCAGCTCTTATTTGACTCCTGGTACTTATTATGGTACTGTTGCGATGTCGGCGTCCAGCTCAAGAGGAGTTCATGGAGATGCATCATCTTCTGCCTCATAGTATCAGGAGCAGTTACGAACTCAGACTGAGCTTATAGAGAGTTTGCAGAAGCAGCATGAAGAGATGCATCAGCAACAGAAGCAGCAGCAGCATGAGGAGGAGATGCGTCGATGGCAGCAGTAGCAGCATCACGAGCAGATTGAGTACATGCGCCGTCTAACTCATAGTTTAGGGATGGAGTTTCCTCCACCATCTCCTACAACTCCTCCACCTCCTCTAGAAGACGACCCCCAGTGATTTTTTTATTTTAAAAACATTTGAATTTAAGATTTGTTGTAATATGAACTATTTACAGTTTCTTTCTTTTATATTGGTGCAAATATTGCATAATTTTTTTAATATTTTAATATTTATTATTAGTATTATATTTTTTAATATTTTTTTATTTTACTAATAATAATAATAATAATAATAATATTTTATGATTTTTTTGTATTTTTTTTGTAAATATTGAGAATTTTAATAATTTTTTATTTTTTTATTATTTTAATAATATTAATATTAATTTTTCATTAATCATAATTTTATTAAATATATTTTTTTAGTATTATATTTTTTAATTTTTTTTTATTTTACTAATAATAATAATAACATTTGATTATTTTTTTATATTTTTTTGAGAATATTAAGAATTTTAAGAATTTTTATTTTTTTATTATTTTAATAATATTAATATAATTTTTCCATTAATCATAATTTTATTAAATATATATTTTTTACTTTGTTTATTATTTGTGACGAGACCTTTTGCGACGGGCATCCGTCGCAAATAGTTTAAATATAAATTTTTAAAAATACTATTTGCGACGGGATGATGAGCCCATCGCAAAAGGTTTTTATATATAATGTATATAATCAGAGTCTTATTTGCGACGGGGAACTTCCCCATCACAAATACTATTTGCGATGGGCCTGTCGCAAAAGGTTTATTTATATATAATGTATATAATCGTAGACTTATTTGCGACGTTATTTTCTACAATGGACTATTTGCGACGGGGCCCCGTCGCTAAATCCTATTTGCGATGGGATCCCGTCGCAAATACCTCTAATTTCAGTAGTGTAAGATTATTATTAATGGGTATTATAACTCACACACTTAGATGTATTGACGAAAAATGTGATGACACACTATTCGCAGCGAGGTAGGATATGTTGGGTGCATCACGAGTAATACTGCATTAATAGATAATGCGAGAAAGGATTTGTCCATTTTGTTCCATAACAGAAGAAGATATTTCAGGCCCTTTGATGGAATTGATATAGCCTAAATAAATCTGTGGTCATTGTGAGGAATGGGCAAGTTCAGTTCTAGGAAGTCAAAGAAAGAATAATCAAACACATGGGTTGATGACAGCAGCATGAAACCCGCTTGATTCGAGATATCGAGACAAAAGGATTACATTACACGGTAAGCGTTCGTAGGAGGTGACACATCATTGTGGCATTAACTTCTTTCTCTATGGGTGCCTTGGCATGTTGCTAGACGCTAATGTTGGACTTTAGGTAGGCTCCGCCAAATGCCACTGAGAAAGAGGCCTAGAGGGCCACACACTAAGTGTGTCTAAGTATCTCAGTTAAATACTAATTTAACAAGTTGAATAAATATTATTCCCAGTTATGGTTTAATAATTATTCAAGGATTCCTGCTCCCATTTATTTCGACACTAGTTATTCGAGAGAATATATTGTGGGAAAAATAATATATTTATTAGGGAGTAATACAGTGATATTTATTTGAGAAATAAATAATCATTATTCAAGGTCTAATAAATGTGGTGGAGGAAATAAAGAGAATGGAAAAACAAAAGCACACATTGTGTATATTAATATACACGCTGTGTATTTTTTCTGGGAATTTATGAGAAATAATATTATTTATTTAATTAAATAATATTAGGTGTAATTCACTGGGCGCATGTCAAGTAATAATAATAGTCAACTGTTATTATTAGACATTGGGGTATTACTAAGAATTAAATGAAATGAATAAATTCTTTTGGGTAATTAATTCATTTATTATTCTAAGTAATTAAAATCTCAATTATATAATTCTCGTTAGCCTAGCCATTTTGAGGGGTTGTGCACAACAGATCTAGAGAAAGCTCTCAAGCCAAGAGAGAATTATTTTCTTCTAAGAACGCTCTCATGCTACGAGAGAGAGATCCTTCTCCATTGGATCAAGACGATCGAAGGCGGACATCGCAAGAAAAGGCTCTTTCGCGCTAACATTCGGAGATCCCTTCAGCGACGTCCAGAGATACGTGGAGCACGTGTGGATCATCGATAGAGGAATCCTATACTTGGATTCTACAACGCAATGACGAATCACATCAGATCGTGACCAGAAACATCAACAGAGAGATAATTCCATCAAGGAAATTCTTGTCTTTTAATTAAAATAATTATAACAAATATATGATGATCCTCTCTATGGTTCTGGAACTCCCTTATTTTCTTTCATTCTTCATTCTATTCTGAAGATCTGGTGTTTTATTATCATGATGGATCTCAGATTAAACGTCATTAATGGCAAAAATTATAGTTGGGTACACCCACCGATGTGACTCTACTACACCCAAAACCTACAAGTGGTATCAGAGGGGTCATATCGTTGATTATAATTATTTAGTTTTTCATTGGTGATTTATGCATTTAATAATTTAGCTGTTTCAATTCAAGTTAATCATTCTTTAAATCTAAATATCGAGATCTATTCCTCCCCTTTCGTTTCTCGTTCACCTTATAGAAATATTTTTTTTCTTTTAATTTTGATTAAAATAAAACAAAATATCTCATCTGGAGGTGCCAAAGCTTCCTAGTCGTACAACACCAGAATACACGGTGTGTATTCAGCAGTACACATTGTGTAGTATAGTTTCCATGCACCAGGACGGTCCGCCAAACCAGGTCGTGTCATTGGATCATATCTAAGTCTTTAAGACTCCATGTGTTGACCAAGAATAGGTGGCACATGGTTTATAGATTACACGTCATGTGGCCCACTGAACAGGACGTGTAGTCCCTTCGGGTTAGGGTTGGACCATGTACCCTGTACACAGCTTGCCTGGATGGAAACTATGTAATGTGGATACTACATGGCATGTGTCCCACTGAACACACAGTGTACTCCGAATATTTCTAAAGTATATCTACACTCTATGTCCCCGGGAGTGTACTTCAGATGGACGGTGAACAAAAGTACACGTCGTGTAGTCGGAACTACATGCAGTGTACTCATCCAAATTACACAAATTTATTAAAATTTATTATTATATTACACAAACCCTTGAGACGTGTACCATAGTGTAGGCGTAAAGCTGAGGCACAACACGTGATAGGTTTTATATATATGTGTGTTTAATTTAACATATGCGTAATGTTCATTTCTACTCATTGGTTAGTTATGAATGGGAATTCACTGGGTTGCCTCCAAGGTACAAGTTACATACAAAGATAATTTTAAATTAATTTATTTGTTTAAAATTATGATGTATGAGAATCTCAAGGAAATTTAGAAAAGGGTTTAAGATAAAAGGATTGATTAATTAAAGATAATTAATTGATTCGAGCGTAATTTATCTTAAACGAGAATGATTAAATAATTGAATTCTAGTTTTATTTATACGTAAATATCGTTGCATGTATGGATGATCATGAACTAGACCATGACCTTTGTATGTTATTGGTTTCTTTTAATTTATTTATTTAAATTAAATTTTTTGGACTGCGAGCCTTCTCCTCATTAATATGTATGGCATGCGTGCCCAAGGTTTCTTTTATGTAAAACCATGTTTTACCCCTCACCTGCATGTGAGATAAAAGTATATGTAATGGATGGAGCTCCCAATCTAGTGGAAGCAGCTCAAGTTAGGAGCCAAGGTGAAACCAACCTAAGGATATACAAAGGTGGACATGTGGAAAGCTGTAAACACAAACCCAAAAGGTTCAAGGTGTTTCTCCCCTAAGTCTTGGGTTAATTTATCAACCGCTAGATAAACTAACCAATAGAACAAGCTCATGATCATACCATTTATTTTATTTCTGTCAGTTTCATGGTTTATTTATTATGGGTGTGTTGTCACGATCACACAATTAATAAATTAAACAAGCATGAAAGATGAAACTAAAATAAAACCGAATTATGCGTAAATATTATCTTAGATATGGTTAATCACTGAAGTATATCCCACTTAATATTAACAAGAATGTAATCAAAGATAATAAAATGGAAATTTATGTATAAGGATAAAATCTCTCAAAGAAATATTAAGTCGGTATAGCCTTCCATAATCTTGGTTATAATCAAACCATAGTTCAAAGTGTTTGACCAACCCTAGTTGGGGTGATTTCAATTATCGGGGAATTCTAATTCAAGTTTTTGGGTTGACTTGACCTGGTTCACATCAAGGGTTGATTGCCATAGTAGGACTTGGTGTGACCAAGAGGCAAAGGTTGAGGAAATACAAAATAAAAGGGTTTCAAGATTGGGGAGTCCACTCAGTGGATCAAGGAGCTGTGAGTTAATACACTTGGAATTTGGAATGTCTAACTAAAACCCTTCAAGTTTCTTGACCAACCCTGGTTGGGGTAATGCGAAGAGAAATATGGATCCTTTCCACTAGAATATTCAGGAAATAGAATATTCTGAAGTCAGTGGTGAGGGATAACGGATTTCGATAAAATAGTGGGAGACTAATAAGTATTAATTTATTTATTTGTCTCAGTTTTTATCACAATAAAGTATTAAATCGTTGATCATCTTAATTTGTAGAAATGACAAGAAAAATGACTTCAAACATATCATTGAAAACCATACTCGAGAAGGAAAACCTTCTCACTGGCACCAATTTCCAGGAATGGAAGAGGCGTTTACGCGTCATCCTTTGCCACAAGAGGAAATTGTATGTGCTGGAAGAGCATGTTCCAGTTGCGCCTAGAAAAGAGGACAGTGATGAGGAACTATCTCTCTATATGAAATATATGGATGATGCCACAAATATCCAATGTTTCATGCTATAATCCATGTCTAATGATCTCTTGAAGCAACATGAAAACATGGACGTGTATAGCATGATGTCTCACCTTAAGGACCTCTATCAAGATAAGGTGATACGTGAGAGATATGAGATCTCCAACTCTTTTTTTACAACTGAGCTTGGAGAGTTTGTGCCATCTGGGCCTCATGTAGTCAAGATTATTGGATATATTGAATGCCTGTACATCTTAAGGATTAAGTTCCCATATGAGTTTCATAAATATATCATCCTATCATCACTACCCAAGACATTCTCTAGCTTTATTGTCAACTATAACATGAGCAACAATGAGAAGAGTCTATCAAAACTTCTGACCTTAATTCTCTAGGTAGATAAGGACACTGGGTGTGACAAACCCGTAGTCCTTATGGTGAATAAGAAAAGGAAGGAAAAGGCAAAGGGGCCAAGGACTTATAAACAGTCTGAATCCCCCGAGCATCGTCCCTCCAAGAAGGGGAAATTCCAAAGGCATGGAAATGAACGAGGGGTGGTATGTTTTGCATGTATCAAGAAAGGACACTGGAAGAGGAACTGTACCTAGCAGTGTGAGGACGTTAAAGGTGCATTTGTTATCGAGTGTAATATTTTCATTTCTACACATTGGGTATTAGATACACCTTTTGGGGATCACATCTGTATTCAAATGCGGGAACCAAGTAGATTTAGAAAGATTAACAGAGGATAGGTGGATCTTCGAGCTGCCAATGGCGTGAGGCTGGCTGCATTAACCATTGGTGATTACCACCTCTCATTGACAACTGGGATGATTTTAGTCTTACATAACTGTTATTATGTGCCTAGTGTTACCAAAAACATAATTTTTGTATCGTGTTTGGATATGGATGAATTTATTTTCAAGTTTGGAAATAAGGGTTGCTTATTTTATAAGAACAACATATTTTATGGTATGACACATTTAAATAATGATTTGCATGTATTAAATTATGAAAACCAGGTGTTATCAATCAATAATGAAAAAAACTCACATGACACATACATCACCCAGTTGTGGCATTACTGTCTCAGTCATGTAAATAAGAAGCGCTTGACAAGGCTCTTCCAAGATGGATATTTAGACTCTACTGAGCTAAAACCACTTGATAGATGTCACGATTATTTACAAGGTAAAATGACCAAGACGCCTTTCGGTGGATAGGGTTAAAGGGCCACAAATCTTCTAGGATTGGTGCACACAGATGTGTGTGGAACATTCCCAGTAGAAGCTAGAGGTGGATATTCTTACTTCATTACTTTTACTAATGATTTGAGTATATATGGATATGTCTACTTAATGAGGTATAAGTCAAAATCCTTAGAGAATTTTAAGGAATTCAAGAATGAAGTAGAGAATTATCTTGGTAAGAAGATAAATAAGATTCGATCGGATTGAGGTGGAGAATATTTGAACCAAGAGTTCGTCAATCTTCTACGGGAGTCTGAGATTCTATCGCATCTCACTCCTCCTTATACACCACAGTGGAATGGTGTTAGTGAAAGGAGGAACCACACCTTGTTGGACATAGTGAGGTCGATGATGAGTCATGTAGATCTTCTATTATTCTTTTGAGGGTATGTATTACAAACTGTAGTATATACATTAAATAGAGTACCAACTAAGGTGGCAAGTGGAATTCCCTCTGAGTTATGGAATGGAAAGAAACCCATTTTATCGCACACATATGTATGGGGATGCGAGGCATTTTTTAAGGCCTTCTCAGGCAATAAACTAGAACCCCAGGGCACGAGGTGTATCTTTATAGGATATCCCAATGAAATGAAAGGATATTACCTATATAACCCTTCAGACAAGAAACTAATTGTCGCCAGACAATCTATCCTTTTTTAGAGGGAGCACATCCTCAAAAAGGATAGTGGGAGCAAGATTGACTTAGATGAAGTTGATGCTCAAGATACACAGAATTTGGTACAGGAAAAAGTTTCACAAGTCCTCATGGAAGAGGTTCTAGAAACACAAGTACTGTGTATGAGTGCAAGAGAGGTAAGGGAACTAGAGAGATTTGGTTTCCTAGTCACTGAGAATGATGAATCATTATTATTGGACAATGATGAGCCTCTCTCCTATAAGGAAGCAATAAAAATCTTAGAAGCTGTAAGATGGCTAAAAGCTATGAATTCTGAGATGGATTCCATGTATCAGAACCAAGTCTGGGTTCTAGTCGATGAGCTAGTTGATGTAAATCATGTTTGATGAAAATGGTTATTCAAGATAAAACTGGACATGGAAGGTCAAGTTAGCACCTATAAAGCAAGGCTAGTGGATAAAGGATTTAGACAGCATCAAGTAATTTACTATGATGAAACATTCTCACTAGTTTCCATGTTTAAATCCATAATAATCACACTTGGCATAGTAGCTTACCATGACTACAAGATTTGGAAGATGGATGTCAAAACAACATTCCTTAATGGGAACCTTCAGGAAGATGTCTATATGACACAACCAAAAGGATTTGTGACACCAAGTGAATCCAAACAGGTTTTCAAGTTACAAAAATCCATTTATGGATTAAAACAAGCATCCATGTCATGGAACTTTCGATTTGATAAGTCATAGAAGAATTTGGTTTCATTAAGAACGAATGTGAGCCATGTGTTTATAAGAGATTTAATGGGAATGCATTTGTTATCCTAGTAGTATATGTTGACAACATATTTCTTATTGTAAATGATGTAACGGTCTTAAAATTAGTTAAGGAATGGTTGAACAAGTGTTTCTCCATAAAGGACTTGGGTGAAGCAACCTACATTCTAGGGATCAAGATCATTCATGATAGATCCAATAGGCTTCTTGGACTAATTCAGGGTATATACATTGACCAGATACTAAATAGATTTATTATGGAACAATCCAAGAGGGGATTGGTTCCAGTGTCACATGACCTATATCTTTCTAATAAAATATGTCCTCAGACACAATAAGAGAAAGATATAATGAGTAAGATCTCATACAATTCGGCTATAGGATCCATCATGTATGTCATGTTATGTACCAGGCTTGATGCTTCCTATGAACTGAGCATGGTAGGCAGATATCAAGCAAATCCAGGAGAACAACATTGGACTATTGTTAAGACTATCCTTAAGTATCTGAGAAGAACTAAGGATATGTTCCTGGTGTATGGAGGAGACGAGGAGCTTGTTATCAGAGGGTATGTTGATGCTGGTTTTCAAATATATCATAACAATCCGAAGTCGCAGTCTGAATATGTTTTCTGTCTTAATGGAGGAGTTGTGAGCTGGAAGAGTTCAAAACAACCAGTTGTCACCAATTCTATAGTGGAGTCTGAATATATAGTGGCTTATGATGCAGCCAAGGAAGTCGTCTGGATTTGGAACTTTGTACAGGAGCTTGATGTGATGCCTAACAGTAAAGATCCTATCACATTATATTGTGATAATACTGCAGCGGTGGCTCTTTAAAAAGAACCAAGGTCACATCAACAAACAAATCACATACTTAGGAAGTATCACCTCTTGAGGGATTTCTACCAAAGGGGTGAAGTTGCAGTGAGTAGAGTGTCCACGGAAGAGAACGCGGTAGACCCCATGACTAAAGGCCTATCTCAGCAGAAGCATGAATATCATGTAAGAGCTTACAGGTTAAAGGTTGTTAGCAGTTGTCTCTAGTCCAAGTGGGAGTCTGTTGGAGTTAGTGTCCTAGAACTAACTACTTTGTACTTTATTTATTAATAAATACCTTATCACATCTTGATTATTCTTCTACGTGAAAATTCATGTGATAATCTCCTAAGGATAACTGTTTCATTAAAGGGTCATAGCGGATCCCTACTATGATGAGAACTTGGAAGTGTCATAACATTGTTCTTGAATATATGTTTTATGGATGGATGATGTTATTTGAGGGACAAAAATAATACAGTCCATTATGGGTGAGGACTCATAAAACTTTGAGTCATTTTCTCAATGGTGTGCGCCCTTGGTAATATCTAGGAGGATATTATGAGAACGAGACCCGCCAGTAGGAAATCCACATTTCATAGTGTCATTGGATGTTCCTATTTGCGGGCATGTGTATTGGTCCTTAGACTTTAAGATTATTATTAATTGGTATTACAACTCGCGCACTTAGATGTATTGACAAAAACTGTGACGACACACTATTTGTAGTGAGGTAGGATATGTTGGGTGCGCCATGAGTAATACTGCATTAATAGATAATGTGAGAAAGGATTTTTCTCTTCTGTTCCATAACAGAAGTAGATATTTCAGGCCCTTTGATGGAATTGATATAGCTTTAATAAATCCATGGTCATGGTGAGGAATGGGCAAGTTCAATTCTGGGAAGTCAAAGAAAGAATAATCAAACACATGGGTTGATGGCACCAACATGAAACCCGCATGATTTGAGATATCGAGACAAAGGGATTACATTACACGATAAGCATTCTTAGGAGGTGACACGTCATTGTGGCGTTAACTTCTTTCTCTATGAGTGTCTTGATGTGTTGTTAGATGTTAACCTTGGACTTTAGGCAGGCTCCACCTAATGCCACTGAGAAAGAGGCCTAGAGGGTCACACACTAAGTGTGTCCAAGTATCTTAGTTACATATTAATTTAACAAGTTGAATAAATATTATTTCTGATTGTGGTTTAATAATTATTCAAGGATGCTTGATCACATTTATTTTGACACTAGTTATTCGAGATAATATATTGTGGGCGAAATAACATATTTATTAGTGAGTAATGCAGTGATATTTATTTGAGAAATAAATATTCATTATTCAAGGTCTAATAAATGTGGTGGAGGAAATAAAGAGAATGAAAAAACAAAAGTACACGCTATGTATATTAATATACACGCCATGTATTTTTTCTGGGAATTTATGAGAAATGATATTATTTATTTAATTAAATAATATTAGGTGTAATTTTCTGGGTGCATGTCAAGTAATAATAATAGTTAACTGTTATTATTAGACATGGGGTATTACTAAGAATTAAATAAAATGAATAAATGCTTTCGGGTAATTAATTCATTTATTATTCTAAGTAATTAAAATCCCAATTATATAATTCTCATTAGCCTAGCCATTTTGAGGGGTTATGCACAACGAATCTAGAGAAAGCTCTCAAGCCAAGAGAGAATTATTTTCTTCCAATAACTCTCTCAAGCTACGAGAGAGAGATCCTTCTCCACCGGATCAAGGCGATCGAAGATAAACATCGCAAGCGAAGACTCTTCCACGCTAGCACCCAGAGATCCCTTTAGAGACATCCAATGATACGTGGAGCACGTGTGAATCACTAATAGAGGAATCCTACACTTAGATTCGATGACGCAACGATGAATCACATCGTATCGTGATCGAAAACATCAACAGAGAGAGAATTCCATCAAGGTAATTATTGTCTTTTAATTAAATTAATTATAACCAACATATGATGATTCTCTCTATGGTTATGGGACTCCCTTCTTTTCTTTTGTTCTTCATTCTATTACGAAGATTTGGCGTTTTATTATCGTGATGGATCTCATATTAAACGTTGTTAATGGCAAAAATTATAGTTGGGTACACCCACCAACGCGCTTCCGCTACACCCAGAATCTACAGTACATACCTGACTCATCGTATGTACTCAATCCAGAGGTGGTGCCATTGGAGAATGACCTATCATATAAAGAGAAGATGGTGAAGATCTTAGATCGTAGGGAAAAAAGTTCTATGAAATAAGACAATTCCCCTCGTCAAGGTGTTGTGGAGAAACCACAAGTTTGAAGAGGCAATGTGGGAATCAGATGAAGTGTTGAAGTAGAGTTACCCATATCTGTTTTAGTGTGGGAAAATGAAATTTTGAGGGTGAAATTTCTTAAGGGGGGAAGATTGTAACGACCCAAATTTTTATTAATGAAAATTTCTCTTAATCTAATTAAATGTCTTATTATGTAAAATGGATATATAAAACATATGCACTTCCTTAGTTTTATGTTTTTGGATTTTAAAATACCGTTAAGAAATGTTATCATTGCTAATATAGTCGTTGAACAGTGATCACATGATTAGTATAAATATAGGGCTTTAACAAATCCAATTTACTCAGACAAAGGAATCGGTGGCCTCATCCAGTAGAATTACTCCATACGAAGCCCATTTTTCAGAGCTTGGAAAGGAGGTGGCGTCACTGGGATTCACTCTTGACCAATCCCAAAGCTTGAACGGAACCGCCTACAGAAGAAGTGGAAGTTAATATAAATTACCACCCGAGCGATGTTATCTGAGCCTCCCCAAGAGTCTGTCATCATCACACACCTTACCCTTAGGTCATATGCGGGTGTTGTAAATGGTTATGTAACAAGACCCTAGCTCTATGATTATGTACTTTATTTTTTGTATAAATAATATACATTTATTTCATTATTGTTACTTTGTAAATGGTTTTTAAAACACAAATAGTATTTTTAGTTAATATTCAATTAAGAAATCTATTTTGACGAATTAATGGATTTTTGGAATTAAATAATATTTTAATAAAATATTATTATTACTAAATTAATTTTTATTAAATATAAATGATCATATAATTTTTATGAATATAATTGTAATTTTTATTAGGGTTTGAAAATTGTTTTTTGTCAAAACCCATGAATTTTCAATAAATGTCGGTTTTTATTTTAAAAGTGAAAATGCACATATTTATAAAATTATTTAGATAAAATAAATATTGTTGTTGGAATTAGGACGTCAAAATTGTCCAATGGTTATTTTTTCATAATTTTCTGAGATTCGAATTTTTGGGTAAAAATTAAATACCGTTTAAATATATAATGTGTTTTATGACATCATAATGACCCAATAGTGATGTAATAAACTACTATAAAAAGGATATTTGACCAATATATGTTTTAACTTTAAAATAATGTTATTTTAGATTTGTTTGATTAATTTTATGGTGCTTATTGGACCCTTCAAAACTTATAAAACATTTTAACTTTTAAAATGATTTCCTTGAGAGTGTGACTCACCTCCACATAAGCAAGCCTAATATTTTAAGTTCGGCCATTGGACTTATAAAATAATATTTTCCACTCCTCTTTGGCAAAAACCATGGGCAAAAACCATGAACAAAAACTATGGTTTGGTTTGTGATTTTTATTAGTTTAATGTGTGGTGTCCAAAACCTAAATAATAAAAAATTCTCTCTCTTTTCCTATATAAACCACCCAAGCTCATACTTCTCTTCACTCAAAACCCTTGAAGCAAGTTCCTACTTTTCCCTCATCTCTCTAAAATCCTCCCAAGGCACCTCAAGCTCCAAAGAAGCCTCTCCCAAGCCTTTGGAATCACACTTCCAAGTAAGAGATTTTTTCCTTTCTCATTTTTGTCTAAATTTCATTATGTTGTTACACCATTTTGTTTTCAATTACAAATGTTGGGGTATGATTTCACACCTCCCCCATACTGCCCTCATTATGTTTGAATGATGATAGACCTCTTTCTCTCTCATTAATGCCTCTCATGTACACCTGTTACCATGCCGAAATTCCGTAAGAAATTTCTCTCTTCTCATGTACATTCAAGCAATTCTTTTGTATTATGAATCTAAATTTCATTACATATGTTGGGACATGTATCTATATGACCCCCTTATTTTCTATCTCATATACATATGATGAGACACCCCTTTCTCTCTCATTGACCATTTTTATGAATTCTTATGTCACGTCATTATGCTGCCGAAATTGCACTGTGATTTTCCAAGCCAAAATCATTGTGTAGTGAATGCCATACCCATTTCTCTATCAAGGGTATTCACTTTTATGCACATTTACTTATTGATTATAGAGTTTCATGTATGAATTACACATTTCTTTATCATGGAATAAATGATGATGGTTAATGAATTCATGTTATATGATCCATGTGACACACTTATACATGAAATAAAATGATTAAGAAGGGTGCGTCCTGATAACGCTCCAATGCATTGGGTAAAGATTAGTATCATGATACGTCAACTGTAATAAGGGTTTACTCATGCTAATTCAAATGCAGTGAGGGTTTACTCATGCTCCATGTGCAATGAGCATTGGCTAATGCTAATATCATGTTAAATGTTGATGCAACATTTCCATGTTATGATAATCATGCTATATCATGCCTTTATGTTAATGTTTCTCTTATGCTCTATTGATATGTATATTTCCTAACATGTACTATATTCTTCATGTTATGCCTTGTTTACTCCTTTATTGGGCTTTATAACTCACCTTTTTCTTATGTATGTCCTCAGGTTATCTCATGCAATGCTAAGTACGAAGGAATATTGTGGTCATGTAAAAGAAGTTTTCAATAAAGATGTTGTGTTTTATGTTCTAAGTTGTTATGTAATGTTCATAATTTCCCAAGACACTAGACCTCTCGATCCTCAGAGTTGTCTTAAGTGCAAGTTTATGTAATAAATCATGTAAGTGTCTAATAAAGATCAAAGTTGTTATAAATACGTTCTCTAATTTCACGCATAACTCGTTCAGTTCTACCATGAAACGATATTCCTATGATTCGTATTCAGAAAGGTGAGTGGGTCAGTTGAATATTTTGAATATCTTCCCCGCATTTTAAATCTTCCATGATAATGATCTGGTTATCGAAGGACTATGGTTTACCTTTGAGGACCTTTTCTTTATCTCTTTTATTGAAAAATTCAAAGACAAGAAGGCCCTCCCCCAGTTCCCTTATGGCGACCCCATCCTCCAATTTCCAAATGTTTTGTAAGGTGTTTTTAAGAGCGCCTTGATTGAAAGCTCGTTTTTCCAAGCATTTTCCAACAATCAACATACCAATACGGCGTGAAAGAAAAACATCTTCATCCTTTCATGCGACAATTGTCATTTTCTCCTTATTTTCCAGTGAAAGTTTATGTCATCTATTCACCAGGTCTGATTCCATTGCTACGTACTCCCTTTGCGTCTTTTCGAATTTCCACTCCAACGCAAAAAGAGGGCTGCACGAAGCACCCCCAACGTTGTGCCCTTTCACAAACCTACACTTGCGCGGACAACACGCTGCACGAAAGCACCCCTACGCGGACAAAACACTTTGCCCGCAGTGCTCTTCGCCCGCAGTGCTCTTCGCGAACCCTTCGCAGACACCCTACGCGAGTCCTCCCCTCCACCGCGTACTAACACCCTACGCTCTCGATGCTCTTCGCCTGCAGTGCTCTTTGCGAACCCTCCCTCGCGAACCCTTCCTTCGTAGACACCCTATGCATGTCCTCCCTTCCACCGCGTACCAACACCCTACACGGTCACCCCCTCCGCGAACCATAGTCGAACAAAACCCTTCTTGGATAGATCACGAACCATTGGGGATGAAACACCATAGAACCAGAGCAAGAACCCCAAGGTGCACGAGATCTGTTCCAGTTGTGGAAGGCAAAAACGACTGGAATCACCGATCAGAACGCCAGTCGCGAACAACACCTCCGTCGGTCGCAGGATGCGGCTTTGAAGCTGAAGGTTGCAAACTGTCACAGGTCGCCGATCCAAAACCAACGAGCACAACCAAAGCCGTCGCTGATTGAAGATCTGAGGCCTTCGGGATCGGAACTCGTGGTTGAAGTCGTCACAGCTCACAACTCTCAGATCGAAACCATCGCGGGTCCGTCGTAGGCCCTCGCAGATCGAACAAGTCTCAGATCATCGCAGGTCCCTCGTAGGATATCCGAGATTAGGGAACCCGAAGATCCCCAAAGAAACCAAAAGAACAACAGTCCAACACAGGACGCTGGTAAGGGTGGAAGATCCCGAAGCAAACAGTCGCGCAAATCCAATCCGCTCCGTCGCAGATCCGAGCAATGTCCCCCACAGGGAAGAGAACGCAACCAGCCACTTGGATGAAGTCGTCGTCACAACTCACCCGAACCTAGGAAACCCTAGGAGGAAAAGTCTCAACCACGCGCGAGAGACTTTAAAATGTATGTTTTTTTGCAAAATAAAGTGGAATTGGAAAGAGGCATGAGGAGTTCATTACATTTGGTAAAGTTCCTCGTTGTTTAAAAATATTTTGTATTGATCTAAGGCTTTGGTTGAGATTTTGGAATATCAATTATCTCTTTACCCTCATTATACGCAAGCATGAACCTTAGTACGTGTAATAGAAATAAAGAGAATCTTTTGATACCCAATTAAAACAACACAACTTCCTCACTAAAAATCTTCCACTCGAATCTGTAAGAAGACCAATGCATTTCATTTAATCAAAATAAAATGTTTCAATCGGAAAATATGTTAAGCTACAACTAAATAAAATGTTTTCAAACCCATAATGCATCAAACCGGTAGAAAAAGTATGCATCAAAACTTGCTCTTGAAGTATGTATCATTGAAATGATCATGTAACACCTCCGATAATGTTATGATAAATCATTTTCATCTCTTTTAATATTCATTAATTAGATTTTATAGAGTTAAATTCATTAGATGGAAAAAACTTTCTTTCTAACAAAATTAGGTTTTCATGCATTATAAGGTTTTATTCAAAAGTTTTATTTTCAAATTATAAAATTTTAATTTGACAAAATGAACTTCGTTTTTGAATTCAGCATGTCAAAATTAGTTTAAGATTAATTTTTGAGAATTTTATGAAAATTTTGATTTTTTAATGAATAGTGAAAAATAATGATTTTTATTGAAAACTGTTTTTTATTTTCAAATATTTACAAAGTCAAATTCTATTTTAGATTAGTTTTAAAATGTCATTGGTTCCTTGTTATTAAACACAATCCAATAAATGTTATTGAAATCAACATTATACTTGAATTTGGTATAAAAACATTTTTATACTTCATTTTGTTTTTAAGAATAGTTTCAGTGATAATATTTAAAATAAATGGGTCAAAATCAAAGAACCATACCTAAATTTGTTGTCGTTAATCGTTCTCCAGCGATCCTTTGTCTCCTTCGATGACCTCATTCACTTTCTTCATGGAAAAAATACATCTAGGGATTTTGAAACCCTCCAAAATATGAATATGTAAGTGGAATTTAGGTTAAATATTTATTTATTTAATTTATCACCAACCACATAAAAATATCAATGGTGTTAGGTTAAACCTATAATTTTTGCAAAGGAAGCATCCTGTTCCGACTCAACAATGAAGTCCGTTTTTCAATCCAACACCATGTTTAAAGATAAATTATAATTTTACCCTCAATGAATCTAGGAGTCTGATTTAATCACTTCCGCCTACCATGATCAAACACATATCTTATGTTGGTAAGTATGTATCATCTTTCTCCGTAAGGATGTAAAAATATGTCTATTAAGTGGCGAAAGGGGTGCAATGAAACCCATAATCAATTAAAAATACGTATAATGGTGAAAAATGACAGTGAAAATGATCTTCAATTTTTTGGAAGGTTCCAAATTCAACTTGAGCATCCAAATTGGGGTCAATACCAGCGAAAACATCTATGAACAAAGTTCTAGTACAATGCCAAACGTGTCCGAAGACACGCCGGTGCACACCCAAATATTTATAATTAATATGTTTTTTCATAATTACAAACCTAAAATTCACGATGTTAAGTCAACACGATTATCTTTGAGAATTTCGATCAACAGGTGAAATTAGTCGGCGATAAATTATTATTATTATTATTTTAAAAATAAAGCTTCGGTTATTATTAATTAAACATAGATATATTATTTTTTATAATATTAAAACCATAATATATTTTAAATAACTCCCCACCGAATTGTTTAGGCCGACCTGCTGGCCGCTCTTCCCGAATAACCCGAGAAGGTGGCAGTCGCAGACTCGCAGTCCTTATCAGGGAGTCGCTCGTCGTCACCACGCTCTCATGCATTGCAGATTATTCCGAAGGTGGAGCGTGCGAAGAAGCTGACGATGAAGCTCGCATCGGATCACGAGGAGGGGTTGGTGATCCATCGACGTTGACATCCATCGCCCTTCGAATCAAACCTGGCTTTCTCCGTGGTCAAACCACTATCCTTGTCGGCTTCCGGTCCACTTTCCCGTCCCTACCTCTCTTCCTCTTTTTCTTTGAATCCACCGCGTCCTATAATTTCAATCTCGAATTATTTCACGCTAGGAATCCCCGCTTTTGCGAGTCGTTTGCTTCGGTCAAACCACCTTCCCTCCTTTTCCTCCGAAGTCATTCTCAAATCATCTGCGTTCAAATTCGAGCGTCTGAGTTTTCTGTTCTTGAACTTCCGACGGTACTTCAGACGGTACCCCCAGTTCGTGTAGCCAAGGGCGGGGGTGCTCGTCTTGAGCAAGGCATCCATGGATGATGGCAAGCCGATCGAGGTTCGGGCCATGGAGTGCCTCGGCTCCGGCTTTGATTTCACCAGCGATTTTAGGTTAAAGTTCGCCAAGGGCTCTCCCGGGGAGCGCTTGCTGGTTCTGAACGAGGATAGTAAAAGAGACATTGTGGTCCCAGGGGGCGTCACGTTGCAAGGTGTATCGGAGGATATTCGGTGCGATAAAGGAGACAGAATCCGCTTCAAATCTGACGTTCTTGAGTTCACTCAGGTAAGCTTCGATCCTTGGAATTTCGTTCCACCCGAGAAGTCGTAACAGTTATGCACAGTAATCGTCCGGAAAGAAAAGAAACGAAAACAAATCCGTTTTCGAGTTTCAGGAATCATCGGCTTAGTTTCGTATGATATTTCAGGCTAGAGCATGTCGACGCAATCCATTCTTATTTTGATGGGAAACCGAACTCTGCTCCATTTGATGCTCAAAAGCCGCATATTCCTTCTTTGTTGCAGATGTCAGAGTTACTGAATCAGAAATCCTCGGTACAGGGGAAGGTTCCTTCAGGCTTTCTCAATGCTATTTTTGATTTGAGTGGTTCTTGGCTCAACGATGCCGCAGAAACGAAATATCTCGCGTTTGATGGGTACTTCATCTCGTTATACCATTTCCATCTAACAGCCGCCCCGGTCGTGCTCCAAGACAAAGTAAAGAAGTCCGTCCCTTCTCATTGGGATCCGGCAGCACTGTCCCGGTGATTCTCCTCTTCAAAATGCTATGCAATTTCATGTTATTTTCCCGATAAATTAAGTTTCATTTTACGATTGGGTGCATGCATGGGTGAAATTTTCCTGTGAATACAGAAACAGGTATGTATGGTCAGATGCTGAAGACTGTAAAAGATTTAGATGTTCTCAGTGGTGTACTGGCATATTATGCACACAAAAGATACATGAGTAACGAGTGATGAACTGGTTCTGGTTTGAAGTCACCGTGCAGTTTGAATATCTTCTTCTCTGGTGTTTTGCCTAGAGTACACGCTGGTCTTTGCAAAGGAGAGTTGTGGGATGAAATCCAGTGCCTCGATAAGAGGTGGGTTACTTTATCTATGGATAGATCAAAAAGATACATCATAGAAGAAACCCAATGTGAGACTCTAAAACATTGCATTGGGTCCGACCCGACCCAACTGTATCCAACACCCCCCCAAGCCAAAACATATTCAGCTTTGGAAGACAACAGTCATACAAAAAATGAAGAGAAAATAGACCGTACAGACACTCCCTCATGTTGGGGCATAGGTGCAAAGAAATTTCACTCAAGTTCCAAGTATGTCTTTGATAAAGATGTCTACAAGCTAATTTGCGGTGAGAATGTAGCCAAAGGTGAAATATTTTGCTCAAAGTGACACCGAAGGAAGTGAAAAACCACCTTAATATGCTTGGTGTGTCAGTGGAACATCGAATTGGTATTAATCTTTGTGGTGATCTGATTATCACATTAGAGATAAGCTAAATTCATTATTGGAAAACCAACTTATTGGGGAAGCTTGTGAATCCAAAGAATGTCGATAGTGACAGTGGTAATGACGCGATATTCGAACACATCGTTGTTGGGTCGAAGAGATGGCAGGAGGGAGGGGGTGACTTGCCTTTTTAAAAATAAAAGCGAATAAATAAAACAATGCTATAAAAGAAACAACGATGTAATGCAAACATGTGATAATATTAATGCATAGCGGAAATTAAAACAAGTCAATTATGTAGAAGCGATGTGAAAAATAAATACGGAAAATAAAAAGACGAGGTACACTTTGATAACGGAGTTCACACAAAAGGGCCCCCACGTCTCCTCCCCTCAAAAAGACATGAGAGAGAGTATAACCCTTTGATCTTAATGGGAATCAAGAACCAAAGAAGTCTTGCTTCTGAACGGAAAAAGCAAGAAACCAAGAAACCTTGGTTTTAACGGGGACCAAGAATCAAACAAAGAATCCCTTTTGAATAGGAAAGTAAGAAACCAATGATGAGAAGTAAGAAGAAAAGAAATAGTTTGCCTTTTGACAAACCTGTTATAATGTCGTCTCTACTCTCACTGAAAAATAAGAAATAGAGAGAAGGTGAGAGAGAGATTACAAATGAGAGAGAGGGAGCCAAGGGGTTAAACAACAAAGAAACAAAGGTTCAAGAGAAGATGAAGAAAGAACAAGAAGGCACAAAGAAAGAATGAATCAAATGAAACTCGATGGTGTTTGATGATAGTCGATGAAGACCACACCTTGTGATGGTGCCCTTCAATGTTCACAATTCCCATGTTAAATGTTCGCGTTGTTCTTCTTTGGAATTGGAAGAGGAAGATGAAACTTTGAAGCTCTCTTGGAGATTGAGAAGCTGTGGAAGATCGAGGAGCATTTCGCTTGATGCACACTACATTTGGAACGTACACTACGTTTGGATGAAGTCCCTAGCCTCCCAACACCTCCTTTTATAGCCTCCAAAGGGTGTTGGGGTCCATGGAGTTGAGTCACAACATTAAAGACCCGAACCAGACACTTTATGACTACCATTAATGCTCCATTGGACTAGCAGCCCCGACGCCACCGAATACTTGTTAGCCTTCATTGGGTAGTTGATGGCCCACCTGGAGGCTGCTGCTTTTGGGCTAGCTGGTAGACTCCTACTGGCCGAGAGGATTATTATGCTCATGCCACCGGCTATCCGGTGGCACTGCGCTGGGTAGCCGGTGCTGCCCTGCTATAACAAACTTGGAAGAGCCCCTTTGAACCTTGTTTAATGTCGCCTTTAAGCCAGATGCCTTCTTGCCATTAAACTTCAATAGAAACAAAAGAAATGCATTAGAATCACATTGAAATGAGTTAGAAACAAAATAGAGTGTTTGTGATCATTAAAACAATTATGCTTCAGGGTCCAACAAACACTGGATTGGGTGTTTACGCCCTCTTTCATTGTGCTAGAAGATCAAATTGATGTCGAGAAATATCGCAAACCTATAAGTGGACTTTCGGGTAGATAAACAATCTGTGCAGTCTGAGTAATGTCCTTGATTGAACATTCCATAGAATTAACAAGCAAAACAAAATTGTTGACATTGACAAGTTTCCATACCTTGCATTGTTGACTAGACATTGGTTGTGGATGATTGACTGAATGAGAATCAAGATCCATACCAATGGGTGACATCATGTGCCAAACAAAAAAAATTGATCGCATCAAGACGCTTGTCTACAAGGCACATGGAGGCGGCGATCAATTATTAAAGGACACGGGCAGTGGAGAGGGGGCGATGCATGGAAGTGGATGGCGCAGTGAAAGGTGGGTATGGTTGAGGGAGTGGTCATGCTCGGGTGGGTTGTGGCAACTTTTGGGGTGGTGTGCCTGGTAACCTGGGGTTGTGCGACTTGTGTTGGGGGCATCGAGAGGGAAGGGTGACTAGAGTTAGTCGGAGGGATAAAAAATTAGCTGTAATTCCATGTCGGATGAAATCCCATACCTCAATAAGTGGTAAAACACTTCCTTTATAGATAAATCAAAAAATACATTATAGAAGAAACGTGATGTGGGACTCTAATACATGACACCGAACTCAGGTCAAACCTAATTGGGTTTAACATGAATACAAAAGAATAAAACTATGTTTGGTATGGAGTAAAAATAGTCTTAGAAATGGAACGCATGAGGAGGCAATTAGAAATCATGTTTGTTACGAGATAAATGCAATGCTAGTTCCATTGTCAAGGGAATTGAGATTCTTTTGAATTTGGATGGAATGTCTCTTCATTACATTCTCTAAACATAATTATCCATAATTTTATGCATTATATCCTTAAACAATGGGTAAAAATTATATTATATATTTTATCATTTAACATATTTCATTACACCTTTTTGATACATATCAAACAAATTATTGATTCACAAATCTCATTCCCATTCTCTTTTTTCATGTCTTTTCCGTTACCATCAGATTGGCTTGTTTTGTTCCAAACATAGCCTAAAAAGAGAGGAAGAGAGTATGTTCATGTGTCTGTGTGTAAAGTTTAGAGAGAGGAGAGAGAAAATGCAAGATTATTCATATCGATGGGTTTCAGCCCGAATCTTTATGTCTAAAATGACACAACCTGACCCCAACAGGACCCCCTCCCCCTGGTCGATGAGAAAATGAGACGTGTCTCCGAAAATCCGCCTCTAATAGGCCAAGGGTTGACGACTAGCGTCAAATAGAGCAATTTCACAGCATGTGAGATAAGTGATCCAACCTGCATATCCAACTCCAAACATGAGAAAATAAAACTCAAAGTATGATGATTATCTATCTATAAGTGATGTCATGATCATATGAAATGTCAGCCACATGACCTGCAAAGATGCACTGACCAGCAACAACCCAACATCGGACAAACCCAAGTATATTCAACAAGAGAAAAAGAACCCATAGCGTAATGTAGGTTCACAACTCTCCAGCTCCTGGTTAACTCTTTTGTTAAGGAATACCAATGTCACCACCATGCCTACCACCGCCACCCGATCTTGTAAATTGCCGCACGGGTGCCCATGTAGGGTTGAATACAACTGCCCAATATAATCATTCTAAGTACTAGACAATGCATAATTAATATATAATGTGCATGTAATGAATCTCGTGAGGTAAATGCATACCAATGTCATGACCAGATCAATCCTGTTTAACACCTTAGATCTACTGAAGCTAGTCCCGTATTCACCACAAGCAAGTCGCTCACTGAAATGACAGTCAATGGAGTTGGTAAAAGCACACACTAAAACATGGCCCAAAACCTGTCATATGTAATAGCGCATCTCGTTGTCTGCACCCATTGTATCTTGGTTGATGGTCCACCACTAGATGGTCTGGTGGTCCTCTCACCCATTGTGTATTGATTTGGCAGATCCATCGCCAACATACAAGATTTTTGACTAAGCACCACTCAAAGAAAAACACGTCGACATTGTCCTCGAGGTAAAGATATCTCTCATTGATTACCCACGACATATCTAGGTCCACCTGATCGTCCTACAAGCCAGAGCGTGTTGGGTCATTCTTTTAGTGACAGCCCCAGGAATCCTTGGTTTTGATTAATTACAAAACACGTTTGATTTTTCTACTAATGTTTTTCTTGAAATTTTTTTAGTAATTTTGTCAAAGTATAACATTATTTCAAGTATATGATACCTATCGGATTTCATGACCAAGCATCTATCGAAACGCATGCCTACCGTGTTTCATAAATGGAATCTATTCATCTGAATCATTCTATCCATTTTATGTTGTGAAAAAATACGAACAACATGGAAACAGTTTGAAGGAACTGCAGAAAGTTTGACATGTGGATAATAGAAGTGGGGGATTTGAATTCAGATGATGACAAGAACCGAGCATCTCCTATAAAAGACTTAGTCTACGAAGTCAATCTTTGAGTACCAAGAATGTTGAAATGTAACACCTTGACGGTCATTAAATTCAATTGTCATATATCCGCCTTCTGCCTTTTATAAATAGAGAGAGAGTGAGCTCTTAGGCTACTGATGCACAAGCGAATAATACTCTTAAGCTCTCATCATCATTCCATGAACAAGTTTTTTTTTCTTATGTACTCATTTGTACTTGTTTTTTCTCACCTCGTGCCTTACCTTCCATTACTTGTACTACTTCAAAACGGCATAGGTTCCTCTGTTTGTAATTTCATCTCTGCACTTTTTCTGATCTCCCAATTGAAGAAGTTTTGGTCATAAGAACTTGTTATAAGTGCACACTGCTCGCATTCTGTGTTGTACTATCTGGATCTGAGTATAAGATTCTCGTACTACTTTGGATGAAAAATGAAGAAGTTCCGAGTATAGGAACTTGTTGCATCCATCTAGTTGTTAAATAAGGAATTAAAGATTTCTTATCCTAAATCTCTTTAATAATTGTTGCTTCCCTCCACTTTGCTTCTACTGTTTTATTTTACTTGTTCTATTTTATTTCTCTTGTTCCGTTCCATTTCTCAAATTTATTTAACTCTTTCCGATTTACAAAAGCATTTTTTTCTTAATTTCCGTTTTTGTCTTTTTCTATATTCGTTTTCATATCAAATTATATTTCCGCTGCTAAAGAAAAGTTCGGGACCCTCTGAACTTTATGTCTTGTTTTTAAAACTTAGTTTTATTTCTGAGGGGTTTTTAATATCAAAATTTCCAAATCTTTAATTCACCTCCAGGGAAGTTGCTCTATTTGGGATAACATAGTGTCCAACCAACAGCGACACACCAGTATTGTCTGCATAGGTCTCGTGAAGGATAGATAATAACTCGGTGGTCCCTACATCGAGCTCTAAGGCTACTCTTGCTCCTAGGGTCATATTGGGTGGTGTTCCATTAGCGTCTCTCACTCGACGTCTTACCATTGGAAAGATGGTCCCATATGTTGGTCTTGTCAATCGCCCATACTTTAACCGCACCACCGGGATCCTCTATGAGTTAAACAATACACGACTTGGCCCCCTGCCTAAGCTAAGGTCCCAAATGTTGTTCCTAGTTCCCATGCTGTTAATGGATGTTGACATCATCAAATGACATTGAAATGATTTTGTCTTGTTCTTTGTGGGTCATGTTGTGATCTTCCAGAACCCTTTTGATCAAAACTGGTCAAACTCGGTCAAAATTGGTTAAATGATTTTCCAAGTGTCCCTCGACATCTTTCAACGTCATCTAGTAATGTCTTGCATCTTAGGAGCCTCGCAGCCCAGTCCGACATCTACAAGGGGTCCTAAAATTCAAAATGCCTAAATCTGTCTTTAAATGACTATTTAGCTTTGAAAGCTGCGATCTATGTAGAAAAATGAGTGAACCATCATCTTGCGAGCCCCAAACAGGCTTTGGATGACCCCGAAACAATTAAATAGAGGGAGGGAGAGATAATTGAAAGAATAATCTAGCAAACATATCGATCACTATACACATTGGTCTTAATTGATGCGAGGTTCTTAATACTTTTCATGGTATCATCATAGGTTGTGCTCTACTCCACATGTAACCTGTTTGTCTGTGGTATTGTCTTCATGTAAACAATGGAAGAGAAATTTGACGGTTTTAATTGTGTATAAGCATGGTAAGGGGTACAAGCATAAAGCATCTTTGCCAATGGCGACTGATAGGTGCTTGAGGCCTATTAGTATCTCTATCAAACCTATGGATATTTTGTGACTAATACAATGAAAATGAAGCAGTGACACAGTAGATGAATATGTCTTGGAAGAAATGCACCTGGGGCTTGTTTGGTAGAAAATGGGAATGGAAGAGGAGTTTCGCTCGAGCAATGGACTTTTGATTTCCAAGTACATTGCAAATGCTGCATGCCAAAAATTTGAATCTCATTTTCCACTTCTCATTCCTTTCACGTCATGATGTTTGATCTACAACAAACATATCCTGGAAGTAGCGAAAGTGTGAACCTGTGGTGTCATTTAAAATAAATAAATATCCAAGATTTCTAGGTTTAGCTTTCCATCATAATGCTAGCAGGCATTGAAAGAATAGTCTAGCAAGCATATCAATTACCATAAACATCAGCCATTGATTGATGTGGCTTCTTAATACTTTTCATGGTTTCAACAACAGTTGAGCTCTACTCATAAGTGTGTGTCGACTGTTTTGCATCAATCCACAAGTAGTGTTTATAATGCTTTAATGGTCTGTTCAGCAACACTTGCTTATAACACTTATCACATATGATAAGCAGTTTGAAAAAATTAAAATAAGTAGCGTTTGACCTGTCTCTAAAAAACAACAAAAACAGTTTCAGTAAGTAATCAAGAAATACTTATACAATAGTGCTCATTATGAATGATAAGTGTTGCAAGGGTCCATTTGGCAGCACTTAATTGAAAACTGCTTAGAGAACTTATCCTAGCATGTGGTCAGAGGTTCTAATCCTTGTAACTATCAGGCTAGGTGCATATGGATATACCAATCCAAAAAGAAAAACAAAAAAAGAATGCTGATGACTCAGTTTTAGTCGGATTTTGTGGTTCTGAAGTTGAAGTTAATTTCTTTTATGTATGTTGCAGCTGTTGCTGTGTTGAATTCTCAATGTGATTCTGAATGCCAGGTTTATTAAAAAATACGGGACACATATAATTGTTGGATTGGCAGTCGGAGGCCAAGACTTGATTTGCGTAAAACAGAAACCTTCCTCGACCATCCCCACTGCTGAACTCAGGCAACGTTTGGATGATCTCGGTGACTTTTTGTTTTCCGATGGAAGGAGTCCTCCAGTACAGAGGATAAGCAGTGACGGCAAACAAAAAGTATCCCTATGGCATAAAGTTTAATATTCTGTTCTGTGCAAATTTTGATGTCTATATATCATTGACCCTTTATTTTCTTTCCATAGGTTCCTGAAGTATTCAATCGCATCTTGCAGTCAAGCACAATTCAGTTGGCTAGTGTTGCAGAAACATCAAACAAGGATGTGAGTCAAACCCTCATCTTATGTAGATTCTCAAACAATCGGGATCTTCTTCTTGATTTGATCCAACGGTGTAGAACATGCTGTTTGATCAGACCAAGGACCCTCCAAGTCAAGTAGAGAACTAGTTTGTTCTAATTTTTATGTATTGTGTGGGAACAGGGCATCACTGTCATCTGGTCAAAGAGAGGTGGTGATGTTTATTCACAGAGTCACTCCAAGTGGCTGCAAACCGTTCCGGCTAGACCCGAAGCAATCCTTTTCAAGTTTGTACCAATCACTTCTCTGCTCGCAGGGGTTCTGGGCAGTGGCTATCTTAGCCATGCTATCAACTTGTATCTAAGATGTAAGTGATATCATGTACACTCATTTCCTTTTGCTATGTGATAGGTAGAAAATAACAAGCTTTTAAAAGTATTGTACTAGTTCAAAGTTCTGAGCCTTCAACATCATGAAATGGAATGGCATGAAGCATAATGAAATTGAATGTTCCATTGCTTGGGAGTATTATGATAGAATGGAATGGTCTTACCATATTATTATTTATAAAATCAATGTATAATAATTGTTTTTTATTAGTGATTTTAAAATATACCTTCATTATTTTTATCCATTTTGTCCGTTCCTTTGACGACTCTTCGATTTGAAAGACCAGGAAGAGGAGGATATTTGATGGCGAGGACGGGCTTGGCAGACTATTACTTGCCATACCACCCTCTTTAAAAAACCATCAAAGGATTTATCCTATATGCCATTCCATTCCATGTCACTCTACCCAGTTTAAAACTCCAAAACATGCCATTATGGAATGGCATGAAGCATAATAAAATGCTCAAAATGGTTCTCCAATGGCTGCTTTGGTTTTCGTCTTTTTATTCTTCTACTGCCTGGTGCTTTGTCAGACAAACCTCTCCCAAACGACCTACAGCAGTTCTTGGAGTTTCAAGTCCCTACGCAGTGGGCACCCATGTACAACGAGCTGCCACTTGGGCATCAAAGAAAGATGGCTTCATGCCCTTCTCTGCAATTCACTTTCTTGGGCCCCAAGATTCAAGTCAGCTCCACCCAGGTAATATTTCTCTGCCCCCCCCCCCCATCATATTTTAAAAATAGTTGGGAAGTTTGATCTTTCATTCTGATTGTTTGCTGGTCGAATCGAGTTCAGGTCTCGAGCGGAGGAAAGCCGGTAATAGGCCTGCGGCTCTACCTGGAAGGGAATGCCAGCAAACGACTGGCGATCCATGTGCAGCACATCTCCAGTCTCCCGAATGCCATGGCACTGGCACAGGCCAGTGCTGGTGACGAGAATCCATGCCGGTGGCGTGGCTCCGATGACTACCCCTCTAGCAAGCAGCTTCTGGAACCGCTCCGGCACCGGAAGTTCTCCGCTGTCTGCACTTCCGTGGTAGGGTATGACCCTGGCTGGGCCCGAGGTGACAGCAATGGCAGCGTCTTCATTGTGACCGGTGCGCAGCTGGTATCAAAGGGGAAGTGGCCAAGAACGGTGCTCCATCTTCATCTCCTCTTCACACAGCTGCCCCAATACACCATTCGAAAAACAGGATGGGCAGCGGTGCAGGAGGCATCACACAAGTCGAGTTTCCTCCACAACCTGAGCACGACCTTCAACTTCTCCCGGCGGTCAGCCACCGGTCAGGTGCCGCCGAAGCAGCCCCCGGCAGTGCTGAACTCCGGTGTGTACCCTGGAGGCCCACCTGTGCCAAGCCGCTCCACAAAGCTGCTGAAATTTGTGGACACCGCGGAAGTAGTGCGGGGCCCACATGATGCCCCCGGGCACTGGCTGGTGATTGCTGCCAAGCTGGTCACTGATGGTGGGAAGATCGGCCTGCACGTGAAGTTCGCGTTGATAGATCAGTCTTAGCCGTGAGAGCTCTGGCAACAGAGCTCCGGTGACCTACGATTTGCCCCTACCCCCTTAATTTTTTTCAGTTCTCGTCGGCTTGTAAATAACAGTTGGCTTCATTCTTGGATTGCGAGAGTTTTTTTTTTTTTTTGATCATTCGAGTTAACTTCGCATGAACTTATGGCAAATTGTTCATATATATATGAAGAAGAGAGCCTAGCACACGTTTTTCAGTTCAATATGAAAGAATACTTTAGGGACGATCAAGATGCAGGCGGTAAGGTGGGGACAGCCGGCTGGCCACTCGCCACCGCCATCATCATCAAACAAGAAGAAAGAACTCCCTTCATAAACTTATCTTCTCTGTCTCGCTACTCTCTCGAGAACTCCGTTCACTGCGATGTCGAATGCGTCGGTGAACGTCCTAGATTTTGGCGTTGGGACGGCGTATACGACGGCGGGGATCAGCCGGATCACCTCCTCCCTCATCGCCGACACGCGGTGCTCCGGCATCCCCTTCAGGATCGCCTCCACGCTGGCGTTCCCCTCCCTCAAGTCGGACTCCGAGATGAACACCGAGTACGCGGTGCGGTTCCGGGGCAGGTGCCATACGTACTGGAGGTAAGCAGATCTTGGGTGGAAGAAGACGGGGATGCAGCCGGAGATGATGGAGTCGAAGATGGAGCGCCTCGTGAAGGAGTCCCCAGGCGGCTGCAGGCAGAAGGTGGAACCGGTGAAGAGGCGGATCACGCTCGCGGGGTCATCGCAGGGGTTGCCGCTCCCCGGGACGCACTCCATCAGCTCGCAGGGCCCCCTCCACTCTCCGCGGCACCGTTCCATGATCGCGTTTCGGACGGAGTTCGGAATCTGGGGGCGGTCCGCGCCGGCGAAGGAGAACAGGTACGACCTCCTCCCCCGCCGTAGCCTCTCCTGCCACCGAAACACCGCCTCGTCGCTCCCGGGATGGAAGTAGGTCGGGTAGGGTATCGCGACTTGGTTCTCGATTCCGGGCTCGATCATCGACTCGATCCCGAGAACCGTCATGTTCTTCGTCTCCGGCAGGAGCATCAGCCTGTTTCCCCAGTCGTTCCGGTTCGCCCAATCGGACTGGTTCCCACCGTCCTGGCCGTCCGTCTTTCTCTGGAAATCCGAAGCGATCCTGCCGGTGATCAGGAAATGATCCCTGCCCCACATCGCCTCCCACTCGGGTCTCCGGGCGAGCCATTCGGCGAGGCGGAGGGAAGCAGAGTCTCTGAGGGAGGTGCTGGAATCCCAGAGGTAGCGGCCGACGTCGAGGCCGGCGTAGAAGGGGACGAAGACGGCGGAGGCGGAGGCGGAGTCGTTGGTGAGGCATTCGTAGCCCTTCATTCGGGCGTGGAAGATGACTTCGAGGAAGAACTGGTTGGTGTTGAACAGGCATCCGCCGCCGTCTTCTTCCTCTTGTAAATCGCCCATTCCGACCAGTCTCGGGCCGAAGCCCTGGTTCGGGGTGTAGGGGCACATATCGAACCACTTGATGAGCGCGCGGCAATCGCGGAGAATTTCGCGGTTGAACTCAGGAGGGAGATCTTGGATGTAGATGTACCTTCCCAAACAAGGATCGCCGGGAGCTCCATTTCCGGCGACGCTGCTGCCATTATCGAGAGCGATGGAGGTTCGGGACAACCCTGGTTGGCCGGCAAAGGCGGAGGGATCGGTGGGGAAGGGCAGCCGCAGAACGCCGCGGTCGAAGAAGAAGTAGAGGATGGAGAGGGAGATGATGGAATAGATGAGGAGAGGGCAGCGGGATCGAAGCTGGGGGCTCCCCGGGATGGCGGTCTGCATCTGATGGTGTCGGCGGCGCTGCTTGACGGGCCTTGCAAGAGACGAGATGGAACGGGCGGAAGGCCACCGTGATCGGCGGCGTGGGTCTTGCCGGACGGCCCTCCCTCTTCTCTTTTCAGATGCTGCGGGGTCCCACCAGTCACATTACATGTGGTAATATATTAGTCGTTACGAGATTTCACTTTAAATTATTTAATTTCTTATCCTAATTTTGCATTTTTTGAACCATATAATTTTTTAATTGCATTATGATATTAATGATAAAAACAAAATTTGATTTTGTTAATATACTAAATCGATTACATGTGACACCGCGGAATACAGCAGAAAAAAGAAAATTACAGTAAATCATAGATCGTGAATACTTCACCCCGCGACCTGCCCCACTCACCCTTATCACCCCCACCAAAATCTGATTTTGTTATTATATTTATATTAAATATTAAAAAAAAAACAGATGCATGGTTCCGTCTACGGTCGCGAGCAAAAATCACGGCATGGAAATCGAGGCGATGAACTTCGCATGTTCCGCACGACTTTTCTTCTTCTTAATTTGAAGTAAGCGACATTTAAAGCGGGGTCATGCCTAGGACGTTGAAAGCCGCCCGTTTCATTGTAATTAAATTTATTTTGATCTGTCAATTTTATTTTTAGTTATTTTCTCACATCCCAGGATGATTAATTGTACACGCTCAAAACTAATATTTTTTTTTGTTTTGTTTAATATCATACATTAAAATATACCTGTCATTTTTGTTCACTTGCATGATTTGTGGTATTTTTTTTACATAATATCAAGCAAACAAAATGTTGATTTTATAGATGAGAAATGATATACAAAAATAATATCACCATCAAAACGCATATTATATGAAAAAACATTAATTTGATGGGACATTTAATAGAAAAGAATAATCATCACCCTTTTTTTTTGTTCATTTGCCTGGATTTTGCTAATTGTGACAACACAACATATACAAACATAAAAAACAATACCTTTCACAACGTGCATTTTATCAAGAAACGTGATTAATTATAATTATAGAAGGAATAATTTGGCTGGTTTGCATGGGTTGTGCAAATTTTATATTTTGACGGTTAATTAAAATAGAATTAATGTCCTTTTTAGCAATGTACATTTTGTAAGAGAACTTAAAGAGGGAATGAATTGAGTTAAATCACACTACTGCAAAAATCACGCTTATCAACCTTAGAAATAGGCTTTGTCACCGTTAAAAAGCGATGACATGCTAAGCACTCTTATGTTAATTTTGTCATGCCCTGATTTACTATGTTACAATTCAAATTTAGTTTTATTTGAAAATGTTTGATGTACGTGCATGAGATGCATGGATTTGGCGTTTTCAATTTACCATCTCCATTATATTTGCGTTGTATTGGTTCCGCTTCTTTCAGTTTTCTGTATTATTCGAACCGCCTTGTTTATCGTGGTCGTCCACATGGCCTTCATCCGATGGATTTTGCGCACGCCACCTGACACTCTCTGACGCGCAATTAATGCGGTGCCCTTCTTCCTCCGTCGGTCTCCCTGGGTTTGGTTTATTCGGTTCACTTGGCAAAGATTGTAAAGACCCGTAAAATTCAAGGGAAATTTTTTCTTAATTTTCTTTGGAATTTTACAAGAACGCGGTTTCTAACGGCACCTGATTCCGAGGCCCGGTGTGCCCGGAATCAATTTCCGAAGTTTAGCTCGAGTACGTTCAGTGAACGAACGAGTGAGAATTTCTAACTTTTGAACCGGTGCCCGAAATCGAATTCCGAGGGCACCAATTGAACCGCAACGCCGGTAGTTGCTTAGGAACTCCTGTTCCGGAGATGCGTTTACACGAGTGTTGATAATAAAAATTGTGGAAGTTTATTTTTTAATTACCCTACAATTTTTATTATTTTTACTCTAAGTGTTTAGTTCTTAATGGAAGTTGGGTAACCACCCAACCTCCCTTGGGAGGTTATGAGGGTGGTGGGGCCCACACGAACCCCACCCCTTCATATCCTCTAAAACCCCCCTCAACTCCCACTTTAATTTTGTTAACTTAAGTTATAACTTATGACTTTAATGTAATAAGTTTAATGAGGAGAGTTGTGTATGGTTAATTGAATTTCAAACTCTTGAAATTCAAAAGAGTTGTTGTGTTAATAAAATAAGAAAGGAACTTATTTTATTTGGGTTGTTAGAGTTTGTCGTTGAGAGGTTTTGGGAAGAACATCTTCTTCTTCAACGAAGAACATCTCCGCCGAAGAATGCGGAGAACTTCTTCCGCGACGTTTCCTCTTCGGACGCACCTCGACGACAATGGAATCGACGTCTCTTTCCGCAACGGTTCTTCCGCGACGAATCTCCGTCAACGACTTCGAATCCTCGCTTCGCGACGTCGACGTTCTTTTTCCGCGACGCCCGACCTCCGCGACGCTCGTCTTCCGCGGCTCGTTGACGTACACCGTTCTTGAAACCGAGGTAGGGGTTTTATTTATTTAATTGTTCGTGAATACCAACTTGATGATCTTTGTGGATTAAAACCAATTGTTATCGAATAACGCGAGGGGGTCGGACCGCACAAACACGACCGACCCTCCTCCTTATTTTTCGTGTTGGTTTCTTTGTGGTTGGTACGGGAAGGCGTGGTGCCGTCGCACCACGCGGAATCAAGAGAAAGGAAAATGCACGGCGCCGTCGCGCTGCGCCGTGAAAAGAAATTCAAGGACGCGACGCCGTCGCACCGCGTCGAAGAAAACCGAAGACGCCGCGGCCGGAGCGGGGCCGCAGCGGAGGGGCGCGGTGCCGTCGCAACGTGCCGGACGACAAGGGCCGCGGCTGGTTCCGGGTCGCGGCAGAGCAAGGTGACCGGCGGCCGGACCGGGCCGCCAGCGTCGGAGCCGGAAGGGGACCGACCATTGCCGGTCCCATTGAGCTGGAACCGGCCGGCCAGGTCGGGCCGACCGGAAGAGGAGGAACCGGGGGAATTAAATTCCCCCGACTGGTTTTCCAAACGGCCCCCAAAAACCGGGGGGGCCGCGGTTACACAGGGGGGCAGGCGCCCCCCCCTTGCCTAAACGGCTCGGCCACTGACCGAGCTGGCAGTGCGCTGGGCGCGCTGTGCCCAGCCGGGCCGACCGGGGGGTCTCGGGCCGGGCCCGAAACCCCCCGTTATCGGACTGTTTGGGTTCAAATGTCCATAACTCGGGCTACGGACCTCCAAACGACGCGCCGTCAGCGGCGATGCGATCCTTGGATCGAGACGGTCGTTTCGGTATATCGCACTCAAGGTTTCGGAATACTTTGAGTTCGGCCGGGTTGGTTCGTACACGAAACCAACCGGGCTCTCGGAGCGGAAACACTCATATCTTGAGCTACAGACGTCCGATTGACGTGCCATTGACTTTGTTGAGTTCCTCTTAGTGAGACGGATCTTTTGGCATACTCCGCCCGAGGTTTGGACGCAGGTGGAGAACGACCGGGTTGGTTTTGCCTTAAAAACCAACCGGGCCCCTAGGACGAAAAAGCCAATAACTCTCAGATCGGGCGTCCGATTGACGCGCCGTCTGCGACGTTGAGTTCCTGTTGACGATACAGAACTTTTGGATACATCAACTCTGTATTATGTGTCAGTTGATGTATCAGCCTCTCGGCTCGTGGAGCGGACCCTCCCGAACGAGCTTGCTGTGTGCGGGAACCCTAGTGCTGGCTGCGACTGCTACTGTGACGATGACGACTGTACAGAGATCCTCAGTGGATTCGACGGCGACGACTACAGCACTCAGCGATCCTATGTGGATCAGTGCTACCGATCCTGTGTGGGTCCGATCCTGTGTGGGTCAGCGCTCAGCGGTTCTGTGTGAGCCAGCGCCTACAGATCCTGTGTGGGTCTTTGCGGGGGTTAGTACCTATCGATCCTTTGTGGGTCCGACGACTTAGATGGATCAGTGATTATCTCTATCGTCTTTCGAAGAAGTATACCTGTGTGAGCTGAATCATGTTTACTTTCCTGTGTGGATTGTATTGTGCTATCCTGTGTGGATTACGTTTGCTTTCCTGTGTGGAATACGTATACTTTCCTGTGTGGACTGAGTTGTACTTGGGCTCGGAGGTTGGAGCGTATTGGAATTGATGACTTAGGTATATGTATGGGCATATACCTAAGCAGTGTCGGTTGTTACTTCGTGATTGTATCTTTCCTTTGTGGTTTATCCTTTGTGGATTTTTGGAGACCTTCGGGGGTCTCGGAGTCCCTACTGAGTAGCTTATACTCACCCCTGCACGGGCTATGCCCGCACTACGTTGTGTTGGTTGCAGACGACGAACAACATTGATCGTGGTTGAGGCTTGCAGAGCAGGACGGTACCTGGAGGTGGACCACTGGGCGGGACGCACTCGGAGCGGACGACGGGACCCGTGGAGCAGTGGAGCTATCTGTACCCACCCTTCAGGTGGGATTTCCAGTGGACAGCTCGGCGTAGCGGCTTTTACTTTTCAGTTGCTGTTTTCCCTTTCGAGTTGTACTTTACTTTCAGTTTGGGTTTGTATACTGGCCCACTTACTTTCCGCACTTACAGTTGTACTCAGTTTTTACTTAGTGTTTACTTTTTCCGCTTGCTTACTCTGTGGTGCTTGTTTACTTTACAAAGGTAATGCCTTCCCTTTTTACCAGGATTTACGCCTTGGTGCTAGTCGCCAGCCCCTGGCCTATGGAAGGCGGACTTGGGGTAGTCACGGCACGAGCCCCGAGGACGAGTCGTGACAAATTGGTATTAGAGGAGTTCGGTTCTACCGCAGACTCTGATCTTTTCTATGTGAAGCAATAGTGTTTACTGTATTGAGTGTGGTTATCAGTCCAGGGAGTCCAGTGTTGGTGCGGCGATCGACGTATCCGTACACCAGGACCCTGACTTCTGATTTCCGACTTAATGCACGAAAACATTGGTTGCATGTGTGTTTCATGTTTTCTTTGTGATTACTTTGTATCAGCTCACCAGGTATACTGTTCTGACCGTAACGCACCTGTTTCCTTTTTAGGATGACCCCACGACGACAGCCAGCTAGGGTTCCGAGAGTCGAACGTGACGACAGCCCACCGAGCGACGAGGCCTCGGTGCAGGGCCCTTTGTTAGCAGTGACACCGACGGTAGCTCTACCCGCCGAGCCACCGATGCTTCCAGCACCAGCCGCTGACGATGCACGTCGCCTCAGTGCACTGCATGAGTTTCAGCGCCAGCGACCGCCCAGGTTCCGCGGGGAGACGGACCCCCAGGCAGCCGAGGATTGGCTGGAGGCAGTCGTACGAGTTTTCAGGCTAGTGAGGACACCAGCAGACCTCATGGTGATCCTCACTGCGAGCCTACTACACGCAGCAGCGGGCCGATGGTGGAGCTTGATGCTCCAGGTGCACGATGAGGCATCTCTACTCTGGACAGACTTTGAGAGCCTCTTCCGCTCAGACTTTGTCCCCGCCACCCTCCGTGCGGTGCGCATCCAGGAGATTCTTCAGCTGCGGCAGGGCAGCCTGACGGTCGCCCAGTACTCAGCGAGATTTACCGATCTCTCGCGCTACTCGACAGACATGGTACGGGACCCATTCTTCCGGGCCCGGACCTTTGAGCAGGGATTGAGACACGAGATCAGGGCATCACTGATCTCCCTCAGCATTCCGACTCAGACAGGAGTACTGGAGCGGGCTCTTTTGATCGAGAGCTTTCTTGCTGAGTCTACACCAGCGCCGAGACCCACCGCAGGGCGACACGTAGCAGAGTCTTCTGCAGCAGGCAGTCGACGGACGACTCTTGGGTCCAGGCAGACCAGACCCTCAGGCAGACGACCTCAGGACACTGGCTCAGTAATGCGGGGCACACAGCGCGGAGCCAGTCTTTCGAGAGGCAGACAGTGCTACTCGTGCGGCGGGCAGGGCCACATGGCTCGTGATTGCCCGACCCGCCGTGCCGAGGAGAAGCAGACGATTGAGGGACCACCGAGGCAGAGGCAGAGGGTCGACCGTGGCGGTCCGCAGGGAGGAGGCGGACGAGGTAGAGGAGCTATCCGAGCAGCAGGTGGTGGGCGACGCTTTGAGGCTCTACCACCACCACCACCAGGAGGTCCACCCCGACCACAGGGAGCTGGCGGGCAGAGACAGGCACAACTCCAGGCAGCAGAGGCCTACGACCACGACGCGCCCGAGATGATTCGAGGTACTATCTATGTCTATTCCACCCTTGCTGCAGTACTTATAGACACAGGAGCGAGTCACTCTTTCATAGCCGCTGCCCTTGTTCGGAACTCAGAGATTCCGACAGAGCCGTTGGCTCGATCCTTACGGCTAGAGACTCCTACGGGAGCAGACTCGACGATTACGCACTGGTGCCGGCAGTGTGAGCTTACTCTAGGAGGCGAGAGCTTCGGCTGGGATCTTCTTGTAGCGGCGTCGAGGCCTTACGACGTCATCTTGGGCATGGATTGGTTATCCACGGTCCATGCACAAATTGACTGTTTTAGGCGCAAGGTGCGATGTGTACGCACCGACGGGAGCAGGTTCACCTTCACCGGCGAGAAGGGAGCCTTTGCAGCACATGATGGACTTCCGTGGAGGAGAGGACAACCCACCACTCATCAGTTGGCTAGCCTCATCCTAGGAGCAGTTGACGTGCGGAGTCCTGGTTTTCCTGCAGTGGTGGATCAGTTTGCGGACGTCTTCCCCGACGACGTTCCAGGGCTACCTCCTCGTAGAGAGGTAGACTTTTATATTGACCTGTACCCCGGGACAACCCCGATATCGACTCCAGCATATCGGATGGCCCCCGCTGAGCTTCGAGAGCTACAGGTATAGTTGGAGGACTTGCAAGGCAAGGGGTTCATCTGACCCAGTGTTTCACCCTGGGCTTCCCCGATATTGTTCGCCAAGAAGGCGGACGGGAGCTTGCGACTGTGTGTCGACTATCGTCGCCTGAACCAGGTGACAGTGAGGAACAAGTATCCGCTACCGAGAATTGATGACCTCTTTGATCAGCTCAAGGGAGCACGGTGGTTCTCGAAGATAGACCTCAGGTCAGGCTATCACCAGCTCAGAGTTCGAGATGAGGACGTGCAGAAGACGACCTTCAGATGTCGGTATGGCCACTATGAGTTCTTGGTTATGCCATTCGGCGTAACCAATGCTCCAGCAGTGTTCATGGCCCTCATGAACAGGATCTTTCAGCCATACCTCGATCGATTTGTCGTGGTCTTCATCGACGACATTTTGATTTACTCGACGACTGAAGAGGAGCACGCCTTCCACTTACGGGTTGTACTAGACACACTCTGAGAGAACCAGCTTTATGGTAATCTCTCGAAGTGTCAGTTCTGGATACGTGAGGTCAACTTCTTGGGACACGTCATCTCTGAGGTGGGAGTTGCAGTGGATCCTACGAAGATCGAGGCAGTGTTAGCTTGGGAGCCACCCAGGAGTGTGACGGAGGTGCGGATTTTCTTGGGACTAGCTGGATACTACCAGAGATTTGTGCCAGACTTCTCCAGAGTTGCAGCACCACTCTCAGCTTTGACGAATAAGGGGAAACCCTTTGTGTGGTCAGACAGATGTCAGCAGAGCTTCCAGGAGCTGAGACAGAGATTGACCAGCGCACCTATCTTGAGGTTGCCTGAGGAGGGAGTAGGGTATGTAGTCTACTGCGATGCATCAGGGACCGGACACGGTTGTGTCCTGATGCAGGAGCGGGCAGTGATCGCCTATGGATCACGTCAGTTGAGGCCGCATGAGCAGAACTACGCTACCCATGACCTGGAGTTAGCAGCAGTGGTCTTCGCTCTGAAGACATGGCGACACTATCTGATGGGCGAGCGCTTTATAGTCTTTTCTGACCATCAGAGTCTCAGATACATCTTCTCTCAGAAGGATCTGAATATGAGACAGCGGCGATGGCTTGAGTTCCTCCAGGACTATGACTTTGAGATAGTCTATACTCCTGGGAAGAGGAATGTGGTAGCCGATGCCCTCAGTAGGAGGATGGGCATTCAGCTACTTGAGGAGGCGACAAAACAGCTAGCCTCTTTGCAGTTATCCTTCGTAGATAGAGATGGAGCAACTTTCCTTCAGTCTCTCACAGTCACTCCTCCACTACTACAGCAAGTCAGAGAGGCACAGCGTGGGGACGCTGACTGTGAGACGCGGCGTGCACAGATATCCTCAGGACAGGCACCTGATGGTTTCTCCTTTGGAGTAGAGCACGACATCCTTTTCAGAGGATGTACCTTGGTACCAGTTGCTTTACGAGAGGAGGTGCTGAGAGAGTTTCACACTTCTCCCTTGGCGGTACATCCCGGAGTGGCGAAGATGTACCAGGATCTCAGACGACAACACTGGTGGCCATGCATGAAGAAGGCTGTGGCAGAGTTCGTTTCTCGATGCCTCACCTGCCAGTAGGTGAAGGTAGAGCATCAGGTACCAGCAGGCTTGGTACAACCCTTGGAGGTCCCGGAGTGGAAGTGGGACGGGATATCTATGGACTTCGTGACTGGACTTCCATGCACTTCCAGAGGTCATGACTCCATCTGGGTGATCGTCGACCGACTCACCAAGTCGGCTCACTTCTTACCCATCAGAGAGTAGGGCTCAGTGGAGAGCTTGGGACGTCTTTACGTTCAGGAGATTGTTCGGCTTCATGGTGTGCCATCATCTATCGTCTCCGATCGAGATGCTCGCTTTACTTCCCAGATTTGGTAGGGGTTGCAGGAGGCGTTCGGGACGCAGCTACGTCTGAGCACAGCCTTTCACCCTCAGACGGATGGTCAGACGGAGAGGACCATTCAGACTCTCGAGGACATGCTCTGCGCATGTGTCCTCGACTTTGGTCGTAGCTGAGAGGACCACCTACCCTTGGTGGAGTTTGCGTACAACAACAGCTACCACTCCACCATCGGGATGGCACCGTACGAGGCGTTGTACGGTCGACCTTGCAGATCTCCTTTGTGCTGGACAGACCCTGGGGAGTCAGCACTTGTGGGACTGGAGATGATCCAGGCCATGACAGAGAAGGTCCAGGTCATCCAGGAGCGGATGAGGACAACTCAGAGCCGGCAGAAGTCATACGCTGACAGGAGGCGGAGGCCACTAGAGTTCGAGGATGGCGACCACGTCTTCTTGCGTGTCTCACCTCGATGTGGATTTCAGAGATTTGGCCGAGGCGGCAAGTTATCTCCGCGCTTCATCGGACCCTTCCAGGTCCTCAGCAGGATTGGCGAGGTGGCTTATCGCATGGCTCTACCACCTCAGTTGCACCGGGTGCACGACGTCTTCCACGTGTCTCAGCTGAGGATATACGTGCACGACCCGATGCATATCATTGACCATGGGGAGCTTGACGTTGACGATGGGGCGACTTTTGCGGAGGTCCTAGTGGAGATCGAGGATCGACAGGAGCGGGTCCTACGTGGACGGTCGATTCCTCTAGTGCGCATCAGATGGCAGCACGAGAACCTCCAGGAGAGCACTTGGGAGCGGGAGGCTCAGATGCGTGCTCAGTACCCACATTTGTTTCCCTAGTTATGATGTATCATTACGGGGACGTAAAGCCCTGAGGTGGGAGTAATGTAAAGAATCGTAAAATTCAAGGGAAATTTTTTCTTAATTTTCTTTGGAATTTTACAAGAACGCGGTTTCTGACGGCACCTGATTCCGAGGCCCGGTGTGCCTGGAATCAATTTCCGAAGTTTAGCTCGGGTACGTTCAGTGAACGAATGAGTGGGAATTTATAACTTTTGAACCGATGCCCGGAATCGAATTCCGAGGGCACCAATGGAACCGCAACGCCGGTAGTTGCTTAGGAACTCCTATTCCGGAGATGCGTTTACACGAGTGTTGATGATAAAAATTGTGGAAGTTTATTTTTTAATTACTCTACAATTTTTATTATTTTTACTCTAAGTGTTTAGTTCTTGATGGAAGTTGGGTAACCACCCAACCTCCCTTGGGAGGTTATGAGGGTGGTGGGTCCCACACGAACCCCACCTCTTCATATCCTCTAAAACCCCCCTCAACTCCCACTTTAATTTTGTTAACTTAAGTTATAACTTATGACTTTAATGTAATAAGTTTAATGAGGTGAGTTGTGTGTGGTTAATTGAATTTCAAACTCTTGAAATTCAAAAGAGTTGTTGTGTTAATAAAATAAGAAAGGAACTTATTTTATTTGGGTTGTTAGAGTTTGTCGTTGAGAGGTTTTGGGAAGAACATCTTCTTCTTCAATGAAGAACATCGCCGCCGAAGAACGCGGAGAACTTCTTCCGCGACGTTTCCTCTTCGGACGCACCTCGACGACAACGAAATCGACGTCTCTTTCCGCAACGGTTCTTCCGTGACGCCGTATCCGCGACGCGACGTTCTTCTTCCGCGTCGTCTCTTCCGCGACGGTTTTTCGCGACGAATCTCTGTCAACGACTTCGAATCCTCGCTTCGCGACGTCGACGTTCTTTTTCCGCGATGCCCGACCTCCGCGACGCTCGTCTTCCGCGGCTCGTTGACGTACACCGTTCTTGAAACCCAGGTAGGGGTTTTATTTATTTAATTGTTCGTGAATACCAACTTGATGATCTTCGTGGATTAAAACCAATTGTTATCGAATAACGCGAGGGGGTCGGACCGCACAAACACGGCCGACCCTCCTCTTTATTTTTCGTGTTGGTTTCTTTGTGGTTGGTACGGGAAGGCGTGGTGCCGTCGCACCACGCTGAATCAAGAGAAAGGAAAATGCGCGGCGCCGTCGCGCGGCGCCGTGGAAAGAAATTCAAGGACGCGACGCCGTCGCGCCGCGTTGAAGAAAACCGAAGACGCCGCGGCCGGAGCGGGGCCGCGGCAGAGGGGCGCGGTGCCGTCGCACCACGCCGGACGACAAGGGCCGCGGCTGGTTCCGGGCCGTGGTGGAGCAAGGTGACTGGCGGCCGGACCGGGCCGCCAGCGTCAGAGCCAGAAGGGGACCAGCCATTGCCGGTCCCATTGAGCTGGAACCGGCCGGCCAGGTCGGGCCGGCCGGAAGAGGAGGAACCGGGGGAATTAAATTCCCCCGGCTGGTTTTCCAAACGGCCCCCAAAAACCGGGGGGGGGGGGGGGGTTACACAGGGGGGCAGGCGCCCCCCCTTTGCCGAAACGGCGCGGCCACTGGCCGGGCTGCGTCGGGCCGGGCCGACCCGGACCGGGGCGGGTTGACCCGGTCCGGGCCGACCGGGGGGTCTCAGGCCGGGTCGATCCGGGCCCGAAACCCCCGTTATCGGACTGTTTGGGTTCAAATGCCCATAACTCGGGCTACAGACCTCCAAACGACGCGCCGTCAGCGGCGATGCGATCCTTGGATCGAGACGGTCGTTTCGGTATATCGCACTCAAAGTTTCGGAATACTTTGAGTTCGTCCGGGTTGGTTCGTACACGAAACCAACCGGGCCCTCGGAGCGGAAACACTCATATCTTGAGCTACGGACGTCCGATTGACGTGCCGTCGACTTTGTTGAGTTCCTCTTAGTGAGACGGATCTTTTGGCATACTCCGCCCGAGGTTTGGACGCAGGTGGAGAACGGACGGGTTGGTTTTGCCTTAAAAACCAACCGGACCCCTGGGACGAAAAATCCAATAACTCTCAGACCGGGCGTCCGATTGACGCGCCATCTGCGACGTTGAGTTCCTGTTGACGATACATAACTTTTGGATACATCAACTCTGGACTATGTGTCAGTTGATGTATCAGCCTCTCGGCTCGTGGAGCGGACCCTCTCGAACGAGTTTGTTGTGTGCGGGAACCCTAGTGCTGGCTGCGACTGCTACTGTGACGACGACGACTGTACAGAGATCCTCAGTGGATTCGACGGCGACGACTACAACACTCAGCGATCCTATGTGGATCAGTGATACCGATCCTGTGTGGGTCAGCGCTCAGCGGTTCTGTGTGAGCCAGCGCCTACAGATCCTGTGTGGGTCCGATCCTGTGTGGGTCTTTGCGGGGGTTAGTACCTATCGATCCTTTGTGGGTCCGACGACTTAGATGGATCAGTGATCATCTCTATCGTCTTTCGAAGAAGTATACCTGTGTGAGCTGAATCCTGTTTACTTTCCTGTGTGGATTGTGTTGTGCTATCCTGTGTGGATTACGTTTGCTTTCCTGTGTGGAATACGTATACTTTCCTGTGTGGACTGGGTTGTACTTGGGCTCGGAGGTTGGAGCGTATTGGAATTGATGACTTAGGTATATGTATGGGCATATACCTAAGAAGTGTCGGTTGTTACTTCGTGATTGTATCTTTCCTTTGTGGTTTATCCTTTGTGGATTTTTGGAGACCTTCAGGGGTCTCGGGGTCCCTACTGAGTAGCTTATACTCACCCCTACACGGGCTATGCTCGCACTACGTTGTGTTGGTTGCAGACGACGGACAGCGTTGATCGTGGTTGAGGCTTGTAGAGCAGGACGATACCTGGAGGTGGGTGGGACGCACTCGGAGCGGACGGCGGGACCCATGGAGTAGTGGAGCTATCTGTACCCACCCTTCAGGTGGGATTTCCAGTGGACAGCTCGGCGTAGCGGCTTTTACTTTTCAGTTGCTTTTTTCCCTTTCGAGTTGTACTTTACTTTCAGTTTGGGTTTGTATACTGGCCCACTTACTTTCCGCACTTACAGTTGTACTCAGTTTTTACTTAGTGTTTACTTTTTCCGCTTGCTTACTCTGTGGTGCTTGTTTACTTTACAAAGGCAATACCTTCCCTTTTTACCGGGATTTACGCCTTGGTGCTAGTCGCCATCCCTTGGCCTATGGAAGGCGGGCTTGGGGTAGTCACGACACGGGCCCCGAGGACGGGTCGTGACAAAGATTGTAGAGACCCTTTGCGAAAGAGAAAACCATCTGGTTTTCTGGAGATCTTGAAAAGGGAGGAAGCCGAGGTACCCGCTCCTACTCGTGGTTTCCTAGTGCTCAGAGTTTTAGTCTTCTGAAACTGAACATCTCGTCTGATGGAGATTTGGTGAAGATTCCAGCAGGGAACTTGACCTGGACGATCTTAGCGCGCAACATGGATTTTGTTGGGTTCAAATCTTCTTCGTAACCAAATTCGTCCAAGAGTGGACCATGATAACTCCACGTGACGGAGTTCATCCTCACCACCTTGTTTAGTAAGGTCGTTCTTCTCAGATAGCTTCTCCGATCCTTTTATTTCTTGCACAGTCTGTAATTTATTGTTTATGTTTTGCTAATAAGAACGTCTTACCTGGTGGTGTTCTCACCATGCACGTAGGATCCCAAGGATTCGAAGCACGTTACATCTTTGTGCACTTTCTTGTTTTCTTCTCTCTTCTAACTCAAGCATTCAACTTAATTTGTAACTCACCATTTCTAAAGAAAGACGATTTCTCTAAATCACTGCGTAACCATATAAGACACCTCAGTGGATCTTGGTCGTTGAGTGGGGATAACCATATCAACGCTGCCCCTAACAATTGGTATTAGAGCCTTTCTGAAGCATTTACAATGGGTTCCACGAAGTTTGAAATAGAGAATTTCGACGGTGAATATGATTTTAGTATATGGAGATACTACTACAGATATGCCATTTAGCAGTGCGCAAAAAGACTTTTAACAGTGCTAAAAAAAACGTTGTTGTGCTCACTACTATTAAAGGGGGGTCCCCATTTATCAGTGCTAAAAAAGCCTACGGGTCTTGTAAGGGTTCCCTCTCATCCCTTGAAAGGGGAGTTATCAAAAATCAATAAAAAATGAAGGCCTTCGGGCCATTCAGGCAGTGCTAAAAAAACGATGATAAATGCCCAACCGACTGCAATGTGCTGTTTGTATAACAACACACTGTAACACATACCTGTAAAATGTATGCAAAATATATAATTTAATTGAAATAAATTTTACATTACGAATACAAAAAAACACTACTATATACATTTCAAACAATGTTTTGTATAATTACATTTACAATTACTATCCACAAACATTTAAAAACATTAATGTTTCATCATCTTTGGTACCTGTGATCCACTCAAAAAAGTCTGCTCATGGTATCAATTGCCGAACAAATCCTCTCAACCTGAGCAAAAGAATCCACCTATATAAGAAAACAAATCTTATGTTAGTAATACTATAAATAAATAAATTAAACATTAATATGAAAGAATACATTAATAAAATATCAATTTATAATAAAAAGACACACTTGGAGTTATACCGGTGACATCATGCATCGTATTGAGGTGTGGTTGATTCCTACACATCACAAATGAGTTATGGATCATTGTCCTAAAGTATCAAAACAATCCGAATGTGTTTGTTCAGTTTTGAGTATGTCACTTATTCTTTTTATTAAAATTAATGTTGGTTTTAAATAATGACACACTTGAAGTTATACTGGTCATACCGTGCGTCAGATTGAGGTGCAACTAATTCCTACCTATCACAAATTACTTATGGATTGTTGTCCCGAAGTATCAAAACAATCGAAATGTGTTTGCTCAATTTTCAGTATGTCATTTGTGTTTTTTACTAAAATATCATTTCAAACTATGAAACACTCACTTTGAGTCATACTGGTCGCATCATATGTCGGTTTTACGTGAGACTACTTCCTACATGTCAAAAAACGACTTATGAATAGTTGTCCTAAATTATCAAGACAATCAAAGCGTGTTTGCTTGGTTTTCAGTGAGTGACACATTTTGAACTAAAATGTCAATTTTAAACTGACAACGAACACTTTGAGTAACATCGACCACACCATGCGTCATATTGAGGTGCGGTTGATTCCTAAACGTCACAAATAACTCATGGATCGTTGTCCTAAAGTATAAAAAAAATCCAAATGCATTTTCTTGATTTTCAGTATGTAATTTGTTCTTTTTACTAAAATTAATGTCAATTTTAAATAAAAAGACACACTTGGAGTCATATCGGTCACACCGTGCGTCGGATTGAGGTGTAGTTGATTCTTACACGTCAAAAATGACTTATGGATCGTTGTCCTAAATTATCAAAATAATCTGAATACCTTTGCTCGGTTACTAGTATGTCATTTGTTATTTTTATTAAAATTAATGTCAATTTTAAATAAAAAGAGGCACTTTGAGTCATACCGGTCACACCGTACTTCGGATTGAGGTGCAGTTGATTCATACACATTACAAATGACTTATGAATCATTGTACTAAATTATCAAAACATTTCGAATGCGTTTGCTCGGTTTTTAGTATGTCACTTGTTCTTTTTACTAAAATTAATGTCAATTTTAAATAAAAAGACACACTTGGATTCATATCGGTCACACCGTGCATCAGATTGAGGTACAGTTGATTCCTACACGTCACAAATGACTTCTGGATCATTTTCCTAAATTATTAAAATAATCAGAATACGTTTGCTCGGTTTTCAATATATCACTTGTTCTTTTTACTAAAATTAATGTCAATTTTAAATAAAAAGAGACACTTTGAGTCATACCGGTCACACCGTGCTTCGAATTGAGGTGCGTTTGATTCATAAACGTCAAAAATGATTTATGGATTGTTTTTCTAAAGTATCAAAATAATCCGAATGCGTTTGCTCGATTTTAGTGTCACTTGTTCTTTTTACTAAAATTAATATCAATTTTAAATAAAAAGATACACTTAGAGTTATACCGATCACACTGTGCACCGGATTGAGGTGATGTTGATTCCTACATATTATAAATGACTCATGGATCATTTTTCTAAAGTATCAAAATAATCTGAATGCATTTTCTCAGTTTTTTGTATGCCACTTGTTATTTTTACTAAATTTAATATCCGTTTTAAATAAAGACACACTTGGAATTATACTAGTCACACCATGCATCAAATTAAGGTGAGATTAATTCCTACACATCACAAATGATTTATGGATCATTTTCTTAAAGTATCAAAACAATCCGAATGTGTTTGCTCGGTTTTGAGTATGTTACTTGAGTTTTTTATTAAAATGTCATTTGAAATTGGAAACACGCACTTTGACTCATATCGGTCACATCGTGTGTCGGTTTGATATGAGACTACTTCCTACATGTCAAAAATGACTTATGAATCATTTTCCTAAGTCATAAAGACAATCTGAGCGTGTTCACTTGGTTTTTAGTGAGTGACACTTTTTAAACTAAAATGTTAATTTTAAACTGATAAGAGACACTTTGAGTCATACCGGGCACATTGTCTATCAGATTGAGGTGCGGCTAATTGCTACATGTAAAAATTGACTTACGAATTGTTTTTATAAAGTATCAAAACAATCCAAATGCATTTTCTCGGTTTTGAGTATGTATGTTGTCTTTTTTACTAAAATTAATGTAAAATTTAAATAAAAGGACGCACTTGGAGTCATACCGGTCACACCGTGCATCAGATTGAGGTGCATATGATTCCTACAAATACCAAATAACTTATGGATTGTTTCCTTCAAGTATCAAAACAATACGAATGCGTTTTATTAGTTTTGAGTACGTCACTTCTTTTTTACTAAAATATCATTTTAAACTGGAAACACACCGGTCACATTATATGTCAGTTTGACATAGGACTGATTCATACACATCAAAAATGACTTATGAATCATTGTCCTAAATTATTAAGACAATCTAAGCATTTTTTCCCAGTTTTCAGCGAGTGACACTTTTTGAACTAAAATGTCAATTTTAAACTGATAACAGACACTTTGAGTCATACCGAACACATCATGTATCAGATTTAGGTTATGCTGATTTCTACACTTCAAAAATTACTTATGGATCATTTTCCTAAAGTATCAAAATAATCCAAATGAGTTTTCTCGGTTTTGAGTATTCCAGATATCCTTTTTACTAAAATTAATGTCAATTTTAAATAAAAAACACACTTGGAGTCATACCAGTAACACCGTACATTGAATTAAGGTTCGGATGATTCCTACACATCTTAAATGACTTATGAATCATTTTCCTAAAGTATAAAAACAATCTGAATGTGTTTGCTCAGTTTTGAGTACGTCACTTGTCTTTTTTACTGAAATGTCATTTTAAACTCGAAACACACACTTTGAGTCATATCGGTCACATTGTGTGTCGATTTTTTGTGAGACCAATTACTACATGTCAAAAATGAATTATGAATCATTTTACTAAATTATCAAGATAATCTGAGCACGTTTTCTTGATTTTTAGTGATTGATACTTTTTGAACTAAAATATCAATTTTAAACTGATAACGGACACTTTGAGTCATACGGAGCACATTATGCATCGTATTGAGGTGAGAATAATTCCCACACATCCCAAATGACTTATAGATCATTTTCCTAAAGTATCAAAACAATCCAAATGTGTTTTCTCGGTTTTGAGTATGCCACTTGTCTTTTTTACTAAAATGTAATTTTAAATCGGAAACACGCAATTTGAGTCATACCAGTCACATCGTGTATCAGTTTGACATGAGGATAATTCATATACATCAAAAATGACTTACAAATCATTTCCCAAAATTATTAAGACAATTTGAGCGCATTTTCTCGATTTTCAATGAGTGAAACTTTTTGAATTAAAATGTAAAATTTAAAGTGATAATGAACACTTTGAGTCATACTAGGCATGTCATGTATCATATTGAGGCACAGATGATTCCTACACATCAAAAATTACTTCTGGAATGTTTTCCTAAAGTATCAAAACAATCTGAATGTGTTTACTCAGTTTTGAGTATGTCAGTTGTCTTTTTTATTAAAATTAATGTTAATTTTAAATAAAAAGAAGCACTTGGAGTCATATTGGTCACACAATGTGTCTGATTGAGATGCAAATGATTCCTACACATCCCAAAGTCTCAAAAACTCCCAAATTCCAATGTTACTAGGATTTCCATTGGATTTCTTTATCGAACTGTCAACACTGCATATTGAGTCGATGTTCTTAGCCGAATTGGAAAAAAGGAACACGTTATCACTTTTGTAGTTTGTTGCAGATAGTTGAAAGAAAAATATGATTTCCCAAAAGAATTGTGAAAAAAACTAAATAAGTATTAGATAAAAATGATAAGGTAATTAAATTACAAATATTAGATAAAATTATTAACAAATTAATTAAATAAGTGGCAGGAATTCAACTTTTCATGATGGTTGTATACATTCTTGACCCATTTTCTTGTTGTCATTATCTCAATTGTAGCCTCGAAGTACAATCTCTCATGAGCATGAGTAGCATTAAACAAACCATACCAACTCAAACAAAAGAATCCACGTGTATAAGAAAACAATTATTATGTGAGTAATATTAAAAAGAAATAAATTAAACATAAATATGAAACAATATATTAATTCTACGGATAATGATTTTATTGTGAAAATATCAAGATTACCTCTGTGATTGAATAGAGGCAGATTCGTTTCTCTTCCTACAAAGGCAGTGGAGGGAACTTGAAGGAAAGTGATAAATGCCAACACTGCAGGGGTGAAAAGCTTTTGAGGGAGAAGAAGTTTGTGGAAGTCTCGGTACAAAAAGGCATAAAATATGGACAAAAATCTTCTAAAATAAAAAAACTCTATAAGGAAAAAGGAAAATTAAATCAATATTTCATTATATATTTTTTCTGTAAAACAGAGAAAGTATATCGTAACTTTACCTTTACAACTTCCCAAAGGGTTTCTTTCATTATAGTATGTTCTTCCATGGGATTGGTAACATCATCATGTGAAGAAGACATTATTTTTATAAGTAGTCAAACATTTAATTTAGATTATGTTAATGTAGTAGAGAACATATAATATTATGAGAAAGAACATAGTATATTAAAAAACACTTTTACCTTCTCATTGAACTCTCAGTTGTTGCCTCAAAGTCCAATCTATCACGAGCATGATCAACACCGAAAAAACCGCCCCAACTCAAACAAATGAATCCACCTATATAAGTAAACAATTCTTATGTGAGTAATACTAAAAAGAAATAAATTAAACATAAATATGAAACAATCCATTGCTTATATGGAAGTCACATCTTCATGATACATGTGTACATTTTTACATCAGGTATGTTTCCCATTCATTTCTAAGGAAATCTATACCGTCTTGTGAATACGAGTATTTTCGATAGTCAGAGTTGTACCAAAAAAATATAAATACACAAAGGACTAATAAATATTTTAAATGAAATAGTAATTATCTTTGAAAACACCTCTTCAGGGATGCTATTTTGTTGATGAAATATGATCTCTCTCATAAATTTACAAACATAATAACCATAATATTTTCCATTTGTTTGTTTTAGATACTGTAGAAACATTGAAAAAAATAAGTAATTTGTTTTGATATGTGTCTGGATAGTGAAATACTATTACATACACCCTGATACTTGTCCACTTGTAGAACTTTTCAGGCTCATTGTGTGCATGGGTTGTCCTCATGCTATGAGTTTCATGATATTTAAACACCACCCCATCACAACATAATTCTCATTAAAACATAATATAAAATATATAATTTTAAGTTTAGTTATAAAGCATTGGATGCAGTGTATTACAAATTGAAAAACTCCATCATGTGTGGTCGACTTGTTGGGTATCCATGTAGTGAATCTAGGAAATAAATCTTTGGAGTATCTAAATTGACCACAATGAGTATCTAATGTTTCCTAAAAAAAAAAGAAATAAGTAATGAAATAAATGAAAATATATTTGATATGATTAAATTGTATACTTTTACCCCTGCATCATTGGTATTAAGAAGAGTCTATTATCCATTAGTTTTATTTCAAATGATTTGGCCATTTTTTCCACCATTTCATCTTTTTTTATTCTATTTATTTTTGGTCTCTATAAGTTTCGTGATGACTAATGAGTCCAAATTTATGTTCATGGGGAAATCCCTTTAATTGGTATTCATATATACACCTATAAAAAATATTAAATTTATTTAGTCATAATTAATATAGTACATCATCTATTGAAAAAACAAATCATGAAAACACACCTCATGTATATATTTACAACTGAGACTCCTATCCATTCATACTTGAGGATTTCATTTAAATTATCAAGAGTAATGTATTCTGTAATGAACTCTACATACATTTGTTATTCAAAATCAACTATGTGATTACTACCATTTTTTAACTTTGTATCCACATGAACCTTCAATGTTAGCAAATGCACATATTGAGTGAGTGGGGTAAAGGTTATTTCGGAAGATATTTTTGATAGGTTGGTTGATTATTTAGATGGTTTTGAGTCAACCTTTCATTTAATCTCCTTCCCTTTGTCCGTTTGTAATAACATTCATTGATTCAGACTTTTTTTCATTAATTTTTAAAGGTTTAACATGAAAAATAAATTGGAAATGAATACTTCTTTGTCGACACATTTTTTCCAAGATTTTACAACCATGCTATGGATGTTCCAAAAGATTGGTCGATCGTATAAATATCCATATCATCAAGTGGAACATGTAGCTTGGTGCTCAGATCATGAGCTACGATAATCTCCACTCTCACATAACCTATTGGAAGTGGTCTGTTGTATAGATTGTCTTCTTAGATATTGAACACAATATCTCTCATAATAAGGCGATGGGTGGGTGTTGATAGATATAAATCACAATCATTTTCATCTTATAGAATATCAGCACAGGAAAGGTATCAATGTTTGTCTGATTCACATTTCATAGAAACAATTATTAGAATATTTATTACCTCATCTAAGATAGCTCTTTGAGGGGAATGACTCACATCAATACTGGTGGGGGTGAGGCGGGATCTTTATGAAATGACTGTTCTTGAGTTGTTTCTTCTCTTTACTTCCCCCATAAAATTTTCTAACAAGTTAGACTGCTAATGTAATTTTTTTTCAAGGGAATCTAATCTTGATTTCATCTCTTCCATTTCTTCATCTTTATCCTCTTATTGTTTTCTTTTCTCAAATTATATTTGGGGTGTCACCCCAAAACCTGCACCTCTGATGCGACTATACTGCTCTGGCCGCTTCAAGGCCACCGATAGTAGGTGTTCATCGGGTGTGTTGATGATTCCTATGTCTAATTTGGATAGAAAAATATAGGAAAATAAGTAATCATTGTTATGTAATAGTGATTTAAAGAAAAACAAATTTTTATTATGTCATATTTACACATGTATCCTACAATTTTTGTGTGTTTTCATCTAGTAGTATCCCATATTTATTTACATGCGCCTCCTTCCATAGCACATGACATGATATGAAAGTGACTTTGGATTTGGATACATCAATATGCATATAAACATAGGAACATAATTATGTTGTTGTTTCATGTCACATAAAAGTATTACGATAGATTTAAAATATGTACCAATTTTTTTTCAAGTGAAGCATACCCCATCCTTGCTTTATGGTAGGGGTACGTTGGTTTGCCACCTGTTCCTTATTTTCAGCACTCAGTTGCTATTCCATAAATAAAAAATTCTAAATAAAAGTGATGAATACATATATTTTCAAACAATGTATTACCCGCCACAATGTAACTGAAAAGATATCTCCACACAACGACTAATAAATGCATCCCGTGCTTCTTGGCTTATCAGGTGCACATACATAAGCGATGAGTGTGATTTAATTTTCCCTTCATCATCTTTAAGATGAAATCTCGTTATAATTGTGTGAAAGACTATGTGAATCCTTTCAGTAAGCATTAATACATATTTATTATGGGATACATATACTATAAATGCACTCTTCAAGGGATGATGAAGAGTAAGTCAATGTTTCATTATTTTATTTTTTAGTAAAATAAAAAAAATATATTATAATTTACCGTAATCTCTTCCCAAATAAATTCCTTAAGTGTGGGCACAACATCCTAACATGAATCTACATCAATCGACATAATTTCCTAGCGATGAGCCTAATGTAACTACTGAACATGGCCTTGTTGGGGTTAACAGGCCAACCACGCGCATTCCATCTAACCTTGAATTTGATGCCTTTAATTTTCTCCTTAATAATTTTTGCTAACACCATCAAGATACAACACTTTTTTTTCTACAACATAGGTTCTTCACCATCTACCATTTCATTAGATTCAACATCATCGATATGTTGTTCCTATAGATTGGTATCACCAACATGTGAAGAAGGTCATTGTTCCTATGAATTGGGAGCAACTGAAGGTTGAGAAACCTATTGTTCCTCAGGGTTGGGAGCATCAACATGTGCATAAGTCATTATCTGCAGAAGTGGTTTAACATTTAAATTATATTACATAAATTCAGCAGCGAACAAATAATAACATGAGGTAATGCAATGTATATTACAAAAAATATAACATGTTTATTAAACTCTTTTTTTAAAATATTGAAGTGATTTGAACCCTCTATCGTGTATCCAAATCCCTTCATTATAGTCTCCTATGACGTACAAAACCCCATCTACATTGGTACCACTGTGAAATTATTGTGATGTCCTAATGAAAGGGTCACCCTCAGTTGAATTTTCATCTGACCCTTCAGTGGTTTTGGTTGATAATAGAATAATTTACCACTTTCAGTTTGTGGAATCTGGAACATAAAATACTTGTACTTCCTGTGATTCCATTATAAATGGTTTATCTTTTTTACCCTTCCTTACTGAAATCCACTTTCACGAATCCCAATCCATATATTTTAACATAACTCCCAGTATCAACCCACTTACATTGAAAAATCGACACTTGGAATGTTGTATAATTTAACTCTCATATTTGTTTGATGATTCCATAATAAATTGGATTTATTTATTTCGTACCAGAAACATGCATCAATTCATCCACAAGTGTAACTCCACTATTTTTCATGGTACTTCCTTCATCATGTTCATTTGTATAGAATGTATAACCATTAATTACATAAACATTGTAAGATAATACATACACACTTGGTCCTCTGAATATCCATCAAAGTTTTTCTAAAATTGAATCTAAATTTTCATCCGACTCCTTAAAAATATGGTATCGAAACCATCCTATAAACTATTTATTATGTGTTTTTGATATCCATATTTCAGCCCTTGATGGATTCAAATGCCTAATAATTTATTTATGGGTTTCAACATATGGGGAAACCTCTAAACTGTTATAAAAAACGTAAAGGTGGGTCTGCTCCTAATCTATAATATTGATTGCGACAATATCTCTTCTAGAAATTCCTCCACCCACAAGCCACCTAGTGTGATGAGATTTTGGTAGACCAATGATTTCCACACTGAAAAGGTATTCGGTATAGAATTCAATGGATTCATAAAAAATATATCTCTTTTCAATACAACCTTATGGAAGAATTTGATTTTTTTTCATACCCTTTCAAAGTCTTCATATACCATCCAATGGGGTATATCCATCTATAATGTACTGGACCATATAGTAGAATCTCTTTCAGCAAGTGAACCATCAAGTGAACCATCATATAAAATAATGTTGGTGGGAAGAACATTTCCAATTCACATAATATGAGGGCAATTTCCTTTTCCATAGTTGAAAATTTCATTGGTTCTATAACTTTGCTGCACATAGCTTTGAAAAATAAATAGAGCTTGGTTAATGTATGATGAACATTCTTAGGAAAAATTCATCATAAATCTATAGGAATTAGATCTTGCATCAAAACATGATAGTCATGTGATTTAATACCCTTTAACTTTAAATCATTCACTGACACAATATTCTTGATATTAATTGAATACCCATCTGGAACCATTACACCATTCAAGAAGTGGAAAAACAGATATCTCTCATGTCTGGAAAGAGTGTAAATAGTTGGAGGAAGAAAGGTTTGTTTCTAACCCTTCACTGGCGCAAACTCTTCCCATATTCTCATATCAATCATATCCAACCTAGCCTTAATTCCATCTTTTTTAGGTTCATTTAGTAATATTCCAATGACACTATCACATATTTTTTTTTCAACATGCACAACATCAAGAAAATGTATGATGTATAGTCAATTCTAATATAACAATTAAAAAAAAACTGATCTCATTTTCCAACTAGTTTTCTTAAGGTTTTTTGAAAAAGGTTTATCAAAAGCAATGTCCATATCTTTTACTTTCTCAAATAGCTAATCACCTATTAGTGGAGATAGTGTTGTACGTTCTTCTAAACTTCCATCGAATGATGTTGTCCAAGATTGATACTTATGTCACCAGGGTAGAAATCTATGGTGTCCTAGAAACACAGTCTTCAATGAATGTTTCAAACTAATTGACTATGTACCTTGTTCATATATATGACACCCTTGAGTTCATTAAATGCTACACTCTAAAAAATTTCCATAATTAGGAAAGTCATTTATCATCTTGTACAACATGACTGTTAATGTGAAATCTTCATTTCTATAAATATCATACAATGTAACATCTGAATCCTATAATAATTTCAAATATTTGATCAATGGATTCAAATAAACACCAATATCATTACACAGTTGTTTTGATCTTGATATAAGCATAGATAACATAATGTATTTTCATTTCATGCATAACCATAGTGGAAAGTTATAATTTACAAACATAAATTTCCATATACTATGAGTGCTGCTTTGAAAACCAAAAAGATTCACTCCATCATTAGATAATGCAAGATGAAGGTTTCTCAGCTCATTTCTAAATTTAGGATACTCATGATCAATTCTTTTCCACTGAGGAGAGTCTGTCGGGTGAAAAAGTTTCCCATATTTTTATCTTATATCTACATACCAAGTCAATTTTCTTATAATATCCTCACTTCCATACAGGCTCTTAAATCTTGGAATGATTGGAAAGTACCATACACCTTTCATAGGACCCGATTCATCTTTCTTGTATCTAGATTCACCACACTTTGGGAATTATTTAAGTTATTTGTGGTCCTTTCGAAATAGTACACAGTCATTTGAAATTTTTTCATACTCATAGTAGGAAAAAGTAAACAAATATTTAACATAATCTTTTTAGTAAAAATTAGTATAAACAATGACATGCATTCTTTTAGAGATCATACCCATCGAACATAACATTCATTTATCATCATATGTTTGGCCAGAGAGCTCATTATCTTCTAGAAGCATATCATTCAAGAGAGAAAGTAGTTTAGTAAAACTGACGTCACTCTATCCATTGCTAGTTTCTAAATTATACAGCTTTAGTATGACTGACAATGCTGTATATTTAGTGCAACCAACATACAATGATGTCTTTGCACAATTATTTAACTTTTAAAATAATTTTGGACAATCACGAAGTTCATCTTCAACTGTCATTGTCATTTATTCAATATGATATTCATCATCATTAAAACTTGTAATCACATCATCAATATGATATTCTTCATTGTCCATACTTATAATCATATTAGATGATCCATAAAACACAGTGTTATCCTAGTCACTAGCTATATTCACTTTTCCCCATGTTTATTCCAAAATTTATCACTTTGATCAATATTGTGACATATAAAGTGTTCTTCCATCTCATATGGTCTAATTATTCTTGATTAATAACAATGTAAACATAGAAAAAGTATTTGAGAAGGGTCATATGCATGATCGTTTGCAAACTTGATGAACTCTTTCATCCCATATTCATACTCTTTTATCATACGATCAACATCCATCCATTCTCTATTCATATCCATCCTATTTGATTCAGTAATATTAATATTTAATGAAATAAATACAAAAAATATTTTCAATTTAATATGGATCTCATGAATTGCTTGAAAGAAAATGGAAACATTAAAAAATGGTTTATTATCCTACATGATCAAAAAAAAAAAAAAAATTATTAAAGGAAATTTATAAATGTAATGGAGGATATTTTACTTTTAAAAACTATTTTTCACTTCAATTGAATGGTGTAGGAAGCACTAAAATTATAGTGAAGAATTTTGGATCAAATGATGTTCTCTTTGTTGATGGATTGAGGCACAATCTCTTGATTATTTCTCAACTTTTTAGCAATGGGAATGAAAATATTTCAAGATAAAATAAATGATTCATTAGAAGATTAAATGATAGAACTATCATCATGAAGTATTAGTGATCAATCGATAAATTATTTCATATTTTTAATGATAAAAACCCTTTTTTTTATGAGTATAAATGAAGTATAAAATCACATTTACATTATAAAAAATAATGGAATATGGCTATTGAATGTAATAATGGAAAAAGCTATATTATTTTAAAACCCTTTTCATAATATAAAATACAGATATTGAATATAATAATGGTTTCACAAATAAAAAAATAAATTATTATAATTTTTAAAATATTTTCAACACTGAAATTTAATTTATGAAAATATAAAAGTATTAAAATATTGATAAATTGAAAAAAGTATATAGGTATAAAATTAAAAATTAAAAATTTATATATATTTATATTAGTATATAAAATTATAGATGTATATAGAATTATAAAATTATATATAATTTATAAATGAATATATATTTTAAAGAAAAATACATAATTTATAAATGTATATAAATTTATAAAACTATATAAAAGTGTATATATGTTATAAAAGTATACATAATTTATAGAAGTATATAGTTTTAAAAATTTATAAAAGTATAAAATTATAACATATAAAAGTAAAAATTATAAAAGTATAAAAGTATAAAATTATTTGATTTTAGTCCATTGATGAAACAATCAATCTTGATTTTAGGGTTAACGGAAAAACTCTAGGCGTACCTTGCGAGTATCATGAGGTTTCATTTATAGGTACTAATGGATTCCAACTATTTTTTTAAAAAATCTCTCTTTATTTTGTTGGGATTAGTTCGGGGAAAATATTTGTGGAAGAATATTTCCTTAAACACTTCCCATTTCATGCTATAAACTTTTTCATTTTCCCTCATATTCATAATCATCACCCACTATATATCTACTTCACCTTCAAAATTCTAAATGGCTATCCATTTCTTTAAAACTAGTTGATCAGAGGAACCCAAATGGTTAGAGGGCATTGCCGCATGAATGAATCCATGGTGAGTTGTTTCATCCTTAGCAGGTTTGGGTGTCTGAAATGGTTCATATTATTATTCATTTCTCGAGAATGTCAAGTAAGTATTATCACAATATTTTTCACTCTAGTTCTCTTCCCATTTTCTTTTCTATTGGAACAATCACCTCATTATCCATCACACCCATTGTTATATTGGTTCCTCTTGGATCCAGCCCTTACTAAAACTAAAAGTGCGAATCATGTGTAATAAATAATAATATCTCCCAAAGATGTCTCCAGATAAGTATTCCTTCTAATAAATAAAAACTAAACATAAACATACCAGTCATCCCCCAACACAAATAAAATTGTAAAAATTGGCCCTATGGAATTTAAGATCAATCCAAAAACATTGAGACATGAAACAAATGAATATATTCATAGTTAATTTTAAAAAATAGAATTATAAAATATTTAAATTTTCTTAGGAAAAATACATAACACATTATCAAAATTATAAAATAATCCCCAAAAATTCCATATACTAATTCAAATCAATAAAAATTCAGCCTTACAACTTTCAAATCAATTTACAACATGATAATATTTAATCATTTAATTTAAAATCTTAAGAACTCATTTAATTTATAATTCTTGGGTCTTTGTAAGAGTTAAATCATGAACAATTTAAATTCTAAACATCTAGAAAACCAAAATAAATTCATAATAAATTGAATCATTACATTGGAAAAATTATTATTGAAAACATATTGATAAAAATCATATCAAAACAAACACAATTAAAAGAATCCGCTATAACATGGGCATATTTATATCTAACTATAATTTTGAGAAAACATAATCATTGAAAATGAAAACAATAAATCCACAAAAGGCCCCCATGGCCATAAAATACACATCGACACTAATACTAAAATTAAAACATATAATTACCACCACTTGACACACAATACATATGTGCATGGAACTTATTCCATAGAATCCTTGATGAACCTATGTTCAAACCCCTATCAAAATGAAAGACATCCGATATAGGAAATGTCTATTAATATTAAATCAACCTATACACTATTAGTGAACATGTATGGTGTGGATATATAACTAAGGGGGTGAATTCGGTCCTAATGACATCTATCGAGGTTGGAGGGAGTAAAAGCCTAGATGGAAGAAGTTATTAAAGAGGAGAAGAAATAATCTCAAACCTTAGAGTGATGATGATTTGTTTATGAAGAGCGGTGAGGGTAGGGAGCGACAGCGACAGGGAGCAACGACGACAGGGTAGGGAGCGACGAAAACAAGGAGCGACAACGACGGTGACAATGATGACGACGATGAAGGTGAAGGCAGGGAGCGATGACAGGGAGCGACATCAGGGAAAGTGGTGGTGGAAACACTACGATTCCTTGAAAGATTGAAGGTGCGAGGAGATGGTGAATCTGTTAGGGTTCTTTTTATAACAATTCATAAGACATTTATCAGTGCTTTCAAAAAAGCAATGATAAAGAGTAGTATTATTAGCACTAATATAGAAAACACTGATAAAAATACTATTTATTAATTCTTTTTTAGCACTGATAAAGATACCCCTTTATCAGTGCGGATAAAACGAGTCATTATAAGCGCTAAAATTATAGCGCTAATAAAGTCTTGTTTTATCAGTGCCTTTTTAACACTAATAAAGCGGAATCTTTATCAGCGCTAACAAAGTGCCGATAAAGATTTAAATAAATAAATATATTTATTATAATTTTATAAATATATTTAAATTTTATAAATATATTTATATATTTATATATTTATATATTTATATATATATTTATAAAATTATAAATATAATAAATATATTTATTATTATTTTATAATTTTTTTATATAATTATAAATATATTTATATATTTTATAAATATTTAAATATATATATTTATTTATAATTCTAATTATAAATCATTTTTTATAAATATTTGTATATAAATATAAACACATTTTATGATTATATAATTATATATATATATATTAATATATAAATACATTTATTATAATTTTATAATTATTTAATTAAATAAATGTTTATTTATAATTATAAAATTATTATAAATATATTTATTATATTTATAATTTTATAATTATATACAATAAATATATTTATTATAATTTTATAATTATTTAAATAAATAAATAATTATTTATAATTATAATTATAAATATTTGTATATATTTATAAATATATTTATATAATAATGTATATTTATAAAATATTAAATATAAAAAATATATTTATTATAATTTTATAATTATTTAAATATATATATATTTATACTTATAATTATAAATAAATATATTTATAAATATTTTTATATAATTATAAATATATTTTTATATATACTTATTTATTAATATATATATATATATATTTATAAAATTATAATAAATGTATTTATTGTAATTTTTTAATTATTTAAATATATATATACTCCGAACGACTTGAAGACCTTATTATTATTATTATTGATAATCCCCTTTCAATGGTTGAGGGGGAACCATACATGGTCTATAGACCCATGAGGCATATATAGTCTCTGAACATGACCCTGAAGGCCCATGAGAACATGATCCCACAAAAACAGATCCACCCAACATATATTAATATTTAGACTCCCAAATATTGCAAGGGTGCACAACAAGCATTGCCCCATACAGGAGTGTACGGTGCCTGGTCCCGATGGTGATGCCATACCCTCTCGATCATCCAGTCTGGTAGCCCTGCAAAGCTGGGAGGTGATGCTCTAAGCCCCATCTAGATCTGAACCTAGATAGACATTTCTTTTTTTAACCCATCGAACTGCCACTCATCGTGACCCACCGCTGAGGATGACGCTGCCCATGGAATCACCAGTGCGCTCCCCCTCCCATCGTCACCAAGAGTCTACTGTCGTCACTCACCATCATCATTGCCGTTGCCGACCAAGATTGCCGCACCCCGTCGCGCTGCTCCTCCAACCGTCGCCAAAGAGAATGCCACCACTGCATCCCACCACCACTGAGAACTGACAGTGCCCACACCCCATACGAGGCCCGTAAATCCCACCGCCAATGTTGACGGCCTACCTACGCTCGCACCAGACCCAAATGAACTTATGATTATATATTGTCAATTATACTCACACATCAATATATGAACATAAATAAAACCAATCATGTCTATGAATATCATCATTATCTCATGATATATATATATATAGACCAAATTCATTAGAGACATACATTTATTTAAATAAATAAATAAATAAATAAATAAATAAATAAATTTATAATTATAATTATAAATAAATACATTTAAAAAGTTTTTATATATAATTATAAATAAATAATTATAAATATAACAAATATATTTATTATTTTAAAAAATTATTATAATTTTATAATTATATATATATATTTATGATATTATAAACAATTTTTTAAAATATTATATATATATTTGAATTATTATAAAATATATATTAATATATCATATTTATATTAATTATAAACACGTATTTTTTAAATAATGTATATAAATAGACATTATTTTTAAATATAAATATAATAATTATATATATATTAATAATATTTTTTATTAAAAACTTTTATCAGCGCTAAGAATAATATTGATAAATCTAACCTTTATCAGTGCTAAAAAAGCGTTGATAAAGGATACACCTTTATCAATGATTTTTTTAGCACTGATAAACATTACCATTATCAGCACTTTTAGCTAGTGCTGATAAAGGTGAAGCTTTTATCAATGCTATCTGTTTAGCACTGATAAAAGCATATGTTTCCCTTGTTCTAATCTCTAGTAGTGAGAATTGAGATGAATGATCTGTTATATCACAACGATCTAATTGATTCTCTCGGTGGTCCCAAGAAAAAGGTGACCGCTATGTCCCCCGATAGACAGATTGCTGTTACTTTTGTTGATGTTTCTGATGATGTTCTTAGAAAATCCCGTATCCTCATTTTATTATCTTTAGTGGATGAGGTTCTTAGGGAAGTAGTCTTTGAGTCATCTATTACTGGTATCTGGTCTAAGTTAGAAGCCCTATATATGACTAAGTCTTTAGTTGGAAGGTTTTATAAAAAAATGAGACTTTATACCTTTAAAATGCATCTTGAAACTGTTGTCATGTCACATTTTGATGATTTTAATAGGATTTTTTTATACCTGTCCAATATAGATGTTGAAATAAGGATGAGGACCAAGCAATCATTCTTTTAACTTCATTGTATGAATCATACACTTTTGTAAAATATTCGATGATGTATGGTAGAGACTCCTTAACTCTTGAAAAAGTTTAGTATGATCTGTTAGCTAAAGAAATCCAAAAGAAAGACACTATTAATAATGAAGTTGAGGGTCTAAATATTAGAGGTAAAGGTGAGCATAGAGATAAGCAGCGAGAGAGGAGTCAATCAAGAAAACATAGGTCTAAATTTAAGAATAGAGAGTCTAAAACTAAAGTGTTCAAATGTTTTCATTGTAAACAACCTGGACACTTGAAACACAATTTTCCTAATAGAAAGAATGTCTATAATGAAAATAATAGTGATAATTCTTTGTTAATTGAACAATACTTCGACACGATCGATGTGTTGAATGTTAGTGATCATCCTACCTATAAGGAATGGATCCTAGATTTAGGATGCTCATTCCATATGTGTCCAAATAGGGATTCTTTCATTGAGATAAGAGAGATTGAATTGGGGAATGTCTACTTAGGAAAAAACAAGATATCTCATATTATGGATATAGGTTCTGTTTCTTTATAACTTCACGATGGGTTGGTTAAAACTCTTGAAGAGGTTAGATGGGTACTAAAACTTAAAACAAAACCTTGTTTCCCTAGGTGTTCAAGAATATAAGGGTCATACCTTCAAGTTCGGTTCTGGTTGTCTAAGAATCACCTGTGGCTCTCTTATTGTTATGAAAGGAAACCTTAGTAATGGGTTGTATGTGTTAGAAGATAGGAATCACATAAAGCAGTTAAATGATTTAGATGTTCAAGACTTAGATAATACTGCTGTTCATGTATTATCTCAATAATACTCTATAATTTATGATGATTTTGATGTTTACAAATGCCCTTATTTTTTTTCTAATGAAGTTTTGTTGAGTGAGTTCTATAGGACTTTATATTCTGTTTTAAGGAATTTAGTGTTACAGGAATGAATTTGGAAACACTATTTCAAACCCTACATTTAGTAAATGAATGTATGGTATCAACCCTATGTTACACTGAGAAGTGAAACGCTTGCGTATGGTATTAACCCTATGTTTCGTTAAAATAATTTGTGTTTGGATCAACATCCTTACGTTCAAAGAATCGTCAAATGTATGGATCAGAAACCCTAAATTTGGAGTCTAGATTTACTATTCATACTCTACATGTGGAAAAGTTAAATGTATAGTTAATCAATGCTATGTTTGGGATTTTATGCTGATAAGGATAAACATATGGTATCATCCCTACTCTATGCAAAGGAACCCTATGTTACGCAAAGGAACCTTACGCTGTGCAAAGGAACCTGACGCTATGTATATCAATCCTACATTGTGTTCTCAATGAAGAAGTTTTTTCAAGCCATGTTTTCAATCTGAGATTATTACAACGATCAAGTCATAATTAAAGACTGATTCAAGGATCATTTTGATTGTTTTAAAGAACCGTGTTTATCAGAGAAAATAACTCCCATTTCTATGGGAAGTTATGAATCCCCTGGTCATTTTGGAATTTGAATTTCCATGATCAATTAGGCTATTCTTTTGGATCTGGAATACTGAAGCAAGTTTTCTGTTCTATATATTATTCCAGAGTATCTCTTAAAAAATATATATATGTGTGTGTGATAAGAGATTCACATATGTGACTATATTATTGAAATTATATTTTACAGTGATGCTACAATGAATGATCGATTTTGAGAGAAGCTATACTTTGGATATATACATGTTCAATATTTTACTGCTGTAAGATTACTAATACTGTTTAAGTTGCTACCTTATTGAAGATATTTTTGCAACAAGGATCACTTCAAACTATTTTGTTCTTGAATATATTCTTTTCTGACGAAGAAGATCCATAATTTTTCAGTTGCTTACTGCTGCAACTATGAAGATCAACCTGAACCTTTCAAATCAAACTCTTTTGATTTATTGGAGTTTCAACTACTCCTACTTAGTTGTGGTGGAGTATCAACTTCTCAATCTAAGTTGTGGATAACCGGTTCTTTGTTAAAGAACTAGAAGACTTTTTTAGTCTTTTTGTAAAGGTTTCAACTGCCTGCACTCAGTTGTGGATTCTTGGTCTTGTGATAAGAGGACCATTCTAGTGAAATTTACCAAGATCGCAGAGAGAGTGATTGGTAGAGTGGAATATGGGATCTTTGTGCTTTGAACTACTATAAAAAGTTGTGTTCTTTATTTTTGTTTACCCGCTGCATATTTTCATACAGAAGAAAAACACTTCATATTCACATAAATCACAGTGGGTGTCAAAAGCCAAAATTGTGGAAGATTTTTGAAAAGACACAATTCACCCCCTCTTATGTTACTTTGTATATTCCGACCTAATAATTGGTATCAAAGGAGAGCTTTTGGATAAATCTACATCTAGCTAAAAAGTATAAGGTCTATACAAAGATGACAATGGCTGATCTAAGAGAAGGAATGTCAATGGTACATGCTCCATATTTTAATGGTTAAAATTATAGATGATATAAATCTTGAATTATTATCTATCTAAATAATCTTGGATTCAGATTCTATTAAAAAAATTATCACCCCTTATAAGATTCTTGAAAAACCAGAAACTTGGGATGAAACAACATAAGATGAATATGATATAAATTCAAAGGAAATGAATGCTATTATTTGTGATCTTGATCCAGATGAATTCAATCATGTATCACAATTTCCAACTACCTATGAAATGTGGAAAACTATTACAGTTGCTTATGAAGGAACAAATAATGTCAGACAGATGAGATATGATACAATTAAGATAAATTCGACACATTTAGAATGTTTGATGGTGAAATAATCACACAGATGAATAGAAGGCTTAAAAAAATTATCAACAATATTAAATCCATAGAATAACCCATCAAACACACTTATTAAGATTTGAAAGTACTCAAAGTACTATCTTCAAAATGGAATGGCATATCTGCTGCTATTCACCAATCATCACCTGCTAAAGATCTGAAAATGAAAGAACTAATTGGGAAACTGCTGATGTATGAAGTAGAAATGTAGGATAAAGATTATGTTCATAATATTATAGTGAAGAAATAAAATACTGTTCTGAAAGTAACATCTCAGAAACATAGTAGAAGATCAAAGTAAGAAGTCAAAATAGAGAATAATTCAAATTCATCTGATTCTGAAATGGAAATGGATCAACTATCTAGAAAGTTTAACAGGTTTTATAAGAAGAAAATAGGATTCATAAAATCCTTCAAGAAGGATGAGAAAGACTCAAGAGAAGTTAGATGTTATGGATGTAAGAAATTGGGTCATATCAGACCTGATTGTCCTCAGCTGAAAGATGAAAGAAAAAGGAAAGAAAATAGATATCATAAGAATTCTAATTATGAGCACAAAAGAAAAAGATTAATGAAATCTACATGGAGTGTATCTAAAGACTCCATTATCTTTTAAAATTCTGATTTAGATAAGGAGAAATAAAATCTAAAAGCTAATATTTTCTTTATGGATGAATAGGAAAAAGTACAAACTTATTACTCTTATGATTTTGATAATAGTAGTTTCTCAAATGATAAATTGGCATCCTACTATTCTATGTTAGAATAAAAATATGATTCCTTATTAAAGAAAAATAAATCTTTGAAAAACATTCATAATTCTGTTTTAATTGAAAGAGACACTCTATTAAAACAACATCAAGAGTTGATTGAAAAATTCAACTCATCTACTACAAACTATGCTGATCATGAAAAAAGGATAAAAATATTACAGGATAAAGTAGAATTCTATAAGAGTGCTTCTTTTGTTTTTACTAAAGGGGAAAATAATTTAAATGAAATTCTTGGAAAAAATATCATTAAAATGGAAATAGTTGGAATAGGATGTAAGGGTGAGAAATATAAATTTTATAAAAACTATTTTGTTCCTAATTCTAAAAATACAACCTATTATTATTGTAGAACAAAAGGCCATATCACTAATAATTTTTATTTAAAAAATCCTCAAATTAGTGTTATTAAAAGATCCTTTATTTCTAAAAGTTTATCTGAATCAAGTGATATGAATTATGGAAAAATAAAGCAGATCTAGATTCCCAAATCATTTCTTACTAACATTGCTGGACCCAAGAAAATATGGGTACCAAAACAAAAATCTGTTTAATGCTTTTGTAGGAAACATTCCATAGGAACAAAAATTCTATATGGTATATGGATAGTGGCTATTTCAAGAATACAAGTAGAGATCCATAAAAATTTCATACGCTAACTCAAATGGATAGAGGATTAGTCACTTTTGGTGACAATGCTAAAGGAAAAATGATTAGAGTTGGAACTGTTGGATATCCAAAAACTATATCAATTAACAAAGTACTATATGTTGAAGGGTTAAAGAACAATCTAATAAGTATTTATCAAATTTTTTATGATGTTTTTTATGTTGATTTTTCTAAAAATTCTTGCTATGTGTTTAAAGGTAAGTTACTTAAATTTAGATCACCTAGAACTGAAAATGTTTATACTTCAGATTTAAATTCCTTATATAAATAGAAAGTGAATTGTTTAAATGCTAATACAAATGAATCATGGATTTGGAATAAAATAATTGGATACTGTAATATTTGTTCTTTACATAAATTATCCAAGAAATAGTTAGTTTCTGATTTTCCTAGTCTTAAGTTTAATAATGACAGATTCTGTGATGCATTCCAAATTGACAAGCAACACAAATCTTCCTTCACATCTATTAACAAAATTTCTACATCTAAACCTTTAGAACTTATCCATATGAATTTTTTTGGAACATCAAGGGTAGAAATTTTGGCTAGTAAATTATATGTTTATATTTTAGTAGATGATTATTCTAGATTTACCTGGGTTTATTTTCTAAAACTCAAAAGTGAAGTTTTCATTGTTTTTGAATATTTTTGTAAAATTATTCAAAATGAAAAAGGTTTTAAAATAATTTCATTAAGAATTGGTCATGGTTGAGAATTTTAGAATCAATAATTCAATTATTTTTTCTCAAATATGGGTATTAAACACACCTTTTCTGCACTAAGAACACCTCAATAAAATGGAACTGTTGAAAGGATAAATAAGACTATTCAAAAAATATAAAGGATTATGCTGAATGCATATAGTCTTCCTACCTATATTTGGGAATAATTTATAAGCACAACTTTCTATATCATGAATAGAGTTTTAATAAGTTCTATTTTCAAAAATATACCTTATGAACTTTGTAATAACAAAAAACCTAAAGTAAAGTACTTTAGAGTTTTTGGATGAAAAGTGTATATCTTGAATACTAAGGATAACCTTGGTAAGTTCTATCCAAAAACTGATGAAGTAACATTTTTGGGATATTTTTCTACCTCTAAATCTTATAAAGTGTTTAATAAAAAGTCAAGTATTGTTGAGGAATCAGTTCATGTAAAGTTTGATGAAACTGACCCTTTTATTAAGGATAAAGAACAAACTAATGAAATTAATGACTCTTTTGATAACATGAGACTTGAAACCCTTAAAAATGATTTTGAAAATGATATTAATAAAATTCAGTCCAGTTCAGAAGAACATGATACAGAATAACCTGAAAGTTTTTTCCTAGACAATCTAGAACTCTAAAGAACCATCTTTTAGAAACTGTTATAGGAAACCTAGACACAAGAATTAGAACTAGAATAAATATAGAAAACCTATCTAAATTATCTGCCTTTCTATCTCATTTATAACCTAATACTATTGAATAATACTTAAAATATGAGAGTTGGATATTAATAATGCAATAATATCTAAACCAATTAAAAATAAATGAAGTTTTGGAACTAGTAGAAAGACCAACCAATTATCCAGTTATAGGAACCAAGTGAGTCTTTAGAAATAAATAGTATGATCAAGGGATCATAACCTGAAATAAATCTAGATTAGTATCTAAAGGATATAATTAGGAAGAATATATAGATTATGATGAGACCTTTTCCCCTATATCTAGATTAGAATCCATTAGAATCCTTATAGTTTATGCATATCATACAAATTTTAAATTATATCAGATGGATGTTAAGTATACATTTTTAAATGGTTATTTAATGGATGAAGCTTATGTTGAACAATCCCCTGGTTTTAAAAATTCACAAAAACCAAATTCTTTTTTTAAACTTACTAAAGCTATTTATGGACTCAAACAAACACCTAGAGCTTGGTATGAAAGATTAAGTTATTTTCTTTTGAAAAATGGATTTACTGTTGGATTGGAAGATCCAACACTTTTTAAGAAAATTGTTTGTCCTAATATTTTATTAGTTCAAATTTATGTCGATGATGTTATTTTTGGTTCAAATAATAAAAATATTTGTCATGATTTTTAAAATTTAATTCAAAAATAATTTGAAATGAGTATGATGTGAGAACTGAATTTCTTTTTAGGATTTCAGATTTACTAAAAAGATTTTGGAAATGTTTTAAATCAAAGAAAGTATATTATTGATTTATTGAAAAATTTTGGACTTGAAAACAATAAGACATATACAAATTCTATGTGTACCAATATAAAACTTGATTTGGATGAAGCTAGACAATCAGTTTACAACAAGTTATATAGAGATATGATTGGTAGTTTGTTATATCTTATTGTTAGCAGACCAAAAATTATGTTTTATGTATGTCTTTGTGCTATATTTCAATCAAATTCAAAAGAATACCATCTTACTTCTATTAAAATAATCTTTAGATATTTTAAAAGTGCTATTTTTCAATCTCTTATTTACCCACAAACTTCTGATTTTAATTTAGTTTCATATTTAGATACTGACTTTGGAGGTTGTAGATTAGATAGAAAAAGTACATTAGTAACCTATAAATTTTTAAGAAAATATTTAGTTTCATGGTCTAGTAAGAAACAACACTCAATTTCCCTATCAACTACTGAGGCAGAATATGCGTCTATTGGAAGTTGCTGTGCACAAGTATTGTGGATGAAAAACACTCTACTGGACTTTGGAATAAACTTTAATAGTATACCTATTTTATGTGATAACACAAGTGAAATAAATATTTCAAAAAATCCTATAACTCATTCTAGGACTAAGAAAATTGATATAATACATCATTTTCTAAGAGATCATGTCCTTAAAAAGGAAATTTCTTTAGAATTTGTTAATACCGAATATCAATTAGCTGATATTTTTACTAAACCACTTCCCAGTGCTACATTTTGATTTTATTAAGGGGAGTTAGTAATATTTAATTTAAATTAAATGTTTATTAATTTAATTCCAGTAAGCTTTATTTAATATGTTTTATTCGGTTACATTTTTCATTTCAATTTAATTTTAGTTTTCTTTTCAAAATTAAAATCTTAATGAGTACATACTCAATCGGCGTGACCAAATCGTTTTCCTTCTTCTGCTATCTTTCTCCTATCCTACATGTCCTCTCAGCTTAAAAAGCATCTCTCTCTCTTTCAATTCCCATGTACCGAAACCCCAAACCTTCAATCCCTTCAGTGTCAAAATCTTCTGATATAGAAACCTCATAAAGATCCATTGATGTTGAGTTGGACAACAATGTATATGTTTCAGGGAAAGATCACAAGGTGTTGTAGGGAAAGGTAATTGATTTTGGATATTTAGATTCTACAAATCTTTTGCTTAAGGAATCAATGGTATTTAAAGGTTTGGTTTATGCTTTTGGAGAAGATAACATGCCAATGGTATATGAAATAAAAATAAAGGAATTTTACAAAAATGCTTCGTTTAGTCTTGGATTCAAAGAAGACACCATTGTCTCTAAGATTAACGATTCTAAGTTTTCTTTATAATATATGGAAATGGATGAGATTCTATATTGTCCCCATGAGAGGGAGTTTCAATTTTATTTAAGGAATATTGGTAATGGAATACATTTATCTAAGGATATTATGTTTTCTTTTTTTGGAACAAGAAATTTTAAGAAGGTATTAACGAAAGAACTTTCTCCTGAACACTGAGTGATGTTGAAGTTTATTCAATCTGGGATATTTCCTAGGACTACAGATCTTGATAAAGTCCTTTACCCAGACATGTATATGATGTTTTTTCTTTTGAACAATATTAAGTTTAATTTCTATCAGTTTATGATAAGATATCTAAACCATTACTTCTATACGGATGCAAAGATGGGATATTATTACTATAGAAGTATTATTTAATTTTTTTGTAAAGGAAAAGAAATATTATCAATATGTTTTTTGGTACATCATGTCACCACAACAATACTTTGAATGATGGAACTATGAAGAAACTTGGTTTTGTTTGGAGCAATTCGTGCAATAGTCTTCTACCAGTTGGTGTAGAACAATAATAGAAGTTGTTAGAAAATGATTAGGGGGAGAAAAGGATTATTCCTTCAGTTAGATCTATTCAAAAGAGGCCTGAAGAAGAAGGAAATTCAAGTCCAAAATAATCTCTTGTTTAGAAAAGAAGAAAAATTTCAGTCAATGTTATAGAGACTGTAGTTGAAGCAGACGTTAGAGGTGAGCATGAGAATCCAGTGGATGAAAAATTTGAGCAAAATTCTCAAAGTCACGAACTTATTAGGGAAGATGTACCTAATCTCAGAACTCATTTTGTTCCTAATTTTGAAGTTACTGGAAGTTATGCCTTAAGATATAGACCAACTGATAATGAAGATCCAAGTTTGGCCTTTATAGAAGTTCATAATAGAGAAGATATTCCTAACCTTGACACTCCATCTTATGAATCTTATGATTCCCATAATGAAGCCTTATGTATGAAAGTAAATCTGTTGGAGGCTTAGAACTCATTTCTTAGAGAATATTTGGAGACCAAGAAAAATAAATTTGAAGAATATGGGGTTTCTTCAGTGCCAAGATCAGAGTTTGAAGCTCAGAATCATCATTTAAGATAATTCAAAGAAAATATAATTTTTATTGTAGATCTTAAATATATTATATCCAAAATGACAAGAGAATTTTATTTGTTAAAGGACGAGTCTTTCAAGAAGATAGAGGACGAGTTTAAGCTAATGATTGTGAGAGAATTTTAGTCTCTCAAGGAAAGCAATAGAGCATCCACCTATTCTCAATAGACATCGCCATAACTACTCAGAAATTTTAAAGCTATTACCTCTGTACTGGATGAGTTCAATGATAGAATACACACTCTTCAATGTGATAGTACTCCTTTAAGTGTGCTATTGGAAAATCAAAGACATCCGATAATTCAACTAACTTCAAGTGAATCCTAGTTGGGACCAGTTCTTAATCAAGTTAAATATAAGTTGACCTCATTAATTCGATCATAGGAAGCTTCAAATGAATTTGTAAAGGTCAATATGGTTGAGAATTTGAAGGCTTTAAATGATTCAAGGAAGCTACTTCAGAAATGGTCATAAGTATTCAACAATCATTTAAAGAGTCATATTTTGAAGCTTCTTGATATTAGCAGTGAAGTTCAAGCCCTTCCTTATATAGATGATCCCTCTGTCCCTACTGTTTCAGACCAAAGCCCTTCATTTTGAAGACCCTTTTTTTGATGGATTATTGTACTTTATTTTTCAAAACATTTGAATTCATTTTAATTTCAATTTAATTTCTTATTATATTTTTTAGTATCTTTTATTTTAGTTCAATGTTTAAACTCCCAATCCTAGGTTTTTTTCTTATTCCAGAATTTATAACTATTCATAATGGTTCAGTTCTATATTAAATATGGTTTATATCATTTATTCCTTCGATTTTTGTATGTTTACAAATCCTATATTCTCTTTAAATTTTGTTATGGATTATGTTGTGAGTTTTGTGATCACAAAAAAGGGCTATATTGTTGGGAATGTATTGTCTCAACAATACTCTATAATTTATGATGATTTTAATGTTCACAAATACTCTTTTTTTTTCTAATGAAGTTCTGTTGATTGAGTTCTATAGGACTTTATATTCTATTTTAAGGAATTTAGCATTACAGGAATAAATCTGGAAACACTATTTCAAACCCTATGTTCGGTAAGTGAACGTATGGTATAAACCCTATGTTATGTTGAGAAGTGAAATGCTTGCATATGGTATCAATATTACATTATGCTAAAACTATTTGAATTTGGATCAACATCCTTATGTTTGGAGAATCATAAAACGCATGGATCAACAACCCTATGTTGGAGTCTGGATTTACTGTTTATACCATACATGTGGAAAAGTTGAACGTATGGTTAATCAATGCTACATTTGGGATTTTATGCTGACAAGGATAAACGTATGGTATAATCCCAATGCTATGCAAAGGAACCCTATGTTACACAAAGGAACCCTACGCTATAAAAAGGAACCCTATGCTATGAATATCAACCCTACATTGTGTTCTCAACGGTGAAGTTTTTCAAGCCGCGTTTTAAATATGAGATTACTACAACAACCAAGTCATAATTAAAGACCGATTTAAGGATCTTTTTGATTATTTCAAAGAACCATGTTCATTGAAGAAAATCAATCCTATTTCTATGGGAAGTTACAACTCCCTCGATCATTTTGGAATTTGAATTTCCACGATCAATCGGGTTATTCTTTTGGATTTGGAATACCAAAGCAAGTTTTTTGTTTTATATATTATTTTAGAGTATATATTAATATATATATATATATGTGTGTGTGTGTGTGTGTGTGTGTGATAAGCGATTCACATATGCAACTGTATTATTGAAATTATCTTTTATAGTGTTTCTGCAATGAATGATCGATTGTGAGAGAAGCTACACTTTGGAGATATAAATGTTCAATCTTTTACTACTGTAATATTACTACTACTGTTTAAGTTGTTGTATTATTGAATATATTTTTGCAACAAGGATCAATTCAGACTATTTCGTTCTTGAATATATTATTTTCTGAAGAAGAAGATCCATCATTTGTCAGTTTCTAGCTGCTGCAACTATGAAGATCAACATGAACCTTTCAAATCAAACTATTTTGATTTATTGGTGTTTCAAATACTCGTACCCAGTTGTGGTAGAGTATTATCTTCTCAATCTAAGCTGTGGATAACCGGTTCTCTGTTAAAGAACCAGAAGACTTTCTTTTTAGTCTGTTTGTAAAGGTGTCAACTATATGCACTCAGTTGTGGATTCTTGGTCTTGTGATAAAAGGACCATTCTAGTGAAATTTACCAAGATCACAGAGAGTTATTGGTAGAGTAGACTATGAGATATTTGTTCCTTGAACCACTAAAAAAATATTTGTTCTTTATTTCTGTTTACCCGCTGCATATTTTCATACAAAAGAAAAACACTATATATCCGCATAAATCACAGTGGGTTTCAAAATCCAAAATTGTGGAAGATTTTTTAAAAGACACAATTCACCCCCTCTTGTGTTACTTTGTATATTCTGACCTAAAAAATACCACCTTATGGAATATAAGACTAGGGAACATTAGTGCCAAAGGTTTATATAGACTTAAAAAGCAAGGCATGCTAACCGATGTCAACCCTAGTAGTCTTCCTTTCTATGAGGATTTTGTGTATGGTAAATCTAAACTATTTAGTTTCAATAATTCATCCTACAAATCTAGAAAACTTTTAGAGTGTGTACACTCTGACCTTTAGATCCCCTCTAGGATGAAATCTCATGGTGGAGTCTATTACTTTGTGACTTTTATAGATGAATATTCTCAGACTGTTTGGATATACATATTGAAACAAAAATACAATACATTTCAAACTTTTTAGAAATGGAAGGATACTGTAGAATCTGAATCAAATAAGAAGTTAAAATATATTAGAACTGATAATGGTTTGGAATATCTATCCACCGAATTCATTGAATTCAGTATCTTTGAGGGTGTTCATAGGTATAAGACTGTTGTGGAAACCCCACAACAGAATGGGTTATCCAAGAGAATAAACAAGATCATCCTAGAGAGGGTTAGGTGCATGTTGTTTTATTCCTCCCTTCCCAAGCCCTTTTGGGATGAGGCTTTTACTACAACCGTATACCTAATTAATAGATTACCATCCTCATATAATGATTTCAAAACACCAAAAGAAATATGGATAGAAAATATTCCTAGTCTTGATCACCTTAGGTTTTTTGGATCCATATATTATACTCATTCTAAGAATGATAAGTTGGAACCTAGGGCTATAAAGTGTATCTTTGATGGTTATCCAATGGGTGTTAAGGGGTATAGATTGTGGGTAGACAAACTAGGATATCAAAAGTGTATTATCAGTTGTGATGTTGTGATCAAGGGGTCAAGTATTCCCAAAGGAAAGATTGTTGAGTTTGAATAGACTAGTACACCCTATCCATTGGGTGTTGAAGTTGGTCCTGACTCTTAGGACACTTCAAAACTTGAAACCACCCTTTCTGATCACCCCTCAAAACCTGAGGGTGAATCAGAATCTAATTATGATTTTGAAATTGATTCATAAGCAGGTGACCTTAGAGGATACCAATTTCCCCGAGACTGAGAGAGAAGGGTTATCAGACCCCCTGCTCATTTCAATCATGCTGACATGGTTGTGTATGATTTCAGTGTTGCTCAAGACATGTGTAATGATGAACTTCGCACCTTTAATTAATTTTTAAAATCAAGAGAATATTGGTAGTTACTGGCTTCTATGAACGATGCGATGAATCCCCTTCTAAAGAATAAAACCTGAAATATTGTAACTAAACCTCAAAATCAAAAGGAAATAGGTTGTAGATGGATATTTAAAAAGAAATATGATAACACTGGGAAATTAAAAATCAAATTCAAAGTCCGATTAGTTACTATGGGATACCTCCAATGTGAGGTAGTGTACTATGGTGAGATTTTTCCCCTATTGTTAAACATTCATATATTTGTGTTTTACTTGCTTTTTCTGCTAAATATGATTTCCATAAAGAAAAGATGGATGTTAAAACAACCTTTTTGCATGGTAAATTTAATGAAACCATTTATATATGACCTTGTAAAGGTTTTTCAAAGAATTATAATTTGAATGAAGTTTACCTATTACAAAGGTCTTTGTATGGTTTGAAGTAGTCCTCTAGGAAATGGTACAAATGTTTTAATTCTTTTACGATTCAAAATTTTTTCAATTAAATAAAATTTGATGAATGTGTTTATTAATTTTTTTTAACCATGAAATGATTTACTTTCTTTTATATATTGATGACATGATTTTTATTTATAAGAACATGAAATTAATTTTCCATATGAAAACCCAATTTAATTATGCCTTCAAAATAAAGAAATTAGGAAATTAAAAAGAGATCATTGGAATGGAAATAATTAGGTATTGAAAAGAAAGAGTCTTGTTTTTATATCAACATGATTATAAAAAAAAGTTTTAAAATGGTATTTTTTTTGCACATTAAACTATTAGTAATACACTTGGGTTAATGATTTAAATTGTACTTAATCCAATCCCCTGTTAATGAATATGAGATTGTTTTCATGAGCAATATCCCTTATGCTAATGTTTTTGGGAGTATTATGTATACAATGGTTTTTTCTAGACAGGATATTGCTTTTGCAGTGTGTAATTTTAGCAGTTTAATGAGAAAACCTAAGAAGGTATACTAAAACACTGTAAAATGGATTCTCAGGAACGCATTAATGTCTTCTGGTTCATGAATTCATTTTGGAGACAATTCTAGTTATGATGATGACATTGTAGGATTTATAGACTATGACTATTCTTCTAGTATAGACACTCATAAATCAATTATTGGTTTTGTTTTCCTTACTTACAGTGGTCTGATTTCCTAGAAATGTAACATGCAATCAACAATTGCACTATCCAACACAGAGGCTAAGTATATAGCCTTGATTGAATGCATCAAGGACGCAATTTGGTTGAAAGGTATTATTAATGAGTTTTCTTTATCCGCTTCTACTATTGTTGTACATTGTGATAGTCATTATGATTTACATTTAAAAAAAAATTATTTTCATGATAGATCAAAGCATATAGACATTATAATTCACTTTGTTAGGGATATTATTGAATCTGGGGATGTGTGTGTCATTAAGATACACACCGGGGATAATCTGGATGGTAGTTTGACTAAGTATATCCCCCTTTACAAATTTAACCACTTTTTAAATAATATAAACCTTGTCCCAATTCAATAGCAATAATTTCAAGAACACCATATTTTTATGAACCATTTCAACTGTAAGGTGGGGATTTATTAATTTTGTAATTCCTTAATTTATTATATTTCAGTTCAAATTTCATTTTATTTTAAACTGTTTGATGTACATGCATGAGATGAAAGGATTTTCATATGTGGAATTTTCAATTTACCATCTCCATTATATTTTAGGTATATTGGTTCTTCTTCTTTTAGTTTTCCTTATTAGTTGATGAATTATGGAATATTGATCATTTTTTATCCAACATCCATAAAGGTGATTGGGAATGTTTCTTTTGTTCTGGATCAATCGATGCTTGGGACTCTCCTCCAATGCGGTGCTCCTGTGTGTCCTAGCCAGATTCCCCCTATGGTTATTTGAACCGCCTTTTTTATTGTGGTTGTCCATGTGGCCTTCATCCGATGGCTTTTGCGTACGCTGTATGATGCTCTCTGACACACAATTAATGCACTGCTCATATTCCTCCATCAGTCTCCCTAGTTTTGGTTTATTCAGTTCACTCAACAAATATTATAGAGAACCTTTGAGAAATAGAAAACAATTTAGTTTTTTTAGAGATCTTGAAGAAGGTAGGTAGGTGAGGTACTCGCTCCTGCTCATGGTTTCCTAGTTCTTGGAGTTCTGGTATTCTGGAACTGGAAATCTCATCTAGTGGAGATTCAGTGAAGATTTCAGTAGGGAACTTGACCTGGATGATCTTAGAGCTCCACATGGATGCCATTGAGTTCACATCTTCTTCGTAACCAGATTTCAGTAAAGAAATAAGGCTCTGTAAGTAATCCATTTCTTTCCGTTTCAACCCACTGTTGTATCCTTTTATGATGGGTGTGTGTACGAGTTCATCCAGGAGTGGAAGGTGCTAACTCTACATGATATAGTTCATCACTACCACCTAGTTTAGCATGGCCGACCTCCTCATACAACTTCTCTGGTCCTTTTCTTTCTTGCACAGAGTCTATAATTTTTTGTTTCTATTTTTCTAATAAGAACGTCCTACCTAGTGGTGTTCTTGTCGTGCATGTAAGATCCCAAGGACCCAAAGCACGTTATATTTATTTTCTCTTTATTGTTTTCTTATCCATTCTAACTCAAGAATTCACTTTAATTTTTAACTCACCATTTCTAAAGAAAGACAATTTCTCTAAATCACATCATAACTATATAAAATGCCTCAGTGGATCTTGGTCATTGAGTAGGGACAACCATATCAATGCTGCCTCTAACACCTTAAAAGAACCCGGCTTTATCAATTTTAACAAAAATGTTGATAAAGGTCCTTGTTGTTTTGATTTTCCCTTCTTTTGTGTTGTTAATTAAATGCATATTTAATGCGTTTCTTTGCTTGTTTTTCTTATTTTCATCATCTCTTCCTTTTTAGTTGCCATTACCCTTACATGACACCCTTATTACCCTTACATAGGTTTTGGTGTACTCTTATGTGGGATTTTTATTCTCTTGATTTACCTTTATGCAAGGTATTATGTACCCTTATGTGAGTGGCTATGTAACTTTATATATCCATAGTATTGGGTGTGTTACCCTTACATGAGGTACAACTCACCCTTATGTAAGTTAGGCTGTAGCTTTATGTGGGCAGTGCATCGGTGGGTCTACCTTATGAAAGTCAGGGAGCACCCTTATGTGAGCATGTCTATCCTCACATGAGTGTGTCTACCCTTAAATGAGTGGGTTTACCCTTACACAGATGGAATTCGACCCTTACATAGTGGATGATACTTACGCAGTGGGTTTGGGACCCTTACATGAGTGTTGGGTTGACCCTTATATAGCGTTTTTTATCTAACATTTATGTAGGTAGGTTTCACTAGTTTTATCGAGTTGTTAGGACTTAAGTATTTTCAACCATACATTCTCGATTATGTTGAAACTTTGCAACAAAATCCTTCGATTTTCATGGCTATTAATATCCTAGTTCTTCCAAATAAAATAATAATAACGAGTGACTTGAAAATTGTTCAATAAGAAAAAAAGGTATTCTAGTTCGGTGATCTGAGAAGGGGATTCATCCATGGAAACTGGTTCTTGTGTTCGACTTATATCAGACCGAGATAGGGTTTCTTGTTTGTTTGGGTATCACAGAAGAGATTTCAAGCAGTTTCAGTAAGTTTGAGCTCAAAGGAAGTATGAAGATTCGAGGTGGTGTGGTGTTGGTTCTTGTGAGCATGATCCTTGCACATTGAAGGCATACAAACTGGATCTACGTACCTTGCGGCTTTCGAAACTATACATCAGCGGACCTCTACATTAGCTACCCATCATCATGGAGGCCTAGATCTGAGTTCTTGGTAAAATAACTTGGCATTGTAAGTGGATTATTTTGTGATTTCCTTTCCTCTTATATAGATTGTTTAGGTCGAATGCTTTGCTCCTTGGATTACTCGAGTTGACACTTGTAATTTGGCATTATTTTTTTGCATAGTGAAAATCACAATGTCTCTTCCCCATGCACATATGTCAATTTTCACTACCACAAATTGTGCCTTACTAAACACCGACTTTTATCATCACTAAACATAAAGTGATGATAAAATGGTTACCTTTATCGATGCTAGCTAAAAGTATCGATAAAGGTAACATTTATCAGCATTAAAAAAGGTGTTGATAAGGGTACGCCTTTTATTAGTGCTTTTTTTAGCAATGATAATGGTGGATCTTTATCAGCATTATTCTTAGCGTTGATAAACACTTTTAATAAAAAATATTATTAATATATATAAAATTATCATATTTATATTAAAAAATATTTTTTATTTATATACATTAATTAAAAAATGCATGCATACAATTAATATGAATATAATATATTAATATATATTTTTTAAAAATTCAAATATATATATATAATGTTTTAAAAAAGTATTTATATATTTATAAATAAATAAATATATATTTAAATAATTATAAAATTATAATAAATTTATTTAAATAATAATTATATCTATTATATTTATAATTATATATATTTATATATTAATAAATAAATAAATATATAATTATATAAAAATATACAATTATATGAATATATATAATTATATAAATATAGGGATGAGGTTGGGGATTAGAGAGAGGAGATATGAGGGGGATTCTTGGATTGGAGAGAGGGGAGGAATGAGTGGGGCATGGGATTGGAGAGAGGGGAAGAATGGGTCAAAAGGGAGGGTGATTGGTGAGAGAAAAGGGAGAATAGGGAGGGGTGACATGGGAGAGGGGAAGGGGTCAAAAGGGGAGGGGGTGGTGTGTGGATAGGGGGAAAATAAATAAATAAATAAAAAAATAAAAAAGTTAAATATAAATTTTAAAATTCAAAATTCAAAATAATTTATTAATCTAAAATTTAAATAATAATAATAATATTTAAATATTAATGCACATGTAATTAAATATAATACTACTATTAAATATAATAATAAAATAATAACAAATACTATTTTATTAATACAACAAAATAATGAAATAAAATAAAATACAAATTAAAATATACATACTAATAAAAATTAATAAAATAAACTAAACTAAAATTAGAGAAACTAATAATAACAATATAGTGTTAAATATAATATATAAAATTAATATAACTAATAGAAATACTAAATTACTAATATAAGTATATAAATTAACTAAAAATTATCAAAATATCTAAACTAATACAAAACTACAAAAATAAACTAAAAATATAAAAATTGGTTAAACTAATTAATTAAAACTAAGTTATAAAATTATAAAAAATAGATGTAAAATCAATGTACATAAAATTAGGCACTGTTTCCGGGGAGAATAGTAGCATTAGGAGTTCTTTTAAAAGAGTGATTTAGGTCAAAAAAAAATAAAAAAAAACTAAACCAACAAAAAAAAACAGTTTACTACTCTGGGAATTTTTCATTGCAGGGATTTTCAAGACACCCAGAAGTTCAAAATGACGTGGGCCGTACCACACAATTACAACCAGTACCCACCCTATGCAGCCCCAACATTGCAAGGTATGATGTATAATGATTCACCGCACATGTTCTCTCCAGGTAATCTTGTTTATTTTAATAATTATCATTCAAGTCCGTGTTATGATATGTATTCTACTACTAGCCCTTATCCACCATTTGATCATTTTCAAAGTCAATGCATTCCTGAAAATTTAGAACTTGATAATTCATGTCAAACAAATGATTCAATAATTGAGCACATGTTGTAATATGCTATCACTGAGACAAATAGGATGTTTGAACTTCAAGATGAACGTAATGCACAGTTACTTTCTTCAACAAAAGATTTAAAAAATCAAACAAAAGGTTTAGAAAATTCAACGAAAGATTTAGAAAATCAAATGAAAAATTTAGGAAATCAAATGACTCAACTTGTTCAACTTTTCACCTCACTTCCACTTGAAGATCCAATTCAGAACAATCTCTTTAAGGAAAGTGCAGTAGAGGTTCCATTTGAAAAACATTCATGTCCCGATTCTGAAAATGAGATCGATCTACCTTCTTTTCATCCAAGTGATGAATCCTCTCCATCAGAATTTAATTCTTCCAATCTAATCATATTTCAAAAATATGAGAGCTAAGTCTTCCGCCTAGTTGAACATAATGTTCCCTCTAAAAATGTGATTTCATGTCCTTATGTGAGTTCACAACCTAACTATCCCAAAGTGAAAAAGGACATGTTCAATGTATATCAAATTTAACCTTTTGAGGATGAATAGGACATTGAACTAGGACCATTCTTTACCATGATAGATTCAGAATTGAACTAAGAGACAGTGAATTGCCACACTCAAGAGGACATCACTTCAAATGACATCGAATCACCTCTTTATGAAAATATTTGTGAGTCTAATTTTTTTTCTAAAATAGAGACATCTGATACTTTTTTGGAGTTAGAGAATCAATCAACATTGGTGGTAGAGAACACTCATAATTTTCTAGAAACAATGGAAGAATGTGATTTCTTGGAGGATCCTAAGTTTTTGGTGAAACATGTCCCAACAAAGAAATATGATGAGGGTGGTATAGAGGAAAATTTTAAAAAATATTTCATTCTTAACATAATTGAGTCATCTTCTCCAATTGATCCCAGACCACTTGCTCCATGTGTTGAGGTTAAAAACACTTCACTTGAAATACCCATATATGCTAACAATATCTTTGACCTTGGTACAATCAATGAAACCATCGAGCATGAATTGAGTTGGAAACCAGTAGATTTTCTTGTGCTAGTGGTTGGGTGTGAAAATGAATTGGGATACATCATCAAACCAGATACTGCATTCAATGTTGAGATGGATATAAGCCAACCACTGAAGGAGTCTTCTAAAGACACTTTTTCACCTGTGTATGTTCAAAGAGGTAATCTTCTTGATCTTTCTGCTGACGGCCTTTTCCCAAAATTCAATTATTCGATGAGTATTTCTTTAGTTGAAGTATATTCATTCCCTTGTGAGTTGGCATATTTTCATTTCATTGCACACATCCGTTATTCTAACAAGATTCCGTTGAGATTTTTTGCAGCTTGCAGGATAAACTCATCTTCAATGAATGGATTCCACACTCCTACTAAAAAAGAAGCAGATGCATGGTTTACATTTCTGTTCGATCCTGGTGGAGTTTCAACAATGTCTGGCTGAAGACTAAGTAAACTTAGCACTCAATGGGAGGCAACCCATCATTTGTTTTTTTTCTTTTCACTGCATTTAATTTCATTTCATTTAGTTTTATTTTAAAATAAAAATGAATGCATTTACCACAATCTATTTTCTCCTGGAACTGTAGTGGATTTAAATTCATAATAAATATTTTTATCATCCACATGATTTTTATTATGGTGTGACTTCTTTGATATGATGCGAGTATGTGTTGTCAATGTGTAGGTTTTACAGGTATACCATTTCTGGAGCTTCATTGGATATAAACAGCCTTTCCGCGTCTATATGCACTTACACATGGAAGTGTTTTATTTTTTCCATATTTTATGCTTCTAAAAACACCATGTAAACTAACAAAAAAAGAAACAAAAAAAACTAGAAAATTTTGAAAAATGAAAAAAAACTAACATTCATGTCATTGATGAACCCATATAAAAGCTGCTGTATTTTTGTCGCAACAGAGTCGAGAACATACCACTTGTGTCCCTAGGTAGTTTGAGCACCTGATTATTGTTTGGAATTCTTTGATCCTTGATCTCATGACTTAGGTGGTTGCTGATATTATTTCATGCTTAGAAAATGTTTTTCAAAAACTTGTATATTTTTGAGACACTTATTTGCACTCATGCTCATCTATGTTTTCCAACATTATATTTTTATACCCGTGAAGACTCTGAGACATTTTAAATAATCTCTTATTTATCTTTTTCTTGAGGGAAATCGCAACCATGTTATATCTTCTATAACTTGCCATGTTTTTCCACCAAAGTGATATGAATTTTGAAAGTTTCACTAAAATGATCGAGGCATCTATTTGATTATTCAGCCCCATTGACCCACTGATACACCCATACATTTTCTCCATCGTATAGCCCTTAGAATCCATGAGGAAAAATTTTAGGATGTTCCCATAGCTGATACCCTTCCCTACTCATTTCTCGAATTTTTGCATGATAATTTTCAATCTAAGTGTGGGGGAGAGATTTATTCATGGAGAAGGTTCTTTGAGGGGCAGTGAGTCATTTGATGCACATGGATTGACATTATCTCATCCTGATCATATGAGTTATATTTCATAGTATCCACATTCATTGCATGTATTTTGATATGGGAATATAGAATCCTTTTGGTTCCAACAATGAGTACATTGGTGGTCATTAGGCAGTAACTCTCACCTTTGGGGATACCTATAAAAGTGATGATTCATTACTCAAGGAGATAGAGAGTTTTCTATATGACCTACTTTCATTGATATGTTATAGTGTATATGCTACTTGTGTACCATTCTTTGGGATTATTGTTTTACATTTATTTCATGGGGTTTTGGAGTTGATACTCACTAGTTTTTCCTACCCATATTATTTGAGTGAGTTGTGTCTAAAAAAGAGAGAGCGAAACATTGGATTATCACATGCTTGGGGAAAAGCAGTGTTTTAAGTGTGGGGGAGAGAGAGTTTGAGGGAAACATTTAGATTGACATTTATCATGCATTTATTTCAAGATTCAAACCTCCTTTTTACCAAAAAGATGTCAAATTTTTTTACCCATCGTCCCGCAACCTCAGAGACATTTGAACCTCATGTAAAGTCCTTGATATTGGAACATTCTTTTGATTTCCACTAGTGGAGATGTAAAATTCATGGAAAGCCTATGGTAAACATGCATGTGTATGAGAATTGACCATGACTTTGATCAATTTTTTTGAGCAATGAGAGTGATGGAAAGGTAGGTTACATGATAAATGAGTGCACATATTTTTTTTGAAAAGAATGCACGTGAAAGAAAAATTATTCTTGAACATTGAAGTTTTAAATGAAGCATGATATTTTATGGGTAAAAGAGATTGATTTTTTTTTGAACTTGTAATTTTGATGTTTTGATTTGTCTGCGGCCACTTGTGTTTTCTTTCTGATTGTTTTTCCCAGGAGTGCAAAAGTTTAAGTGTGGGGGATTTGATGTACATGGATTTTACATGTATTTTTTATAATTTTATAACTTAGTTTTAAGTAACTAGTTTAACCAATTTTTATATTTTTAGTTTATTTTTGTATTTTTGTATTAGTTTAGATATTTTGATAATTTTTAGTTAATTTATATAATTATATTAGTAATTTAGTAAATCTATTAGTTATATTAATTTTATATATTATATTTAACACTATATTATTATTATTAGTTATCTAATTTTAGTTTAGTTTATTTTATTAATTTTTATTAGTATGTATATTTTAATTTTAATTTTATTTTATTTCTTTATTTTTTTGTATTAATAAAATAGTATTTGTTATTAGTTTATTATTATATTTAATAGTAGTATTATATTTAATTACATGTGCATTAATATTTAAATATTTATTATCCTACCAACTACTGTAGAAGTGGCGAGCAGGGTCGAACCACAGAGAGAATGTGAGTAGACACTAGAAATGTTCTCTTGGAGGAATGTTCGAGCAGATGGGATTTAATTGTGTGATTAACAACTAAGTTCTAAAAACTAAATGACTATTTAAATTGACTAAAATTATCTAAGTGAATTAAGCTATGAAAGAAATTGGTGGAGATGGAAGTGTCAGAGTCGTGACGTCCGTTCAAGTGCATGCAATGTCAATTATTTAATTACCACATTTGAATATTTATCTATTCAATTATCACTGATTCCAAATTTAATCAAAATACTATCTGGTCTCGTTTTTTGATGTTAGACAGTATTCTAATGTCTACACAAATTATCCGTCATTTCGTTCTCTATCCTGATGAATAATTTTCGCGTCATTATAACATTGGATCACTTGGTGAAATACGACAACCCATTTCTCACAAAGTCGAAGTATCTACTTACGTCGGGTTTTCTCACATGAGATCACTTATTCAGTATCACTCACCCAAGTTTGAAGAAGCGCACACACAAAATATTAATTTTTTCAATTAATATATTTATTTATTTAGAATTTGATCGCACGCTTGATCGAATTCCGGATAAATAAATTCTCTGATGAACTCTCGTTCATGATTAGTTATTAGGAATCACACGAACGGGCATCAAAGCATGTGTTCAGAGCCCAAATGAAAATTAATATAAACCCAGATACAATTAATTAAACAAAAATCCAAATGAAATTAATTCAAAATGCAATCAAACATAGGAATAAATTAAAGACATGCATTCACCGTCACATTTGTCACAACTCTAACACAAATGAAATTACCCAACCATCATGACGACATGACACATAAAATAATAAATAGAAGATATCACCGGGCTCGTGTCATTTTTGTGGTCACTGCGAGACACCATCAATGATTGCAAAATAATAATCATCATTCTGCTTTATGCATTTGATGACGCCACACCCGAATCAAACCACTGTGCCGATGAAAATATGATCCGATCTATGCTTTCTCTCTCCGTGCGATGTCAATCCCACTCCCACTCACCCACCTAATTCCCAGCGCCTCTCCCCTCGACCCCTCACCTCAATCACCCGACCCCCCCATCCCGCCTACCCAATCTACCCACCGCCCCATATATCCCCTATCATCCCTTGGACTCACGAGCCGCCCCCCTTAACCCTCTGGAACCCCGCCGAAGATCAAAGCATTGTCATATGCTTCTATACTCATCTCGTCTAGTTCATTCATCTGTATAAAATGCTTCTCTTGAGTAGTTTTGAAATCAAAATTCAGTTTCTTCACAACCCAATAAGCTTTATGTTCTAGTTATACAGGTAAGTGGAAGGTTTTTACAAAGACCAACTGATATGGGGAAATTACAATAAGTGTCTTTTAGGTAGTTCTATAGGCCCAAAGTGCATCATAAAGTTTGGTGACCCAATCTTTCCTAGATGTATTTACAGTTTTATCCAAAATACCCTTAATTTATCGGTTTGAAACCTCAACTTGGCCATTGGTCTATGGATGGTATCGGGTGATCATGTAGTGGTGACATCCATGGCGAGTCATTATCTTTTGAAATAGTGCATTATTGAAGTGGGTACCATGGTCACTGATGATGAGCCTTGGAATTCCGAACCGGGTAAAAATGTGTTGCTTTAAAAATTTGATGACGACTCGAGAAATATTTTTTGAAAATGCTTCAGCTTCCAACCATTTTGACACATATTCCACACAGACAAGGATATATGATTTCCAAAAAGATTTAGGAAAAGGACCCATGAAGTTAATTCCCCATATGTCAAAAATTTCAATGCCCATGATTGAGTTTTGTGGCATTTTGTGCTTCCAGCTTATACCCCTAGAAATTTGGAAGGCGCGTCGCAACGCATACAAATTTAAAATATTTATTATCCTACCAACTACTGTAGAAGTGGAGAGCAGGGTCAAACTACAGAGAGAATGTGAGTAGACACTATAAATTTCATCTTGTAGGAATGTTCAGACAGATGGGATTTAATTGTGTGATTAACAACTAAGTTCTAAAAACTAAATGACTATTTTAAAAATGACTCTTTAAATTGACTAAAATTATCTAAGTGAATTAATCTATGAAAGAAATTGGTGGATATGGAAGTGTCAGAGTCATGACATCCGTTTAAGTGCATGCAATGTCAATTATTTAATTCCCACATTTGAATATTTATCTATTCAATTATCACTGATTCCAAATTTAATCAAATATATAAATATATATAAATATATATATTTATAATTATAATTAAAAGATGAGAGCAGTGCTTGAAATATTCTCTCTCTAGAGATTCAATGATGATTGAGGTAATTTGGGTGCACTCATGGATTTCTCGAGAGATGATGCAGGTGAAATAGAGAATATCCTTATTGGTGGATGTATTTTTGCTGGAGGGGATAAGGATTGTGAGGAGAAGGATGCAACACATCAGGTTCAGGTTTTGAATGAAGGTAAAAATCTAAATCATAGGCTCATCACCTTGATTTAGGGTTTTATAATAGGTATATTTGTTAAAAAGTGTAATTTTTCATGTGTTTTAGCAAGGAAGGAGGCATTTTTGGACCATCTTGAGTCCTGTCGACATTATATAATTAATAAAATTGTTTCTTTGAAAGATGACCATTTTTGAAAAACCCCAAATCTAATTCGAAGGCTTTCATTGATCTTGGGATTTTCTGATTAGAAATGAATACCATTGGGAAGGGGATACTTTCACATTATTTTCCCAAATGACGAGCTAAAACAATGAGCATAGGGATTTGGAATGATCTCCTTGAAACCTAGATACCTAGGAATTTATGAGTGGAGTTTTAACTTCAACCCATTTGAATTAAAAAAACCTTTTTTCACAGGTCTCGGTCAAGATATTTGGATTGAATTGGATTATGTGGCATTCAAACATCTTGTTCGACATTTCCTATTCAATTGGTGTCCCTATCAAGATGGATAAATAAACTGAGAAAGCTAGGTATGGATACTTTTATAGAGTGCTTGTGGAGGAGGATATCAGACCAAATTTCACTGATAAGGTTCTCATATCAACTGAACATGATTAATTGGCCTTGAAAATTATGTATGAGAAATTGATGAATTTTTTTCTGAGTGAAGGATAATTATCCATTCTTTAGAATCTTGCTGAAGGGACATGGTTTTCTCATTCTTCTATAAAAATGGTCATGATGTTGTTGTATGAAGGAAGAAACAAAAGTTTAGTATCAATGTACTAGGTTTGAAAGGTTTCCAAAATATTGCGATCCAAGACAATGGTGACACTAGGGATAGTTTAGGTGAGAAAGGACTAGTGGAGTCAACTGTTCCCTAGAAAAATGGATACAATCAGGCTGTTGCTACTTCTGAGAAGATGCCATTTGATACAAAATTTAATTTTGGTAGAGGTAAGGAAGCTTGTGTTTAATATGATGTAGATGCAACAAAAAATATCAATCAGGATACTGTTATAAGGGAAATGGATGACTATACAAGTATTGCTGGAATTTATAGGGCCCAACAACCTTATAGAGTGAAATCCACTATAAAGATAGGTATTTCTTTTAATAACTCCCTAGTCAGGATCTCTTTGATAGGGGGTATGGTTAGTAGAAATCTGGAGGATCACCCTGTGGTTGGTGATGGATTGGGTGAGGAAGCAGGGAATAATCAACCCATTGATGAAGATTCAGCCCAAGAGTTGGATGATCAATACTTAATGAAAGAACAAATAATTGCTTCATGGGATCACAAGGGAAAGCAGAGAATAGATGATGAAATTCCCTAAAAATATAAGAATATCATTAAAGAGCATCGTGGCGGTAGACTAGTTGGTCCTAAGGCGAGGGTTCCTACATCTTCAACTGTTAGAGGAGATCATTATACTACTTTGTACAATAATTCCTCACTAGAGAGGTAGCCGTGACCAATGCTAATGTAGGGGTTAGAGGATGACCTTACTGCTCCCTACACAAGTGAGCTGAAAAGATCAAAGGAGGATAAAAGTTCCCCTCATGTGGATTCTGACCCCAAATTAGACTTCCACAAAGGTAGTGGCTTACCTAATGCTTCCAAACCTTTGAAGGTTCATGATAAGGATGTTTATCTTAGGAAGATTAGGATTAGTGTCTCCCAAGATATTGAAAAAATGATTTTTTCTATGGATGCTGGGGAGAAGATGACCAAGAAGGGGCATAAACAACCTTATTCTAATGATAGTTCCACATTAGTTCAAGGGATGTCCACCCCTATGGATAAAGATGGATTTCTTCTGGTCACATCTAGAAAATCCAGGACTCCTTCACCTATGCCTAGGTAGGATTTGACTATGCAGAGTCTTGAGGATGTAGTGGGTGGTCCAACTACTGGTGGCACTCTGGAAGGGAAGGAAACTATGGAGGGTGTCCCATCAGCCTCTGGTCCTAGTATGAATAAATTTTCATTACTTGATATTATAAATAAATCTAACAGAATATAATTATTCCATGAGGTGTTTGATAGTTTTCATGGAACTGTTGACATTCAGCCACATAATGAGAAAGATGAATCTTTGGGCATGGATGATTAGGAGGACAACTAGAAGGCGCCTAAACAATAGAAGATAGTCATACACTTGAGGGGATGGGGTGGATCCTGTAGAAGGGGTGGTAGATTGAAAAGGAGGTGAATGCAGAATAAATATTGGCGATGTTTTTGAAGCATTGTAAACTCCGCTTTCCTTGCTTGTACTTTTATACTTTATAATAAATTTTCTGGGGCCATAGATTTTATCCATGGTCTGTGCTGTTTTGAGTATAATTATAATTATAAATAAATAAATAAATTTTAAAATAATTATAATAAATATATTTAAATAAAAAATTTATTTATTATATTTATAATTATATATAATTTTATATTAATAAATAAATATATAATTATATAAATATATATAAATATATAAATATATATAATTATATACATACATGTAATTATATAAATATATAAATATATTTATCATTATATAAAAATATTTATAAAAATATTTATTTATAATTAGAATTATAAATAAATAAATATTTATTTAAATAACTATAAAATTATAATAAATATATTTATTATATTTATAATTATATATACTTATATATTTTTAAATATATATAAGTATATATATACTTATATAAATAAATATAATTATATAAATATATTTATAATTATATACAAATATTTATAAACATATTTAGTTATAACTATAATTATAATGCAAATGGCACGAACCATGGATTAACTCCATGGAACCCAAATTTATTGATTTTTTTAAAACAAGGTATAAAAGGATAAGAAAACATATAACCACCACAAAACTCAAAGCATACATCTTCTCAGGAAGCATAGGAAAAATCATCTCTAAGATCGTCCACCATCCCAAACTTTTGGATGACAGCATATCCTTCAGGTTTTGGGCTGTTACTAGGTCCTATAATCCTCAAGGGGAGAAGTAATGTCATCTTATGGGGTGGGATCCTTTAGGGGTTGAGGATCATCCTCAATGTCTAGGGCTCAGTCATCAGCTCGGATAACTCCATGAGCAGTACCGAATTCCTCACGAAAGACTTCCTTGCTGCATGACCTCTTGAAGATTTCAATAAAATTAAGACATTCTTTACCAGAGCTCAACAAAGTCAAAACACTTCCATGGTTAGAAACTGGAGTCCCTTTCACCCTCTCCAGGTTAAGAAGGGAAGAAACATGATTAGCCACTTCTTTAGAAGTTGCAGCAGGAGTTGTGACTATTACCAGAACAACATTTTGAATCTGAGACTTCATTACAGTCTTGGTCTAAAGAGCAGGTGACTCATCCACTTTATGTTTCTCCTTCTATAGAATGGAGGTAAGAAAGTGCCTTTCTTGGATTAACTGGCAGTGAACATAATATTGAATATCCTTCTCAAAATCAGGATGGCTGAGGGTATCCTCTCTGCACCCCTCCGAATAGGTATTAACATCCTCAACCCATGTTATAGGCTTCCCCTAGGGGTAATAAGGACCTTTATAGAGGGGTCCTAACTCCCAGGTTCCACACATATCTGAGTACCATGAAAAATTCCATTAACAGGGATCATGCCCAGTCCATGCTTCAAGGCTGTGGCATATGAATCAATGCCATCATCCTTAGTATCCTGCACTGTTGGGACTTAGTGTCCAAGTAGATTCCCAACATACTACACAAGCTCCTTGGGTGCACCACCCCTCTTCCTGCATTTATTTTCCAAATTTCTATGTAGGTCACAACTCATATAAGAAAATAGTCTATGAAAATTTTCCTCCAGGTGTCCCACTGAATTACATTCCTCACAAATATGAGGAATCTTTTCATATTCTATTATGATTTTAATATCATCACTAGGCATTGAAATAACTACCTGATTAATGTGAGTTTTGCTGAGTTCAATTCCTACCAGAATCCCTGCATAGTGTCCAAATTTCACCATCTATGTCACTTTTTCAAGATGAATAGGGACACCAATAGATGCAACAATATCATGAAGAATTTTTGAGTTCCATAGAATCCAATTGATCCTATATAGCCGAATCCAAACTTGTGAAAATGTATTCTTGACATTTTCCAAGTTAAAGTCTATTGACCACTCATGAACCCAGAACAAACTTGGTTTGATATATAGAGATCCGAGACTCCATGCCTTCTGTTTGAAAATATCATAAGGGAAAGGTAGTGGTAGAATCCACAACCTAATAAAACACAAAACCAATTGAAAAAACCCCAAATAGAAGAAAACCAACTTATAAGGTCTTCCTCTTGCCATGAATTTTCCCTTTTGGGAAGAACCAGTCTCCCAACTATAGAATTCTTACACATTTATAGTCATTTAGAGAATGCAAAGGAGTTTGCCTCTAAATAGACAGTTTATCCCTTCCCAATGATCCACTCAATGTTAGAATCCTGATAGGATGCAAAAGGTCGAGCGCCTGCAAATGCTTCACCCCGTTTCGCATACAAATCTCCTTCCTTAAGAACATTTCCATTGCAAGATAGGTTACTCCAACTTCCTCCAGTGAGTAATTGCTCAATATCGTGTAGAGAGTCACACGAAAATATGTGATATTTGAACTTATATATTTAGATCAATGTCTATGTGCATATATATGTATGCATTATGTTGTGTGTGTGTGTGTTTTGCATATGTGTATATATAGACATTGTACGTGTACATATGTATGTATATGTATGTATATATATGTGCACGTGTACATGGGATGTACACACACACACACACATATAACATGTGTACATGTGTATATGTATGACACGTACTTAGTTAATTATAAAATTATAAATATATATAATGTTTTTTAAAAAGTATTTATAAAATTATAAATAAATAAATATATATTTAAATAATTATAAAATTATAATAAATATATTTAAATAATAAATATATTTATTATTTTATAATTATATATACTTATATATTAATATATATATATGATTATATAAATATATAAATATATAAAAATATATAAAAATATAAAAATATATAAAAATATAAAAATATAAAAATATATAAAAATATAAAAATATATAAAAATATAAAAATATATAAAAATATAAAAATATAAAAATATATTTATAAATGTATACAAATATTTATAATTATAATTATAAATAAATAAATATATATTTAAATAATTATAAAATTGTAGTAAATATAGTTAAATAATAAATATATTTATTATATAAATATATATAATTATATAAATATATTTATAGTTATATATAAATAATTATAAATATATTTATTTATCACACCCATCCCTTTTTTGAGGCCACCCACCCAACGACACCTGCAAAATACTGCACCGCCTGCCAAATGAAACGAAGTAGAGATTGGTGCTCACAAAGATATCTGCACCCCAATAGAAAAAATTCCCAAACAACAGTGCAAAAAACAACAAAACCACACTAAAAATAAAAACCTAGATCAAAATAATGGAGAATCAGGTTCCCTTGAATCACGCTTAAAACCAAAAACACCCAATATCCCAAAACACTACCGTTGAATGAAAACTCAAATCGACATAGCCTGAAACCACTGAAGCAGATCTTCAGAAACATAATAATACACCAATTTCTTCCTCTCTGAAACCTATCGCCGACTAAAAGCCACTGACGTTCTTGTCCCACATTAATCTTCTACTCGAACCCCATCATCATCCATTGAGCTTGCAACAATAAGCCTCACACAATACTCAGCTCACCTCCACATGTCAGTGTTGGTTGGAGGGGTGCTTTTCCATGTTGTGTTGGTCTAGCATGGTGTAATTTCTTTATATGGGGTTATGTATCATCATTGAATAGTTTCACTATTGCATTGTCTAGTGAGGGGGGTGGCAATTTTTTTCTGGTACTTGTCTTGAGGTTTACTTTTCTTTGTATTTTTAGGATTATTTAGACCTTTGGGTCATTTTTCTTTCAGGCACTTTGCCTGTGATTGTAATGGGTCCCCTCTTTTCCCATTTTTCACAAGAGGTCTTATTTTTTATGTTAAATAATGGGGGATTGAACCTCAACCTTTAAAAAATAAAAAAACAAATTTATTTATAATTATAATTATAAATAAATTAATATATATTTAAATAATTATAAAATTATAGTAAATATATTTTAATTATAAATATATTTATTATATTTATAATTATATATACTAGAAATGGTGAAAACCATGGGTCGAGACACATGGCCCCAAAATATTTATTAAAAAAAGATAAAGTGCATACAAAGAAAAGATGGAAAGTAGTAAAAATGAAAAACATGTCACCATCAGAAAACAAACATCCTACATAATTATCTTTTTTGGTGTTTACCACCCCTTTCTCATGAGTCACAAAAAACTCTTGGGTGCCTGTCCCATATCCATTGTTTTGGAGTCTACCGCACACCAACTTGATCATCCATGTCCAATGAGTCCTCTTTCTCACTATTTGGGTCAACAACTTGACCTCTATCCTCAGCATTTACCAACATCACCTCTTCACACTCTTGAACATCATCTTGTGCTTTGGTACTAAACTGGGACGAGGTATCAATATTATCCCTAGGAAATTCATGAGTTTCTGCATCCCCAACCAAAGGATCTACAAAGGTCAAGTCCACTTGGCAATCCACATTATCAACCTATACATTAATAGGAGAGGTTGAAGTAATATCATCATCAAATAAAACAAGCTGCGATCCTTCCAGTGCCCTCCATTTATTTCTGATGCCTTTCTTCTCATGGATCTCAAGGTAGAAAGCATCAAATTCTGGGTTATTGATTGACTCTATTATGGAAAAAAATTGGGTGCATTGACACCCATAGACCAAACTATTTTTCCATCCTAAGCAGTACATCCAGAATGAGAGACATGCAATCCTGTTGCTCCACCGGGCTATAACTCCACATTATCCTTAACCTATGAAGCATCATGCATAGGTGAGGGACCTTTAGATACCTCATTCATAGTATCAACATCCCTACTCAGGCCAGTGGGTGGGGAATCCACATTAGTAGGTAGGTCCTCTACCCCACGAGAATTTATAATTATATAAATATAAATATAAATATATTTATTTATAATTATAATTATAAATAAATAAATATATATTTAAATAATTATAAAATTATAATAAATATTTTAAATAATAAATATATTTATTATCTTTATAATTATATATATTTATATATTCATAAATATATATAATTATAAAAATGTATTTATAATTATATATAAATACTTTTTAAATATATTTATTTATAATTATAATTATAAAAAATAAATATATTTTTTAATAATTATAAAATTATATTAACTATATTTATTATATTTATAATCATAATCATATATATATATATATAATTATATAATGATTGGGCCGTTGCACGAGGGTGTGATCGAAATGTGACTACTAGGGCTTCTTCCATTGAATTGAAGAGTCGGCTCACTCCAGAGTAGGAAAAGATAAAGGAAAAGTACTATGTGATCTTCAATCAAAGGAACTCATAGTTAGAGTGAGAAACTGCTGATGACAATGATGACTCTGAGCATGATTATAGGAATGTTCCTGTTCTTGATTTGTAGTTTTCCTTTACGGATGAGGCCATGCCTCTTTGTTTGATTCCATCCATCCTCATCCCTTTGCCATCTTTATTTTTCTAATATATTTTTTAGGATCGAGTTCACCTATTTCCTAAACCTTTTGAGTATAATTATATAAATTTATATAAATATTTTTTTAAATATATTTATTTATAATTATAATTACAAATATAAATGATTAAATATATATTTAAATAACTATAAAATTCTAATAAATATATTTAAATAATAAATATATTTATTATATTTATAATATATATTTATATATTTATATATATAATTATATAAATATAATTATAATTATTTACAAATATTTTTAAATATACTTATTTATAATTATAAAATTATAATAAATATATTTAAATAATAAATATATTCATTTATAATTATATTTATAAATACATATTTGTAATTTTTTAAATATTTATTTATAATTATATAAATTTTATTTTTTAATTTTATTTACTATATTATTAAAATTGGGTCTTTATTCATGTTTTTTAGTCCTGATAATGATTGAGTTTTATCAGTGCTAAAAAGGTGCTGATAAAACATATCTTTATTAATGATAGAATTTTAGTGCCGATAAAGATTCGTTTTATCAATGATTTTTTAGCACCGATAAAGAAAAATCGTTATAAGCACTTTTTTGAAAGTGCTGATAAAATCCTTACCTGATGTTTTAAATAGAACCCTAACAAAGTCCTCCCTTACACCTTCAAGATTTCATAGAATCAAACCCTCATTACTGCTCTTTATCAAGCTTCTTGATGAACCGATCCTCTCAAGATCTACAATATGTGATTATTTCTTATCCTCTTTAATCGCGATCCAAACTACTCATTTGATCCGATTCCTATCCCACCGTATATCGTTGTAAGAAAAACAACTAATCGAACCTCAGTTTGTTGACCCCTCACTTTAGTTTCATCTACTGCACCTCATTTGAGCTATGCCTACTACACTTACACTTCACGTACATAGTTTTTATGATTTTTTATGGGTATGGTTCCCCTCCTTTGATTGATATATTTGCACACATCAGGTTTCTACATATTTATAGGTTGAAATCCATCTATATCTCCTCTTGAATCTCAAAATCTTTATCCTTTTTAATTTTAACTCCAAACCCTCATTGATATGTTAGGAAATCAACACACCAAACTCCCATGTATCTCCCCCAAGTTAAATCTTTAAAACCATCACAAGGATAGAGATATTCAAATTATAATATTTTTGTAGATTTATCACGACCATGGTGTATAATTGAGTGTTTTATAGAGAATTTTATTTTTTTCTTCACACTTTCATTCCAAAAATACTCCCTTATCCACCAAAACATAGGGAAACCCTCGATCTAGTGCAATATTCCTCCATACAGTTTTCTCAACTCAGTATGGGCATGATAGTGGGTGTTTTCTTCATGCACACCACACCATGTTCATAGCGTTTTCACTTTACTTGTGAGCCACAAACACTCCTCCTACACCGAAGCAGTCAAAATTTTTATTCTTCATCAATCCCAGCCACACATCACACTACATCATAACACTATTTACTCATCCATTTCAGTGATTGTTTCACTTCATCATCAAGACCTTCCAACACCAATATAGCTAACAAAATCAATCCAATGCAATGATCATTGTGATTCTAGGACCCTCTATTGTTTTTAACTCCAAAATGATACAATAACAATGGTTTATCTTCTTGATATTATTCTTCAGTAAATTTAGTGTTTTTCCAATTATTGAAATTTATAATTTTTCATTGAACTCTGTGAGGAATTGGGTGGAATTTTTACTCTTCGTGTAAAAATAAAAACATTTCTCATATGGATTTGAAATTATGATACATATGCATGTGTAAATTTCTATGAATTCATCATCATTTTTTAGTTTGTTTTGCTTCATTTTTTGTTTTGATGATTATAGATGGATTTATTTTCTTAAAAATTTTCCTTCAAAAGGTGAAATCCTTGATCCATTTTAAACTAAATTCACCTATAACTCATATAGTTCAATTTATTTTTCAATTATTAATAAAATTTTGTTTCATAATCAAGGATAAAAAAATAAAGTCAATAAACTATTTAGAAAAATCATTGATGGATCATAAATTAAAAAAATACCCATTCTCTTGTACTTATAAAACATTAAGCAGAATATTGGAAACAAATTAGAAAGCAACATATGTAATATCAGGATATGAATTCATAACACTTTAAATAACATAACAAAAACATTTTTAAGGGAACATTTTAATTAAACAATAATACCAATAAGTCATTCCAAGGCATGCACATGTACAATGTTACCATCATTGAAAGGAAACATGAAAATACTAAAGGTGTGCTTATAACTCATCATAAAGACAAAACAACTTCTAAAAAACCCTTAAACTTCACACGAGATAAATAAATAAGTCATTCATAACAAAAATTGTTCAATATTAATTAAATCCACTCAAATCTATACAGATTCTAGATTATATCTATGGGAATATGAGAGGTAAAAGGTGTATTCCTACCAAAAGGATTACAAAGAATCACTTTGGATTCAATGGAAGAGAATTCAAACAACACTTTTGGTTAATAACCAAGAACTAACATAAAATTAGGGATTGGTTTGTTTTTTATATGAAGTATGAAACTAGAAAAGGGAAATAATGTATTACCTTGGTATGCGTATGGATACTATAAAAAATAAAAAGTTGAAGAATAATATTATAGGAGAGTATATAGGCTTACCTTTATGAGGAATATCCATTATTTAAGATTATATGGAATTGGTAATTTATCACTAAGAAGGGGCGATAAATAAGTGATACACTTTTTCTTTTACAATCATTCTTTAGAAATTAACCTATGTTATTAATTAAAGTCTTGATGGTGGAACTTACTAATTTCCTTTTCCTTTTCGAACACTCCTTAAAATATGTGTTAAAAAGTTGAGTGATATCTATATTTATAAATGAAATGGTATGAGTGATATCTATATTTATAAATGTATACATGTGTAAGGAAAAGGGAGTTATCTATATTTATATGATCATATTAAATTTCAGATACCTTCTAGATACACATAATCTAAACTTTTACATAATATAGATTGATAATAACACCATGTAAAGGGAATTAAACTAACTCCATCCAACCCATAGGATATACATCATGAACCCACTCCCATAACCTTGGCCTCACAGGTAGCTAAGCGATACTAAAATTTAGCGTCACACTCGGGCTTTAGTTTTCACTTCATTATAGTTCTTGATCATTTCCTCAGGAGTTGGGTGTGATAGGGTTGAAATTTTGGGGTATTATTTTCTACCTTACTTGGCCTATCTTTCCCTCCTTGGTTCCCCTTGAATTCCCCCCTAAGTTTCCCTTGAATTACCCCTTGAATTACCCCTTGGTTACCCTTGAATTTGGATCAAAATGGAAAGTTTTTGGGTGGACAAAACAGGCCGGATGGTTTACTAAACGGTGTATCCAAACTATGAAAAATGACCAACACATATTTTTTTAATGTAATTAAAAATTTTTCTTTTCCGGCATAACCATAGTGTGCCCATTTCTTCCCCCATTTGACCATTATATCCATGGAAGGATCCCAAGCTCCCCCAAGCTCATTCGTAACCCAATGGGTTTTTGGTGGTGGAACTTCAAGATTTCTTCAAGTAAAGTGAATTAATTCCTTGTTTATTCCATTTCCTTAGGGTTTCTTCCCTCCTTAAAGTTAAAATTGTCTAGAAACTAGGGCTTCATACCTAGGGTTTATTTTTTAGTTTATTGGTTCAATCTTCTTGGTTAGGGTTTGTTTTCTTTCCCTCATGGTGCGGCGATGGTGTGGTTGAAGTTTCACACAACGATTTGGGATTTTGGAATCTAAGGTAGGTGATTCCATGTGTAATAATTCTTTTATGAGTTATATTTTCTTTATTTACTTATTTATAATGTTACTCATATGTTTTTTGTGGTAAAAAACCATTTTTGATGTAATTGGTCAAGCGTTTAATTTTAAAGTTGCATTTTTTCTTGAAAATGTGTGTTTTTCATGTGCGACTCACGTGGTATCATTTGAGGTCATTTTATAACATATGAAAGTGGTTTATTAAATGTTTCTAGGGATAAAAATTATGTCTTGATTTGGTATTGGTTTTCATTTAGACTTAAAAGAGGGTCTTCAAATGGATTTTGTGTGAAAAACCTTGGTATACTCCTTGGAGTTGTTTTATAAAAATCTCAAATGGTTTATTGATTTACAGAAAGTGTGGAAAAGAAGTTTAGGTACTATTTTTGTGGGTTTATGTTCTTAAAATGGGTTTTTAAAGATAAAGTGATGATTTGTGATGTCAATAGTTTTATAGAATGTTTTATAAATGGTTGTAATGATTTATAAAATTGTGAGAAAGGTGAGAGACATGTTTGTGGGCTGTTTTGGTGTGAGTATGATGTTAAAATAATTTTGAAGGTGAAAAGGGAATTATGTGACATGTTTTTGGGCTGTTTTGTGTGTGTATAATTTGGAAATGAAATTTTTATGTGCAATTGGTATTTTATAACACATGGAACTTGATTGAGCACAAAGAGAGAAACCTGAGTATCTAGGTGGATAGACTAGGACTAGTATGCTAGTGATCAGGTATTGGTTTTGTACCTATTTCACTTAGGAAGTTTAAAAATGACAACACTAACTAAACTTAATGATGTTTGGGGACCACTAGGACATTGGGGTTTCCCCTTACAGTGGCCCATTCATGAGAAGTATATTGGTTATGGTTACTTATACACTGAGATACGATGTACCTAGGGCCCCACAACTAGCTTGTGCTTAGGGGTGTTCCTATGACTAGTGATCATTGGATATATTGTACTTACCATCGGCATATGGTGTGTTTTGTTGTAAAATTCATCAGAATGTGTGTTTTATTTAAAAGTTTACCTTATTCAAACTTTCCCTCTTGAAAACCATTTTCATTTAAATTTGCATCTTTTAGAAATTGTTACTAACATTTCTTATTTATAAAAACTTGAAAGATTTTTGTCTTAAATTGTTTATCACATGGAATCTTTTTGGGTGGAATCCTATTGGGATTAGTCTCACACCCTACTTACACCTTTGGGTGTAAGTATACTTGATAATGTTTGACATAGGTAAGGGAAAGTTCCTTGGTGATGGTGGTACGGGTTGTTAGCCTCTTTCCTTGGTGTGGTGTTATAGAGAAGGCTTGGGGGTGATATCCCATTGCCATGTGGTGGTTCTTGAGTTGTACTTTTTGCTCCTTCTTAGATGTGTCCCCTTTAGGTCTTATTTAAACTATGTATTTTAATTCTGATTTTTTATTGAAGGATTTCTTGGTATGAATTTTCAGATTCAGTTTATTTATTATTATTTGTTGTATTATGCTTCTAAACTCTAGTAAATCATTCCAGAACCTTTATTTATGATACCCAGGAACTTGTTCCAGCCCATGGAGATTAAGAATGTACTTCGGGTTATGACATGGACTAGGTTGGTCACTGGTTTGGACGACGACCATATCCGGTTTATGAAAAAAATAGTATTAGAGGGAGGTTCACTCTTTTTGGGTCATGTCCTTTTGAGAAAGAGTCTGGGTATACCAAAGCTAGGATTGTCAAGACTTGACTTTGAGATTATGAGTAGTGTTCTTGGATAGTACACCTCATGAAGAGATTCAATTTACTAGGGGAAGTTTGATTTTATCCGAGTTCTTTTGTTCTCATGGTTGATTGATGATTGGGGAAATGAAAAGAGAGTTGGGTCAATGGTATCCATGAGCTCATAGGGCCTGGAAATCCATGTGGAGCCAAGGATATTGTCCTAGAACACTCTCTGTAATGGTGAAGTGATTGGTGTATGGCCACCAACCATATAACCAAGCCACCCACCGACACTAAATTACTCTCGCATTATCTTGTGTATTTTTGTTTTGAAATGGTAAATGGCGTGTTTACACATCTTTTGAAAGTATGAATTATATTAAAGTGGATTTCAAAAATTTGTTTCAAATATAATTTTCTAAACTATTGAAAGGTGTTTTGAATGGGACAGAATGTTTTGGAAGTTATGTGTGGAGTTGGAAATGGATTTGGATGTGGTAACTAGTGAACATTTGAAAAGTTTTATGAATTACTACAACCTTGTTTTAAATAAGAATATATGAGTTTTAATTAAATAGTTTTTGATGAAATAGAGTTTTTCATAAAACCAAGAGTGTTTTGAAATAGGCCGAGATGTTTTGAAATTAATTTGTATTACTTGAAAGTGAGTTTTTATTTTAATAATTAGTGATTTTCTGAAAGGTTTTATAATATTTTAATTGGGTTTTGATTTTTTGGCTAGCGGTTTTGATAAAAAGGAAGTGTTGATTGAATGTATTGGTTTTGAAAAGTGGAAAGAATTTTTGCTTTAACATTTAGTATTTCGGTGAGTGACCACATGCATGTGTTTACATAGGAATATGTATGGTTAATGGCATGGATATATGAGTTCTGATATGAATATGAGGAGGGTGACTGGTGTAGCACGAAAACATACATTTGTGAGGCCAATGGGGTACCAATGGTGAATGATCTAACCACCGACCCCATTTACTTTCAAAGAAATGATTTTTATGGAAAATTTTATGTATTGAAAACTGGTGTTTGAGTGCTGTGTTTTATGTGCTTTTGGGATTGTTTTTGTGGGATGTTTTGAGTTTAAAAAACCTTCTTTTTTAAATGATGTTTTGGGTTTTTATTTCATTGGTAAGTGGGTTTAAAGTGCTTGTTGGTGGTATTTTATAGAAATGTTTTGGGAATCCTTTGCGGTGGTTCCACTCATGTGTTCAGTTCTGGTTTGTGGTATGTTTTGACCAAAGGACTAGATTGGTTGGATCCTTGGGTTTTCTTGTTGGATAAGGTATTCCCCCATAAAGAGTTAATGCATGATTTAAGTGCAACAACTGGTGATTCACTATTGGAAGGTCCTCCAGTTGATCAAAGTACACACTCTCTTCTCAAGTTTCAGGGTTGAGTTTATCTCTTTTATTTTTTAGGATTACGTAGATCCTATCACAGCAGAAGAGTGTATGCAAAAGGAATTGAAAGGAGTCATGGTTTCTTGAGTTGCTTGAATCCTAAAAGGTTAAGTTTTACATCATTGGGTATATAGGTTTTATTTTGAAATGGTGAAGGGGAATTCCAGTGAGGAAGGTGAAAGTGGTCTGGGGTTTTTGGTGTAGGATGATGTCTTAAATGGCCTTTGGGTCTTTTGTCAGTCTCATCGAAGCAAGGGTTCATGTTAGACCAACAGTGTGGAGAAATATGGTCATTAGAGGATGTTATGGTTGCTTATGATAATCTCATGCTACTTGAAACTCTGATCAAGTTTCCACTCCTAGTAATGTCTCTATCACTTTCTAGGGTCATGTTTGGTGATTTTTTGTTGTGTTATGTTTACTTTTAAGGGAAAAGGTGGATGTTGAGGAACCTTTAAAGGGATTATACTTAAATGGAAGTGTGTTTCTCTTCCAAGAATTTATGAATTCCTTATTCTGAGTTAAGGTGTCTTTCATGTGTTATTTCTTCTACTGCTTCTTATTCGGGGTGAAAGAGGCGATGTATGTACATCTTATAAGTCCTTGTCTTGGTGTAGGTTCCATAAAAAGGTGAGAGGTTTGTGGGATGTGTTGTGTCCTTTTGATGTTGTTGGATCGTGGTATAGTTACTTGTGGCACCAAAGGAAGAAGGTCTACTCAAGGGGGTTTTGTGCCTGAATATGAGGTAGGAGATGCTTCAATCATCTAAGCTCTAGCCTCAGGTCCCAGAGTGAAGCTAACACATAGTTAGGAAAACTAGGGGTTTAAAGGATCTTGGTTTAACTTCTATCTCTAGTGTGGTATGCAGAGATAGTTTTAAGTTTTGATGTGGTGGTTTCATTCCAAGTGGTTTGGTGTGGTGGAAGGGGACGTGCAAACCCTGTCCCTCAGGGTTGTAATCTGTGTTGGTGGAATAGTCCCTCCTTGGTTATAGGAAGTTAGGGTGATTTTGTTTAATCAAACCCAGTGCTTGAAACCTTGTAGTTGGAACTCTCATTATGGTTTTTCATGTATGAATAACTTGGTAGGATATTTTTGATCTCGGTCTTGGTTGGACTCATCCGAGGATGGAAGTGTTCACAAGAGTGATGTACCGATTAGTGTCTCTATTAGTTTGGATTTTTGTTGACCGACCCCCCTTATAGCAGGGATTGGGTCTTATGGGGTCTTTTTCATGTTGTCCCGTTCTAGTTGGTTAAGATAGTTGGTTATTATGGTAGGGAGACCCACCATGTGTCTCATGTAATTTCTTTTGGAATAAGTCTAATGTTCGTCTATCCCTTATGGTGGGGAGTCCATTTGTGTGTCCCCTATTAGTGTCCTGGTTCTGTCATGGGAAATTAAGTTTTCTCTTATGGTGGGGAGTCCATCCGGCCTCCCCGTGTTGGTGTTATGGTTCATTCTAGGGTGTTAGTTTATTTCTATGGTGGGATCCACTCGAGTCTCCTCGTATCAATAATTCAGTTGTTCTTGGTGTTGTCTTGGTAGTAGGTAGTCTTGTTCGGATCTATCTAACCACCAACTTCATTCTTGGGTAAACATTGGGATTGTAGTATTCCCAATGTTTTTATTCAAGTTAGGATGTGGTAACCTCACTCGAATTCATTTTTCATTTTAGGAAAATTTCTTGAGCTTTGTTTGGTAGTGTTTAAGGTGTTTTGTCTTTGATGTGGTTTGATTATGTTTGCCTATTTTAGGAAAGTGGTGTGAGTTTTGGTTGGTGAGAGTATCTTTTCCTTTGTTTGATCAACTAGATGTGTTTTGGACTTTAGGGGTGGGTGACCCTTAGCAGGGGGGTCCATCTTTGCCTCTCGAGTTAGCTCAAGATCTTATTTTTCTATTGGTAGTGTGATTGTTTTCCTTTCGTTGGGAACCCACCTTGAACATGGAAATAGTACTGGGTTTTATTTTTTTCATATGACATTACCATGGCTTTCTAGGGGAAGAAATCTTTATAGTGGTGATAATTGTCACACCTGGGCTTTATTTTTCACTTTGTTCCGGTTCTTGGTTAGTTCCTCAGGAGCTGGGTGCGACATGGTTGAAATTTTAGGGCATTATTTTTTCCTTTCCTTGGCCTATCTTTCCCTCCTTGGTTCCCCTTGAATTCCCCCTAATTTCCCCTTGAATTCCCCCCGGGTTCCCCTTAAATTTGGAGAAAAATGAAAAGTTTTTGGGTGGAAAAAATAGTCCGCATATTTTACTAAATTGTGCAGCCAAACCATGCACAGTGTCCAACACATTAATTTTTTAATTTAATTCCAATTTTTACCTTCTAGGATTAACCCTAGTGCACCCCTTTCTTCCCCCATTCGACCATTATATCCATGTAAGGCTCCCAAGCTCCACCAAGATCATTTGGAACCCAATTTTGAAGGGGTTTTTGGTGGTGGAACTTCAAGATTTATTCAAGTAAGTGAATTCCTTTCTTGTTTATTCCATTTCCTTAGGGTTTCTTCCCTCCTTCTTGAAGTTACAAATTTACATCAACTAGGGATTCATACTTAGGGTTTATTTTTTAGTTTCTTGGTTCAATATTCTTGGTTAGGGTTCGTTTTATTTCCCTTGTTGTGTGTGGTGTGAAAACTCTTTTTGATATAATTGGTTAAGCATTTAATTTTAAAGTTTCATTTTTTCTTGAAATTGTGTGTTTTTCATATGTAACTCATGTGGTATCATTTGAGGTCATTTTATAACATATGAAAGTGGTTTATTAAATGTTTATAGGGATGAAAATTCTATTTTTCTTTGGTATTGGTGTGCATTTGGCCTTTAAAGAGGGTTTTGGAATGGATTTTGTGTGAAAAACCTTGTTATACTCCTTGGAGTTGTTTTATAAAAATATCAAATGGTTTATTGAGTTACACAGAGTGTGTAAAAGATGTTTAGGTATTGTTTTGGTGGGTTTATGTTCTTAAAATGGTGTTTTGAAAGATAAAGTGATGATTTGTGATGTCAAATGTTTTTTAGAATGTTTTGTAAATGGTTGTAATGATTTATTAAATTATGAGAATGGTGTGAGACATGTTTGTGGGCTGTTTTGGTGTGAGTATGATGTTAAAATAAATTTAAATGTGAAAAGGGCATTATGTGATATGTTTGTGGGATTTTTGGTGCATGTATAATTTGTAAATTTCATTTATGTTCAATTGGTATTTTATAATACGTGTAACTTGATTGAGTACAAAGAGGGAAACCTGGGTATCTAGGTGGGTAGACTAGGACTAGTTTTCTAGTGATCCGGTAGCGGTTTCATCTCTGTTTCACTTAGAAAGTTTGAAAATGACAACACTAACTAAACTTGATGATGTTTGAAGACCAATAGTCCATTGGAATTTCCCCTCCTAGTGTCTCGTGCATGAGAAGGATATTGGTTACAGTTACTTATAGATAGAGATACAATGCACCTAGGTCCCCACAACTAGCTAGTGCTTAGGGGTGTTCCCGTGACTAGTGATCATTGGATATATTGTACTTACTATTGGAATATGATGTTTTTTTTTGTAAAATTCAGTAGAATGTGTGTTTTATTTAAAAGTGTACCTTCTTAAAAGTTTCCCTCTTGAAAACTGTTTTCATTTAAAGTTGTATCTTTTAGAAATTGTTACTGGCATTTCTTATTTATAAAAACTTTAAGATTTTTATCTTAAAATGTTTATCACATAAAATATTTTTCAGTGTAATCCTATTGATATTAGAATCACACCCTACTTACATCTTTGGGTGCTAGTAGAATTGATAATGTTTGACACAAGTAAGGGAAAGGTCCTTGGTGGTGGAGGTGCATGTTGTTAGCCTCTTTCCTTGGTGCAGTGTTATGGAGAAGGCTTGAGGGTGATGTACCCTTATCATGTGGTGGGTTTTGAGTTTTAATTTATACTCCTTAGTTTTGGACCCTTTTGGTCTTGTTTAAACTATGTATTTCAATTATGAATTTTTATTGAAGGATTGTTTGGTATGAAATTTCAGATTCACTTTATTTATTATTGTTGGTTGTCTTATGCTTCTAAACTCAGGTAAATAATTCCCAAACCTTTATTTATGATACCCGAGCACTTGTGCCAACCCGTGGGGATTAGGAATGCCCTTCGGGTTATTCCAAAGACAGGGTCGAGAATCGGTTTGGATGGAGACTAGATCTGGTTTGTGACATTCAATCCTTAGACCAAAGGCCTTTTCCTTTTCCTAGAGTAATTGAAGGCTTTATTTGAATATTGAAACTACAATGGTTGTCTCAACGTGAGTACATGTAAGACCATATAACCGATACTTCTCATGGTTACACCAATAAAGGATCCCCTTATAGGGATTAGAGTATTGCTTCTGCTTTTTTCAACTTTAGAAAACAAACTAAGAAATGTTGACTGGTTCTTCACTAACTCCCCAGCCTAAGAACATTTAGATTTAAGGATAAAACTATCATAATCATCAACTTCATCTCCCATACAATTATTATTTCATTTTATTGTTAGAGAATCACTCCCATCTCTTCTAGACATGAACTTATGTTACTTGAACTTTTATGAGGAGTAGTCATCCCATACTAGGTACTAATGATCACTATGGATGAATTTTGGGGATAAAACCTACCAACAGTAGAGTAATTATTTTCTTAAATTCATTTTCACATTTACTTCAAATCATGTTGAAATTATTTTAAAAATTCAAATGTTTAGTTCCCATTATTTGAAAGGCCCCCTTTTTTTTTAAATATTAATATTACCAAATAAAATAATATGGATATGACTCGAAAATGGATGGATACCAATTGTACGATAAAATAGTATGAAGATGGGGTAAAAGAGTTCATCAAGTTTGAAAATGATCATGCATATGATCCTTCTCAAATTCTTTTTCTATGTTTATTATATTGTTATTTAAGACTAATTAGTCCATAGGAGTTAGAGAAACACTTGATCTATCACAGAATAAATTAAAGTTATAAATTTTGGAATAAACATAGGAAAAAACTAAATATAGATAATGATTAGGATAATATTTCATTTTATAGATCTTTTGATATGATTACAAGTGTGGAAAATGACGAAGACCATATCGAGGATGTGGTTATAGGTGTAAACAATGATGAATATCTTATTAAGTAAATAACAATGATAGTTGAGGATGAACTTCGTGATTGTACAAAATTGTTTGAGAAATTAAAGAGTTATAAAAAGAAGCCATTATATGATGGTTGTATTAAATATACAACATTTTCAGCAATATCGAAGCTATATAATTTTAAAGATAACAATAGATAGAGTGACGTCAATTTTACTGAACTACTTGCTCTCTTGAATGATATGCTACCGGAATATAATGAGCTTACTTGTAGAACATATGACACTAAATGAATTCTACATTCAATGGGCATGATCTCTGAAAGAATAAATGTCTGTCCAAATGACTCTATACTATCTCTCAATGACCAAAAATCACTTAAAGAGTCCCCAAATTATGGTTCTTCTTAATATAATAAATATAAACTGGGTTTTACAAAAGTTTTATGGTACTTTCCAATCATTCCAAGATTTAGGATCCTATATAGAAGTGAGGAGACTATAAGGAAATTGATGTGGCACATAGATACAAGAAATAATAATGGGAAAATTCTTCACCCAAAAGACTCTCCTTAGTGGAAGAGAATTGATCATGATTATCCTAAATTTGAAAACAATCCAAGAAACATTCATCATGCACTATCTGCAGATGGAGTGAATCCTTTTGGTTTTCAAAGAAGCACTCACAGTACATAGCCATTTATGTTGGTGAATTATAACTTTCTACCATAGTTATACATAAAATTAAAATAAATTATTTCATCCATGCTTATATCAAAACCGAAACAACCGAGTATTGATATTGATGTTTATTTAGATCCATTGATTGAAGATTTATAATTATTATGGGATTCAAGTGTTACATTGTATGACGCTTATAGAAATGAATATTTCACATTGAGAGCCATTTTGTATGGGATGATAAATATATTTCATGCTTATAAAAAATTTTCATGATATAACATTAAAGAAACTCAAGGGTGTCCCATTAGTGAACAAGTTATACAGTCAATTAGATTGAAACATTCATCAAAGACTGTGTTTCTAGGACATCACTGATTTCCACCCCATTGATATAAGTACTAATCTTGGATGAAATAATTTGATGGGAGTTCATAATAATGTATAATACCATCTCCACTAATAAGTTATTTACTATTTAATAAAGTAAAAGATATGGAAACTTCTTTTGGTAAGTCTTTTTTAAAAAACCTTGAAAACTAGTTGAAAAAAGAGATCAATTTTTTTGAATTACCATACTGGAATTGTTTTCATGTAAGGAATTTTATTGATGTCATGCATGTTGAAAATAATGTATGTGACAGTTTCATTGGAACGTTACTAAATTCACCTAAAAAAAGATATATTAAGGCTAGGTTGGACATGATTTACATGGGAATACAAGAAGAGTTGGTGCCAGTGAAAGGTAAAAAATAGAATTTTCTTCCTCCAGTTGTTTACACTCTTTCTAGTCAGGAGAGATATCAGTTTAAAACTTTTTGAATGATGTAAAGGTTCTAGAGGGGTATTCACCAAATATCAAGAATATCATATCAATGACTGATTTAAAGTTAAAGGGTCTAAAATCATATAACCGTCATGTTTTCATTAAAGATATAATTCATGTATCTTTACATTGTATTTTGACCAAAAAATTATATCATACATTAACCAAGATCTATTTTTTTAAAATATATATGTAGAGAAGTTATAGACCTTGGGAAATTGCCAACTATGGAAAAGGAAATTTCCATCATATTACATGAATTGGAAATGCTCTTCCCACTGAAATTCTTTGATATGATAGTTCACTTAGTAAGAGAGATTCAACTATGTAGTCCTAAAAATTACAGATGGATATACCCCATTGAATGGTATATGAAGATTTTAAAAGGGTATGCCAAAAATTGAAGTTAGATAGAAGGTTATATTGCAGAGTGATATATTGTTGAGGAAGACATTGAATTCTGTAATGACTACCTATCTGGTGTGGAAAAAATTGGTCTACTAAAATCTCATCACACTGGATAGCTTGTGGGAGATGGAATTTATGGAATAGATGTTGTCACAATCACTATTACAGATCATGAGCATAAACACCTTTACATTTTTCATAATAGTTTAGAGGTTTACCCATATATTGAAACCCACAAAGAAATTTTATGCATTTGAATCCATCAAGGGATGAAATATGGATATCAAATATACATAATCAATAGTTTATAGGATGGTTTTGAGAATTTTTTTTAAGGAGTCAACTAAAAATCTGGATTTAATTTCAGCGTGACTTCGATAACTAGCCAGAGGACCAAGTGTGCATATATTATCTTATAATAGTTTTGTAATTAATGGTTATACATTCTATAAAAATGAACATGGTGGATGAAATACCATGTAAAATAGTAGAGTTACACTTGTGGTTGAAGCAATGCATGTATCTATTACCAAGGATAGAAACCCAATTTTTGTGAATATGTTATAATTTTTAATCATCAAACAAATATGGTATTTAGATTATAAAACATTAAAAGTTCTAATTTTTCAATGAAATTGGGTTAATAATAGGAGTTTTGTTAAAATAGATGAATTGGGATATGTGAAATTGGATTTTATTAAGGAAGGATATAAATACAAACCATTTATAATGGAATCATAGGCAGTATAATTATTTTATGTTCTAAATCCCGTAAACCGAAAGTGGTCAATTGTTCTATTATCAACCAAAACCACTAAAGGGTCAGATGAAAATTCAAATGAAGATGACCCTTTCATTAGGAAGTTACAATCATTTTGTAGTAGTACCAATGAAGATGGGGTTTTATCTGTCAGAGGAGTCCATAATGAAGGGATTTGGATACTCGATAGAGGGGCCAAATCCCTTCAACCTTTAAAAAAGAGAGTTCAATAATTAGGTTATATATTTTTTTGTAATATAAATTGTGTTACCTTCTATTATTATCTGTTAACTACTTCATTTACATAATCTAAATTAAATGTTCAACTACTTCTATAGATAATGACTTCTTCACGCGTTGATGATCCTAATCCTGAGGAACAATATGTTTCTCAACCTAATGGTGCTCCCAATTCTTAGGAACAAAAAACTTCTGCACGTGCCAATGATACCAATCCATAGGAACAACATATTTATATCGTTGAACCTGAGGAAATGGCATATGGTGTAAAAATAGTGTTCCAAAAAAATAGGAGTTCCATAGAGTGACGGTGTTAGTAAAAATTATTAAGTAGAGAAACAAAGGCATCAAATTTGATGTTGGATGAAATACATATAGCCAGGCTGTTAACCCCAACAAGGCCATGTTAAATAGTTACATTGGTCTCACCACTCAATAGTTCATTCTGGATAATATAGATTCATGGAACAATGTTTTACCCACTCTTAAGACATAGATTTGGGAAGAGATTAGGGTAAAATTATGATATAATTTATTTATTTTACTAAAAATATAATAATGAAACATTTAATTACTCTTCATTATCCCTTTTAGAGTGAATTTATAGTATATTTCTCTCAAATAAAATATATATTAAGGATTTCTAGAAAGGATCACAATATAATTTTCACAATTCTTATGAATTTTCACCTCAAAGATAATAAAGGGAAAATAAACCTGCATCCACCATAGATGTATGCACACCTGATAAGCCAAGAAGCATGATATGCATTTATTTGTCACCACAAGGAGACATATTTTTAGGTACATTGTGATTGGTAATACATTATTTTAAAATATGTGTATTAATCACTTTGATTAAGAATTATTAATTTATGAAACAAAAATTGAGTGCTAAAAATAGGAAACATGCTACAAAACCAACGTACCCCTACCGTAAAGTAAGGATGGGGTACACTTCACTTGAAAAAAATGGCATGTATTTTAAATCTATCATAATATTTTTATGTGAAATGAAACAAAAAAATAACCATGTTCCTCTATTTTATTTAGATTGATGCATCCAAATCCAAATCCACTTCCATCCCACATCATGTGCTATTGAAGGAGGAACATGTAAATAAATTAGAGATACTAATAGATGAAAACACATAAAAAGTGACGAAAGTATATGTAAGTATGAAATAATAAAACTTTGTTTTGATTTAAATCAGAATTACATAAAAATGATTACTTATTTTTCTATATTTTTATCTAACTTAGAAATAAGAATCATCATCAACTGTACCCGATGAAAAACTACTATCAGTGGACTTGAAGTGCCCAGAACAGTATGGTCGTGTCAGAGCTGTGGGTTTTGGGGTGTCACCTCAAACATATTTTGAGAAAAAAATAATAGGGGGATAAAGATAATAAAATATAATAGTTTTAGGAATGATTAGCTACTCTTGAATAAAAATTTAATTGGTAGTTAGAGTTGTTATAAAATGTTATAGAGAGGAATCAAAGAGAAGAAAAAACACAAGAACAACCACTATGTGAAGATCCCCCAACACCCACCAGCTTTGAGGTGATCCATTACCCTCAAAGATATATCTTTGAAGAGGTAATAAATATTTTAATAATTGTTTCTATGAAATGTGAATCAGGTAGACACTGGTACCTTTCCTATACTAATATTCTACAGGGTGAAAATGATTGTGATTTATATTTATTAATACCCATACACCACCTTGATGCAAAGGCTATCGTGTATAATATCCAAGGAGATATTCCACACAATATACAACTTACAATAGGTCATGTGAGATTGGGGATTAATGTATCTCATGAGCCAAGTGCTGAGCTACCCATTCCACTTAATGATTCAGATATTCATACGGCCAAGCAAGCTATTGTGACATTCATAGCATGGTTGTTAGATTTTTTAAAAAAACATGTTGATAAGGAGGTATTCATTTCCAATTTATTTTCATGCAAAAACTTTAACAATTAATGAAAAAAGGTCCGAACCAATGAATGTTATTACAGATAGAAAAAGAGAAGGGGTGAAATGGAAGGTCGAATCAAAATAATCTAAAGGATCAACCAACCAATCGAAAAGATCTTTACAAATCACCTTTACCCTGCCCATTAAACTTCTACATTTACTAACATTAAAATTTCATGTGGATACAACGTTAGAAAATGTTGCTAAGAACACAATTCATTGTAAAGAAAGGATGTACAAAGAGGCCATTATAGACTATATTGGTCTTCAGAATTTAAATGAAATCCTCACACATGAATGACTAGGATACTCAGTTATAAATGTATATAATAGGTGTGGTTTTATTATTTTTTTGTCCAATAGATGATCTACTATGGTAATTCTGACTGGATATTATTTTCTTCTGGTAGATATATGAATACCTATTGAAGGGAAAACGCTATGAACATAAATTTGGACTCATTAGTCCTCACATCAGTTTTACACAAGAATTCAAATTGAAAATAAAAAATTGAAGTAATAGTGGACAAAATGTTCATAATGTTTGAAAGAAAACTTACAAATGGAATACTCTTCTTAATACCCTTGATGAAGGGGTAAAAATATATAATTAAATCATATAAAATATATTTTAATTTATTTCATTACAAATTTAATTTCGTTTTTAGGTAGCATTGGTTACTCATTGTAGTCAATTTGGATACTCTAAATGTCTATTTTTGAAATTCAATGCATGGATTCCCAAAAAACCGACCACACGTGATGAATTTTATCAATTTTTAATACAATGCATGAATTTTTTACAACTAAACTTCATGTTATACATTTTATATTATTTTTTAATGAAAATTATGCTAAGATAGAGTAGTGTTTAAATATCATCAAAATCATGGTATGAGGAAAATCCTTGAATATAAGTAGCCTATTGACTTCTATAGGTGTATTTTTTTAGGGTATATATAATAATATTTTACTATCAAAACGTATATCAAAACAAATGACTTATTTTTCTCAATTTTTTTATAGTGTCCAAAACAAAACAATGACAAAGATTATGGTTATTATATTTTGACATTTATAAAAGATATCATATACCATGAACAAAATAGTATCCCTAAAGAGGTATTTTTGAATATAATTACAATTTCATTTAAAATGTTTATCAATCCTTTATTTGTTTATATTTTTCCAATACTACCAAGACTATCGATATTCCTCGTATTTACAAGAGGAAATAAATTTGTTTAGAAATGAATGGGAAGTATACATGGTGTTAGAATGTATACACACATCATGAAAAGGTGATTTCATACTACTTATTTAGTTGATTTTCTCATCATTTTATGCCCAGTATGACTCAAATTTTATGTTTTTATTTTAAAATTTACATTTTAGTAAGAAACAAAAGTGATATAATCAAAACTAAGAAAAGAATTTCATATTTTTTTTATACTTTATGATAATGATCCATAAATCATTTGTGAAGTGTAGGAGTCATCCACACCTTAATCTGATCTACAGTGTGATAGGTATGACTCCAAGTGTGTATTTTTATTTAAAATTTAAAATTTAGTAAAAAAGACAGGATACATACCAAAATGAAGAAAACTCATTCATATTGTTTTGATACATTAGATTAATGACCCATAAGCCATTTTTTAAAAGTAGGAACCAACCACACCTCAACCCGATACACGATGTTCCTAGTACGACTCAAAGTGTCTATTATTAGTTTAAAATTGAAATTTTAGTTTAAAACATGTGCCACTCACTGAAAATCGAGTAAACATGCTTGTATTTTCTTGAAAATTTTGGACAATAATTCATAAGTCATTTGTGATGTGTAGGAATCATTTTCACATCAAATCGACACATGATGTGACTGATATGACTCAAAGTTAACGTTTTTAGTTTAAAATGAAATTTTTGTAAAAAAGGTAAGTGAAATATCAAAACCTAGAAAACACATTCATATTTTTTAATACTTCATGAAAATAAGTCATTTTTGATGTATAGAAATTAACCAGACCTCAATCCAAGGCACAATGTGACCAGTATGACTCAAAGTGTGTCTTTTTATTTAAAATTTATGTTTTAGTAAAAAAGACAAGTGAAATACTCAAAACTAATAAAACTCATTCAAATTGTTTTTATACTTTAGGAAAACAATCCATAATTCATCTGTGACATATAAGAATTATCTTCACCTCAATCCAATGCAAAGTGTGACTAGTATTACTTTAAGTGTGTCTTTTTATTTAAAATTGACATATTAGAAAAACAAAAAATTGACATACTCAAAAATAATAAAACACATTATAATTATTTTGATACTATATGAAAATTATACATAAGTCATTTTTGACGTGTAGGATTCAACCGCACCTCAATCTGATACACGGTGTACCCAGTATGACTCAAATTGTATGAGTCCATTTTAAAATCGATATTTTATTAATGTATTATTTCATATTTATGTTTAATTTATTTCTTTATTTTATTATTAACATATTAATTGTTTTCTTATATAAGTGGATTCTTTTTCCATAGTTGGGGTGGTTTGTTCAAAGCTGCTCATGCTCATGAGATATTTAAATTTGAGGCTATAACTGAGATAATGACAATAGGGAAAAAAGTCAAGAATGTATATAGACATCATGAAAAGGTGAATTCTTACTACTTATTTAGTTAATTTTTTCATCATTTTTCTACTATTTTTAAGTTAATTTCATTATCATTTTTATCTAATACTTATTTAGTTTTTTTCACAGATCTTTTCGAAAGTCATATTTTTCTTTCAACTATCTCCAACAAGATATAAAAGAGAGAACACGTTAATTTTGGATGGAAGAGGAAACCCCATGATTCCTGAAACATGAAGTGAATCTTAAGGATGCATCTACCCAGGGATTTTTCAATAATTTAATGAAAAGGTTAATTCCTACTAATTTTTTTAATTTGGTCATAGTTTTATCTATTATTTTAAATTTAATTTCCTTATCATTTTTATCAAACACTAATTTAGTTTTTTTAAAAATCTTTTGGGAAGTCATATTTTTCTTTCAACTATCAAAAAAAATCTAGAAAAGAGAGAACATGTTTATTTTGGATGGAAGAGGATACCCCATGCTACTTGAAACATGAAGTTAATCATAAGGATGAATCTACTAAGGTATTTTTCAATAGTTGAATAAAAAGGTGAATTCCTACTAACTTAGTTAATTTTTTCATCATTTTATCTACAATTTTTAAGTTAATTTCCTTATCATTTTATCAGATAATTATTTAGTTTTTTAATAGATATTTTGAGAAGTCATATTTTTATTTCAACCATCTACAACAAGCCAAAAAGAGAGAAAATATTCCTTTTGGATGGAAAAGAAAACCCCATGCTTTTTGAAATGTGAAGTGAATCATTAGGATGAATATACCAAGGGATTTTTCAGTAGTTGAATGTAAAGTATGACTTACCAAAAGATATGTTGAAAAAATTATCTTGAACGGTGTAGGAATCAGCCACATCTCAATAAACCACACCTCAATTTGTTACATAGTGTGCTTGGTATGACTCAAACTATATGTTTTTTAGTTTATAATTTACATTTTAGTTCAAAACACACATCACATACTCAAAAATAAGTATTCACATTTATATTGTTTTGATACATTAGGAAAATTATCCATAAGTCATTTGTGATGTGTAGGAATCATCTGTACCTTATTCCGATACATGGTATGCCCAGTATGACTCAAAGTGTCCGTAATTAGTTTTAAATTGACATTTTAGTTCAAAAAACATATTAATCACCAAAAACTAATAAAAAATGATCAAATTTTCTTGATAATTTAGTACAATTATTCATAAGTAATATTTTATGTGTATGAATTAGTCTAACATCAAACCGACATACTATGTGACCAATATGACTCAAAGTGAGTGTTTTCAGTTTAAAATGACATTTTAGTAAAAAACATGAGTTACATACTCAAACACAAGAAAAATAATTTTTATTATTTTGATACTTTATTAAAAAGATCCATAAGTCATTTGTGACATGTAGGAATTAGCCGCACCTCAATCCGATGTACGGTGTGTCTGGTATGATTCCAAGTGTGTCTTTTTATTGAAAATTGACATTTTAGTAAAAAATCGAAGTAACTTACTCAAAAAAAAGAAAAAAAATTGTATTATTTTGATACTTAAGGAAAGTGATCCATAAGTAATTTTTGTTATGTAAGAATCAGCTACACCTTAATCCGATACACGGTGTGCTTGTTATAACTCAAAGTGCCTATTATTAGTTTAAAATCGACATTTTAGTTCAAAACACGTGTCACTCATTGAAAACTAATAAAATATGATTGGATTGTATTGATAATTTATGAAAACTATTTATAAGACATTTGTGACATGTAAGAATACATCTCATAAACCAATAGAAAATGTGACTGGTATGACTCAAAAGTGTGTCTTTTAGTTTAAAATGACATTTTAGTAAAAAAAGTGACATACTGAAAACTGAGAAAAAGTATTCATATTATTATGATACTTTATGAAAATTATCCATAAGTTATTTGTGATGTATAGGAATCATCCAAATTTCAATTCAATACATGGTGTACTTGATATGACTCAAAGTATCCGTTATTAGTTTAAAATTGACATTTTAGTTCAGAATGCGTGTCACTCACTAAAAAATAATAAAACAAACTTAGATTGTCTTGATAATTTAGTAAAATGATTCAGAAATCATTTTTGATGTGTATGAATTAGTCTCACATAAAACCAACACATTATGCGACTAGAATGACTCAAAGTGCATGTTTTTAGTTCAAAATGACATTTTAGAAAAAACACAAGCAACACAATAAAAATTGATAAAACACATCCACATTGTTTTGATACTTTATGAAAATAATACATAAGTCATTTTTGACGTGTAGGAATCTGATTCATGTCAATCCGATACAAGATGTTCCCAGTAAGTGTTTGTTATTAGTTTAAAATTGAAATTTTTGTTCAAAATACATGTCACTCACTAAAAACTAATAAAACATGCTAAAATTTCTTTGATAATGTAGGAAAATTATTCATAAGTAATTTATGATATGTAGGAATCCATCTTACATCAAAAAGACGCACAATGTGACCAGTATGAATCAAAGTGTGCGTTTTTAGTTTAAAATGATGTTTTAGTAAAAAAGAAAATTGACGTACTAAAAACCAAGAAAACACATTTTTATTGTTTTGATAATTCAGCACAATGATTCATAAGTCATTTATGACATGTAGGAATCAACCAAACCTTAATCTGACGCATAGTGTGACTGATATGACTCCAAATGTTTCATTTTATTTAAAATTGACATTTTTAATGCATTGTTTCATATTTATGTTTAATTTATTTCTTTATAGTATTACTATCATAAGAATTTTTTTCTTATATAGGTGGATTATTTTTCTTAGGTTGGGGTGTTTTCTTTGGAAATAGATAACATGATCGAGTTTTTTTGAGAGGGGGTCGCGGGTGCCAAAGACAATGAAATATTGATGTTTTTGAATGTTTGTGATGGTAATTTCTAATTTAATTATACAAAACATTGTTTGAAATGTATATATTATAGTTTTTTTTATATTTTTGATGTAAATTTTATTTTAATTAAATTATGAATTAGAATACAGGTGTATTTTCATAAAGGTTTATTTACAAACATGTGTATTTGCTGTAGTGTTCTATAATTTCAATATCACACTACAATAGTAGAACATTTATCAGTGCTATTATAGCATTGATAAAGGTGTCCCCTTTTAATGATTCTTAGGAAAACAATGATTTTTTAACTCCATTAAATCCTATTTTTCATGCAGTTAGAGGTCTGATCTGTGGTAGTGTTTGATTAAAAACATGTAAAATGTTGTGTTATTTTACTATTTTTCTTCTACCTTTGTGAATTTTTTGCTGTTTTAATTGAAATATGTGTGGACTTGTTATATTTTATCATTTCACATTGAGTTATCTACTTCCATTGTTGAAAATCATTTTCTTATTCATTTTGTTGGTCTATTTATTGAATTTTTTAGTATCTATTTTTATTTTAATAACAATACTTTTTAAACCATTTCAAAATTTTAATTTTTCACAAACCATATCTAAAATCAATAATCCCTTCAACAGTTGAATGCAAATTGCCCCACAACACAACCCATAAAATATTTGTATCAGAGCCTAATTTATATTAGTGATGGCATCGTCAAAATTCAAAATCAAGAAATTCAACAGTGAAAATGATTTTAGTTTATAGTGAATTAAAACATTTGATCTATTTTTATAACATGGTATACTTGATGCTCTATATTGTCCCAAGAAAAAGGTGACCACATTGTCTGCTGATGGAAAACCTTCTGTTACCGATGAAGATGTTCCATTTGACATGTTAATTAAAGCCCATGGTTTTATTTTATTGTTTTTGTGTGATAATGTGATGTGTGAGGTGTCATATGAAACCAATGATAATTTTATATGGATTAATCATGAAAACCTTTATATAAAAAGATCTATTTTTGGTAGTCTTTATAAAAAAGTGATATGTTTTACTTTTAAGATGCAACATGGGACCTCCATCCAGGATCACATACCTGAATTTAATAAAGTTATTCTAAAATTAACCAACATAGATGTTAAGGTTGTATATTAGGATAAATCCATCACCCTTTTTAATTATTTATGTAGTTATTATTATAATCTATGTGATTCAATGATGTATGGAAAGGAGTCTTTGAATTTAGAAGAGGTCAAGTCATCTCTTCTTTTAAAATAATTGTATACTAAGAATGATATGAGATTAGAGGGAGAGGGGATCAATGTCATGGGTATAATAGATAATAGGGGTTAATATAGGAACAATGGAAAGGATAAAAGGAAGGTTAATATTCAATAAAATACTCTTAAGTGTTTTCAGTGTGGTAAACTAGGACACTTTAAGAAATATCGTCCTGATAAAAATGGTTCAAAGTGTAATGGGGATAAATCTAACGTAATTGAGCCTGGTTTGGATGATACTGATGTTATGTAGTCTATATAGTGTACTGTAGGGGGTAGAGTTATGGGTTCCTCTCTGGGTGTTGTTTCCTTGTTCATTTACTATAAGGGTTGGTCTTCTTAGGAGGTAATCGGGTGTGAGAATAGTGAGGTCTTGGGCAGTGGTTAGAGAAGCATGTTTAAGGGCAGATGCTTGGCTGATCACCAAGATTCATGATAGTTCTAATAAAATATATTTTACAACATTTTATGGGTGCCTGGGAATTTGGTGCTTGACTTCATTGGTTAACTAGATTTAAGGGGGTTTTACTTAGGTCAGTAGCGGGATGCCCTTACCTGCTGATTTTTCTATCTCATGGTTATGAATTGACCTTTTAGGATTGTGGATGTATGGGTTTTACAATGGTCAGGTTAGGATTTGGGAACCCCTATCACATTGTTCTTGGTATTTTATTATAATTAATTAGACAGTTTTACAGGATTTTTAGATTCTAATGGAGTGAGTGGCTTGCTTTATTTGATCCTTGTAGTTTAGGATATGTTTTTTTGTTTTCTTTTCACATATTCTATTTTTTTCTTTGCTACTACTATTTTCATATGAACTGTTTCACTTTGAGTTTATGTTCATACCTTTTATTACGGTTTTTCTTTGAGTATGGGTACTGCTTAGTTTGTTAGTGTTATGAAAGCACTAGAGCTATCCCAGGAACCTCTGGTTGGAAAGTGATCAGCAGGGATTTGAGGTATATAAATTGGGAAAATCAGGTATGTTAAGGTGAATTCATTTTATACATTTTTTAGAAGTTTTAATACAAGAACCCTTAAATTTATTACACATAAATTCACGATTTATTACATAAAATCACACTCAGTACAACCCAAAATATCGAGAATCCCAATATCTTTTTGAATTAGGTAGATAACACATCTACTTTTTACATGGATAAAAAAAAATTATTAAAAACTTCCTTAATATTCTTATAATATTCCACCCCTCATTTAAAACTACACATGATAACTTGGGGACATACATAAGAAATGGGAAAGATATAAATCCAAGTAGGAGAATAAAAAAAGTATAAAATAGGGTAAATAAATTCATGTAGGTAAATTGGCATAACAATGTAACATAAGAGGTTAAAATCATAATCATGAACAATGAGGCATGTTATAACATGATATCATAAAGTTAACACAGGAATGAGGCAACAACATTAAACATGACATAATAAGCATAAGTAAAGGTTAACCACCAATAAATCATAACATAAATTTCTTAGAATAACCTACCATACAACAGACATGGAATCTCATGAGACTAAAACATTACCCAATGCATTGGAGTGCTATCTGGGTGCACCCATCATAATCATATCATGTATATGCATAAGTGCACCACATAGAGCATATAACATAAGAACATAGTTCATCAAATTTAATAATATGATTAAGGATTGTTTTTTATATAAATGTAAGTCCCAAATCAATTAATTATAGGTGAAACTAGGTGAATACCCTTGAGTGTTAATGGGTATGAGTATACACTTCATAAATGTTTGTCATGGAAAATCACAGGTTAATTTCTACAGAATAATGGGGGCTCATAGAGTTTAATGGGAGGGCTTAATGAGAGTGAAAGGGGTATATCATAAAATTTTCATAATAAGGGTTGTAATAGGGTTATTTAAAAACATAATACAACATTAAAAATTTGGAATTAAAATTCATAATATAAAAAGGGTGCTTGAATAAAAGCTTGGCATGAAAACTGCAGTGAAATTTTGGTAACATAACGATAATACTTAAATATTAATAAAATTGTTTAATGAGAGAAAAAGGGACTTATAATTATTTTTAATTCATAATTAAATTATGAGGGATTTGGAAAAACATATCCCAACATTATTAATTGTAAATCAAAGGCATAAAATAAATAAGGTGCTTGAATGGAAAAGAAGAGAGAAAGACTCCTTACTAAATTTCAGCATAGTAACGGCTTAGGTAAATGTGATAACAAGAGAAGAAAAATGATATATAATTATAATAAAATAAATTAGATAGTAAAGGGGAATATATAAATTCATTATAATATAACCAATTGATATTCATAAGGTTAAATACAAATAAGGCGCTTGAATGGAAAAGAAGAGGGACAAAGATGTCCCTTACTAAATTTCAACATAGTAGCGAATTAGGTAAAGTTTATAATGAGAGGGGATAAATGATATATCATTATAAAAATATAAATTGGATAGTAAAGGGACATTAATAAAGGCATGAAAAAAATAACCAATTGATATCCAAAAGGTTAAATATAAAGAAGGTGCTTGAATGGAAAAGAAGAGAGAGAGGCCCCTTACTAAATTTCGACATAGTAACATCTTAAGTAATGTTTATAATGAGATATGATAAATTATATATCATTATAATAAAATCAATTATAAAGTAAATTTACTTTTATAAAGTCACGAAAACATAACCAATTGAGATTCAAAAGACTAAATACAAAGAAGGTTCTTGAATTGAAAATAAGAGAGAAAGGTCCCTTACTAAATTTCAACATAGTAAAGACTAAGGAAAAAGTTATAATGATAGTGGATAAATGATCTATAATTATAAGAAAATAAATTTTATATTAAATGGATATTTATAAATTCATTAAAAAATAACCAATTTAGATTCAAAAGGCTAAATACAACGAAGGTGCTTGAATTAAAAAGAAGAGTGAAAGGTCCTTTAATAAATTTTAGTATAGTAAAAACTTAGTTAAATATTATATTGAGAGGTTTTAATTGATATATAATTATAATAATATAAATTTTATAGTAAAGGTACATTTATAAAGTCATTAAAACATAACTAATTGATATTTAAAAGGTTAAATATAAAGAATGTGCTTGAATGGAAAAGAAGAGAGAGAGGTCCCTTACTAAATTTCAGAATAATAACAGATTAGGTAAAGGTTATAACGAGAGGGGATAAATGATATATCATTTTAAGAACATAAATTTTACAGTAAATGGAAATTTATAAAGGCACAACAACATAACCAATTTAAATTTAAAAGGCTAAATATAAAGAAGGTACTTGAATTGAAAAGAAGAGAGAAAGACCCCTTACTAAATTTTGGAATATTAACGGCTTAGGTAAAGGTTATAACGAGATGGGATAAATGATCTATAATTATAATAAAATAAATTGGAAAGTAAACGGACCTTTATAAAGTCATGAAAACATAACCAATTTATATTCAAAAGCCTAAATACAAATAATGTGCTTGAATTGAAAAGAAGAGAGAGAGGTCCCTTACCTTGAAGATTTGCTTCCTAAAATATTAGGGTGGAACCCTAACACCTTGAAGGAACATTTAAAGGACTATTTTGGAGGTAAAATTACCATAACTTCATGTATTATTAATTTTCAGTGGATAGATATGGCTAATGGGTGGTATTTATACTTGAGGAGGGGTGATTTTTATAGGATTAAATATTGATTATTTTATCATATAAGCCATCCACTTATGGGTAAATTGAATTACAACCAATATTATGGATAATTAATGAGTGAGAGAGAGTGTTTTCACATTAAATCCCTTAAAAAACTGAACCAAACCTTCTAGCCAACCCAATAAATGCGTAGAATCCAAAAAATGAATTTTATTTCAAAAATCAAATTTTTGGTTTTTTTAAAAATAAAGTATAAATCTATAAATTATGATTGATATTTATAAAATAATTTTTATAATAATTAAATGAAATTTTTATTGATAAAAATGTTTCATAAAATTTTTAATCATGATGACATAATAAGGATGTCATAAAATCACTGTGCTCGTAAAGTGAGAATTTTTAGTTTTCCCCAAAAAAACAACTTTTTTAGAAAAATACCAAAAAATTACCCTAAGATAATTTTTATGTGATGAGTTCAAGAATAAAATTTATTTCATAAAAATAATTCTCTAAGTATAGGAATTTTAATTTTTAAAGAAATAATTATTTTAATTAAAATTGACAATTTAATAGAAAAATCCACATTCTGATCATTATAAAAATTACTTTGGGATTTATTAAAATATAGTATCATTAAAAAACATATTATAATATTATTTCATGAATTTTTTATTTATTTAAAACTTCCAGAAAAATCCTATTTTAATATAATATGTTTATAGTCTCTGAAAATAAAACAATTATGATTATATCATTAAATAATGTTGTTTTAGACTAAATTCAATTTTCTTAATTAATGAAATAAAGTTTTGATGGTTTCTAGTATGCATTTATTCCCTTTAATATTATTAGTTATACTAGTTCATATCAAGACATGATGTTCAATGTTCTTATGAAATTTAAACGTCTCTCTATGTTATTCTATTGTAAAAAAATAATAATAAAAAGTTATCGAAAGGCAAGATATCTATTATTAAAAGAAGAAAATTTTTAGGTCATTAAATTCTTCCCCCTTAAAAAATTTCTCCTTATAAATCTTCATTTCATACACTAAAAAGATGAGGTTATTTCTGTTTCATCACCTCCTCCAGTTCCCATGTCGCTTCCTCAAACTTCTGGTTCCTCCATAGCACTTTGATCAAGTGCATTGTCTTATTTCATAGAATTTTATTTATATGATACAAGATCTTCACTGACTACTCCTCGTACGAATGATCATTTTCGAGTGGCACCACCTATAAATTCAGAACATGTGAGGGATCTGGTATGTACTTCCTTAATAGGGATATGTAGAATATATCATGTACTTGAGACAAGGTTGAATGGAGTGCTAGTTGATAATCTATGTCTCTGATGTGATTGATAACCCCAAATGGGCCAATATACCTAGGAATTATCTTACCCTTCTTCCCAAATCTCATGAATTTATTCCATGGAGATATGTGGAGGAACACCTTATCTCCAACCTCAAACTCCAGGTCTCATCGATGATTTTCAACACAGCTCTTTTGTTGACTCTGAGTAGCCTTGATGTGCTAATTTTCTTGACCTTTTTCCACTATTTCCTCAACCAATTCAGGACTTAACAATTTTCATTCACCAAATTTATCCCAACGTATAGGTTTTTTTCATCTCTTCCCATATAGGGATTCATAGGGATCCATTTTTATTCTTGAGTGGAAACTATTATTGTATGAGAACTTGACTAGAGGAATATATTTATACCATCCTCCTTTGTAGTCCATCGAGCATGATCTCAACATATATTCTGGTGTTTGAATAGTTCACTCATATTGGCCATCAGTTTGGGGGTGAAAAGACATAATGATGTTCAACTCAATATTTATAACATGTTGGGGACTCTTCCAAAAATTGGAGGTAAATATTGGATCTTGATTAGATATAATTGATAGTGGAATTCCATGCAGCCTCACCACTTCCCTGACATATATCCTTACAATTTTATTGAGTGAGAAACCCTATCAAATTGTAATGAAGTGAGAAGTCTTTATAAGACGATCTAACACAACTCATATAGAATTATTTCCTCTTTATATCTTTATAAGACCACAGACAAAGTCCATGATTATGTTTTCCCATTTTCATGTAGGTATGGGTAATGGTTGCATCATCCCCTTGGGATTTTTCCTTTTATCCCTCACTTGATGACATACAAGACACCTTGATGTATATTCTGCAATCTTCTTCTTCATATTGTCCTAGTAATAGAGCTCTCAGAGATCTTGATACATCACTATGCTCCCTAGATGGATGGATAAGGTTGAGCTATGCGCATCATCCAAAAACTCCTTTAAATTAATATTTTATGGTACATATATTTTTTACCTAAATCTTACAAATTTTTCTTCCTTAATTCTAAACTTTTAAGATTTCCCTTTTCTTATAGCTCCCACCTTCTTCTGAATTTTGACATCATCGCTTTGAGCATCCTTTATCTTATATAGATGGGATGGTTGATAAATCATTTGTGAAAGGATTTATTATGTTCCTTCCTTTATGATTTCTATGATTCTATCCTCTTTAAGTATAAGAATATTGAATCCTTCTTAATTATCATCAATGATAAAATTTTCAGATCCTTTATACTTAGAGCATCTACAACTTTATTTTCTTTCCCTAGATGGTAGTGGATTGAGCATTAATATTCCTTGATTATATTTAATCATTATCAATGGTTCATATTTAGCTCTTTTAGTGTTAATATATACTTGAGGCTCTTATGATCCGTATATATTTCAAACTTCTCCCCATAGAGATAATTTCACTAGATTTTAAACATGAATATTACTACTACCAAGTCTATATCATTATTTGGATAGTTCTTTTAATGAAATTTCAATTTCCTTGAGGCATAAGCTATCACTTTATAATTTCTCATTAGTACATAGTCCAATCCCTTCTTCAAAGAATCACTGTATACCAAAAATAGTTCCCCACTTGTGGGTAGCATAAGTACATGTACAGTGATAAGCCAATTTTTAAGTCCTTGAATCTCTCTTCACATTCATTATTCCAAAAAAATTGACTTCTTTCTAAGTTATCTTGTTTAGAGGGTTTGGAAATAATGATAAATTTCTCACAAATCATCAATAATATCCAGATAGTCCAAGAATACTATAGATATCCATCACATATGTCAATATCATACATCATTCAATTGAATATATCTTAAAAGGGTCCATAGGTATCCCATTATTTGGGATAACATGCCCTAATAATGGTGATTCCTTCAACCAAAACTCAAAATTTCTATATTTTCATAAAGATTCTCCTTTCATAAAGTCTTTATTATGGTACTCAAATGCTCCTTATATTTATTCTTATTTTTGGAGTAGATTATAATATCATCTATCAATACTACCAAAAATTTGTTGAGGTAATCTCTAAAGAATCTATTCATTAGGTCCATGAAGATTTATGGAGCATTAGTGAGTTAAAATTTAATCACTATGAACTCATAGTTCTCGTACCTTGTACACAAAGAAATCTTAGGGATATCCTCATTATTTAACTTTATTTGATAATATCCCAAATGATGATCCACCTTAGAGAATTATTGGACTCCATGTAGCTGATCGAAAAATTCATAAATTTGTAGTAGATGATAATTTTCCCTTTTCATGATCTTTTTGAATCATGATAATCAATGAAAAGGTGCATTGACTCATCTAGCTTCTTTAAAAAGAGGACTGGTGTGCCCCATGGTGAATCACTTGGGTGTATAAACCCTTTATCTAATTTCTCCTGTAGTTTTTTCTTCAGTTCCTTGAGTTTAACAATAGCCATTCTATATGGATTCTTGGATATTAGAAATGACCTAGGTATAAGATCAATTGATAATTCAACCTCTGAATTTGGAGTAAGACCAAACAATTCCCCAGGAAGCACATCATTGAATTCCTTCATAATTAGAATGTCTTCAAGGATGATCTTTTCCTTAGTCTCAATCATTTGAGCTAGATACACTTTCTCACAGGGAAATAATATACATGCTCGTGATGATGATACCAAATAATATCCATCCTTCTCCTTTCACTTATATAGAATCAGAGAATGATTTGTGATACGAAGGGTAATTTCCTTCTCTTTACAATTTATGCTGGATCTATATTATAAAAGTAAATCTATACCCAAAATTTCATAAAATTATACGAAAAGGAGTATCACAAGGTTCATTGGGAAGTTCATCCCAAAAATTTTGATAGGGGAGGAGTTATATAATTGTGATTCAATAATTTTCTCACTTTATATTTTCACTAAAAACTCTACTTCAATGCTCTTTAGTGGTATTTTAATAGTTCTACTAAACTTGTGTGATATGAATAAATACATAAAACAAGAATAAAAAAGTACATTTAATATTATTGAATGAATAGATAGAATACATGCCACCACTTAATTGTTGAGATCCACATTGGAATTTGTGATGGCATATGATAGCCCTTATTTCCTTGGAGGTTGTTGATGTAGATTGTCTCTAACAACCCTTAGATTAGGGTAGTGGTTTTTATGGCATTCTTATTTCTTACAGTTGAAACATTGGAAAATAGGTTGGGGGTTGACTAGAGAATTCCACTCTTCCATTACATTGGTGGGTCTATCCTATAATAAACTGCTAGCTAGGTTCCCTTTTAAATTTATTTACTATTCTATAACTATTATATAAAAATAATATTAAATAAAACAACACTAGTTCATAATTTCTATAAAAACTTCAAAATAACACTAATCATTTTTTATTAATGATTAATCTGATGAATAATTGTGATAAAAAAATAAATTGTTATATGGAACAATTTAAATTTCATGAAGTGAATTAATACCATATAATTTCACTTTGGAGAATTATTCCAATTTCATAAGAACTTTTACAATTATACATAAGCAAATTGATAATGAAACTATGAAATAAATGCTCCCAGAACAATGAAATTAAGCATTATAACTCATCAGAATGACCATAAATGAACTTAATAAAATTATACTAAATAAAATATATGTTTAATATTTTCTTAATTAAGTATTTATTGAATCTAGTTTGGTTATCCCAAACATTAATTATATGTGTGTAATGCTTTAATACATAAGGCAAGGGACTTAGTCTCTATCCCCATTTCATTGAGACATACTTGGTATTGTACACCTAATAATTTTTATGTTATGCCTATAATAACCATTTGAGATCATTTTTTATTTTACATTATATTTCTCATTATTGTATCATGGTTGTGAATATTTTCTCATTCTTTTAATTTTTTTGTATACATTGTTTTCTTTGAATATTATTTGATTAACTGTGAAAAATTTTAAGTTTGTATCTTTTACTCAATATGGATATTCATTGATAATGAATATTTATTTCATGAATTAAATTGATTATTTCAATGTTTGAGGAATTATTTGGACATGAAGACATGGGTGGGGCCCTACTATTGATAGCCCCTCAATGCATTGATAAGTCTAATGAGACAATACAATTTGAAATAAACCCTTTGCGTTTATTTCCAAGCACAGTTATACATGTTTCTATAAAAAGAGTCAAACTATCATGTGAATGGTTGTGATGGTAGTGGTTCATGATCTAGATATATTATTCACAACAATTAATAATTTACTTAATTAAGATTTTATTCCTTTATATCCATGATATTCTCACTATGAAAAAAAATATGGATGCATTTTCATTCTCATTTTATTGATTAAATGGCATGGGTTTGTACAATATGTAACCAAACTGAGCATTACATCTCACCATTTTATTTTTTTCCTTCCCCATATTATGAATATGAAATCTTTGAAAAATTGTCAAGTAATAATTTAATTTTACTTTTTATGTTATTTTTTTAATTACCATTAGTTTAAGGGAACCATGTATGTATCCACTTCTTCGAGACTACTAAACTGATTGATCATTAGTGATGTGATCTATTGTATCTATGAAATTGTACTAAAATAATAACCGACTTTAGGCTACTATGGTTGGGTTTGTTTCAATAGTGATCTCAAAAAATGAATTATAATATTTTTGGGTATATAATGAAGATGGGATAAGAGTATTGACCTCGATTGTAGTAACCTAGATTCAATGGTTATTTTATTACAATGCAATATAATACATATATCCCAATACCCAAGATCTCATAGTTTGATATTATAAAAATAATATATATATATACATGACAACTATATTATACTATAAATTAAGATGACATTATAATAATATATAAAAATGTTAATTATCCTTACTTATCCTTAAGTCGAATGTAGTAATGACCATGGTTTCTAAGAAATTTAGACGAAAAAGTATAGGGATGAGAATTGATGCTTATTATGGTGTAGCATATAATGGAATCTACCATGAATAAATAAGAGCTACATAGATAATAATGGAGACAAATAACCACACATATAACAATATATAATTTTATAATGATGGAATTCATAATTCTAGATGTCAAAACCATGATTCTAATGATACATCAATGACATCACACATAAAGGGGAAGGTATATACCATGTACCTAAGTGATTTTAATATCATAATACCTAATAATGGATTTAGAGGATATATAATTCATGGCCCCACTAATATTTTAATAAGTTCAATGCACCCATCGTATAGAAATAATGGATAATAACACATATCATATTACACCCTAAGGAACCTCATACATAATATTGGATAATTAATCAATATTTATCTATAGAGAAATAATAAATATAAATATTTCAAATATATCCCTAGTTAATTTAATAATATGTATATCTATGTGAATATAGATTAATTAAATAATAATATCTTGGATATTCTTGGTGAAATAAAAAGTGTCATTTTCAATGAAATGATGATGGAGTGTTAGTGTATGATACATGAATCGTATAGGGATATAAATAGGTAGAAATTTTTTTATATAGTAATTTTTATTAACATGTGACTAAATAAATAATCAAAAAATATCTTCTAATAATTTGGTGTATGTGACACACATATTTGATATGAAATAGTGATACAAAATATCCTTAATAAGAAACATGTATTTTTGTATGAATTGATGGAAAAGGTTACTTATGATAAAATTAGGTTTAATACATTTTGTATTTGATAGAGTATCCACCAGATATGTCTTTTTTATCCTTCTAAAACATCCACATTGAATAAACAATCCATCCATAATAACACAAATATATGGCATATGTAGGGATTTGGATAGTTGAGATTAATGCTATGGAAAGAAATTAATTGTAATGAATAATGAAGGTGGTATAATGATGGGGAATAATAATCACTAATTAATATTAAAATAATTTATTTAATATAATGATTCATAATAATTTTTTATATTAAAATGAACATTAATTTCAAAGGAATGCAAAATAAAGTAGAGTAAGAGATTGGGAACCCAAACCTTGAAAAGTAGCATTTCAGAACTTAGAAAATAACACCTTAAATGATTAATAACTCCTTGTAGTAAAACTTTATAGAGAATTAGAGAGGGTAACCAATCTTAACAATTTTTTTATTAAAGTGGAATTGGGTGATGGGAGTGTATTTTTATAAAATTATGGGGTTTTGTTAATTGATTTTTGAATTGTAGTCTTTGGAAATCATGGTTGTCAAAAATTAAATATCATTTGTATTCCTTTTGTTTTAATTCATAATTTTTGGAATTTGAGGTAGGTGTTTTGAAATTTTTATTTTTAATAAAGGAAAAACTTTTTAAAATATCAAATATTCCATAAAAATACCATTTTTTCATAAAGAATTTTTTATAAATTTCCATTTCCATTTTTTCATTGGGATAGTCAAGTATAGGTTTTGAAAATGATTTATTTCATTAAAATATAATATATTAATAAAATAACTTATTTCGGCCCTGTATTTACAAATATAATTTATTACATCTTTTTACATCAAAAAAATTCCATAAAAAATATCAGATATGCATAACGTATTATTATTAATCTCCTAAAAATATCCTATTTTATAAAATTATAACCATCCACCCCATTTTCTAATTTCAATTAGCTTATCCGAATTATAGATTCATGTTTATGAATTTTTTTTGTATATCATAAATTTATTAGAAATAACACTTGGAATATTATATAACAATTTATTGGGAATAAATAATATTTTAAAACTCTTTTGAAAATAATTCTTATAATTATTTTATGACTTTTTGGTGTAATTATTATGCTATTAAATAATAAATATTTATTTTTATTAATTATTGATAATATTATTACCAAATTACTTTAGTATCAGTAATCATGGGTCAACCTATGGATACATGATTTAGTGGACCACACTATGCACAAGTGGTGTGTATAGAAGGAACCCCACTCGCTGACATGAGTTGTAGTGGAAACTAGGTTGCGGCTGAGGGAAATGATGGGACGAGGGATGAAAATACTGGTGGTGGGAGTCCTCTCATCTATAACAGTGTCCTATAATCATTTATAGGTTATGGATATCCATTCATCGACCATACATAAGGAGGCTAGACAGTTAGAGGTTGAGGTGTGCACTGGCATTGGTGGATCCAAAGATGGTAGGTGGAAACCTAGTGAAAATGGAATAGGGGATATGATGGATAATGAAGAAGGAGGTCATAGGTGTGACATATTGTTATGGAGGGGGAGTATATGTTCTCTACATAAATAATATGGGCCTATTTGTATTATTACATGCACACACACATAGATATATTTATATATAAGGGATTGATGGGCGGGTTATCCAATATGGGGATATGTTCTGAATTTTCAGCCTATGTGTTTGAATTCAGGGTGCGATTCAATGAAATTTACCTCAATCATCTAATATATATATATATATATATTATATATATATATTTATTTAGAGTTTTCTCTTCCAAATATATCCTCAACCTTCCAATAGTCATTTTTCCCCTCATGAATTCAATACATTCTAACTTACAAAATCATTTATATCATTCCCTACATTTCTCTATAATTTATATTACATTTTTATTGTTATTTTATAAAAGATGTGCGTACATTATATTTTTCATTATTTTTAGAGTATTATTTTCTTGAGATAAATTGTATCATCCCAACCCAAACAAATAGGTCGAAGCCAGATGCTACATGAGCTCATACATGCCTCCCCATACTCATAATTCACCACGTTATACTCTTATGCTATAGGTACTGAGTTCGAGTTACGGGGGATGTGGAATAATACCCCAGATGGTAGGGGACAATTCCTATAACATGGATGTATAGTGGAGGGGTATTTAGCTACCATGTGTCCTACTAAGGATGTGATTGGTTAAGGTGTCACGTGGGGGGACACTAAGGATCATTACATCAATATTATGGTGTTTCTCTATATAGTTATGTGTTATATAACACTTTTTGTGGTTGTTATTGTGAATGTAATTTTACAGTATTATTTAACTATGAATGCATCATCAAAGGTCTTTTTTTAGGTGATATATATTATAGGAAGATAATTATTTATCACATTTAGTATCAATTATTTTATTCTACCCCCATAAATAATTACATCCTTGAAATATGTGGTATACATCAATCCATATAAAAATTTGATTATTTCTTCCCTATTACATTCATGGTCTCCCATATGACTTCCTTCATTATTTGATTCCCCAAAAGATCCTTCACAATACAGATTTTATGATTCTAAAAAACATTTTCTCCAGTTTGATAAATATAAATAGGCACTTCATTATAGAATAAGTCAATCCCTAACTATATTTCCTTGGGGGTAAATATGTGTATTGAGCCTGACATGTACTTACTTAACATGGGAGACATAATTTAATTTAAGGAGGTTAGTTGGAAAAAATAATTATAATCCATATATATAATTCTATATAAAATTCATACAAAACTAATGTACCTTGTGTTTAACATCCCATTTTTATCAAACATTATAACTCTATTCTATGATAACACTTTCAAGAATTCATGAACCCAATATAAAATTCTAGGTCATTCCTATAATTATCAACAAATATTATCCACCAACATTGAGCAATATTAATATGAATCTTGGAGTCTTATAATTTCTAATTTGTCTTCTAAACATGTTCATGTCCTATTATCCTATATTCCATTACATTATCCCATTAGGTTATATAATGGAATATTTTACAATGAAAATTGTAATATGGTTTTAATTAAATAATTAAATGGAAACTATTGTTATATGATTATTTCACCAATTGTAGATATTGGTCCCATGTTCCTTAGAAGTCAAGTGAGAAATAATTGAACACATCTTATAATATTTATATAGTGATCTCAAAATACCCATTAGTTTGAAGATGATAGGCAGTTCTAAAATAAAACACTATGATCAAATCCTTATGAATACTTATTCATAATTTTTATATAAATCTAGGGAGATGAAAAGATACAATTCATATTGAAGCACAATTAACCCTAAAAAATTATTAATATAATTATATGAAGGATTCATAAGAGTTATATCCAAACATATTTCTAGGATAAGTACATACATTATAAAAATATAAATAGTGATCCATATTTTTTATTAGTCTTAAATATCCTGGGAAGCCCAGTTAAAATTTTTATTGGGATATCCTCCCACTTCCAAAATTGTTTAAGGATAGGTTTCATGGAACCCTCTAGAATTTTTTATCTAACTTTACATAATATAACACTAAGAATCTTGACACACAGTTTATAATTTCTGATATCATGTTTTTTCAAGTAAAGACATATCTTAATTACTTATACATCTTGGTTCCAACATGCTGCATATAAAAATTTTAGCTATGGGAATTGTAAGTCCGCTAGTTTTTGTGAAATTTTTTAATGAGTAAATTAATTTTAATTTATTTATTTCATTTCAATAAATAAAAAATTCATTTCACATTAAACCAATTTGTCTTGCATAACACGTAACACCGACTTGGGTTACGTTACACGCAACATTCAGTTTTCAGGAAACATCATTTTATTTTTATAATTATTTAAATAAGATGGTTATGACCATTCTATTAAATATATTAATATGAATAATAATAAATAATTTAAAAATTGTATTTATAATTATTTTATATAAATTAATTTTTTTTGGTCATAAAAATCATCATTTTTTGTAAAGTCTTCATATTATTAAAATTTCAATTTTCTCAAACGAACTCCTTTTCATGTCCTTCTATGAAAAAAACCAATAAAATTAAATATAGAAACTATTAGATATTTAATTTTTTAAAATAAAAATAATTTTAAAATTTGGTATTTCTAAATTAACTTAGGGTGATTTTTTTCTGATAAAATTCATTTTTTTATGAATAGAGAAAAACATATTTCATTTTTAATTGAAACAGATTATTCATTGAAATAATTTCTAATATTAAATTATATATTTTATTGGTTTTAATGTATAATTAGATATTTTTTTATCATTTAATAAAATATAGGTTATTGAAATAAATTTCACATATAAATTATATATAAAAACATTTCAAACTTTTGAAAGTTTCACTTTAAAAACCCTCTTTTCATTTTTTTCTACAGGATTAATATTTAAATTAATTTTGCTAATTTTATGAAGTTAATTATGTAAAATGTATTAAATATTTATAATCATAAGATTCAATTTAGGTTATGAGGTCAATTTCATTTTTAGGTATAAAAATGTTACCATGGAAAAAAAATTATTTGTCGCGATATTGGTAAAAAATGAAACATATAAAAGTTAAAAGGGTAAAGGCTTAAAATACCTAAAAACATTAACATTTAAAGATTTTTTTAGGTTTTTATTGACCGTATAAATTCAAAATAGTATTAATTTCTAGAAAAAGTCATTGAATTTAATTCCACCTCAAAATGGTTGGCTTTAAATATAAAATATTCATTATTTAATAACTTAAACCCACCTCTCTCCAAGTATAAATACCACCCCTCAACACCGCATTTTGACCCAAAAAATCCTTTTAAATCCTCAAATATCTACCAAAACTTATCTTCCTCACTCTAAAAATGTCCAAGTGATTCTGGTCTCACCAAAAGACCAAATCCAAAGTCCTCAGGGGACTCTCAAGTAGGTGATATTCAAGAGGTAATTTTCCCAAAGTACTTCTTTTAATTTCTTTTATTTTTATAGTTTATCCTCACATAATTCATCCATAAATGCATGATAAATCTAGAATAATTTATATACTAGATTATTATATTTCTAATGGAATATATCATATTCATTTAATTTCTCATCTCCTCCTATTTAAATGAAATTATTGTCCAAGTTATGCCGGTTAATCACCTCTGTGAATATTGTTTCTATTAGTTTTTCATTACCAACTTCAAGGATGAAATTAAAACTATTTTTCTTGTAAAATAATATTTTAATATTTATATTATTACCTATTTTATATTATTTATCTAATATGTACTCATAATAGTAAATTAAATGAAACTAGTTCATGGTGTTTGGGAAAACCCACAAAAATAAACTAAATGTTTATGATGAACGTTTTATCTAATGAAACATACCCATTTAAGAAATAAAAATGAGACATGAGACCATTAATACTTATGGAAGTACATTAATACTATTTATTTCCACTTATTTTGTTCTGATCTCATTTTAAAATACCATCTACAATTTTACACAAATGAATCGATCATGATACTATGAAACAAATGCACACGAAACCATGAGAATAATGAAATATTATTAATTAATGGGTCATAAGATGTTAAATAATCATCATATAAGATACTATAATTATGAAAATATTTTTTTAATGAGTTAATAACCTTATTTAAACCATTATACAGGCTGTTTTAACACCTTTGAAGGAAGTTGAAAGTGTGGTTAGTGGATTTCGTCTCACTTTTTATTCTTGTGAGATACATGCCTTATTCACCACTCATTTATTTTTTGGGGTGTACATAATTCCCATTAATGTATTATATGACTTTTATACATTAATTTATGGGTATATAAATCTCTATTTCATGATCTCTATTTCATGGGGTTTAACCATTCAAAAGTTACCAAATTAGTAAGGTAGTTTTGTCTCAATTTGTCTTCTATGAGATAAATGTTTTGTTATACATAGATGTTATTCTATGAGGTGTATAAACTACCATTTTACATTTTATATCATTAATATAAATATTTTCATGATATTTTATGTTTCTTTTAATGTTATTATTTTATGGGAATTATGATACAAACGTTTCAATGTGGTATAGGACACATTGAAATGTTTGAAGATTATATTCCTTAATAAATATTTCTAAAAGAAATCAGAATATCATTTTTGAGAAAAATGATTCCAAAGAAATTTTTTATGTTTTAATTTTTTTAAAACATAACTTTATAATTTAAATAACATATTTTCAAATAAAAAAGTTTTCAAAAAAGTTTTATGTTCTGAAAAGTGATTTTCAAAGAAAAAGGGATATTTTCCTCAAGAATTGTTTTCAAGATTTATTTAAAAATTATTTTCTATATAAGAACATGTTATTTAGTGTTACTTATGATTTTATAGGGATATAAAACAATGATAATATTCTTATATTTATTTTAATTGTTTACATTTACGATGGATTGGTACATATGAATTTTTTTTTCTTTCCATGAGTTATGCTAAGATAAAGTGTTTTATGAAACATATTTCTTTTCAAAGGTTATGAATGATTTATATTATAATGAAATAAATATTTATGATTTAATTATGATATGGGTTGGACATATATCTTGTTCCAATGCATTGGGTAAAGATTTATATCTCATAAGATATACATAAAAGTACCTTATCCACTAAGAAGGCCATGGGAGTGAATCATAGATACCAAGATGGCATGGGAAGTGAACCCATACCACCAAGACAGCCTTGGAAGGGATGCCTTAAATACTATGAAAATAATTATTATATGATTATGTGTCTGATATAATTCCATGTTTTATTCCTATGTTATGCTTTCATGGTTCATGTTCTTTATTTCCTTATGATTTATGTCTTATGAACTATGAATATTTTTACATGATTCCTATTTATGATCTTTGATATAAATGATATGATATTTTATTTTCATGATGATGTTATCATACCCTTATTCTCATTATTATGTTTACATATCTCCCATTTTTTCCCTTACCTAGAATATGTGCTTACCCCTTTTTATGTTTCCATCCACTCAGGTTATGATGATATGTATTATGTTTTATGTGTCTATGAAGGGTGGTAGTCAAGAAGAACCCAGTGGGAGATAATGTATCTCAATTATGTACCAGTGATTATGCTTCCATTTTCCAAAGGTTCTAGACTAATACAGTCTTTGGGAATTCATTTGTGTAATGTATTAACTTTTCTACTAATGTAATGTAATGTTAATGTATAAAAAGTGGGGGTCTCTATAGTAGGTATCATAGAAAAATTTTAGTTGACCTTTGAAAACAAGGACGAGAAAACCTTAGATGGAATCCTAATGAAAATTATAATGATAAGTGTAAGAATATGTAAAGGTATAGGAAAATGTCTTGGAATTTTAGTAATGGAAATAACAAGTGGTTTTCTAAAAATACATCCCTGTTTGGATAATACAAGCAAATGTGGCTCTGTAATAGATGTATATAGGGGTAATAACTCTGAAAAGGTGCATCAGTCATGACTCGATTGTAACCTAGTACACAACAATTGTAACGTACCGGATCCGAGTGCCACGCCATGGGTGCCCAGAACCCGGTTGGTCACATGATCTCAAGAGCATTTCCCCAAATGCTAGAGGCTTCCGACTAGCAGTGAGGGACCAAGTCTAATAGTGGGGAAACTATGCCCTCATTTTTAAAATTTTAGCGCAGCGGAAAAGATAAATAACATACACATGCAACAGCAGAAGCAGTAAACAACATCCAACTGAAGTAAAAGAGAACCAGCAGTCATATATATATAGAGATGCAGCATGTCACAAATTCTACGAAAACAACCAGAACAGGATACACTGCAATACAATACAATACAGCTCAAAGTACAAGGTACAACTAAACTAAACAAAGTAGTGCAACAGGAACTCAACAACATCGAGAGCCTAAGATCGGTCCCATGCTCTCATACTCCTCTGAAACAATCATGTACCTATGTAGGGACCCTTTCCCCCATCGACACCTGAAGAAATATAGTTTGTTTGGGCCGAAGACATGACCCAAACATGGTGTGAGAAATAAATCCCAGTAGGCACTCACCAAAGGCCCGTGCCCAACTGTCAGTGAAAATGTGCAACAACAGTGTGCAGTAATAAATGCAATAAACTAATAAGTACTCAAAAGTAACTAACCCTACCAGGAATATTTCCATTTTAATATTCATTTAACCATGCCAAGACCATGCTTTAACTTGGTAGGTATAACATTTAAAAATAACCTCGGTGAATATTTACGATAACACTGTCCTCAGACATACTATCCTTACCCTCAGGTAACTAGAATCAAAACCTGCAGGTGATTGCCTTTATGCTAACGAATATTTCCCTCAGGAATACGAAGTGTTACCCATAGGCACAAAATCTACTACCCACAGGCATAACAAATATTTCCCTCAGGCTAAAAGAACCAATGCCCTCAGGCTAAAGGAAACACTGCCCTCAGGCTAAAAGAAACACTTCCTGCAGGCTAAGAAAGTAACCGGGCCAAGCCCAAAGCATAAAAATGCAATTTATATACACTTTCTCTCAAGAAAATTAAATACACATTATCATCATGGAATACCCTTGGGTATCTAGGCCAAATATCTAAACAGAGGAACGCACCCCAGGGGTGGTCCTTGATCCAATCAGTGATCCCAAACAACAGTTTATAATTACATTTAATTACCTATAAAATTCTAGGTATTTAAAATATCCAAGGCCTCAGCCACACGACACCCAAACATGGGTTCGTAGCACAATGATACAAAATTTCAACACCACAGTTGGAAATAAACATCAGACCACCTACCTCGATCGCCCCTGATCGGTATATGTGAACGTCACCTCCTGAAACACATGATAGAGGCATAGATCTGAGATAAAAAACTACACAATCAACATAAAATAACTACCCCTTGGGAAATAATTGGTAATAAAGGCTCTAGGATAAGGAAGAGCTTACCCGCGTGGTTCAAAGGAGATCAACGACGTAGGAATTGGGTCCCCGGTGTGCGGTCGGGAGATTCTCCAAGCTCCGACTGTCTCTCCCGTTCTCCTTCGGCATTCTAAGCTTCCTCTATGAACAAAGGAGGCTACTGCCCATTTTAAGAAAAAAAACAAACAAACTACACGGTGTGTACTCTCAAGTACACGGTGTGTACTTTTATCATTTAACTATTCCACTGGCAGCTACGTTTTCCACCACCGAACTATTCATCTGTCGACATGAGTACACGACGTGTTTTCATGATTACACGGCGTGTACTGTCACTCTGCTGGCGGCTACCTCCACTGCCTTACTATTCACCCGCCAAATGAATACATGGTGTTTAAATACCAAGTAAACGACGTGTAGTCAGTTTTTACACCCTTCATCGCCGACAGGCCTACACGCCATGTATACCCATCCCACATGGCTAGAGTACACAACGTGTGGAAAAGTACATGGCATGTAGTCACAAAATTTGGGATTTTCCCCCATTTTTATTATTTTCTCAAAAACACTTAAGGAAAAAGGAAAAGAAGAAACCCGTACCTCAAGAATAAGAACCGGGTTCTTACAAACTTCCCCCCTTAAAGAAATTCGTCCCTGAATTTCCCTTCCAAGGGTGGAAAAGATAAAGCTATGAACAACTCCGGCCACTGAGCACGTACGTTGGTCTCCCACTCCCAGGTTTCGTCCTGTACTCATCCAAACTTCCATAGCACCCGTAAGAGAGGAACTGACCAGACTCAGAGAACCTTTGTGCTCCTATCAACAATACGAATAAGATGCTCCTCAAAGGATGCATCAATCTAAAGCTCAACCTCATCGGGCTGAAAGACGTGAGACATGTCTGAATGATAACGACATAGTTGAGATACATGGAAGACGTCGTGCATGGCCCGATACCTCTGTGGTAACTGCAACCGATAGGCAACTGGCCCGACTCTCTCTAGAACCTCAAACAGACCCACATACCTCGGTGAAAGTTTACCCTGTCTCCTGATCCGCCTGTGTCCCAACCTTGGTGAAACACACAAGAAAACCTGATCCCCGACCACGAATGCCAAGGGTCATCTGCGGCGATCGACATAAGATTTCTGATGAGACTGTGCGGTAGCCATCCACTTCTGAATCAACTAGACCTTCTCTGAAGTCTCTTGCATGAGACGTGGTTCCAGTAAAGCTGCCTCACCTACCTCTAACCATCACAAGGGTGATCGGCATGACCTACCATATAAAGCCTCGTAAGGTGCCATCTAAATAGTTTCCTGAAAATTGTTATTATAGGAAAACTCGACTAGGGGTATGTGCCTATCCCAAGAGCCCCCAAAGTCCAGGTTGCATGCACGCAATATGTCCTCTAGCACCTGTATCATACAATATGACTGGCCATCAGTCTGAGGGTGGTAAGTTGTGCTCCGAAGCACCTGTGTACCCAGTGCCCTATGAAAAATCTGCCAGAAATGAGACATAAAATGGGCATCCCTATTTGAAACAATATAATGAGGGACCCCATGAAGGCGTACTAACTCTCAGATATATAACCTTCTGAGCTCGTCAACACTGAAGGTCTCCTTGATCGGAAATAAGTGAGCTACCTTCGTAAGTCTGTCCACAACAACCCACACGACATCATTGCCTCAAGGTGACCTCGACTACCTGGTCATGAAGTCCATCACAACATCATCCCATTTCCATTCCGGAATGAGAAACTGCTGTAACAATCTAGCTGGCCTCTGATGCTCCGCCTTCACCTGCTGACAGGTGGAACATCTCGTAACAAAACCAGCTACCTCTCTCTTCATACATGACCACCAATACTGACGTCTCAAGTCACGGTACATTTTGGTAACTCCAGGATACACTGCCCACGCTGAAGCATGAAACTCCCACATCAACTCCCCGCGTATATCCCTTGAAACCCACACTCGTCCATGGATACGTAGTACCTCGTCATCGCCTATCGTCCAACCAGGAGGAGGGTCCTCACTTGCCACCGACTCCTGTAGAAACAGGTCTTCTAAATCAAATAGCTGTCTCATCCTCACTCTATCCAGGAGGGTAGAGGTCACAACTAAGGAAGAAAGATAGGGTTTCCCCTGACTCTCATGCACCTCCAAATTCATCTCAGAGAACAAATACATAAGCTTCCACTCACCACTGGCCTCATGAGCTGCCTGTATCTGAGTCTTCCTGCTCAGTGCATCAGAAACTGCATTACCCTTAACAGGTGTATAGGAAAGCTCAAAATCGAAGGACTGTAGGTATTAAACCCACCTCTGATATCTCAGGTTCAATTCACGCTGAGTAAATATATATTCGAGACTTTTGTGGTCGGTGAAAACCACAAAATGCTCTCCCAAGAGATAATGTCTCCAACAGCACAATGCATAAACAACTACATCCAACTAGAGGTCATGCGTTGGGTAATTCCTCTCATGTGGGCTCAACTACCGAGACCCGTACACAACAACTCGATCACCCTACATCAACACAGATCCCAACCCAATACCTGATAAATCACAGTAAACTGTATAGATCTTCCCTTTCTCTAGAAGTATCAGGATTGGTGCTGATGTCAACCTTCCCTTCAGCTCCTGAAAGGCTGTCTTGCAAGCTTCTGACCAAACAAACTTCACACTCTTCTCAGTCAAACCCGTCAACGGTGCTGCTAAGTAGGAGAAGTCCTGTATAAAGCTCCTTTAGTAACCATCTAGCCCAAATAAACTCCGTATATCAAACATGTTCTTAGGATGCTCCCAGGAAACTACTGCTCTCACTTTCTCTAGGACCACAACAACTCCTACCTTTGAGATGATATGACCTAGGAAGTGTATCTGGTCCATCCAAAAGTGGAACTTTGAGAGCTTATCATATAACTGATGCTCTCTCAGTGTACTCAGTACGATCTCAAGATGGGTGGCATAGTCGTGTCGAGTGTGAGAGTACACCGAGATATCGTCCACAAAGACTACCACAAAGGAATCCAGATAAGGATGGAATAGACGATTCATCAGAGCCAAGAAAACAGCTGGCGCGTTCGTGAGTCCGAATGGAATAACCAAGTAATCGTATAGACCATATCTTCTCCGAAAAGCTGTAAGCGGTATGTCTGATGGTCTAACGCATAACTGATGATATCCGGATCTCAAGTCAATCTTTGAGAACACTCGTTCTCCCCAAAGTTGATCAAAGAGATCATCGATCCTCGACAAGGGATATCAGTTCTTAACCGTCAACTGTTCCACCTTCCGATAATCCACACAAAGTCTTAGGGTACCGTCCGCCTTCTTAGCAAACATGACAGGCCAACCCCAAGGAGAAGTACTGGGTTAGATGAAACCCTTTTCCTGTAACTCCTCTAACTGCCTCTTGAGCTCCTGTAAATTTGGTGTAGCCATCCTATAAGGAGGAATGGACACTGGTGCTGATCCTGGTATAAGCTAAATGGAAAAATCCACCTCTCACTCTGGAGGAAGACCTGAAAAGTCGTCAGGGAAGACATCCCTGAAACAATCAACTACTAAAGGGAAATACTTTTGACAAAGTCCCCTGATCATCCAGATATAAACTCGCAATCCGGGCTGTCACACCAGGGAAGACATCCCTGAAAAGATCAACTACTGGAGGGAAATACTTTTGACAAAGTCCCCTGATCATCCAGATATAAACTCGCAGTCTGGGCTGTCACACCACCTCGCCCACGATGCTCGGGTCCAGCTCGGCTCGCCTGGACATCCCATTCGCCCTTGTATAGAAACTCTCCGCCCCGTGGTGACGTAAAACTCACCCTGTGACGATAACAATCCACAAAGGCTCGAAAGGGAACCAACGAGTCTATCCTAAGAATGACATCATAGCTCGTCATCTCTAAGACGTAGAGGTCCCATAGGAAGTGACACCCACCAACCACTAGGGGGAACTCCCTGCACTGACGCACACCTACCATTATACTTCCCAACAGAGTGTCTAGCGCCATAACATCAGAAGAAGAAGAAACACAGAGCCCAAGGATCTCCACAACGGGCACAAATATAAATCTATGTGTAACACCTGTATCGAAAAGTACAGAAGACAAAACAAAAGAAACTAGAATAGTACCTCTGATAATGGAAGGTCTGGGATCCTGCTTCTGTTGGGTTTGTAGCACTGCATATGCCTTCCCAATTCCGTGACCCTACGACACAGCTTAGATACCCTGAGCTAACCCGCCCTGTTGCCTCTGAGATCCTGGTGTCTGTTTACCATGGCCACGACCACCACCTCTGCCTGTACGTCCTGACACATACCAATTACCCGACTGGTAAGAAGATGTTGGTCCTTATCCCGCACATGGAGTCTGCACAGAACCCCTCTCACTAGCCACCAGTAGGAACGCCCTACAAAAGTGCTGCAGATAACCCATCTTTCTGCAAGCTCGACACTCCATTGGGTCACGGGTACACTGAGGTCTCTTGTGCCCCTCTCTACCACACTGGTAGAATATGACTGGTCCACCTGAAGTAATCGCCTGGCTAGTACTACCACCATGAGAGAAACTCATCTGTGTCTTCCTCTTCTCGGTAGAAATAGTACCAGAAACTGGTACTGAACCGCCCTGGCCCACACCACTAGCTTCCCGAAGGTTCCTCTCAGTAATCTGTGCCTGGTTCACAATATCATGTACCGTAGGCAACATGAAAACGTCCACCAATGCTCGGATGTCATACTGAAGACCATCATCAAAGCGTATAGCTCTCAATGCCTCATCACCCACCAGAATAGGTGCAAAACACTGAAGATCGGTGAAGCGGGAAAAATAGTCCATCACTGACATAGCACCCTGCTGCAGATTCATGAACTCTCGAGCTCGATCTTCCCGCCGCATCTCTAAGTAGAAGAAGTCATAGAAATCTTCCTGAAAATATTCCCATGCCATGTCATGATGATGCTCGGACTGGGTGGTAACATACCACCATCTCTTGGTGGAATCACGCAGCATGTATGTCACGAGATTTACCCTCTGCCCTAGAGGCGTCTCAAGATGCTCAAAAATAGTCTACACTGAATCCAACCATGACTCCATAGCCTATGGTCTGACATCCCCTGAAAACGTAGGCGGATGCTGCTGTTGGAATATACGCGTCAGCTCTGCCATAGATGTGGCGGCCTGCGGTGCTCCCTGGAAGGTCTGCATGAACCGCATGAAGCCTTCACAGAACTGCGCCTGTGTCTAGTATAACGGCTGGCGCCACATCTGGATATGATGGAGGATCCATTGGTAGCCCATGGACCACCATATCTGGAGTATAATAGTTTCCGCTCTCCTGGATAAAAACTCGAGGTCGTCTCAGCGGCATGACTCTATAAGGTCAAATGCACACCTTAAATAAAGATTTACAAAGACAGAAAACAAGGAGACCAAGAAGGGAACAAGAGAAAGAAAGCCTTTAAGATTTACAAAACTTGACTACATGGTGTGTATAAAATCAACACGACGTGTTCTTACAAGTCATTCACATGGGCATGTACTCTAGCTAAAACTGATCGTGTAACACCCCAAACACACGGTGTGTTGTCCACACACACGGTGTGTACTTTAATCCTCCTTTCCTGCCCAAGTCCTTATGAATATCCTTTAACCAAAACTACACGGCGTGTCCTAGAGAGACACGACATGTACAGATTAATTTCCAACTTTCTGTGTTGTTAGTGACATGGCTGATCACTCAGCTGACACTACACGGCATGTTACACCCACACATGGCATGTACACAACTCCGTCTTCCCAGCCACACGACCAGGTCCACACGGTCTTTCCCCGGTCAAGACTACATGACGTGTCCCATAGGTACACGATGTGTTCAAGAAGAGGAAACACCGACCCATGTTTGTTAGCTACACGACTGGGTCCCCAGGTTAAACTACACGGTGTGTTCATAACCAACACGGCGTGTACAAGAAAAAATTTCCTCCGTCTGTGTTGTTAGTTACACGGGCGTACACAGGGTCCACACAACACGACGTGTGAAATAAATACACAGTGTGTTCCCTCTAGAACTTCCCCATCCTGTGTCTATGCCCACATGACCTATGACACAGTTAGCTACTACATGGCGTGTACTTAGGGTACACGACGTGTACTCAAAACTTTTTCTCTTATTCCCGAACAGAAGAATACATGGCGTGTAGTCAAAACCATACGGCTTGTATTCTGGGTTTTCCAGACAACAAGCCTTAGAAACTACTCCGGAACCTAGAAAAACACTCAAACAAACATCTAAGTTCCAAATTTTGATCCGTGAGGGCCCATACTCCCCGAGAATCAAAGCTTGGCATCTTATACATGTTATAACAAGGTAAACTTGTTAATGATCCGCCAAATTCCAGTTGTTGAGGGACCATACTCCCCAAAAACCAGAGTTTGGCATTCATTCTTTCAACAACCTCACACAAGAATACCCTATCAAATAGCAGGTATTTATCAAATTAGCTATCACAACAGCATGATTTTCTAGCACAAAAACCATCACAACAACATGCAATTTCTAATGCACCTATATAGCATGGAAAGAATGCATGACATGTGATTTCTATCATGTGACTAAATGATGCATGAGATGTCATACCCTCATATCATCGGATTAAAACTAAATAGAACCCAAGTATAACATATAAACAGCATACAACAAGTGCATTACCCAACGGTGAAAATCATATCAATTATAAAATTTTAAAATCATAAAAATTGCAATAATCGAGGTAGACTGGATTTTCCCTATACATAGGTTATCTACTCCCGGGCACAACTTATTACCAACTACCATTTCCATCCTATCCCTGACTAAGGCTCCAAATAGTAAGTCAAAGAAAAGAACCCCTCTGATACCACTTTGTAACGTCTCGGATCCGAGTGCCACGCCATAGGTTCCCCGAACACGGTTGGTAACATGACCTCAAGCGCATTTCCCCAAATGCCAGAGGCTTCCGACTAGCAGCGAGGGCCTGGGTATGATAATGGGGAAACTATTCCCTCATTTTTCAAATTGTAGTGCAACAGAAAAGATAAATAACATACAAATAAAACAGCGGAAGCAGTAAACAACATACAACTGAAGTAAAAGAGAACCAGCCGTCATATATATATAGAGATGCAGCATGTCACAAATTCTAAAAAAATAGCCAGAACAGGATACACTGCAATAAAATACAATACATCTCAAAGTACAAGGTATAACTAAACAAAACAAAAAGTGCAACAGGAACTCAGCAGCATCGCGAGCCTAAGATCGGTCCCATGCTATCCTACTCCTCTACAACAATCATGTACCTTTGTAGGGACCCTTTACCCTATCGACACCTGCAGCAATATAGTCTATTTGGGCTGAGGACATGACCTAAACAGGGTGTGAAAAATAAATCCCTGTAGGCACCCACCAAAGGCCCATGCCCAACTGTCAGTGAAAATGCGCAACAACAACGTGCAGTAGTAAATGCAATAAACTAAGCAGTACTCAAAAGTAACTAACTTTACCAGCCATATTTCCATTTTAATATTCATTATCCATTCCAATCCCATGATTTAACTTGGAAGGTATAACATTTAAAAATCACCTCGGTGAATATTTATGATAACACTGTCCTCAGACATACTATCCTTACCCTTAGGTAACCAGAATCGAAACCCGCAGGTGATTGCCCTCAGGCTAACGAATATTTCCCTCAGGCGTACGAAGTGTCACCCACATGCACTGAATCTACTGACCACAGACATAATGAATATTTCCCTCAGTCTAAAAGAACCACTGCCCTCAGGCTAAAGGAAACACTGTCCTTAGGCTAAAAGAAACATTGCCTGCAGGCTAAACAAGTAACCGGGCCGAGCCCAAAGCATAAACATGCAATTTATATAAACTTTCTTTCAAGAAAATTAAATACACATTATCATCATGGCATACCCTCGGTTATCCAGGCCAAACGGCTAAATAGAGGAATGCACCCCAGGGGTGGTCCTGGATCCAAACAGTGATCCCAAACAGCAGTTTATAATTACATTTAATTACCTATACAATTATAGGTATTTGAAAAATCCAAGGTCTCAGCTACAAGACACCCCAACATGGGTTCGTAGCACAATGGTACACAATTTCAACACCACAGTTGGAAATAAACATCAGACCACCTACCTCGACCGCCCCTGATTGGTATATGTGAACGTCGCCTCCTGAAACGCACGAGAGAGGCGTAGATCTGAGATAAAAAACTACACACTCAACATAAAATAAATTCTCTTTAGGAAATAATTGGTAAGAAAGGCTCTAGAATAAGGAAGAGCTTACCCGCATGGTTTAAAGGAGATCGACGACGTAGGAATCGGGTCCCCGGTGTGCAGTCAGGAGATCCTCTAAGCTCCGACCATCTCTCCCATTCTCCTTTGGAGTTCTAAGATTCCTCTATGAACAGAGGAGGCTACTTCCCATTTTAAGCAAAAAACAAAAAAAAAAACAAAAAAACTACACGGCGTGTACTCTCAAGTACATGACGTGTACTTTTCTCATTTAACTGTTCCACTGGCGGCTACTTTTTCCACCGCCGAACTGTTCATCCGTCGACATGAGTACACGACATATTTTCATGATTACACGGCGTGTACTATCGCTCCACTGGCAGCTGCCTCCACCACCTTACTATTCACCTACCGACTGAATACACAACATGTAAATACCAAGTACATGACGTGTAGTCGGTTTTTACACCCTTCATCACCGGCAGGCCTACACGCCCTGTGTACCCATCCCACACGGCCAGAGTAAACGACGTGTGGAAAATTACATGGCGTGTAGTCACAAAATTTGGGATTTTCCCCCATTTTCCTTATTTTATCAAAAACACTTAAGGAAAAAGGAAAAGAAGAAACCCATACCTCAAGAATAAGAACCGGGTTCTTACAACAATATCTCTTTTTGTACACATTTTTTTGAAAGGTTGGGGTCGAAGCCTCATTTATTATTGAATAAAAGAAAAGACCTCTTTAAATGGGTAGAGGGAGACCCATTACATAGCCTGAAGTCCCAGTGGGAATTTATCCCATTACATGGACCATAGACCTAATTTTTTGGCCCAAGGCCCATTCTATGAATAGTACTTCTACAGTACTTGCCTGTTACAATACCACATAGTACCCGCCACCACAATAGTGCTCTGCCGCCGCTATAGTGAACTTCCGCCGCTACAGTGCCCCCGTTGCTATAGTGTCACCGTTACTACAGTACCTGCCCCAATGGGTTTTGAACCCCCATTTTTCATGTAGGATAATGGGGTGCTTACCACCAAGCCAAACCCCAACTGCTCTTTTTGTACACATGGTTTGACACTACCGGGTGATATGATTTGTGAATTCACAAACTCCTCACAAACCATTATAATCAACTTAAATATAAGTTGGCTATGAATAACCTAGGATGAACCTGAGGGGTCATAGATTAAGGAATGTTTCATAATTTATAAATCCAAAAAATGACTTTTTATGATTATGTGGTTTCTCATTATGATAATTGTTTTTTACTCCATACTTTTAGTTTTAGTAAATGGATAAAACCTGAAGAAACCACACTAATAGTGATTGTGAAAGAAAATACAATGATTTTACTCATGAGAAACTGAATTCTATGGGTGTTGGAATGAAAAATATTTCTAATATACAAACACATATTTATATATATTTTAATCATTATGGACTTCCAAATCATAAAAGTATCCACCTTTTTTCAGTGGGTCTTCTGATCCACTTGTTGCTGAAAAATATATTAGCACTACTAAAAATATATTCTCTATTATCTAGTGTTTAGATAATGAGAAATTTATTTTAGATGTATATTGGTTAAAAGGAGAATCTGACCATTTATGGAATCTAATAAAGAATACGAGGCAACAAGATGAAATTAAATCTACGGATTGGGATGATTTCAAGAACTTATTTTTCAATAAGTACCATCCTTTTATTATTAATACCAATATAGAGAAATAGTTCCTTGAGTTGAAACAAAGGGATGATGAATCTTAAAATACCTTTGAGGCTAATTTCATGAGACTTATGATGTACACTTTAGGAATTATCATCCAACCAAAAAGTAATGTTGATATGTTCTTCAATGGCTTAAAGCCAAGTCTCACAAGGTTGTTGGCCATAAGAGTATTTAGTAGCTATGGAGAGATTGTTTTCTATGAAATAAATGTTTAAATGGAGGTAGAAGTCACATACCAATATCATGGTTTTGAAATGAATAGGATTATGGAGTTTAAAGGAAAATCTAAAAAACATGAAGAGAAAAAGAGGACAATTCATTTATTCTCTAAGTGTGGAAACAAGCATGGATGAAATTGTCTTAAGGGTTCTAATAAATGTTTTAAGTGTGGAATGGAAGTTCATCGAGATTTTTATTTCCAAGGTGATGGGAAATAATCTGCTAATAGTGAAAATAGAGAGAAAGTGGCACAAAATGCACCTCCCATGATTCAGTTCTACTAGTGTCTAGAGAATGGGCATTATGTTGACCAGTGCCCAAACCCAAGGTTTAGTGGTGTTGATCGACATTAAAAACCTCTTAAGCCATGGGACAAGGGGAAATCTCAAGTGATCACTATTTGTAATGGGGGATGTGATAACTACATTTTTTTGAAAAGAAGATGTGATAACTACATGGTGAAAGGTATACTTACCATCCACTCTAGAACTTCTAATTTATTATTGGATTCTGGAACTACAAACATATTCATATCTACATAATTTTATAAGGGTGTTAAGATTCAACCCAAATGATTATATGTGGAATTAGTAGTGAAAAACCCTAATGGTATGATGATTACATCTCAAGTAAATTATTAATCTCTAATTGAAGTTTGTGTGAATGTATTTCCTACAAATATATCATTTTTCCTCTCGTTGAATTTGATTTCATCTTAGGAATGTATTGGATTTATTTGTATAAATCACAAATTAGTTTTCATGGAAGGGATGTTACATTTTATGTTTCAAAAAACCTATGATCGTCTATCAATGTGATGATATGTATGAAATTTCTATGGAGATTACATTCAGTGTAAGGGTATTAATTCCCATTCAGAATGGATTTTTAGCTCAAATGGTTGGGGATAAAATTGTCATCGATGATATTCTTATTGTTTGTCAATTTTTGGGTGTCTTTCATGAATATTTTCCTAGTATTACAAAAAAACGTGAATTTGAGTTCTCTATTGAGATCATACCTAGTTATACAACAATTTCAAAGAATCCCTATATAATGACCTAAATTGAGTTTTAAGAATTGAAGAAGCAGATCAAAGAAAACCTTGATAAGGGATTCATTTTTCCAATTGTTTCACCTTGGGGTGCACTGGTTCATCTTGTGAATAAGAAAGATGGATCAATGAGACTCTGTATAGATTATCAGGAGTTAAATAAGATCACAGTCAAGAACATGTATCCTCTTCCCCATATTTATGACTTGTTTGATCAACAATGCAAGGATTAATACATTCCAAGATTGACCTTCATTTTGGATATCATCAATTAAGGGTCAAGAAGAAGGATATACCCAAAACGGAATTTTGTACAAGGTATGGACACTATGAGTATATTGTGATTCCTTTCAGTCTTATTAATTACCCTACTATATTTATAGATTTAATTAATATATTCTTTAGCTACTAGTTATATTAGTTTGTGGTACTATTTATAGATGATATTCTTATCTATTTAAAGATCAAGGAAGAGAATGAATATCACTTGAGAATTGTACTAAATACACTAAGGAAGGATAAAATATGTGACAAATTAACAAAGTGTGAATTTTAGATGTAAAAGGTTTAATTTTTGGTTCATATAATATCAAAATAAGGTATAGTAGTAGATCCATCAAAGACAAAGTCTATTGAATGCTGGCCTATACCAACCACGGTGACTGAGAGATGAAATTTTCTTTGTTTTGTTAGATATTATCGATGGTTTTTAGATAATTTATCATGAATGTATAATACTATAATCAAGTTAATTTAGAAGGGTTCCATGTTCCAATGAACATAATAATGTGGGGAAAATTTCAAGGAACTAAATAGAATGTTAGTCAGCACACCTGTATATACATTAACTAGTAGTGGTGAAGGGTTTATAATCTTTAGTAATACATCAAAGAGAGGATTGGGATTATTTCTTATGTACAAAAACAAGGTTATATATTATTCCTCATGATAGTTTATGATTCATGGGAAAAATTAACCAACTATTGTTTTGGATTTAGCTATGGTAATTTTTACATTAAAGATATGAAGACACTATCTTAATGGTTAAAAATATGATATATATACTGATCATAAAAGTCTGAAATATGTATTGACATAGAAGGAGTTGAACATGCAGTAGAGAAAATGGTTAGAGATGATAAAGGACTATGAATGGTCAATATATTAACACCCAGGGAAAGTAAACTATGTGGCTAATGATTTGATTTGAAGGGATAATTCTAGGTTTTCCATGATGAGGATCACAAAAGATTCAATACTTCTAGATTTTCAAAAGATGGAACTATAAATCGAGAAGGAAGGAAAAAACCATATCTTTCTTAATTGAATGTTCAACCCTCGATCCTTTTTAATATCAAAGAGGCATAAAAGGAAGATTTGGAGCTTCAAAATAAGGTCAGAAATATTCCTGAGTTTAACCTTGATCGGGATGGAATGATAATCTTAAGAACAATGCATGTATTCCTCCAATACCAGTTTTGAAGAAGGATGTGTCAGAGGAAGCTTATAGATCCTCACTGTCCATTAATCCTAGAATTACGAAGATATATAGAGACATGACAGAATACATATGGTGGAATAGAATGAAGAGAGATATTTTAGAGTTTGTATCTCAGTGGTTGGTATGATAGCAAGTTAAGGATGAAAGAAAAAAATTTACGTGGATGTTGCATCCATTACACATACCATAATAGAAGTGGGAGAAAATCACCATGGATTTTTCTTGTTGGAATCCACAAAACATATAAAGGATTTAATGATTTAAGGGTGGTAATCGATCACCTTACTAAGTCATCACACTTCATTGTATTAAGGAATAATTCTCTCTTAATCATAATGTTAAGATATACATTAAAGAAGTTGTAAGGTTTCATGGAGTACCACATTGTTTTATATCTAATATAGACCTAAGGATTAACTCAAAATTATAGGGATTTATTTATTATCCACATGATAAATAATTATGTTTCAGAACTTCATATCATCCTTAGACAGATGGTCAGTCTGAAAGAAAAATGAAAGCCCTAGAGGATATGTCAAGATATTTTTCTCTAGATTTTAAAGATTGTTTAGATCAACAGTTTCCTCTAGTTGAGTTTTCAAACAAAAATATCTTTCAATCAAGAATTAAGATGGCTTCTCATGAATACCTATATGGTAAGAAATGTAGATCCCCAGCATGTTGGGATGGAGTTGGAGAAAGAAAGCTATTGGGGCCTGAGATCGCTGAAGTGATGGCTGAGAAGGTTAAAAATATTTAGCAGCATATCAATGTAGTACAAAGTATGAAAAAAATTTATGCTAATAACTGAAGTCATGATATATAATTTTAAGTTTATGAGAATGTGTTTCTAAGAATTTATCCTTGGAATAAGGTTCTAATATTTGGGAAGAAATGGAAACTAAACACTAGATATATCGGTCCCTTTGAAAATTTTGATCATATCAGGATAGTAGCTCATCGCATGGAACTTACTACATATCTATATAAAGTCTATGATGTGTTCCATATATCTCTCCTATGTAAGTACATTCCTAAACCTTCACATGTACTAAACTCATAGGTCATACCATTGGAGCAGGATCTCTCTTACGAAAAATACCCAGTTAAAATTCCATATCGTACATAGAATGATGTACGAAACAAGACCAATCATCTTGTCAATGTTTTTTGGATAAATGACCAGTTATAGGAAGTTACTTGGGAGATTACAGATATGATGAGGTAGATTAATCCTCATTTTTATGTATCAAAATATTGAATTTTGAGGGAGAAATTCATTTTTAGGGGGTAAAATGTAACACCCTGAGTTTTTGTCAACATTTTTTCTTGAATAAATTAATTTTCACTAATGTCTTTAATTTCACTAAATCAAACATTCATTTCACATGGAAATAAATTGGAATTTTCTACAAACAACATTTACTTGGCGTATGTTACATGCAATATTGAGTTTCCACGAAACAACATTTTATTTTTATAATTATTTAAAAAATATGATTATGATCCATCCATTAAACTAAGTAATATTAATAGTAATAACCAATTTTATAATGTTATTTATAATTATTTTATATAAATTAAACTTTTTGGAAATGAAAAACATAATTTTTGGAAAAGACATTATATGTTTAAAAATACAATTTTCTCAAACGAACTTCTTTTCATGTCCTTCTATAAAAAAATTAAAATTAATTTTAGACATTATTATAAATTTAAATTGATAAAATAAAAATAAATTTATAATTTTTATTGTAAAAATTTACTTAGGGTGAATTTTTGGTATATTTTTGATAAATTTATTTTTTGATGAATTGTGAAGAAAATATTACATTTTTAATTGAAACAACGTTTTCAATGAAATAATTTATAGTGTAAAATTATATATTTGATTGGTTTTAAAGTATAATTAGAAGTTTTTTTATCATTTAATACAATTTATTTCATTGGAATAAATTTACCATTTAAATTAGATATAAAAACATGTCAAACTTTTGAACATTTCACTTTAAAAACACATTTTTTCATTTTGTTTGTGGGATTAATTTTAAATATAATTCTTCCAATTTTTTGAATTAAATTAGGTAAAATAGATTCCATATTTTGAATCATAAGGTCCAAATTAGGTTTTAAGGTAAATTTATTTTTTAGGTATAAAAACATTACTATGGTAAAATAATTATTTACCATAGTATATGTAAAACATTAAACATGTTAAAGTTAAAAATGGTAAAGGGTTAAAATACCTAAAAAATAAAACATTTAAAAGTTGATTAAGGTGTGGATTGACCCTAAAATGCCTCAAAAATATTTATTTACAAATAATTAATGCATAACCCCATTAACCCATCCTTCATCTTCATATATAAGATATATTCTAGAAAAAGTGACACAATATGTATAAAAATATATTATTAAACATAAAATGTAGTTACTTATTTAATTAAACCAATTTCACTATAGATATTTTATAATAAATCTTATATATGGTTTTTATAGAAGCAATGTGATCAATAGATATTTCACCATCTTGATCAGGTGGATATATGAGTAATTATTCAGGAAATATGTCATCATAATATTGTACAATAGACACATACGTTATTATTAGGATATCCTTCTTGTTAATTAATTAATATTATCTAATAATCTCATTTATGGATCCATAATTGGTGGTTTAAAAAAGAATAAACAATTACCTCTTCTAAAAAATAAGGGATTCTCTTCTATCCTAAAAAATTTTAATCACTTCTACATAGCATTAAATTAATTCATTATACAATGAGATTTAATCTACCCCAAGATATACGTCTTTTTAAAAATTATTATATTAAATTCATTTGAAATGAGATAACCTCCATTAATATTAATTATAAAAATCCAAAATAATTTTTCTAAAAAAAATTTCAGTAAGTTTTGTAATAGAAAAATTATTAATTAATGTTTATAGAGATGATTCAATGTTATAAAACATTGGTGAAATAAAATAGAGTCTAGGTCCATAATAAAATAATTTAGTGGCTAAATATGAGTTTATGATGAACATACCTACTGGGATATCATTTTTGAAATCATCCTATTCAATAATAATTATATTATATTTTCCTTACTCCTGATCCCACTTCTAAGATATATTTTCTTGCCACATTGGTAATTAATTTTTATAATTATTTATATCATTATAATTTAATCAATGGATATTAATGGAATTTATCTCACTCTTATACTTATGATCTTGATAGCCTTTTCCTCCACACATGATGAAAACATCAAATCCTTTCATGAAATCTCTATGTTCTTTCATTCTATAATTATTTCATATTTGAAATTTAACCCTTACCTTACTCTCGTTGTCTAAATGTATTTAAAAATTTATCTTAGATATCACATTCTTCAATTTTTTCCACTTAAAATATATTAATTTGAGAACAATTTATTATTCATGATTTCAATTTTCAATATCTCATCATACAATGAAACTTTCTAAAAAACTAATGCCTCTAGAATTTTTAGATTTTGTATATCAATGAAGTGATCGATATCGATTTCAAGACTGAGCACATAATCTATAGAATCCATTATTGAAATTTTAAATCTATCCATACACTTAGATATAACATACTATTCATTTTGTATTAAATTTATATTTTTTCATTCTATTTCTCACGAACCATCTTGGGTACACTTGTAACCCGATAACTGAGCTAGCCTTGACATGACCTGAAGGGAATACCTGATCCCCATGGTTTGGTGACTAGCACCTAGCATCATAAAACATACAAGTGTGAATTATTCTACCATAATAAAGAGGAAGAAAAAGATAAAAAGTCAGTATGTATATCAATAGGAAAACTCCACAAGGATTTAAAGTACCAGAATACAACAAGGATTAAAAGCCAAAGTACTAAAACCCAATTACTAAAATAGAAAAACTGTCCCAAGGTCCCAAAGGACACAAATCACCATGCCCAAAGCTCAATAGCTGGATACACCTCCATGAGATCCCTTCCCTTTGCTTGAGTTAGGAAGAATAAAGTCTATAAACACCCAAAGAAAATTGTAGTGTGTGAGCCTAAGCCTAGTAGGATACCACCAAATATTCCATTATAGATGCCAAAAAAATATATTATCCAAATAAAATCATTAAATTCTCAAAATAAATAGGTTTTTAAATTCAAAATCATATTTAAACAAACATGATATACATTTTCAAAATGATGTAAATATTCTTTCAAAGAAAGATATTTTCTTTATAAGAGATGGAATATTTCTAAAACAGTGGATTATGTAAATAATTTCTAAAAAATAGTTTATATAAACTCAGTAGGCATGTGAAGTAATTTAAATAATATTGGCATACATTTATATCTCAAATATATATAAAAAAGTGAGAAATATGGTCATATGCCAAAAGGTACAATAGTATTAACCAACTATAGGATTCCAAACTCTCCAAGTGATCTCAGAAAAAGGAGTATACTCACGTCCCCCTAACACTGGCTAGAGTTGACTCATAATCCTCCCATCATGGATGTGACCCACCATAGGTATGTTTTAGAACTTTCTAATAGCGTAGTGTGTATCCAAATAACCCACTAACTACCTAAGGCAAGCATGTTATCTTACATGATGGGAAATTTATTTTAAGAATTATTAAAATAAAATAAATCCTATTCTTATATTTCAAAAATTAAAATTTCTTTCCATTTAAAATCAAAATGGGTTTTAATAAAAAACATTTTCTTCTCACAAGATAATACCACTGGGTTTCTATCAAATCATTTTTAAGATGTTTTTCATAAGTTTGAAATCAATTCAAAATAAATTCCATAATTTCCACAATTAATTTTCCACAATTAAATTCAAAAATTTAATTTAAATCATTTTCATCAAATCCATAATTTAAATTCAACAATTTAAATCGAATAATCTCCACAAACACACCCCAATTCAATAGAATTAGGGGTTTTCCAAATTTCAGTGCCATAACCATTTCAAAACTCCCAATTCACTAGAATTGTGTTTTATCAAGAAATCTGAATGAAAGTTTATGAAATTAAATTTAAATTAATTATTGAAATAAACCAATCAAATAAAATTTAATCAATTTGGAAAATCAAAACGAAACCACCTACCTCTTTCCTAAATAACGACACTTAAAATGAAACCTTTTAATGAGAACGAAGGTGAAGGAGATCTTGAAACTCAACCTAAAATAAAGATCCAACATCACATGTCACAGATCCATAAATCCCTAGATGATCCCTCAAAACCCAAGAGAGGAGAAAGAGAGAAAATAGAAGAACAAGAGAAAACACCTACCTCAAAATCGCACCACAAGTGAAAGGAAGATTGAAAGATGATCAGATCGTTTCGGGAGGAGGGGTGCCTCTAAAAAATGACTAGGAAGAGTTTTGGTTCGAGAGAAACAAATTATCAAAAGAATATAATGAGGAGAACTACTAAACATGTGACTTAAACCTGTGGTCTAGGTAATAACATTTACCCAAGGGTCACAATTTGTAGTCCACGCTAGATAAGTTACGCCTAAAATCCCTTCTCCCTAGGCTAATAAACAACATTTTCTCCCTAAATGAAGTGTACCCACAATTCACAATGTGTACCGGATCACAACATGATCTCCCCTTTCATGACATGTATCCAGAAACTAGTACATGACATGTACCTCAGGTACACAACATGTACCTGCTCTGCAGCCTACAATAATCCTAGAAAACGACCTCTAAAAACATTGAACCAAAAAGGAAACTTAATGATACTTATAAAAGAGAATAATTACCCAATAAAGGTAATGAGATGTTATAACCTCCCCACCATAAAAACATTCTTCCCCCAGAAATCCTATGAACAAGCTTCCATGCCAAAGAGATGCGGACACTGTTCATTCATTAGTGCCCCGAGTTCTCACATTTTGTGACTATCAGATCCATGTTTCCATAACACACATATAAAATGTATCACCCTCCCATTAAGTATCTTGGTCTCAGAATCAACTATCATGACTGGATGCTCATTCAAAGATAAATCTGGCTCAATCTCAAGATAACTACATATAAAAATGTGATATGGATCAGATAGATACTTTCTCAGATACGATATGTGGAACACATTATGTTTTGACTTTAGCTATGGTAGAATTTCAAAATGGTAGGCAACCTTCCCCACCTGCCCAACCACCTCAAAAGGTCCCACAAAAAAAGGATAAAACTTCCCTTTCCTCCCTATCCATCAATGACCCAATAGGGGTGAAACCTTTAAGAAAACCTAATCACCAACTGAAAACTCCAAAGTTTTACGGCGTTGATCGGAACAATACTTATATCGAATTTGTGATATCATCATTCTATGCAGTATCAGCTGAATTCTTGTTGACGTCTTTGGCACCAAGCTTGGTCCAACCAAGTAACTTTCACCAACACCTGACCAACACAATGGGCATTTACAAGGCTGAACATACAAGCCTCAAAAGGTTCCATTTTGATCATTCACTAGTAACTGTTGTTGAAAGAAAAATCAAACATCCCTTAGTGATCATCCCAATCCTCACCGAAGTTGAGAAAATAAGAGAAAATCATATCCTCGAAAATCTATAGAGCTCTTTATGTCTTTACATCCATCTGTGTATAGTAGGTCATGCTCATATGGACCTGATATCCCAATGCCTCTGGAAGACCTATACAAAAGTGAGAAGTAAACCAAGGATCCCTATCAGAGACTATAGCAGATGGAACTCCATGAAAACGAACAATATCTTTCACTTAAAGATTTCCCAACTCCTCAACTTTGGTAGTATTACAAATGGGTATAAAGTGATCCGGATTCGTCAGCCTATTGATCACAACCCATATTTCATTCCTCTTTCTCTGGGTACAAGGAAAACCAACCACATAGTCTATAGAGATTTCATCCCACTTTCATGTAGGGACTAGAAGTAGTTGAAGAAAACATAAAGGTTTATAGTGCTCTGATTTCACCTGTCTGCACGTATAACAACAAGAGACAAAATCAACAATGTCCTATCTCATACCTAGCCACCAGAACTGACGCCTCATATCATAGAACATTTTCATGGTTCTTGGGTGCACAACCCACTGGGAATTATGGAAATCCACCATCACTTCCTTTATTGCCGTTGAGGGCACAACAAAGCTATTTCAATAGGATAAAATGTTCCCTTTGGAGAATAACCATATAAAAATTGTCTCTCCATAATAATGGGATTCTATAATGCTATGAAATTCATCATCAAGATGTTGATTTTTAAGAATCATCTCAAGAATAGTAGACGTCAACTACTTACTGACTAAATAAATATCAACCCCTTACTCCTAAACTCAAATATGAAACTTTTCAAATAGATCCATTAGATTCCACTCTTCTGAAGACTCTTTAACTACATAGGTTAGAAGTTTCCTAATCAAATCATCAACAATGACATTTCCTTTACCTGGAATATAAGTGATTTCAAAGTTGAAATATTGCAGGTACTCCACCCAAATCCTCTGCTAAAGATTCAAATCACTTTGAGAGAAGACATGAATCAAGATTCTGTGGTCTAAATACACTGTAAACCTCTTTCCAAAAAGGTAGTGCCTCCAAATCTTAAGTACGTGCACCACTATTGCAAGATCCAGGACATGGGTAGTATAATTCTTCTCATGTGGCCTAAGATGATGAGGTCTATATGCTACTACATGATCATCCTGTATAAGAACACAACCCAAGCCCGAACCTGATGCATCATAAAAAAACCACATAGCCCTACCCAGCTTCTAGAAGATTCAACACTGGCACAGTAGTCAACATATGTTTCAGCTCAAAAAATAACTCTGAGATTTATCATTCCACACCAACTTAACCACCTTTTGAGTCAAAGTAGTCATTGTATAAGCCATATTTGATAATTCCTTAATGAACCCACATTAATAGCCTGCTATTCCCAAGAAGATTCGAATATCTAAGACATTCTGTGGTTTCTCCCAAGCCAAATAGCCTTCACTTTCTCAGGATAAACTGATACACCCTGTTATGGCACAACATGTCCCAATGATTTCACTTAATGAATCTAGAAATCACACTTTGAAAGATTGGAATAAAGGTGGTGATTTCTTAGCAGAATTAAAACTATTCTCAGATGTTTCACATTATCCTCATTGGACTTGGAGTAGAAAAGAATATCATCTAAAAAGTCTACCACAAAGGTATCTAGATACTCATGGAAAATCTTTTTCATTAAATACATGAAAACAAAAGGAGATTTTTTCAAACCAAAAGGCATAAGAAAGTAATTATAGTGGTTGTACCTACTCTAAATGGTAGTTTTCTGAATGTCAGATTCTTTTATCCTCAACTGAAGGTAACCATATCGAAGGTATATCTTAGAAAAAAACTTTGACCCTTTCATCTAATTAAACATATCATCAATCCATGGAAATGGATATTTTTTCTTTATAATGACTTGATTGAGCTTTTGATAATCAACATATAGGTGAAGATAACCATCAACATTCTTATCAAAGAGAACCGGTGATACCCAAGGTGACACACTTGAGTGAATAAATACTTTATCAAGAAGATCATCCAACTGATACTTCAGATCATTGAACTCAACTGGTGCCATGTAGTATGAGGGGATAGAGACCAGCCGAGTAACATGCATTAAGTCAATAGAAAACTCATCCTCTCTCACTAGTGGCAGACTAGAGAAATCTGAAGGAAAAACATCAGGAAACTCGATGAAGACTGGAGGAAGATCACCACCCATTGAATCTCACTCCAGATCAAAAGAAAATACTGATATTACATTCCCTGAATATGGATAAGAAGGTCCGGCTCTACTTGACCTTGGGTCCCATTCTCCTTGAAAGACAAGAGGAACACCATTGAACATGGTAGTGTAGACTCATCAAAGATAACAATAAATATGGGCTTTATTAGCAATGAGCCAGTCCATCCCAAATATGATGTCAAGAGATTTCATATCATGAACCAGAAAACTCTAAGCTATCTTGACAAGATAGTTACTCCATTGGACGATTAAGTATATTAACAATATGGGTTGAAATAAAAGAGTGAGATACACCAATATTGAAAAGTGGATTTACTAATGATGAAGCAATGGTAATGGTTACTCTCATAGTCATTAGATTTGTGTTTTATTCCTCTGGAGACTCTTCAACTGCATGAAGAAGCTTCAATCCAGATGCCTATGGCTGGAACCCTTTTATCATTGAATCATTTGATTTCCCCAAATCTTTAGGAGGATCTGATGATCCTATCCCACTATGTAGAGTAGAGAAGTGATGGTAGAACCTCTGAAATTTCCCTAAATGTCCTCAGGAGCTACAGTTCTAGGGTGCCTCAGTGTAAATCCACCTAGAATTTCCTAGCCTTCCACACTGATAGCAAGTCAAAGAACTTCCTCCTAGAGAAGTAGGAGGTCTATAATGAATCTGCCATTGAGAAATTCTATGAGGATGATCATGATTCCATTTTCATTTAAAGGAACAAAATCTATCAATGGGAGAAAAAGGAACCCCCATTAACCCTGACTTACCTGCCGGGTCCATCTCAACCATCACCCTCTACCCAGTACATCAACATAAGTGGGGATCTATAACAAGAAAACCTAATAACATATATCTAATAAAATCCCCAACTCAAACCATCAATAATTCATCATATCATTAGATACAATCTTAGGATCAAACTGCACCAGGTCAGAAAAGTGATTTTAATACTTGATCATGGTTTTTTCGGCCTGCTCAGGAATGAAAAACTCCACAGACTTGACCAACACCATTGACCCAGGATAGAACTAGTTAGTAAAAAGAACCATTAATTCCTTTCACTCTAAGACCTCATGCTTTCCTTCCATCACCATCGTGTCCCACCATCTCCTGCTTGGTCCCTCCAATACGATGGTGGAACACTTCACCTTGATCACATCAGGTGTCTCCAAGAACTCAAACAGACATTCTATATTTCTCAACCATTCCCCAACATGTTAAGTGTCAGTAGAGTCTTTGGATACTGGTGGCTTCTGGTGAAGGAACTCTTGACAATGATTCTGAAGAACATCCCCCTGAGGATCTATAACTAGAACCTAAGCAGAAACTATAGGTGGTTCATGTCTTAGATCTTGGATAGTGCACACAATCACCTTAACCAAATTTGAATCAGCAATAGGATTTTCTTGCTAAGGTTCAGCAATATCCTCTTCCTATATCTGATTCTAATATCTTATCAGAGGCATGATGCTACACCACATCAGCAAATAAAAGGAGAACATTAGATTAACATTCAAACTGAGTAACAAGAAAAATTATTCTCTATATAAGGAACAATAAGATTTGGATTTCAACATATCCAAATCTTTATTGGGAAAAGACTAGAACTAACCTAGAATATGTCTTTTCATAACCACCCATGGTGACTTAAGGTTCATTACGATGAGATATGGTCAAGAACTCAATCACAACTACCTCATAAGTCCTGAAAAGATTTCAAAAATGCATATGAACTTTAAGAAAAAATATCAACAACCTCCTCTGATACAAATTCTTCACGAACCAGCTCAGGTACCTTGGTAACTCGATAACTGAGATGGCCCTGAATTGACCCGAAGGGAATTCCCAATCCCCACAAGATGGTGACTAGCACCTAGAATCATAAAACATACAAGTGGGAATGATTTTTCCATAACAAAGCATAAGGAAAAGTTAAAAAGACAGTATGCATATCAATAGGAAAACTCCATAGGGAGTAAAAGTACATGAATACAATGAGTCATAAAATCCAAAGTACTAAAACCCAAGTACTAAAATAGGAAAATATCCCCAAGGTCCCTAAGGAAATATCTTACCAAGTCCAAAGTTCAACAGCTCGATCCACATCCATGTGATCCCCTCCCTTTTCTCGAGCTTAGAAGAATAAAGTCTACAAACACCTAAAGGAAAAAGTAGGGTGTGAGCCTTATCCCAGTAGGATACCACCAAATATTCCATAACAGATGCCAAAAAATAGATTAACCAATGAAAATCTTTAAATTTTCAAAATAAATAGTTTTGTAAATTCAAAATCAATTTAAAAAAACATTCTATACATTTTCAAAATGATGGAAAGATACTTTCAAAGAACAGTCTTTTATTTAAAAGAGATGAAGTATTTCTAAAACAATGGATTATGTAAAAAATTTACATAAAACATTTTATATAAATTCAGTAGGCATGTGATGCAATTAAAACATCATTGGCTTAAATTTATATATCAAATATAAGTAAAAAAGTTAGAAACATGGTCATATACCAAAAGGTATGATAGTATTAAATGAATATAGGATTACAAAATCTCTAAGTGATCTCAGAAAAATGAGTATAATCACGCCCCCTGACACTGTCCATAGGTGAATCGTCACCTTCCCATCAGGGATGTGACCTAATACGGGTATGTTTTAGAACATTGTAATAGCGTAAATTGTATCCAAATAACTCACGGAATACCTAAGGCTTGCATGTCTCTTACATGATGGAAAATTTATTTTAAGACTTATTAAAATACAATAAATACCATTCATCCATTTCAAAATTGACAATATATTTCCATTTAAAACCAAAATGGGATTTAATAAAAAAACATGCCATTTTCACAAGATAAAACCACTGGGTTTCTATTAAATAATTTTTAATCCATTTTCCAAAGTTTGAAATCAATTAAAAATTAATTCCATCCTTTCCACAATCCATTTTCCACAAATAAATTCAACAATTTAATTTAAATCATTTCCATTAAAACCATAATTTAAATTTAACAATTTAAATTGACCAATTTCCACAAACACACCCCAATTCAATAGAATTAGAGTTTTTCCAAATTTCCATGCCATACCCATTTCAAATATCCCAATTCAATAGAATTGGGTTTTATCAAGAATTTTAAAGTAGGTTTAAGATACTGAATTTAAATATGTGATTGAAATAAACCAAGAAAATCAATGTTAATCAATTTGGACAATCAGAATAGAACCACCCACCTCTTTCCTAAAGAACGACACTCGTAACGATACCCATCAATAAGAATGAAGGTGAAGGAGATTTTAAAACTCAAACTAGAAGAAATATCTAACTCCACATGGAATAGATCCATCAATCCCTAGATGATCCATCAAAAAACAAGAGAGGAGAAATAGGGAAACTAGAAGAACAAGAGAAAACACCTACCCAAAAATTGCACCATAAGCGAAAGGATGATTAAAAGATGATCAGATTGTTTTGGGAGGATGTGCACCTATGAAAAACACACAGGAAGGGTTTTGGTTTGGGAGCAACAAATTCTAGAAAGAATAGAACAAGTTGAACTGCTGAACGTGTGACATAAACCTGGGTGCGGGCTGGGTCACAACGTGTACATAAGGGTAATGATGTGTAGTCCACACTAGATAAGTTATGCCAAAAAACCTGTCGCCTCGGTCTAAAAACATACATTTTTACCCTACACGATTTTTTCTCACCATTCATGATGTGTACCAGATCACAAAAAGATCTCCCCTTTCATGACATGTATCCAACAACCAGTACATGATGTTTACCTCAGGTACACAATGTGTACCTGTTATGCATCCTATAGAAAACCTATAAAATGACCTCTAAAAACCTGGAACCAAAAAGGGAACATAAAGAAAACATATAAAAGGGAAGACTTACCTAATAAAGGTAATGGGTTGTTACAACCTCCCCACCATAAAAAATTTCTGCCCCAAAAAATCCTATGAAGAAGCTTAGATGATAAAGAGATGAGGCCATTATTCTTTCTTTAGTGCCTCAAGTTCCTATGACACACGACAGTCATATCCATGTTTCCATAACACATGTACCAAAGGTATCATACTCCTATGAAGTACCTTGGTCTCAGAATCAACTATCATGACTGGCCACTCAGTCAAAGATAAATCGGGTTCGATCTCAAGATCACTATAGCACAAAACATGATATGGATAAGATAGATAATTTCTCAACTATGATACATGGAACACATTATTTATCAATGTCAGCTATGGTGGAAGTTCCAAATGGTACACAACCTTCCCCACCTTTTCAATAACCTTGGAAGGCCCCACAAAGTGAGGAGTAATCTTCCCTTGCCTACCTAGCCATCTATGACCCAACCAGGGTGAAACCATTAAGAACACCTAATCACCAACTAAAAACTCCAAAGGTCTATGAAATAAATCAATATAAGACTTATATTGGCCTTTTTATATCAACATTATATGATATATCGGCTGAATCATTGTTGTCGTCTTTGGCACCATGATTGGTCCAACCAAGAAACTTTTACCAACCTCTAACCAACACAATGGGGATTTATAAGGCAGACCATACAAGGCCTCAAAAGGTTCCATTATAATCATAGACTGGTAACTATCGTCATAAGAAAACTCAACCAGCCCTAAGTGCTCATCCCAAGCCCCACCGAAGTCGAGAACACAAGTGTAAAGCATATCCTAAAGAATCTATATAGCTCTTTCTCTCTAGCCATCCGTATATAGATGGTAGGACGTGCTTATTTGGACATGAGATCCCAATTCCTCCTAATTCCCTCTCCAAAAGCAACAAGTAAACCAAGGATCCCTGTTAGAGACTATGGTAGATGTAACTTCATGCAAATGAACAATATCTTTGACATAGGGATATCCCAAATCCTCCACTTTTATATTATCACAAATGTGTATAAAGTGATCCGACTTGGCCAGTCTGTCGATCACAACCCGTATTGCATTATTCTTTATCTAGGTAAGAGGAAACCCAACTGAAAATTCTATAGAGATATCTTCCCACTTCCAAGTAGGGACTGAAGGTGGTTGAAGAAAAACCGAAGGTTTCTGGTGATTGACTTTCACTTGTTGGAGTGTATAGCAATGAGAGACAAACTTAGAAATGTACTAAATCATACCAGGCCACCATAACTACCAACTCATGTAATTGAAACTTTTTGTGTTTCCTCGGTGCACAACCCACTGAGAATTATGGAAATCCATCATCATTGCCTTTCTTTTCACTAAAAGAACAGTGAAGCAATTTCGATAGCATAAAACTTTTCCTTTGGAGAATGACCCCTAAAAAACTGTCTCCCCACCATAAAGTGATTACCTAATTCTACAGAATTCATCATCAAGCTGTTGATTTTGAAGAATCATCTTGAGAAGAGTAGATGTCAACTACATGCTGGCTAAAGATATATCAGCCCCTACCTCCTGAACTCCAATAGGAAACAGTGCAAAGAGATCCATAAAATTCCACTCTTCTGAAGAATATTTCACTTCATGGGTTGGAAGTTTACTACTTAATGAATCAACAATGACATTCCATTTCCCTGGGGTATATGTGATGTCAAGGTTGAAATATTGTAGGTACTCCACCCAATGCATCTTCCAAAGATTCAAATCTTTTTGAGAGAAGATATAACTCATGATTTTTTGGTTTGAATACACCATAAACCAGTCACTAAAAGGGTAGTGCCACTAACTCTTAACCACATGCATCATTTTTGGAAAATCTAGGTCATGGTTAGGATAATTCTTCTCATGTGTCCTAAGATGAAGAGATACACATGATACTACATGATCAACCTTCATAAGAACGTAGCCCAAGCCTAAACCTAATGCATCACAAAAGACCACATAGGCCTGCCTGGATTCTGGAAGAGTCAACACTGGTGTGGTAGTCAACAGGCATTTCAGATCAACAAAAGAACTCTAGAAATTATCATTCCACAAAAAATTCACCCCCTCTGAGTTAAAGCAGTCATTAGATAAGCCATCTTCGAGAAGTCCTTCACGAACCTACAATAATAGAATACTAATCCCAAGAAGCTCTGAATCTCTAAGACATTCATTTGTTTCTCCCAAGTAATAAAAACCTTCACTTTATTAGGATCAATAGATACACCCTATTCAAACACCACGTGTCCTAGGAATTTCTCTTTTTGAATCCAAAAATCACACCTTGAAATCTTGGCATAAAGGCGGTGATTTATCAAAAGACTCAAAACTGTTCTCAGATGTTGCATGTGATCCTCCTCGGACATGGAGTAGACACGAATTTCATCCACAAAGACTACCACAATGGTATCTATATACTCATGGAACATCTTGTTCATCAATTCCATGAAAATAATAGGAGAATTTTTTCTACCAAAAGGCATAACAAGGTACTCATAGTGGCTGTACCTACGTCGAAAGGCAGTTTTTTGAATGTCAAATTCATTTATCCTCAACTGATGGTAACCAAATCAAAGGCAGATCTTTAAAAAACACTTCATCCCTTTCAGCTGATCAATTAGATCATCAATATATGGAAATGAATATTTTTTCTTTATCATGAATTGATTGATATTTAAATAATCAACACATAGGTGAAGAGATTAATCAACTTTCTTAGCAAAGAGAATAGTTGCTTCCCAATGTGACACACTCGGGTGAATAAAGCCTTTCTCAAGAAGATAATACAACTGAGACTTCATCTCTTTCAACTTAGTTGGTGCCATGTGGTAAGATGGGATAAATACCAGTTGAGTACCAGACATTAATTCAATAGAAAACCCAACCTATCTCACCAGTGGAAGACTAGATAAATTCAATGGAAACACTTCATAAAACTCGAAGATGACTGGAGGAAGATCACCACCCATTGAATATTTCTCCATATCAAAAGAAAATAATGATATTAATTTCAACATCTCTAGATAAAATGGTCTGGATCTACTTGACCTTGGGCCCTATTCTCCTTGAAAGACAAGAGGAACACCCTTGGGTGTGGTAAAGTAGACCCATCGAAGATAACAATCAATTCAGGCTTTGTTAGCAATGATCTAGTCCATCCTGAATATGACATCAAGAAATTTCATATCAAGAACTAGAAAACTTCAAGATAGCTTGACATCTGATAATGAGAAGACACAAGGACTATGAAGACCCTACTCTCTTTTCATACCAAGGGGTGTAGTGATATCCATTTCACAATATAGTTGCTCCATAGGATGATTAAGCATATTAACGCTACAAGTTTAAATAAAGGAGTGAGATGCACCAGTATTGAAAAGAGCAGTCACAAATGATGAAGTAAGGGTAATAATACATCTCAAAGTCACTGGAACCATGTCTACTTCCTCTAGAGACTCTTCTACTACATAAAGAAGCTTCATTCTGGATGCATGTGGTTAGAACCCTTTTATCATCAAATCATTTGATTTCCCCATAGTTTTAGAAGGATTTGATGATCCTGTAACACTATGCGGAGTAGAGAAGTGATGGTAGAACCTCTGCAAGTTCCTTGAATGTCTACACAATATGCAGTTCTTTGGTTCCTCAGTGAAAACCCTCATAGAATATCCTAGCTTTCCACACTGATAGCAAGTCAATGGACATCCTCATGAAGCTATAGGAGGCTTGGAATGACTTTAACATTAAGAAATATCATGAGGACCATAATATTTCTATTTTCCTTGGAAGGAACCAACATTTTCAATGGGAGAAAAATAAACTCCCATCGCCCTTGACTTGAGATCCATTCCCATCTCAACCATCAACACCCTATCCAACACATTAGCATAAGTGGGAAGCATCAACAAGAAAATTTGAGAATGGATATATGATTGAAGTCCCAACTCAAACCGTTGATCCTTCATCCTCTCATTAGATACAATCTTAGGAGAAAACTACACCATCTCAGAAAATCGATTTGAATACTCATTTACAGTTTTGTCGGCCTACTCAAGATTGAAAAACTTCACAACCTTGGCCAACACCATTGACTCTGGATAGAACTGGTTAGTTAAAAGAACCTTGATTTCCTTTCACTCTAATCCCTCATGCTTCCCTATCATCACTATTATGTCCCACCATATCTATCTTTCTCCCTCCAGTAATAAGGTTGCAAATTTCACCTTGATTGCATTAGGTGTCACCAATAACTCAAATAGATGTTCTATCTTGCTCAACCATTCCTCAAAATGTTTAGGGTTAGTAGATCCTTTGAATAATGGTGGATTCTAGTGAAGGAACTCTTGAGAATGATTATAAATAATATCCCCCTGAGGATCCATATCTAGAACCTAAGAAGAAACTGGAGGTGGTGCATGTCCTAGAGCTTGTATAGTGTGCATAATCACCTTAACCAGATTCTGATCAACAATAGGATTTTCTTACTGAGGTTCAGTAGCAGACACTTATAGTATCTAATTTGTTTGTCTTCTTGGAGGCATGATTCTACAAAACATCAGTAGATAAAAGGAGAACATTATATTAACACTCAAACTAAGTAACAAGAGAAAATATTCTCTACATAAGGAATAAAAGGATTTGGATTTCAACAATACAAATACTTATAGGATAAAGACTAGAACTAATCCACAAGACATTTTTTTTCTAACCACCCTTGGAGATGTAAGGTTTATTATGGTGAGAGTTGGCTAGGAACTCAATCTTAACTACCTCCTAAGTCCCAACATGATTTCAAAAATTCATACTAACTTCATGAAAGAATATTAACATCATTCTCTGATACCAATTTTCCACGAATCAGCCCATGTACCCTAGTAACCTGATAACTGATCCAACTATGACATGACCCAAAGGGCGTTCTCGATCCCCATAGGTTTGAAACTATCACCTACCATCATACAACATACAAGTGGGAATTATTTTTCCACAAGAAATCAGAACCAAAAGATAAAAATACTGTATGAATATCACTAGGAAAACTCCATAAAAGTACCAGAATAAAATGAGGATTAAAATCCAAAGTACTAAAACCAATGTACTAAAATAGGAAAATATCCCCATGGTCCCTAAGTACACAACTCACCGAGTCCAAAGTTGAACAGATGGATCCACCTCCAAGAGATCCCTTCCCTTTTCTTGATCCTGAAAGAAGGAAGTCTACAAACACCCAATGGAAAAAGTAGGGTGTGAGCATAATCCCAGTAGGATACCACCAAAGATTCCATAACAGATGCAAAAAAAAAGATTATCCAAATAATTTTTTTCAATTTTCAAAATAAATAGGTTTGGAAATTCAAAATCACATTTAAACAAACATGCTATAAATTTTCAAAATGATGGAAATATACTTTAAAATCAGAGGATTTTCTTTAAAAAATATGAAATATTTCTAAAATAATGGATTATGTAAAACATTTATATAAAACAGTTTATATAAATTCAGAAATCATGTGAAGAAGTTCAAACAACATTGGAAAACATTTATATCTCAAATATAAATAAACAAGCAAGTAACATGGTCATCTGTTGAAAGATACGATAGTATTAACCAGTTATAGGATTTCACACTCTCTAAGTGATCTCATAAAAACGAGTATCCTCACGTCCCCCTAACACAACCCATAAGTGAATTATCACCCTCCCATCGGGGATGTGACCCACCACAAGTATGTTTTAGACCGTTCGAATAGCGTAGAGTCTATCCAAATAACTCACCAACTACCTAAGGCTTGCATGTTATCTTACATGATGTGAAATTTATTTTAAGACTTCTTAAAATAAAATAAATCCCACTCTTCCATTTCAAAAATTCCAATTTATTTCCATTTAAAACCAAAATGGGTTTTAATAAAAAACATTCCCTTCTCACAAGATAATACCACTGGGTTTCTATGAAATCATTTTTAATCCATTTTCATAAGTTTGAAATCAATTCAAAATCAATTCCATCATTTACACAATTAATTTTCCACAATTAAATTCAAAAATTTAAATTAAATCATTTCCATAAAATCCATAATTTAAATTCAACAATTTAAATTGAATAATTTCCATAAACACACCCCAATTCCATAGAATTAGGGATTTTCCAAATTTATATGCCATAACCATTTTAAATCTCCCAATTAATTGGAATTGGGTTTTATCAAAGTAATTGAAAGTAAGTTTAAGCAATTGAATTTAAATTAGCAATTTAAATAAACCTATAAAATCAATATTAATAAATTTGGAAAATTAGAATGGAACCACCTACCTATTTTCAGAAGAACGACACTCACAATGGCACGCGTCAACGAGAACGAAGGTTAAGGGGATCTTGAAACTCAACCTTGAATAAATATCCAACACCACATGGAATATATCCATTAATCCCTAGATCATCCATCAAAAACCAAGTGAGGAGAAAGATAGAAACTAGAAGAACAAGAGAAAACACCTACCCAAAAATTACACCGCAAGTGAAAGGACGATCGAAAAGTGATCCGATCATTCCTATAGGATTGGTACCTTTGAAAAAATCCATAGGAAGTGTTTTGGTTCGAGAGTAAAAAAGTATGGAAAGAATAGACTGAGCATAATTTCCACACACATGACTTAAACCTGGGTGTGGGCCGGGTCATGATTTGTACCCAAGGGTCATGACTGTAGTCCATGCTGGATAAGTTATGCCGAAAAACCCATCGCCCTAGGCTAAAGAATAACATTGTCACCCTACATGTTGTCTACCCACCATTCACGATGTTTATCATATCATAACGTGATCTCCCCTTTCACGACATGTATCCAGTAACAAGTACATGATGTGTACCTCAGGTACATGATGCGTACCTACTCTGTAGCCTACAGTAAACCCAAAAAATGAACTCTAAAAATATTAAACCAAAAAGGGAACTTAAGAAAACTTATAAAATGGAAGTATTACCTGATAAAGGTAATTGTATGTTACACAATTTCTTTTTTTTCTCCTAATGAAAAAACATCTAAAGAAAAATTGATTTAAAATAATTCCATCATATGCTCTTTATTTCCTCATCTATCATTGTGATTTAAATCAATGACCATCATTTATCAATATCTCCCCTTAGGTGATACACAAAAATTATTGCCTTTTACCTTTCATCACACCTCATATAGAGTTTTATCTTCTCTAGAAGCTTGATATATTATGGTACCACTAATGGATTAACAGTTACATTGAAATATAAAGGTTTTTATCTTAGGAAACAATCCAACACCGATACACCACGTTTGGGATAATATCTTGTTCTTGAAATGAAATTTTATTTTTCATAACATTAGACAACTACTCTAATATGTTTATAATCATTCCCACTCGAACACCATCTTAATTTTTTTATGGGGGAAATATCTACACTGATTTTTAGTGTTGACAATATTTCAATTCATTCTATTTAGAACCATCTCTAAAAAATAGCATATAGTCAATTAGAACATGGATATCACCAAAAAGTATGAGCCATAGTATTAAATTTCTAAAAATTTATTATAAATTAAATACATGTTCTCTACCTATTCAAAAAAATAGTAATTCATAAGGGTTATTCATAGGGTTCTATTATCTAATAATATTTATATAAATCTGGTTCCTATGGTCTCTACTAAACATGGTCTGATACTAACTATAAAAAATGTTACTCTAGTAAGCCATAATTTGAGGTTATTTTATTATAATGGTATATAATACATATTTTACACTACACATGATCCAATAGATTATTTTTGTCAATATACGAGATAATAACATTATCAATACGTTACATTTGAAATTCAATGTAAATTATAACAATGCATTAAACATTATTAATTTTGTATACCAATCCTTAAGTCATATGAAGTAATCTTCCTAGTTTCCAAAGGAAATGTGAAAAAAATGTTAATGGGTAATATAATATGATCAACAATGGTTAGAAAACAATGAAATATATATATAAATAAATAATACATACATAAAAAGGTTTGAATAAATAATAAAACAATTCCATTTAACTAAAACATTTTTATAATATATCCATGGATGACATAATAATTGAGATAAATAATCTTATTGAGAATAGTAAAGAATCTTATAGTGATGGAATATATAATTTCGTACATCATAACCATACCATCAAAGCCTTAACTAAGACATTATACATAAATGAGTAGGCATACACCAAAATTAAAAATCTATATTGTCTCATAAAACATACCAATGAATCATTGGGATATATAATTATGGGACTCACCCATCACATAATAAGCCTAACACATTAATCATATGAAAATAATATCTTCCAATACATATCATAATATCCCTTGAGGAACCCTATACATAATCATGGATAGTAATCAATAGTTTTCCATATATAAATAGTGGATATAAGAATTATCAATATTACCCCAATCAATAAAATAACACTGATATTGACGTGAGTAGTCATTAATAAATTAATATTAAATTTTTTAATAAAATGAAATAGAAATTATTCATATCAAAGGTATGATAGTGGAGTTATAGTGTATGATATTTTCATCACTTGATGATATAAATAATATATAGTCATTTGATATAATGATTTTCAATGGTTGGTGCCTAAATATATAATATATAATTACCCTCTAATAATTATGAGTATGTCACACACATATTAATAAGCATTAGGTATACAATATTTCCTAGAAGAAAAAGAATTCATGTTAGTATGCCAAGATGTCAAAGGTATGATTTTGTGAAAATAAAGTTCAATCAACCTAAAACTCAATAGAGGATCCACCAGCTACATCACAGTTATAATTCCTCAAAAAACCCCCTATTATAAAAATCTATGCATAATTCCATAAATATATGAAATACATAGGGATTTTAATAATGGAGTTTTTGGGTATGAAATAATTATGGAATTTTAACCACTAGTGAAGGTGGTATATTGAGATGGATTGGTAATATCTATTTAATATTAAAATAATAAATTTATTATAATTATTTAGATAATTTTTTTTTCATATTAAAATGAAAGGGAAACATAATATATTAAAAAACAATGGTACTGATGATATTAGAGAAAAATAACTTGAATTATAGATTCTTAATGTTATAGAAAGTACACCATATAAACCTAAGAACATATTTTAGGGACTTTTGATAGATAATTAGAGAGGTGAATCCTGATTAATGATTTTTGAGTGGTGATGAATGGCTTGATGTGTAGATATTTATAAAAAATGATGGAATTGTTTACTGATTTTTACTTTTCAAATCCTAGTTTTGGAAATTGAAATAAAATTCGAATTCCTATGATTTTAATTCATGTTATATGACATTTAAAGAATTTTTTTTCTTATTTCTTATGTTTTAAATTCAATCATTTCTTTATATAATGTTTTCTTCCTATAAATTTCACTTTTCTATAAATATTTTTTAAAAATCAAAGTTACTATCCTTATCATTGGAATTTACATTATAGTTTTATAAATTTATTTTAATTTCTTAAAAGACATTATATTAATAAAACTACTTATTTTTTATAAATATTTACCTATAATAATCATTACATCATTTTGACACCATAATTTTGTTGTAATAATCACTGTATGCACATATAGTATTTTTATTATTAACCTAAAAATAAACTATTTTAGAAAATTATTAAAAATTTATCATATGATAACCTCTTAATGTTGTTTCCAAATTCATGTTTTTTATTAAAATAAATTTCTATATATAAGAAATTTTTATATTAAATATAAACTCTATATGTATTTTAGAGTCATTTATTTGGAACAAAAACAATTGGAAGCTTTTTTAAATAATAATTATTTTTATTCCATGACACATGTGTGTATTTACACTACTATTAATTAATCAATATTAGTTATTAGAACTTATTAATTATATTAATAACAAATTATTTTATGTTTTTTAATATAAAATTTTATTTATAATGGTTACATTTCTATTACAATATTCATATTGGGTAGTTTTTATGTTAAATGTCAAATTAATCCTAATAAAAACACCACATTATAAAAACTAAACTCTTTCATATAATTATATATGTTTATATATAATTTATATTCCTTTACATAATATTTTCTTCATAATAGACATGTATATTTAATATTTTTAATTCCTGTCAGAGTACGATTCTTTTTAGAGTTCATGATTATGGAGTTGAATTATAATGTTATGTATAATGTATATGCTTTTGTGGAAATTATAGTGAATTTAATTTTCTATTTTTTATTATACTTTAATGATCTAATCATAGGGATTTTTTATGTGATGGATGTTAGAATTTGTTTAGTCATTTATCATGTCTTACATTAGGGAATAATGTTACCCACATAATGGATTATAATGATATGTTCCATCTTATACTTTAAATTGATTTCATTAGACATGATTCTATATTCCATCTCCCTCATAAAATATATTCTCTAAAATCATGGTGAGGTAACTCTGTTATTAGTTCGAGGGATAGGAATCAATTTTGGATCCCTACTATTTTGAATATGATTATCAAGTTTCATAACTGATTACACTTTGAGTTGAGATATCTAGTAGTTAAGGCAGTTGGGTTTGGTTATAATCCATCTTTTTTATTGGAGATACCATTTTCATTTCTCTAGTAAGTACAATCATAATCCCCCTTCATTAAATTTTCAATAATTACATAAATTTTCTTAATGTAGTGCAGGATAAACTACTAATTTATAAAAATATTAATTTCATCCTTCTTCTTGATAAATATTATCTATATTAGTTGATAAGGATTCATAGTCTTGATTGTGGAATGTAGTCTATGACTACATAAAGTTATACATGAAAATATTTATTATAGCTATAAAATATGAGTGGTAGACTGATGAATGATATCGATTCCACTAAGTGTGGAAATGAGAGAGAAAAAATATGTAGTATTATGATATGGAATACATGAAGACCTTTAAAAGGATTAAAAGTTTTCTTTTATCCTTTCACATCATGTTACTATTGGAATTTCATGTCAACAACCCACTTGTTTTTATTTTTCCCCACAATTTTAACAAAAAAATAAGAATAAAATACATTTCAATGTAACAAGAACCTATCCTCATTATAATAAATACTTCATTTAATTATAATACATTCTAAGACTTTATAAATATTATTTTGATAGCCTAATTACAAACCCTTTTCACATATTATTCCATATTCTTAAGAGTATATAAAAATATTTGATGCATCATTGTAAAGTATAATTAACATATAAATGGATAATAATATATTCATTTTAAATTAATTATAAATATATAAGGAAGAGATAAATTAATCTCATTATTTTATGTCGTAAGGATTTAGGTGTCAAATTGTGGAAGGTGATTTGATAAAATTATTTAAAATATTAATTTATACGAGATTATTATGGTTCAAGATCTTTGATTAACTGGATATAGTTTATTAAATTATATCAATTGAATTGTAAATAATGGAAGGATATAGTATTTTTATATTTTAAATGATGTTCTATTAATATTTTCATGTTTTTATAGTTCATTAATTTGTGGTATATATTTTTGGAGTTTTTTATTTTTGTTGTTTTATGATATTTATGTTAATTTTTTGTGAGTTTGATATGCCTAGGTTGGATGATGTTATATTTACTATGGAAATGGAATGAATAAATTAAATTATAAGAACTATTTGGGTTAAAAAAACATGGAATAAATTAATAAATTCAATAAGAAATCATTTAATATGGTAATTAGGTTATGTATTAAATTAGTCAAATTTTATGTGTTGTGTCTTGATTATCAAAAGTGGTAAATTGTATTGAGAATGTGATGCATGTGATAGAGTTAGGTATGGAGGATCATGGTAGGATATAAAACCATGGTTTCTAATATTTAAATAAATAAATATACTTATATATATCATTATATATGTTTTATTTATGTTATGTTTAATGTGTAATTTTACACTACCACATAACACTACACAAATTAGATAACATAACTAATTCCCATATGGATAAGGGTATCATTTGAACACTAAATATCTGTGATATTGTGGAAATATATGACTAAATACTTTCTCACTAATACTCTCCATTTAACCATGTGATATGGTTATAGTTTAGGTATAGTGTGAACATGGATTTGGTTGTGTAATTATGAGGTTTATTTTTTACTATGACATTGTGTTTGGAAATGAGATGGGATAGGAACATCATGATGTAAGATGTTAAGACATTAGGGTGAATGTGTTGGTTGTAAAGTGGGTGTGGACTTCCTTTGTTGTTACATTTTCGTGGTTTTGTTATAGTTATAATATTTTCAAATTTGGGAAAGTGTCACCAAGGGGTCCTTTGGGCCAAAAAATGGGCTTTCAAGCCTTGTTTCAGGCCACTTGGCCTTGGGCCTTCGTGCTATGTAATGAGTCTCCCTCTACCAAGACTAAAAAGAGGTCTTTGATTTAATAATAAATTTAGGCTTCAACCCCAACCTTTAAAAAAATGTTTGAAATCAGGCTATGTCATACCAGTTTAATACATTAGTGGTTTTCGGACATTAGTAGTATTTATTGTTAGGTTATTTCATTTTTGAGTCATAAAATGGTTAATGCATCTTATGCTACATTTTTTATAACCTTTTCATCAGGAACCACATCAAGACCTTGTCGAGGTGGGATTTGAGTGCCGTTCTTAGTCTCGCCACCATCTCTATAATGATCCTTGTGGGGCTGGGTTGTGGAAAAAAATAATCACTAACCACCAACATGAAGGTGATTCCCATACACCACATACACCATTGTGGTATACAAATCAATCCCCAAATATCAATCTCCTACTATAAACCTTGTTCATGAGGATAAACCCCCATGAAACCACCTCCAAAATAATAAATAACCCTTTATAAATATATAGTGGTGAGTATACCCACATACTCAGTAGTCATTTCCCAAATGATTAATATCCAATTCAATATTATTAATTCATAACAATCAATGCAATTAATAATAATTCAAAATAAAATCTTCATAAATCAATACCACCTAATCGTACTCCATGTAAAACACTAGTTAATGCAACATCTCATATATAAAACCTCATAATATACCTCACACAAGGTTTTTTATTTTCACATTTATTGGAATCATTTATCATTATTCTAATGACTGGTTTCTTACCCTCCCAAGCTCACAATTACCTATACTCACCAAATAATGAGATAATTATAATGTAAATTACACCAAAAAATATAAGAGTGACACATATAAACCTTCTATAAAAATATTTTCCTTAATATTTATATAACCATAACATCATCGAGAATAACAAACCTTACTACCAATGTCATATCCCCCACTAGAACTAATAACACAACATCATTAAACAGAGGAATACCACAACCATATACCACACCTTCATACCCGTTCTTGGGATAGGGATAACTAACCTTACCATCCTAAAATGATGTGTTTAATGTGGTCGCATGTGATACCAAGAATAAAGTCATTGGTATATATTGAATGGAGATCCCATCGCTGAAAAAATATCAAAATATAATGATAAATAACCTAGATAATCCAATCTACACAATCAAAGATCAATCCTAGCCTATCATAAATCTATCATTGACATCAGTATCATAATTATCATTTTCATCCCTCCTATAAATTCTTTATGAAAACTAAAATTCCTTAACATAAGAAAACATAAATATTCATTATAGGTATTCTATATTATTATCACAGTAACCATATCCTGATATAAAAATCTCTATGAAAATACTCTATAGAAAAACATGGTGATGAAAAACACATAAATCTAATTTAATTCACATGTTAATTATTTAGTGATATTTACATATTGAATAATTAGATAATCCATTACCTATTATAGGAGTTCACTCTATGTACTCTCCCCACCTATCAAATATAACGAGTGATTTATGATTATTTTAATGTAAATTGTTTCATTATATAAAAAAACCTAATCTCAAACTACACCACAAACTTCATCATTTAATAAAATCACATCCTTGATATAGGTAAAATATAATATGTCAAAACATTAATAATTTTCATCATTACAAGAAGGATAAAAGAATAAAAAATTTATCTTTCACGCAATTTTTTTACATCTCACTAAATACAAAATAACCATCTCTCAAATATTAAATATCATTAAAGGTTCATTACTACTATCCATAAGTAATAGACCCATCAATTCCCCATATCAATTAGATTCACTAATCATTTTGAGTCATTATATATATGTTTTTTATGACATATTTAATGAAATAACTCACTATGTAATGATATAAACACAATATTCTGCAAATAATTTACCCACACACTCACAACCTAATAATCCTTTATCAACTTAGTTGTCTCAGGAATTATAACTTTACCAATATAATAAACCATTTTAATTAAATATGAAAAATTGTAAAAATTATTTCCTTTTAATTTTAACTGATTAATCAATAAAAAAATTAGTACCCAGTCATTTAGAAGACCAATAATTCACCATAAATGAACTTTTTGTGCATAAAAATATCAATATCCCGGTGTACATGGAAATTTGAGTAGAAACAAATAAATGTTTTTATAAATTGGAAACTTGGTTAAAATTATATATTTCTCATAATTTAATAGAATATAATAATTTTTTTATTCCAAAAAGGTGTTATAACTCATGGTTGACTATGGGATAGACTTATTTCACATGTTACATACTGACATAGCCAATAAGTTTTCATGGATCTCCAAATTAACCATCATTGACCAATAGAGGGTTTACCCTTCCATCCTCACATGTTTCCTTTTAAAGAGATCAATAAATATATATAGGATGATCAAATACTATTTCATTTATAATCTCCCCACCATATTGAAAACAAACTTTCCAGGCGATATCAACTTATTCTCACAGTTCAATGTTTTCTCCCATCCTAAAAAGAAATAATCATCAAAATCACTACATAAATTATAATTCCACACCCATACAACTCAAAAAACCTTGTGACACCCCTTTAAGAAGCTAAAACATACCATCAAATTATAGAATCCATATACCTCATACCATCTATGTATTAAAAATTACCACTCATTAATGATTCAAAACAAAATTATCCATCATATAATAAACATAATAATATGTATACATCGAAATACAATAATAAAAAATTATTTTCATTTATAAATTTCATTTGTAATACACCCCACATCAGTGTTATTGATATTATAGAATCTTTTTTTTGGTCCTCATCCTTCAGTATCCATTGAAAAAGTTAACTAATAACTCTAGGATAGTATCATATTTGAGGTTGGTGATAGATTTAGGCCGCCAAAATCGTTAGTAAATATGGATGACCAGGAAGTGTTAGAAAACAAAGATACTAACAATATCACATTCCATAGGATGAGGAATTGGTGGTTATCTAATATGGGCCATGAAATTTTTTATTATAAAATAATTATTTTAACAACCACAACAATAACAACAATAAAATTGTTAAAAACTATATATTTTAATTCTTGAAAATATAATGAACATGTATTATAAATTTAAAATTTTATTCATCATATATCCTAATGAAATAATAATTTACTCTATAGGTCCCTAAAAAATCTATGATTTAATATCCCTTGATTAATATGAAAAAATGAGGTTCAATTGAGCATAATTAACAATTTATAAAAAAACAAACCTATGAATTTCTATAACTAAATATCAAATTTTTTCTGTACTATATGGAACACTACATATTGAGTTATAAAACACTAATATATTTTCAATATAATCTCATTATATCAATATATCATAAATTTATTTTAAAAATAATTATTTTTTGTTGTAACAAAAATTAATTGAAATAAAAAATATATTATTGTACTCAAAATAAAACTCCTTGAAATTATATAAAAATTTCACCCAAATTTAATCAATTTACCTGAAATATGTGATGGATTAAAAATTACCATTGAGTGTTATTTTTTATGATAAAATTATCATTTTACACTTTAGTGTGAAATATAAATAACCCACTATCAAATATCATGAATTTAAAACTAGATTTTTTAAAATTGTTTTTATAAATAAAAATTAAAAACATTTCATTCCCAAATAGTCAAAAACACATCCTTACCACCTCAAAACCTCAGGATAATGAATTTTCTCAAATATAATGTATAAAATTATATAAAAGATACACATTCAAATTGATCAAGACATAATAAATAACATCATCATTCTAAAGAAATAATCCATAATCATTATCATTATTGAGAATTAATCACAAAAAATGAATGAAAGTAAAATATATCATGATATAATGCACTCATCAAGGTCTCCAATTTTTTCTCTCTCCCCAAAACCTTTATTCCTCCATTACACTTGATCCAAAGTAATCACTCCCACATGAAATAAATATTATTGTCCTATATATATTTCACTATAACTTAAATCAAATGGTTCTGAATATCTATATAATCATCAATAAATTTTATATCATCCTTTAAATTTTAGTTTTTTATGAACCTTTTGAAAAAGGCCACGTATATATATCTAAAACTGACATAAAGAACACATCATCCATCTAACCTAAATCTTATGGTAGTGATCAGGGTAATTGTAGATCTTTAATATGTTTAATGATCTCTAAGGATCTGAAAAACCCTAAATAAAACATACATTTTTCACCAATATTCCATTATATCCTAAGCATAGAATTAATAACTCGATCAAACCTAAGCATTTTCAAAACTCTCAAAATCACATCATCTCTAAAAGAATAAATAATAACAATAAAAAACCAAATAATAATGAAATATATGATAAATTATATATACATATAATGATCAAACATCTATAGGGAGGTATTAGTAAACATTCGTTTTTAGAGGTAATTTTTACCCTAATTGAAATTCTAAAAGATGATTAAAATGGGTAAGTGTCTTATTAATTCCAAATTAAAGATTTAAATAAACCCTACATCATATAATATATCTATAACTTTAATGGGGGTACCATTTATGTAATCAAAGACATTATGTATACATTTATTATGAACCTAATAAATAGAGATGTATAAGAATACAGAAATATAACTTCAGCTTAATAATATTTTTTAAGGGAAATTTTAAAAATATTTCAATTTGAAATGAAAATTATATGAATTATCATAAACAAACACTATGATCATTTCAACAGTTCCATGTTATCTAATTATAAATAATATCACATTTTATGTTGATCACTCAAGCTATTAATTTTTTATATTTTATTAATTGCAGTTAGGATTTTGTTACCCTTTACCTAGTAAAAGGAATCATTTACTAATTCCATGAACCATCACAACTATAGGTATTTCAATAGTTATGGTAGTTACCTTTCCAAAATTTACCATGCCACAAAACATCATCTTCAGCTATTTTTTACTCCTTAGATGACTTAACTCAAAATTATTTTTAAAATATATATTAATATGTGTAATATTTTAAAATAAATTATATCTAAATTTATCTTTACCAGCCTTATAAAACTACCATAAATTATGAATATAATTATTTATTCCTCACAAATAAACTACTAACCCCATTTTATCATCTAGTACATTATATTCTATGTGAATGTATAATATTTTATAGTATGATTTTATTAAATCTCCATATGTCATCAATATTGAAATAATAAGGATCTAATTTTTGTTACTACTAATGTGAACTTGGTTTGAGATAAAACCTATAAGGGTGATAAAAATATATTCTTAATTACCCCACACACAAGTGTCAATTATTTCTATACATATATCCTATCAGGGATCTATACTTTAATAATTTAAATATAATGATGTTATGGTTACCTTGATGATTTAAAACTATCAAACCCTAGTGAGTGGCTTAATTAGGCTGGTGACTCTATTAATGACTACAAAATAATCTTTGAAGTTAATTCCTTATAATGAAAATAACATCATAGATTTCATCAAGATAAAAATCCATCCATATCATCCAATGGTATAGGTTAAGAATTTTCATCTATTAAAATACATCATAGTAATATCATAACAGTTTATACGAATGATGTTTAATCCCTAGGTGGAGTTACCTTTACACGTAACAAAATTAAATTTCAATCATTAATTAATTAATTTTTGGTAATAATTTATAAAAATTTGTTCCTATATATCATATGAAAACAATTTTTCATAAATTTTTATTGCCATGAAGTAAATTATTATCATGTTCATATTATTGGATGGCAATTTCAGTCACTACCCCCAAAAAATGATCTTAATATATGTCATTTATCACGAAACCTTAAAATTATTAATGGTGAACTATCATCATCTAATCTCCTCTTTCCAGTAATTTTTACATGGATGAGTCCATAAAGGCTTCTAATTCATCACCCATAAAACTTAAAAATCCATCACATTAATATGTATGGTCAACACCTATAAATAAATGAATTACAATAATAAAAACATAATCATTTTGACTATTCTCATAATAAATTACCAACTATTCCAAAAATAGTCTAATATCACATTTTGAAGCTAATTCACTCATATCCATAGGAAAAAATGATCTCTATTCACCACCTTCTTATGAAGTTTGTAATAATATCATCATATAACAATGATACCACCCACAATCCATCAAAATAAATTAAATCACATCCATTATCTCTCTTACTACCAAAATTCAATCATTATATATCATTATAAATTATCATCAAATATAAAATTCCAAAATGGGGAGATCAGAGAGGTCCCAACTATTATAATGAAAATTTTTATGGAATAATGAAATTAAATCATTAAATTATAAAAAGAAAAAATATGCTAATGAAATAATCACCACATTGAATAAATTAATGTGGGTAATCATAGAGGTATTAAATATCAATTCATGATAAATCTTTAAACACTTGAAACAAATAAAAAATAGGTGGTGAAGGAGGTCACAACCATCAAAGATAATAAAAATATATTCCAAATATCTCTTACATATACTATTAAACATATCTCATAACATCACTCTGATACTAGTTTTTTGGATTCTAATCTAGAATAATTCATTGTATGATAGTAAGTACAAACCCCTCATACATGGGCACCTAGAAAAAGTCAAAAGTATACTCATGATCAACAAAGGGTGGATCATTTTTAGGCACTGAACACAAAAACAATCATCTCATAACTATTCTTGGACGTTTCCATGTGATGCAATACCAAATTTAGAAAGACCCAAAAATCTTGATATATATTAAATTAAATTTATATTGAATTTTACAATATATAATTAAAATAATTAATTATATATTTCTTAAAAATTCCTCAATCCTAGTTATTAAAGTATTGATATAATCTCTCAAGAACTATATGATTCTTGTAATAACTTAACTATATAATGATGTAAATTATCTAAGTACTCAAGTGGATTTGTATATAATTATTATCCTTGTATAGGAATGTTTTTTGTTCAAAAACTTATGTTTGGACCTCTGATTAGTCAAAATAAACTATAATAACTTTAACAATACAATTATATATATTCCAAACTAATAAAAAACTCACATTTTATTATCTCCAAACTTGAACATAGATCTTATCCAACATTAGGATATAACTTATCCCATACAATATCCCTTACATGAATATTTATGTGGACAATTGTAATGGATCAAGACCTCCATCATTAGTACAATGGTTAATGACTAGTGTCAAGGGTTTTTAATACTCAAATAGAACTAATTATTATTTTGAGAATAAATTAAAAGATAATAAAAATAAATTCAAATCCCAAATCATGAACATTAAAGAAGACATCATAATCTAATACCATAAAAACGTATAATGCATGAATTCTATACAATAATAAAAACAGTAAAATAATAAATCAAAAAACTATTACCCCCAACATATGTAAAATAATATTAGGCTCCCATTAGACCTTAAGGGTATATTTATCAATACCCAAATACTAATCTAAAATAATATTTAATACCACGTGATTTGATTATGTATTTATCTTTAAATAACTATTTTATATTTGATATCTTTTGGTATAAGTAACTCCAAACTCTGGTGAATAATGATTTGTTACTATATAAAATTAAATACAATAGAATATATTTTCATGAGTCATAATTGTAATATAAAATGATTTTGTAAAATTTAAAGGATTATAATTAACATAAGAAAATACCATTAATTCAAAAGAAACTATTTTTATGAACCATATGTATTTTTGTTAAATTTATTATTGATGAGTTATATGAATAAAATTCAATGATTAAATTCAATGAATAATTAGTAAAATAAATTATGAATAAAAAATAAATAATTAAAAACCTATAAATAATACTAATTTAATTATTCGTTTCTTAACCAAATTTTTTTATTTAAAATTATGTTTTATGTTATATTATACATGTTTTTGTTTAAATGTAAATGTCATCATACATGAATAATGATTTTTAATGAAATTAATTGTTTATATATGAATTTAAAAAAAATTATAAATCATTTAATGATTTCTAACTTTTTTTAAGACTAATAAATTTATTTTTATGATTAGAAATACATTCATTTTGAAATATATTTTGATTATGTTTTGTATTCTTATATTAAAACTAACTGTTATCACATTTAGAAATTGTAAATAATAAAAGGTATTTAATACCTTTTATCAACATGAATAAATTTGGTAATAAGTTTGACTTATTTTTTATCCATAAAAATAAGTTACTACTATAAAAGTTAATCACCGCGTTAAAGGGTAAAATATAGTAAAGGGGTTTATTAAGAAATAATAATGGAAAATATAATAAAACCTTATCTATAATTGTATCTATAATGGATTTATCTACCATAATTTATCTTATATTAGAAAAAAATTAAATTTTGGGTCCACATTCCTTGGATATGATATTAAATATATATTATGAAATTTGAATTTATAAAAATGTCCAACATTCTCACATATAAGTAGACCCCTCCACCACCCTTTTTAAGACACATGTAAATCTATAATTCCCACTATTAACTACTATAGATTATTCCCTAATAATCCTCTCACAATTTTTTATAACTATTCTTGAGAGGCTTCCCCAAATCCATCTAAACTAAGATGGCTTCAAAGAGAAGATATAATTTCTTCTTGGTATATAATGACTTATAATACTTATTTTTTAACTTTAACCTATAAATTTTCTAAAATATGATTTATCAAACTAAAAAATATTTTTTTGGAATATCTAATATTATATAAAAGTATTTTTATTATTGTAACACACCATTATTTTATGATATGTCTCTTTAAAATTTAATCCCTTCGATAACCTAGGTTAAACCAAACACCAAGCTTAAACAAACGATTATATATTATTTAATTGTGGTAGTTATCACCTAGTCGTTTGAATGGTGGAAATGAATGAGAATAAATAAATAAATAAAATACATCTCACAAATCTTTATTTAATGGATTCATTGGTTAACAAATAATTACCATTGAAAATAAAAACCAATTAAACTTAAAAGATTATTTTTATAAAAAAACTATATTTAAGCCCACAATAGTATTTTATATTAATAAAAATCATTCATCAAAATTATTAAAAGATATTAATTATATTTATATGTTATATATTTATTTTTTAATTCATACAAATAGTTTTATAGGATTTATATTAGAATAATTCTAATTTTAAGCACAAAACCTGTATTTTACTAAAAGGCTATTTTTCCGCCTTTTAATGGTGAACCTATTTTAAAACTAAATTTTGAGAATTTTTTAAATTTTATTTGAAAAAATAAAAATCATTTTTTAAATCATAATAACAAAATTATATTAGATTTAGTTTTTGGTATTTTTTGGATAAGTTTCATTTTTGATGAATAGTGAAAAATACTTCATTTTATTTGAACACTGGCTTTTCATCTAAATACTATATATAGTTAAATTATACCTAAACTGTTATTAAAGTATAATTTTTTTATTTTACATCAATATAACCAATTTATTCTATTTTAGTCAATTTAATATTGAATTTGGATATAAAAAATTTCAAACCTTTGAAATATTTCACTTTAAAATCCTATTATCTCATTGCATCTACAATATTAATTTTCAATATAATTTTTTTTTCCAATTATGTGAATTTAATTTTTTAAAATGTATTCTATATTTGGATTTAGAAGGTCCAAATTAGGTATTAAGTTTATTTCCCTTTTTATTAATAAAGAATTTACCATGGTAAAAAATAAAGGTTTACCGTTGAATAGTTAAAATAGTGAAACAAGTTATAGTGAAATGGTAAAAGATTTAAATAACTAAAATTAATAAAATTTAATATTATTTTGAGATATTTATTTTCCCTAAATAGACTTTATAACATTAAATATCATCCAAATTCGTGGAAATTAATTCTACCTCACTATGGTTGGATTTAATTATAAAATAATAATTATTTAATCACATAAAACCAACCCTCCACATGTATAAATACCACCCCTCATCACTTGATTTCCCCTCACAATCCATGAAGCTTCTAAAATATCTTCCTAAATATCTTCTCCCCACTCTATCAATATACATGTTCTTCTAGTCTCACCCAAATACCAATTTCATTGATTTTAAGTGATTCTTCAAGGATGTGATATTCAAGAGCTAATTTTCTCAAAGAACCTCTCTTAATTTATTTTATTCTTCTAATTTCTCCTCACCTCCTTTATTAATCAAGTAATAATAATTCTAGAACCACATAAATAATGTATATTTATGATGAAAATTTAATATCTTACATCAACCCCTTTTATTACATACTCTTATTTAGAGAAATGAAACCATTGTCCGAATTATGGCGATTAAAAATCTTCATGAATAATGATTTTGTTCATTTTCCATTACCTCCTTAATGGTTGGTCATAAAAATATTATTCTATGAAAATAATATTTTATTAATATTTTATTACTTATTTAATGTTCTGTAAATAATATACAATCATAATATTAAATAAAATGAAAACTATTCGTTATGTTCATAAAAAAACAAAAAATAAACTACTCATTTATCATTAACATTTAATCAAATAAATCATCCTCTTATATGAATGAAAATGATTAATGGAGAAATTTAAATATATTTAAGTGAATTATTACCATTTCATTTCAATTTCGATGTTTTATTTCCATTTGATTATAAAATCCAAAATTATACGCAAATGAACCAACCATGAAGCCATGACATGAACACACCGAAAAAAATGAATAAAATGAAATATTATTATTTAAAGGGTCGTAATATATTATAAAAGTATGGTATAAGGTATCAAAAATATGAATATCATTCTAGAATGAATTTATATAATGTTTTAAACCATTATACATGAGGATAAAGTACCCAAAACTAAATGATAGAATGAGGTAAGGAGTTTCATGTGTCACTTTTTCTAATGTGAGATATATGCCTTATTCACCACTTATTCCTAAACTATAGGGTATGCACTTTCCTTTGATATATCATATCCTGGATATAATTTTCTTCATGCCATTACATTTTTCATCCGATAATTATTACTTTTATGGGAATATGATTAGTCTGATTGAAAATTTGTAAGGGAATTCCTAACCAAATTTTTATTCTTTCAGTTAAAGTTCTACATCTTTGATTATATCATACTAAGCTTTTATATAAAATTATTTTTGAATATATTATGTTGTATTTACACCTTTATTATGTGGATTTATATTTAATATACATATTATATTCATTTTATTAATGCTCACTTTAATGATGTTATATTTATAAGGGACTTTGTTTTAAAAAAATTATCTTTTTAAAAATTTCCCATAAAACTCACTTTTTCTTCCATTTTTGTGTTTTCTAAAATTATTTTCATTTTTTTTAACTATCCACCTATTATTTTTTTATTTTCATTTATAATCATGTTTTTATTTTAAAAAAATGGCTCATAATTTTTATTTTTTCCTTTCCAAAACAATGTTCTTTAAAACTTTTCTGACAAAAATATGGAATGAATGTTTTTTTACTAATACGACATGACCAAATTTTACCACAGTCATAACACCCTAATGTTTTAATGATATTTTTAAATGTTTACATGGATTTTTTAAAATAATTTTTTTACTTTTATAATTTCACATTAATTTAGAAATTAATATTTTTAAGAGTGAAAATGGTATTTTCCTCATGAAAATTTCTACGTTATCATTTGAGATATTTTTATCAATTTAAACATCCTTTATTGAATATTGAACTTCATTGAGGTTGATTTACTATGATAACATCTAACATATTTTATTAAATTTTTATTTGTTATTTTAACTGGGGATGTACTATTTTGATATCATTCACCAAATTACTCAGGATGGTTTGTGATTATGTTTACTTGATGGGGAATGATTTTAAATCTTTTATACTAGTTTCAATAAAAATATATATGTTGATTATGATTCACCACTTTTATATGATTAATTAATTGGACATAGTAAGTGACAAGAGTAGCCTAATATAGCCCATTGATACATCGATATGTCTCACGAGACAAACCAATTTGGGTTTTTGGATAAGGTCTTACCCATTTATTTTTAGATGTCTTTGCTGAGGTCTCTATAGTATGTCTCAAATGTATAGAATAATGTATTCCATCATTATGAGTTATTGGTTTCCGTATGATTATTTTATTTTTTATAGTATCTATTGACATGATTCGAGCTCATGTTATTATTCTGTATGGCCTTACTTGATCATAATTTTATCATTCCATATTATTTATTTTCATGCTATAGTTATTGTCTAAATGGAATGTGTTTTCAGTTATTTACCTTACCATAATTTCTTATGATTAATTATTATATATTCCATTGTATACATACCCTAACTAAGAATCTGAGATCACCCTTTTATTATGTTTTATTTTCCCCCAAGATGCCAGGAAGTTTATTATGATTGTTTTGCAGGGTTAAGTTATAAGAATAATTGTGTCCCCCAAAGATTATTAGTATTGTATTTTTTATTCTCAAATGAAATGTAAGGTTCATGTATGTATTTGGTGCTCCAAAAATACTAAACTATTTGATCATTCGGGATGTGATTACTTATATATTGTGACAATGTAGTAATGTAACCATTGACTTCAGGATACAAGGGTTAGGGTTGTTATAGTTGGTATCTGGAGAAAGTTTTGTAGAAACACTGGGAACTAGATTTATGTAAAAAAAAATATTAAACAATGAAACCCTGTGAAAAAATTTCATTTACTCCCAAGGAAACCAAAATTATGATTTATATATTAGTTATACATAATTTTTTTAATTTAAGAAATGTAGTTTTGAGATTAATATTATGTTTCATAATGTTGGGATATAATCTAGAGTATTCTATTATTTATAAATGGATCATAGTGGAATGAATTGGATCTATATCAATGAACATAATCATTAAAGGGATTTCCCTCTTAGGAAAGATAATGAAGTTAGAGCTAGTGATGCAGTTGGACCTAGAAAAATTATAACTATATTGGGAAATATAGCTCATGTTATGAAAAATAACCTTACCCTTATGGAGTGGAATGATCCCCAATCATTTATAACAATATTATACTGCTTCATGTAATAACAAAATCTATCATTAAATGGGACTAAAAACCCATTTGTTGCTATGAAATAGATAAGTTATTTGAATAAAATTATTCTCACATTGGGAAGTAATTAAAGGGATAAGGTTATCATTGATGTTTATTGTCTCTCTAGATATGTAGATCAATGGTGGTCATTTATTCAAGACATTAAGAAGGATGAGGAAATAAAAAACCTATAATGGAAGGGTTTTAAGGTTTCAGGGAAAAATATTTCCCTTGTGAACTATGAGAAGACATGGAGAGATAGTTCATGATTCTGAGACAAAATAAAGAATAAAATGCTGCTAAGTATGATTCAATATTTACAATATTATTAAGGAATTATATGGACCACATACATAACCCAAGTAGTTAGATTGATCATTTCATTGATACATTAAATCAATTCCCCTGAATGGAACTAGTCTCTCAAACATTATCATCACATGAAGATGTAGTCTCAAGTGATGTAATGACTAGGTTTTGGACATGTAAGACATTGGAATATTTATAATAATATTTAGGAAGATAAGTACTGATTTAGCCATGAATTATGGGGCTCAAAGATCATCAATCCGATGATTTTAAAAATATTAAATATATTTGGTCACCTGCATGCAGTTTCTTTGAAAAAATGGAGTAACACTTAAGAGTAGCCTTGGATTGGACATATACAGCCGTATATGAGTTTATAATGTCATGTTTACCCTAGGTGAAACATAAAGTTGTTTGCACCTGGAGTTTGGTCATGGGTGAGTTGGAAGGGCGTTGAGTGGTTAAATTAATAATTAAATGACAGTTTAATTAATAAAATTAAACTAAACCCCCTTAACATTAGTGAGAACAATTAAAGGAGTAAGTAATCCTCCTCTACTCATTCAGGCTATGGATGAACCGATACTGAATCAAAGTGATGAAGTGTGGATGATCTCTGTTTATGACACTGATTTTCATCAGATCAAGGATCAACATGATATGTGAATCATTATATACATTAATCATCGGTGTTTCACCCTCAAGGTAGGTAAATTTTAGTTTTGGTCCTAAACCCCATTGTTTTTCCTTTTTTATGGTTATATAGTACTTTTACAATTTCTAGAGATCCATCCTAGTTGGATCTACAGGTTTTTTGGAAAATCGGGGTGAATCAGGAAAATCTCAAGATAATTACCATATATAATTACCATCTTTACAACATGTAGTAAAATGAGAGACACCATGTGTATCTCTTTTTAGAATATGGATATTGGGTACAACACGCTGTGTCCTAAGGTTATGCATCGTGTAGTGACCCCACAACATGTGGCCAGAGGACATTGCCTAGGAATCTGTATGATCATACATGGCCTTGTAGAACTACACAACTAATGTACAAAGACACATTGTTCCAGACATGGTAATGGGAAAACTAAACTTTAAAGAGGTCATTTCTAGGACATGCCATGTAGTATGAGATGCATTTTGTGTGGGGGAAATAGATGGCCCAACCATGTGGATGAAGAACCTGATTGGGGTCCTGGTGAGGTAGAACACACCGTGTATAGGATGTACACGTCGTGTACCCCTTCATGGTCAAGCTGGGCCATGTGAACGGGGTACACGACCAGGTGCATAGGAGAGTCCACACGCCATGTTGGATCTAGTGCACTGAGACCACTTTCATAAAAATCTTATTGATATCTTTGTCTTGTGTATTTCATTCTCTGGAACTTGGATTTGGGCTTGGGAGTAGCCTATCTTGAGAAGTTTTCCTTATAGAATAGAATAGTTCCCTCTATTTTAGCCTATGAGATACAATGTGGTGTGTTTTGAATATGAATATTGAGTAGTGGTGATGAACATTGGTAGTGATCTGGTTGGATCACTCGGTTGACATCAGGGTCGGTACCCTTCCTTTTCGCTTTAGGATGTGGGTCCTCAAGACTATTAAGACTTATAGAGTTAGTTCTCACTAATTATAATAGGTCACAATCCCCATATCCATGGAGGTGTTGTGATATGTGTATTGATAAGCATGTACCTCCTTTCAACGTCACTTTACTAATGCTCTAGATTGGTGTGGTTCGTAAAGAGAGATGCAGGGGTAGGTACTCCCCTTAAAAATCAAGGAGTGGGTTCCCCATATAATTAATATATATGGAGATAGTGAAACCCTATCATGTAAGTGTGTGGTCCATGTATACATGTTGTCTAGATAGAGTTGTTACTCCACTGTTGGACCAGTTTATGGGTCCTCTATCCATAGAGTTGGTACTCTAGTGTTCTGTTAGGAAGTGGGTCCTCTAGACGCGATGTATGGATAGAGTAGGTACTCCCCTATCTTGTTAGAGTATGGGTAATCTATCCTTGTAATGAGAACTCTCCTTTCATACCAAAATTGGTGTAATCTATCCTGGGGTATATACACCCATGTTTTGACAAGGTGCGGACCCCTAGTAATCGATCTTGTATAGGGGTACTCCACTGTCCTACTAGGGGTTAGGTCCTCACCAATGGAGTAGTACTCCCCCTTCTCTAAGTAGCATTGGGGAGTGGGTTCTCTATTAGAGTTATCTCTCCTTCAAATATTGAGTATAGTTACAAGGAGAGATCCCCCGTTCTAGTTATGTGTGATACCTAGTTAGGAGTTAGTGCTCCCTAGACGGGTTGAGGTGGGGACCACTCCATATAGGATCGACAAAGTTTTCATGGGCCATTTAGAAGATAGTAATACCTTTACTATGGGGTAGTGGTGAGGTGTATGGTCTTCTATCCTCTCTTGTTATAAAGGATTAACATGGTGCATAGTTAGGAGTAGTGATCCCTCAACTATGTGCAGTGGTAAGGGGTGGGCCTCTCCACTGGGATTATTACAACCTTGCGTAGGGTGCATATTAGAGGTGTAATAAACTCTAGTGTTGGGAACTAGAGGTGGGTCTATTGATTTGATCTTGATGGAGTTTATCTCTCAGAAAGTATCCATTTGGTATGAATGAACTCATGAATTTTTTTGTCCAGATTTTGTTTTATCGATAGAGCATTGAAAAGAATCATGTAGCTTACTATGAGGTTACAATCTCATGATAGTTAGAGTCAAATATGGGTATATCTCGGTATAATCTTTGTGTCCTTATAGTGTAGTCACATGTCTGGGTTGACACCCCTTGTGGACTTACTTCTCTAGTCATGCATTGCCAAGGATGGGTCGAGATAGAGTTTCTCTCTTGATTGGGTTCCCTATGGATTGGTTGATTCGACTGTTTCCTTCTAGTTTCTCCCACTTATTTTTGGTTTTGGAGGTGCATACATAGTATTGTTAGACTCACCCCTGCATGGGGTTTTAATATACATTTTGTGTCATGTGTAGACCATAGGCATTTTGGCAGAGTCCTCGGAGGACCCGAGGAAGGTGGAGCTTATTTAACTAGACTGGAAAAGGTTCTTTTTAGAGCTAGGACATGGATCTTTATGGAAGTTACATTTAATAGCGATCCCCTCCTTTTGAGCAGGTTGGATGATTTTACAGTTTTTGTTTTTTGGGCACTTGTTTTTACATTTTTATGTTTGTAATACATATTTTGTACTATGGTTTGGGATAATTGTATCTATCCATTTTAGTTCCAACCTTTTATATCTATGAACCGTTTCAAATAGGGTTTTTTGGGTGCATGTGTATAGGTTCTTTAGGAAAAGGCCTCCCATCTATGTGATATGACTAATCGATGCTAGTCTCTAGCCCCTGGCCTATTGGAGGTGGGATTGGGAAATTAGGGCCTGGATCCCATTGGTTCGGGTCATGATAGAGTGGAATTAGAGTGGTTTCCACTTTGGGACCATAATGTTGTGAGCTTAGTTTGGGTTGCATAGTGAAATTTTTAGGATGTTTTAAGTTCATCTCTCATGCCTAAGGATCCAGTGATGGTTCAATGACCGATATATACATTCAATAGGACTTTGATAACCAACTTTTCAACTTGGAAAATTAGAAAAATGGTCACATAGAATTAATGGTACATGCATCATATAGGATCGGGTTTTGGTTTTCTATGTACTTTTTGAGTCAATATCAAATATATACTCCTTGAACATGGTGTGTCTTGATTTTATTTTAGGATTCCACTATGATGACTAATAGAAAGGGTTCCACTATGGGATTATGGTGACAATATACCCCATGGGGAAGATTTAGTGTAGAGAACTAGTTTTACGGTGGTAACACCAGGTGGTCTGCTAGTTGGGCCACCACCGATTAAGATTCTGGTTGTGTAGGCAGTTCAGGTCGAGGATGTGCAAAGGTTAAATGTGTGGCACGAGTTCTAGATGTAGCAACCACTAAGTTAACGAGGTGATCCAGACTCCCAGGTAGCTGGTGACAACCTTGAGGTAGTCACATGTGTTTTCATCCTATTGGGGAGACATATCTATATTATGATGGTACTTGGATTGAGCCTTCTGTAGGGTTTGGATATGCGATGGTGGAGTTTAGTGACCCAATCCAACAACAAGTTGATAGTCTCTTAGGTGTAGTTCAAGAAACTCATCAAGGAAGAGTTTTACCTATAAATTTTGAGATCGATGCATATCCTTGATCTTTAGCAGATTTGGAAGGTTAGCATGATCATGGAAGACTACTCAGTGAGGTTCACAGACCTATCATGATACTCCCTCTATATGGTTTGAGGACAGTTCTTTAGAGTTTGATAATTTTAGAAGGGCCTCTACATATATGTCTAAGAATGTGTGGTCTCATTGTTCCTTCCCTCTTATGTGGGGGTACTGGAGTGAGCTCCAGTAATAGAGAGCTTCCTGGAAGAGGGATAGAAAGATGTGGTCCACAATGTTAATGATGAGGCTGAGGATTCTATAGGAATTAGAAGACAACATATAATAGGATTATGGTGCGCAAGGCATAACCATACCCAGTCTCATGAACTTGGTCATGTAGAGTAGTATCCACGTTGGGGATCAGGTCATCCAAAGGAGAGGTGGTGATATAATTGCGATAGATAGGGACATCTTGCTAGAGGTTTTTTGGACTTCCATGCTACTGAGAGGGATTCAGTCGATGCACCCCCTTGGAAAATGAATGTTTGGAGTAGGGAGATCTACATGATGCTGGATGTAGAGGATGAACTTGGATAGAAGCGGGAGGTGTCAGGTGATTCAATTTGTTTCCACTACCACCCCTAGGTAGTCCAAACCATTCTTAGGGAGCCAAAGGATGAGGGTGAGTAATGATTATAGTGATAGATTCCTTTGATGAATAATCTATAAGGATGTATAGAGGTACCCTTTGTGTCCTTTATACTTTCTATAGTAGTAATTGTTACATGCTTTTTCAAGGTACTCTTATTATTTCACTTCATGATTGAGGTTTAACTGGGGTTATGCGTGGTATCGGTAGAAACCTACTTTGGTTCTGTTTGGAATAGTTTTGAATGCATGAGGATGAGGGGTCCTTCCCATACTAAGTGGTGTTTTTATGACGTGACTAAAACTGCGCGGGAAAGTAAGCACTTCCTAAAGCATACATTATCGATGTGTGGCGAATGTGACTCTCTCTTACTTGTATGTTCAAGGTCTGATGATAGGTTGGTGGTTTATAGATAGAGGGCCTAATAACTCCCAATGTGAAACTTTTTTCATCACTTTTTTATTGTTTATTTCCCTCATAAGATCGGTTTCATCATTATACGTGTGATTCTCGAGGAGGTTGTGGCACAATTTGGAGTAGTTTTGGACTCATGAGGAAAAAGGGAACTTTCCCAACAATGTCATGATTTTATGATGTAAAAAATATATACAGGTGAGTTAGTGCCACCAAAACTAGATAGTGTCAATATTTTTTGGATGAGTACCTTATACTTGTGTGTTCTAAGAAAGGATGTGTGTTGTAGTGTTGGAGAAGGTCCTGGCCTTTACACTAGAGTTTTTCTACTCAACCCTTTGTTCATAGTAGCCCTAGTGGAGGGAGATACATGCTTAGAACCATTATATAGTGGAAAAGTTAGAACTTATGATGTTTCAATAGGGGAATTGGTTCCATACCATCCATACATAGTTGGGATGCCTTATGTTGGTGGGGGTACTATTTCTAGTTTTGTAAGCTGTGTTATAGTTGGAGGTTTGCAGATGAAGGTTCTAGTAAGACCGAGTGATTACACTCAGCCTAACCTATATTTTTTACTCATAACCTCATGTTCTCGACATCAACCTTAAATGAAATTCACTTAATGAGGTCATGGTGTAGTTCATCCAATGATGGATGTGAACTATGCAGCTATGTTGGTATCTACACTAGGTTGGTGAGGTGTTGTACTACTATACTCAATGACTATAGGGGGATCGTGGTTCTTAGTGTTTATCAACTTATAATAGCTAAGGAGACATGTTCCCACTTGTTTCATGATTTTAACATAGATGGACTTGGATGTAAGTGTGTTTTGGCCTTTGTGGTTCCCCTGAGTGCATGCTTGAAATCCGCATGGGAACCTTGGGTGAGATTGCTAGCATTAGAGTTCCAGTGGAGTTCTTAGTTTCTTTTCCTTGTGCATAATATTTTGGTTTTCAAGGAAGAAGAATACTTAAGGTGTAGAGAATGTAATGAATCATGTTTGGACCTATATTAATTTGGAATATTTATAAGAATATTTTCAAATCTAGGAGATAAGTCATCGTTAGAGTATGGGGCCCGGAGAGCCTTAACGTGGTGATTTTAAATATATTAAATATATTATGTCACACACGCACAATTTTAATTTCAACATGAAATAAACCTCAAGTGGAGTATCAAATGGGAAATATAAGGTCATGGTTGATTTTATAACTTCATCTTTCCCCTATTCATGACATAATGTTGTATGTGTGGGTGGTTTGGTCAGATAGAGCTTGGCAAGGCATCGAGTGGTTAAATTACTAACTAAATGAAAATTTAACTAATAAAATTAACCTAATATTCCCTATCTCATTTGGGTGCACACAAATCAAGTATAAAGAGCTGATACTCTACTTATTAAGTTGGTGGATGAACCAATGTCGAATAAAAGAAAAAAAGAACTGCTAATCTCTATTTTTGACAACGATTTTCATCAGATCAAGGAGAAACATGCTCTGGGAATCGTTCCACCCCCAACGATTCTAAGATTAACCCTAGAGGTAGGTGGTTTATAGTTTTGGTTCTGATCACCCTTTTTTCATTGTTTTATGGTTGCATATCCCTTTCCCAATTGCTAGAGATTCCTCCTAGGTGAATCTGCTTGTTTTAGGGAAAACCGGGGTGAATAGATAGAATCTCAGTGTAATTACATTCATGAATTACCGCCTACATGGTGTGTAGTACAATGAGAATTGTCGCGTGTCTATTTATATTTTGGAAAGGAAGATTTTTGGGACTACATGTTAGGTATTGGGGTTACACGCCATATAGTGACCCCATGTCATGTGGCCAGAGGACATGGCATAGGAAGCCATGTGATAGTACATGGTCATGTAGAACTAAACAACCAAAGTATATGGACATGGGGTGTCAGACATGGGCATGGGAAAACCACATGGCCAAGTTGATTTTTCTACTAAATAGGTTGTATTGTATGGTATGCATGGCATGTGAGGGACATGACTGGCCAGACTATGTGGAAGAAGAACAAGGCAAGGGGCCAGGTGAGGTAGAATAAGCCACACACTGTTTATACACATCGTGAACCACTACATGGCCCTACCAAGCCATGTGAATAGGAGACATGACTAGGTGAATGGGTGATTCCACATTCCTAGTGGGATCTAGTGTACACAATATACATTCTTGGAGATCTTATTGAGATTTTCCATCTTGTGTATCTCCTTTCATGGAACTAGGATTCAAGATTTGGAGTAGCCTATCCTAATCACTTTTCCATATAGAGTGTAATGATGGCCTCTGTTTCATCCTATAAGGTAAAATGTTCCATATTTCGATCACGATTATTGAGTAGTAGTGCTTAAACTTGCTACTGATTAGGGTTGATAATTGGGTTTATGTATGGGTTAGTACCCTTCTCTTATACATTCAGATATGGGTCTTTAAGACTCATTAGGCTGGTAGAGTTAATGTTTATCTATTATAATAGGGTGTGGGTATCCTAGATGTTGTTTTGTTGTGGTATGAGGTATGATAAGTGTGACAATCCTTTCAATAGTGCATGCCTGATGCATTAGATCAGTGTGGTTCGTAAAGAGAGACACAGGGACTGGTACACCCTTGTGGGCTCAGGGTGAGGTTTCACATATCATTATTATAGTTAGATATAGTGCTCCCTACTATGATAGGGTATGAACCATCTATTTTTTTTGGATAGATAGAGTAGTTACTCACTTTTTTGTCCAGGGTTTGGGTCCTCTATTCATGGAGTTGGTACTCCCCTTCCATGTTAGGGCATGGGTCCTCCAGACATGATGTATGGACAGAGTGGATACTCTCTTATCTTATTAGGGTGTGGGTCCTCCATCCTTGGAGTTAGAACTCTCCTATAATAATAGGGTGTGGGTCCTCTATACGTCCTGTGTTCTATAAGATTTGGTGCTCCCCTATCATACTAGGAATCATGTCCTCTAGCTTGGGGTTGGTGCTCCCCTATTGTGTTAGGGTGAAAGTCCTCCAGAGTAATGGAGCTAGTAGAGTGGTACTACCCTATCGTACTAGGGTGTGGTTCCTCACCTATAAATTACTAATCCTCATTCTCCGAGTATAAATGGGGAGAGGGTCCACTATTGCAGTTACTACTCCCTCAGATGTTGAGTAAAATTATGAAGAGTGGGCCCATCCACTAGTTACACCTGAAAATTAGTTAGGAGTTAACACTCCCTTGACAGATTCAAGTGCAGAACACTCCATATTGGATAACCTGAGGTTTTAGGAGTTATTTAGGAGCTAGTACTTCCTCTAATGTGGTGTAGTGGGGAGGTGTGGGTCCCTCCATCCTCTCTCATTAGATAGGATACATGTGGTGAATATTCTGGATAAGTAATACCTCCACTGTGTGTAGTGTTGTGCAGTGGGCCTCTCCATTAGGGTTCTTACAACCTTGTTCGGGGAACAAGTTAGTGATAGAAGGACCTATGGTTTTGGGAACTAGATCTGGACCTAGTGAGTTATTTCTGGTAGAATTTATCTCTCAAAAGGTTTCCATATAGGATGGATGGTCTTGTGGATTGTGTTCTGCTAGTTCTCTATTACCATTAGAGCCTTGAATAGAATCATGTAGTTGGATTTGAGGTCAAAACCTCCCGATACTTCTAGTCTAAAATTAGTATATCTGGGTATCTTCTGGTAGTCCATGCGGTGTTATCATGTGTCAAGGTTGAAACCCCTTTTGGAATGAGCTGAATACTCATGTATAATGGTGGATGGTTTGAGATAGAGTTTCTATATTGATTGGGTTCCCTATAGATAGGTCGGGTGAACTGTTCAATTTCAGTTTCTCCCCTTTCTTTTGGGTTTTTCAGGAGACTACTAAGTATTTTTATAATAAATCCAACACAATTATTTTCTCATACATTTAATGTCTTGTGTAGGCCACATGTCTATTGGCGGAGTCCCCAAAGGACTCAAGGAAGGTGGAGCTTAGCAATCCAGACCCACCAAGGTGTTTATCAAAGCTAGGAAAAGGAAATTTATGGTAATTTCATTTAATAGTTATTTCCTCCTTCTGAGAATATAGGAAACATTTATAGTTTTATTTTGGTGAGAATGTGTTTTTCTCATTTTAATCTTTCAGTATTTTTGTTGTACTGGGGTTTGGATAGTTGTATACAAGCATTTGAATTTTATATTTTTAAATATTCACACTATTTCATCAAGGTGTTTGTGGGTGCTTGCGTATAGGTACCTTAGAAAAAGGCCTCTCATATGGGTGATATACCTACTTAGTGCTAGTCTCCAGCCCCTCGACTATTAGAAACAAGCTAGGGGAGTTGTGCATCATGCCTCATTTGGCCGGTTAGTGACATGTGCTATCAACACAAAGAAAGAATTATCCATGTATTATGACTTTATGGGGAAGCAAGAGAAGAAAGGAACAACAGAGAAAGAGACTGATAAATAGAAGAAGTGAAGGTATTATTTTCCCACATGTGATAATTATGGAGAAAAAAAATAATGGTTCATGCCTGAAGGGAATGGGATTTTGATACATGTGTGGAGATAAAGGCCACCAGGCTCATGATTTCAATGTAAATAAAAGGGAATTAAATGTACAATGTTTCAACTATATGGAGATGGGACCCAACAAAAATTACTTACAAAAGCATAAATAGAATATTCCTTAGAAGAAGAAAAGGGATAAAGGTCAAGTTTATGCTATATATATAAATGAAGTGTAATGATTACTATGCTTGTGTTTTTGGATTCAAGAATTATATTACAAAAGTATCACTGATATTATTATTTTAATAATTAAGAGATATATAAGGATTGTACTTCATTACTTCGTCTTAAGGATTTGGAGGCTTGTGATGAATAATACCATTATCCAAAAGAATTTATAATGTTTCAAGTTGATATTTTGTAAAAAATATGATTTGGGGAAGATAAAATTAATATATGTTTGATGTTGCAATGATAATTATAAGCATATATTTATTGGATAGTATTGGCGACCATGAAAGTGATTAGCGATTTGATGTTTTCTACTATGATTACTACATATTTGGATTTTAGAAATATATTAAACAACATAAGATTTTATTTCTAAAATAATGATTTTTTAATTAATTTTTTATGATGGTTACCATGTTTTAGGTGTATATGTGATCAAAGTATTCACATGTTTTGAATGTGACATTTTGAACTGATTAATTTTTTTAGGGTTACGTATTCAATCACATTTTTAGAATTGGATTATAGTTATTAATATTTATAATGATACTTATGGTTAACTTTATATGGAATGAATTACGTTAAAATTTGGATATTATTGTTTAAGGTTAATGTATGATTTATCTTATTTGATAACACGTTATAATGATATTGCTATTGGTTAATATTTATAGTCTAAATGATTGACTTATGGACCATTTAATAAATTTTATATAGGAAAAAAAATAAATATTGAATATCCATATATTGGTTTAAGAAATAAATTAAGGATAGTTCAAAGAACAACCAAAGAGTGATATTGTACTTATGGGATGAAATGAAGTATGTATTTCATATCAAATTATTTTGAAATAAAATTTCATCTTATTGGAATCATTTTTTATGAAGTTAATAAACCTTCTTATTCCTATTTGGTTTTATGGTTTTTTGATCATTATCCTTTTAATGGCCACATCCCGTATCATTACCCTTCATAACACAATAGTCATATTTTACATCCATGTCCATATTTTCACTTTGATGTAATTTTATCCTATTTTAAATCCTTATTTTTTTGGTGAACTTCTCATTTTGATTTCCCTTTTTAAGAGGATGTTTTATTAACCCTATTTACGATGTGGGATTCCCATAAATTAATTTTCAATTATCACCCTTTAATTTTTAATGTGAAATATCATATTATGTGAACACAATTTTTTTTAATGATGGGAGATTGTAACACTCCAATATTTTATGGTATATCTCTTTTTAAATTCAGTATCATTGATATATTACATGACAATACACCCCAAGCATAAAAAAATGATTAAATATTATTTAATTGTGATTTTTATCACCTAGCCATTGGAATGGTAGGACTGAATGATATTATCTAAATGATGAAAATATATTTTATAGATTTTTATAAAATTATTTTTTTTCTACAAATTAATTATAATGAAAATAAAATCCATTTAAACTTAAATGATGTGTTTTTATTAGAAAAAAACATTATGTCCACAATGTTATTTTATATTAATAAATTAAATTAATCACTATTAGATAAATATGATAATAAAATTTATATTTTATATATTAAAAAACATTTTTAGTAAATTCATATAATATTTTTTGTAGTCTTAAGATAAGAATGAATAAAATTTTAAGCATAAAAAACAATATTTTTCTGTAAGGAAATTTTGTCCTTTTTTAATGGAGCACCTATTATAGAACTATATTTTTTTATTATTTTATAAATTTTATTTGAAAAAATAAAATTTATTTTTGAAATAAGCTAATAAAAATTATCAAAGGTTTATTTTTTGGTATTTTTCTGATAAGATCTATGTTTTGATAAATATGGAAAAACAATGTTTTATTTGAAAACTAATTTTTCATTTAAAAAAATTGTATAGTAAAATTATATTCTAAAATAGTTTAAATGTATATTTAGTTAAATTTTACATCAAAAAAATCAATTTAGGTATTGTAATCAACTTCAAATTGAATTTGGATATGAAAACATTTTAATCATTTGTATATTTTCACATTAAAACATTGTTTTCCTATTGCCTCTGTGAGATTAATATTATATCTAATTTCACCAATTATATGAATTTAATTTGGTAATATTGATTCAATATTTGGAATAAAAATTTACAAATTAGGTAGTAATTTCATTTTAATTTTTATTTAGAAAAATTTTATAGTGGTAAAAAGAAAAATTTACCATGGCATACGTAAAATAATGAAACGAGTTAAAGTTAAAAGGTAAAGGATTAAAATATGTAAAAATTAAAAAATTTAATGGATTTTGTGGTATTTATTGACAAAAACCATTAATTAAATCCTTAATTATCTTCAAAATTCGTGTAAATTAATTCCACCTCAATTTTTTTGGCTTTAATTATAAAATTATCATTATTTAATCACTTAAAACCACCCATACCTAGGTATAAATACCAAACCTCATCACCCCATTTATTCTAAAGATTCATTATGCCCCTAAAATATGTTAATCAATATATCCTTCCATCTCTACCCACATATAAGTTCTTCTGGTCTCACCCAAAGACAAATTCCAAAGTCTTTAAGGGATCCTTTGAGGAGGTGATATTCAAGATGTAATTTTCTCAAAAAAACCTTTCTTAATTTCTTTTATTCATCTAAGTTCTCCTCAAATTATTCATCCATAAAGGTATAATAATTATAGAATAATTTAAATGCTGGAATTTTATTTTTATAAGGTAATATATTATATTCATCCCTTTTATTACCTTCTCTTATTCAAAGAAAGGAAACCCTTATCCTGATTATGGAGATTAACCATCTATATGGATAATGAATATGTTTGTTTTACATTACCGCTCTCATGCATAGTCATAAAACTATTATACTAGGTAAATACTATTTTAACAAGTATATAATCACTTCATTCATATTATAGAACTAATATATGTGCATAATATTAAATAAAATGAAACTTGTTTGTCATGTTCAGAAAAAATGCCACAAATAAACTAAAAATTTATAATTAATATTTTATCATATGAAACATCCTCATGTATGAAAGAAAAATCATAAATGTGACTATTTATAGTTTTTTAAGTTCATTAATACCATTTAATTTCACCTCATTTTCTTTATTTAATTTTAAAATTAGAATCCATAACTATATGAAAATGAACCCACAATGAAACCATGAGACGAATTCACCTAAAACAACAAAAATGATGAAATATTTTTAATAAAAAGGTAGTAATTTGTTAGAAAATTATAGTATAAGGTATTATAAATATTATTATAGTTATGTAAATAATTGACAGCATTATTTTATCTAATATATTGGTTGTTTTTTTAAAAGGTTGGGGCCGAAGCCTCATTTTATTATTAAATCAAAGCAACGACCTCTTTTAACTGGGTAGAGGGAGACCCATTACATAGCCCGAAGGCCTAGTGGGAATGTAGCCCATTACATAGCCTACATGCCCAATTTTTTGGCCCAATACCCATTCTGTGAATAGTAACCCGCCTGCTAGAGTACCTGCACAGTACCACCACTACTACAGTGCCCTGCCGCCGCTACAGTACCCACCTATGACAACCCTGCTTTTTATTACAACTTAAACATGATTTATTACATAAAACTTCACTTGATACAACAAATAAGATTGAGAGGTTTAGTGTATTTGGGGCTTAGGATCATTACATAAAAACTTAGAACATGAAATACAACATCTTTATTGAAAACTTCCTTTACATGACCACTACATTCCCTCGTACTTAGCATTGCATGGGATAACCTGAGGACATGCATAAGAAAAGGGTGAGCTATAAAGCCCAGTAAGGGAGTACACATGGAATAATATGAGGAGTACAACACATGTTAGACAATATCAATAAAGCATAAAAGATACATGAGCATAAAGGCATGATAAAGCATGATAATCATAACATGGAAATGTGGCAACAACACTTAACATGGAATTAGCATGAGCCAAAGCTCATTGCACATGGAGCATGAGTAAATCCTCATTGCACATAAAGCACGAGTAAACCCTCATTTCACTTGAATTAGCATGATTCAACACCCATTGCACATGACGTATCATGATACTATACTTTACCCAATGCATTGGAGCGCTATAAGGGCACACCCTTCTTAAACATTTCATTTCATGCATAAGTGTGCAACATGGATCATAAAACATGGATTCATAAAATATAATCATTTATTCCATGATAAAGGAATGTGGAATTAATAAATGAAACTTTGTAATCAATAAGTAAATGTGCATAAAGGTGGATACCCTTGATGGAGAAATGGGCATGGTATTCACTACATAATGACATTGGCTTAGAAAATCGGTGCGATTTCGGCAGCGTAACGACGTGACATAAGAATTCATAAAAATGGTTGATGAGAGAGAAAGGGGTTACTCATCATATTTACATATAATGGACAATAATGAGGTCATATAGATACATGTCCCAACAATTGTAATGGAATTTAGATTCATGATACAAAAGTATTGCTTGAATGTAAAAGAAGAGAGAGAAGTTCCTTTCGGAATTTCGGCATAGTAACGGGTGTACATGGGAGGCATTTAATGAGAGAGAAAGGGTCTCCCATCATTCAAACATAAATAGGGTAGTATGAGGGAGGTGAGAAACCATACCCAAAAATTCATAATTGAAATTAAAAGGGAAAAAAAAGTTAAAGAAAATTGGACAAAAATGAGAAAGGAAGAAAAAACCCTTACTTGGAAGTGTACTTCCAAAGGCTAGAGAGAGGCTTGTGAGAGGCTTCTTGGGAGCTTGGGGCACCTTGGGAGGATTATAGAGAGAGTAGGGCAGAGTTTGGAAGAACTTCAAGGGATTTGAGTGAGGAGGAAGTGGGAGCTTGGGTGGGTTTATATAGGAAAGGTGAGGGAATTCTTTATTATTTAGGTTTGGGACCCCTTATATTAAATTAATCCAAACCACAAACCATCCCATGGTTTTTGCCCATGGTTTTTGGAAAAGGGAAGAGGAAAAAATTATTTTATAAGGCCAAAGTCCGAACTTCTTAAAATAATAAGGTTGCTTATGTGGAGGTGAGTCAAACTCCCATGGAAATTAATTTAAAAAGGCAAAGTGTTGAATATGTCTTGAGGGGTCCATTAATGCTTTGAAAAGTAAGTCAAAAAAACCCAAAATCACATTATTTTAATGATAAAACATATATTGGCCGAACATAAGGATTATGGTATTTTATTACATCACCATTGGGTCATTATGATGTCATAAAACACATTATATATTTAAACGGTATTTAATTTTTACCCAAAAATTTGACTGTCTCAGAAAATTATGAAAAATTCACCGTTGGATAATTTCAACGTCATGATTCTATAAATAAAATTTATTTGATCTAAAAAAATTTATAAATATGTTAATTTTCACTTTTAAAATAAAAAATGACATTTATCTAAAATTCACAGGTGTTGACAAAAATGGCTTTCAAACCTTAATAAATTTTTTAATTGCATTCATAAAATTATAAGATCATTTATATTTAATAAAAAAATTAATTTAATAATAATAATATTATTTTATTAAAATATTATTTAATTCAAAAATCCCTTAATTTAATAAAACATATTTCTTAATTAAATAATAACTAAAAACACCATTTGTACTTTAAAAACTATTTAAAATGTATAAAAAATGACTAGAAATTATATTCATTATTATATAAAAAAATAATGTACATGAACATAGTACTACTTATTTGTTACATAACCCCTTAAAACAGCCACATAAGGCCTAAGGGTAAGGTGTGCGATGGTCACAGACTCTTGGGGCGGCTCGGATAACATCGCTCGAGTGGTAATCTCTATCAACTTCTACTTTTCCTGTAGACGGTCCTGTTCGAGATTGACATGGTGAAGCTCAGCTTGGGCTTGGTCAAGGGAAAAGCCCAAGGATACCACCTCTTTTCCGAGCTCCGACAAATGGGCTTCATATGGGGCAATTCTACTGGATGAGGCCATCTCTTCTATTGTCTGAGTAAATTGGATTTGTTAAAGTCCTATATTTATACTAATCATGTGATCACTGTTCAACGAATATATTAGCAATGGTCAAAATTCTTAACATAAAACCAAATAAGTTGACATTTTATATAAACATTTTTCATAAAGAGACATTTAACTGGATCAAGAGGGATTTTCCATTAATGGTACTTTGGGTCGTTACAATATTCCCCCCATAAGAAATTTCGCCCTCAAAATTTTCCTTTTCCCACACTAAAACAAATGTGGGTAACTCAGCTTCATCATATCCTCCGATTCTCAAGTTGATTCTTCAAACTTGTGGTTTCTCCATAACACCTTGACGAGGGGCATTGTCTTATTTCGTAGTACTTTTTCTCTACGATCTAAGATCTTCACTGGTTGCTCCTCATAAGAAAGATCATCTTCCAATTGTACCACCTCAGAAGAGAGTACATGTGAAGGGTCCGGTATGTACTTCCTTAAGAGGGATACATGAAAGACATCATGCACTTTGTCCATGGTAGGTGGAAGTGCTAGTCAATAGGCCACATCCCCAACACGATCAAGAATCTCGAAGGGGCCGATGTACCTTGGACTTAACTTCCCTTTCTTTACAAGCCTCATGACCTTTTTCCACAGAGATATGCGTAGAAACACCATGTCTCTAACTTTAAACTCAAGGTCTCGTTGGTGATTATCTTCATAACTCTTATGTCGACTCTGAGCTGACTTGATATGCTGCTGAATGGTTTTCACCTTCTCCACCATTTCCTCGACCATTTCTGGTCCAAGCAGCTTACGTTCACCGACCTCATCCCAACATGCCAGTGTTTTGCACCTTTTCCCATACAGGGCTTTATATGATGCCATTTGGATGCTCGAGTGAAAACTGTTATTATAAGATAACTCAACAAGAGGAATATGTTGATCCCATCATCCTTTAAAGTCCATTGAGCAGGCTCTCAACATATCCTTAAGTGTTTGGATAGTCCGCTCGGATTGGCCATCAGTTTGAGGATGATAGGCCGTACTGAAGTTCCGTTCAGTATTCAGAGCATGTTGAAGACTCTTCCAAAACATAGAGGTGAATCTTGGATCTCGGTCAGACACAATAGATAGTGGTACTCCATGCAATATTACCACTTCGCGGATATATATCCATGCTAGTTGATCCAATGAGAAATCCTCCCAAATAGCAATGAAGTGTGTAGTCTTTGTAAGACGATCCACAACAACCCAGATTGCATTGTTGCCTTTGGATGTCCTTGGAAGTCTAGTGACAAAGTCCATGGTGATGTTCTCCCATTTCCATTCTGGTATGGGAAATGGTTGCATCATCCCCTTAGACTTCTGCCTCTCTGCCTTCACTTGCTGACACACTAGGCACTTTGATGTATATTCGGCGATCTCCTTCTTCATATTATCCCACCAAAAGTTTTCTCAGAGATCTATACATATTTGTGCTCCCTGGGTTAATAGAGAAATTTGAACTATGTGCATCATCTAAAATTTCCTTCTTCAGATCCGGACTTGATGGAACACATAGTCTTTTCCCAAACCGCACAATTCCTTCTTTATTAACATTAAACTCCGAGGATTTCCCTTTTTTGATAGCTTCCACCTTTTCTTGAATTCCCACATCATCCTTTTGAGCATCCTTTAACCTTTCCAAAAGAGATGGTTGAGAAATCATTTGTGAAAGGATTGATGATGTTCCCTTCTTTATGATTCCCACGTCCATCTTCATCAAGTCTAAGAAGATTGGATCCTTCTCAATTCTCATCATTGATAGAATTGCTGGGTCCTTTATACTTAGGGCATCTGCCACCTTGTTCGCTTTCCTAGGGTGGTAATGTATTGAATAGTCATAATCCTTGATGAGCTATATCCATCTTCTCTGGCGCATATTAAGCTCTTTCTGTGTGAATATATATTTAAGACTCTTGTGGTCAGTATATATCTCACATTTCTCTCCATAGAGATAATTCCGCCAGATTTTCAAGGCAAAGATCACAGCCGCCAACTCCAGATCATGCGTTGGATAGTTTCACTCATGGATTTTCAACTGCCTTGAGGCATAGGATATCACTTTATCATTCTGCATCAGCACACATCCTGAGCCCTTCTTTGAAGCATCACTGAATACCACAAAAAGTTCCCCACTTGTGGGTAAAGTGAGCACAGGTGCAGTGATAAGACTCATTTTCAACTCCTTTAAGCTTTCTTTGCATTCATCACTCCAAGAAAACTTTACTCCCTTTCAAGTTATCTTGGTAAGAGGGTTGGACAATTGTGAGAAATTTCTCACAAATCGTCGATAATATCCAGCTAACCCCAAGAAGCTACGAATATCCGTTACCGATGTTGGCCTCGACCATCCCTCAATTGCATCTATTTTGGAGGGGTCCACAGATATCCCATTTCTTGTGATGATATGGACCAAGAATGAGATCTCCTTCAACCAGAACTCACACTTTCTGTACTTTTCATAGAGCTTCTCCTTGCACAAAGTCTCTAGTACAGTTTTTAAATGCTCCTCATGATCCTCATTGGTTTTAGAGTATATTAGAATATCATCTATAAAGACTACCAAAAATTTGTCAAGGTAATCTCTAAAGACTCTATTCATCAAGTCCATGAATATTGCTGGAGCATTGGTGAGTCCGAAAGGCATTACTATGAATTCACAGTGCACGTATCTTGTACGAAAAGCAGTCTTGGGGACATCTTCCTTCTTCACCCTTACTTGATAATATCCCGACCACAAATCCACCTTGGAGAAGTATTGTTCTCCATGCAGCTAATCAAACAATTCATCGATTCTTGTGAGAGGATACTTTTTCTTTATCGTGATTTTTTTAAGTTCACGATAATCGATGCAAAGCTGCATTGACCCATCCTTCTTCTTGACGAAGAGGACTGGTGCACCCCCTGGTGAAGCACTTGGGCGTATAAACCCTTTATCCAGATTCTCCTGTAGTTGTTTCTTCAAATATTCAAGCTCTACAACAGCCATTCTATATGGAGTCTTGGATATTGGTAGCGCCCCAGGTATAAGTTCAATTGAGAACTCAACATCTCTTCTTGGAGGAAGACCAGACAGTTCCTCGGGAAACACTTCAGTGAATTCCCTCAAAAGAGGCATTTCTTCAAGGATGGTTTCTTCCTTGGACTCAATCATCTGATCCAGATACGCGTTCTCATAAGGCAGTAATATCCATGCTTGAGATGATAGAGCTAAAGGAGATTCATCTTCCTCCTGACACTTGTAAAGAATCGGGGGTCGATTCTCAATATGAAGTGTGATTTCCCTCTCCCGATAATTTATGTTGGATCTATATAAAGAAAGCCAATCCATGCCAAGAATTGCATCAAATTCCACCAGAGGGAGTATGACGAGGTTTTCCGGGAAATTCAATCCACATATTATAACAGGGGAGGACTTATAATCATGGGATGCAATGATTGCCCCATTTGTTGCACTCACTGACATCTTTACTTCCATGATTTGTGGTGGTGCTGAGATTGTTCTACTAAACTTTCGAGATATAAAAGAATGCATAGAACCTGAATCAAAAACTACGTTCGCTATTCTTGAATGAATAACTAGCGTACCTGTCACCAATTCGTTGTCGGGGTTCACTTCGGCAGAAGTGATGGCAAAATCTCTTCCTTGCTATCTTGGAGGTTGTTGGTTGCCTCCGATAACCCATGGATTAGGGCAATGATTTGAAAAATGACCCGATTCTTTGCATTTGTAGCATTGAACGACGTGTTGAGGTTCGAATAGAGCATTCCTCTCCTCTATCGCAGCCGCGGGTCCTTCTTGCTGACAGTTAACAGCTAGGTGCCCTTCTCTTCCACACCTGAAGCATTTTCTTGTCCCCTTAAGGCAATTTACAGGGTACTTCTTTCCGCACTTTTGGAAAGTGGGGTGATGGATCTTCTTAGCACCATTGGATTTATCCATCGGACCACCAGCATTGAAGTCCACCTTACGCTTCTTGTCCCCATGATACCCCTGTGATTCCCCGATCTCCATTTCGACCTTGAGGGCACATCAGACAATTTCCTCATAGCTGTCAAAGTCACAGATCGCTAATGCTTTTTGCAATCTAGGATTCAGCCCACCAAAGAAGCGGTCAACCTTGCATTCGGGGGTAATGAAAAAACCAGAAGCGTATCGTGCAAGCCTCGTGAATTTTGCCTCGTACGCTCCAACAGATTCTTCATCTTTTTGCTTGAGGGAAAGGAAGTCCCTTTCCATCTTAAGCCAGAGGGTGCGTGGAAAATATTTATCGAAAAACATCTTCCAAAAATCCTTTTATTCTAACACCTCGATCTCCTCCTCAGGATTTGTATTTTTGATCAACATCCACCATTGATCAGCTTCACCCTCCATACGATAAGCCGCTAGGAGAACCTTCTCTTGTTCAGAACATTGGAGGATGGAGAATATCTTTTCAATGGAGTTGATCTATTGTTCAGAGATCGTGGGATCGGATGATCCACTAAAAGTAGGAGGCCTTTGTCTCACGAAGCTCTCGATAGCGACTTGTTCTTTCTTGGGGGGGGGGGGGGGGGTTGAACGTTCCTCTTGACCCTTTTTTCTATTCAAAACTTGAGTTAGATGAGAGAGAAGAGTGACAAAGTTCGTGATTCCCACTCCCATTGGATTGGGCATCTCATTAGTACAGTCATCACACTGATCTTCACAACGGTTATTATCCCGAGTCCTCCTATTACTGGCCATTGGCTGGAATAAAAGGAAAGTTAGGGGTAACATATAAAGGGTAATCCAAAGACAAAAGTTGATGACTTATAAATAAACTTTTTTTTCCTTTACTCATGAGTCTATAGGCTTCAATCTAGGCTTTTCATGATCTAATTTCTAACATATATTCTTAGACGCATTTTTTAATTACCTTAATAAGGGTTCATACTAAGCTTGTGAATTTATCAAAACATATCCCCCGAGAGTGTCATAACCAAGAGTGTAGCAAGGCCCGTTGTCGTGCACCAGTTCCCGTTCGAGTCTAGCTCAAAGTGGTGTTTTCTGGTTTTACCCCTAGGATACATCTGTGCCAGAGCCACCTCTACCTACTCGTATCCAGACAGGGATGTATTTGTTTGATAAACCACTTACTTAGTATTTACAAAAACTTAGGGATGTTTTTATTATACTTAGTCTTGTATCTAAGGCTTTACTAGGGTTTCTTAATCCCAAAAATAACTAAACCTATCCTCTGATACCAACTATGACAACCCTGCTTTTTATTACAACTTAAACACGATTTATTACATAAAAATTCACTTGATACAACAAAGAAGATCGAGAGGTTTAGTGTCTTTGGGGCTTAGGATCATTACATAAAAACTTAGAACATGAAATACAACATCTTTATTGAAAACTTAATTTACATGACCATTACATTCCCTCGTACTTAGCATTGCATGGGATAACCTGAGGACATGCATAAGAAAAGGGTGAGCTATATAGCCCAATAAGGGAGTACACATGGAATAAAATGAGGAGTAAAACACATGTTAGACAATAGGCATATCAATAGATCATAAAAGATACATGAGCATAAAGGCATGATAAATCATGATAATCATAACATGGAAATGTGGCAACAACACTTAACATGGAATTAGCATGAGCTAAAGCTCATTGCACATGGAGCATGAGTAAATCCTCATTGCACATAAAGCACGAGTAAACCCTCGTTTCACTTGAATTGGCATGAGTCAACACTCATTTCATGTGACATATCATGATACTATACTTTATCCAATGCATTGGAGCGCTATAAGGGCACACCCTTCTTAAACATTTCATTTCATGCATAAGTGTGCCACATGGATCATAAAACATGGATTCATAAAACATAATCATTTATTCCAAGATAAAGGAATGTGGAATTAATAAATGAAACTTTGTAATCAATAAGTAAAGGTGCATAAAGGTGGATACCCTTTATGGATAAATGGGCATGATATTCACTACACAATGACATTGGCTTAGAAAATCGGTGCGATTTCGGTAGCATAACGACGTGACATAAGAATTCATAAAAATGGTTGATGAGAGAGAAAGGGGTTCCTCATCATATTTACATGTAATGTACAGTAAGGAGTTCATACAGATACATGTCCCAACAATTATAATGGAATTTATATTCATGATACAAAAGTATTGCTTGAATGTAAAAGAAGAGAGAGAAGTTCCTTTCGGAATTTCGGCATAGTAACAGGTGTACATGGGAGGCATTTAATGAGAGAGAAAGGGTCTCCCATCATTCAAACATAAAGAGGGAAGTATGAGGGAGGTAACAAACCATACCCCAACATTCATAATTGAAATTAAAAGGGCAAAACAAGTTAAAGAAAATTGGACAAAAATGAGAAAGGAAAAAAAACCCTTACTTGGAAGTGTGCTTCCAAAGGCTAGAGAGAGGCTTGTGAGAGGCTTCTTGGGAGCTTGGGGCACCTTGGGAGGATTATAGAGAGAGTAGGGTAGAGGTTGGATTAACTCAAAGGGCTTTGAGTGAGGAGGAAGTGGGAGCTTGGGTGGGTTTATATAGGAAAGGTGAGGGAATTCTTTTTTATTTAGGTTTGGGACCCCTTATATTAAATTAATCCAAACCACAAACCGTCCCATGGTTTTTGCCCATGGTTTTTGGAAAAGGGAATATGAAAACATTATTTTATAAGTCCAAATTCCGAACTTCTTAAAATAATAAGGTTGCTTATGTGGAGGTGAGTCACACTCCCATGGAAATTAATTTAAAAAGGAAAAGTGTTGAATATGTCTTGAGGGGTCCATTAATGCTTTGAAAAGTAAGTCAAACAAACCCAAAATCACATTATTTTAATGATAAAACATATATTGGCCGAACATAAGGATTATGGTATTTTATTACATCACCATTGGGTCATTATGATGTCATAAAACACATTATATATTTAAACGGTATTTAATTTTTACCCAAAAATTTGACTGTCTCAGAAAATTATGAAAAATTCACCGTTGGATAATTTTGATGTCCTAATTCCAGAAATGACATTTATTTTATCTAAAAAAATTTCTAAATATGTTAATTTTCACTTTTAAAATGAAAACCGACATTTATCGAAAATTCACGGGTTTTGACAAAAATGGATTTCAAACCTTAATAAAAAATTTTAATTGCATTCATAAAATTATAATATCATTTATATTTAATAAAAAATTAATTTAATAATAATAATATTATTTTATTAAAATATTATTTAATTCAAAAATCCCTTAATTTAATAAAACAGATTTCTTAATTAAATAATAACTAAAAACACCATTTGTACTTTAAAAACTATTTACAATGTATCAAAAATGACTAGAAATTATATTCATTATTATATAAAAAAATAATGTACATGAACATAGTACTACTTATTTGTTACATAACCCCTTAAAACAGCCGCATAAGACCTAAGGGTAAGGTGTGCGATGGTGAAAGACTCTTGGGGCGGCTTAGATAACATCGATCGAGTGGTAATCTCTATCAACTTCTAATTTTCCTGTAGACGGTCCCGTTCGAGCATGACATGGTGAAGCTCAGCTTGGGCTTGGTCAAGGGCGAAGCCCAAGGATGCCACCTCTTTTCCGAGCTCCGACAAATGGGCTTCGTATGGGGAAATTCTACTGGATGAGGCCATCGCTTCTATTGTCTGAGTAAATTGGATTTGTTAAAGTTCTATATTTATACTAATCATGTGATCACTGTTCAACGGCTATATTAGCAACGGTCAAAATTCTTAACATAAAACCAAAGAAGTTGAAATTTTATATAAACATTTTTCATAAAGAGACATTTAACTAGATCAAGAGGGATTTTCCATTAATGGAACTTTGGGTTATTACACCACCGATCTACAGTACCGCTACTGCTACAGTAATGCTATAGTACCCACCGATCTAATATATTGGATGCTAAATTAAATGAAACTAAAGTAAAACGTAAGGTAATGGGTTTCTTGTATCACTTTTACTTCTTTAAATTTACGCCTTATTCACCACTTATTTCTTATTTTTGGTGTATGTACTACCCTATTATATATCATATCATGAATTTCATTAACTTAATGGTATTAAATGTTAAATTTTATAATTATTACTTTTATGGAAATACAATTTGACTAATTACAAAGTAGTAAGTGAATTCCTAACCCAATTTCAATTCTTTGGGTTAAAGATCTACTTCATTGAATATTTCATAATAATATTATTAATTAAATGACTTTTTAATATCATATGTTCTATTTACACTTTTTTATTTTGATTTATAGTTAATAAACTTATTCAATTAGTTTTATTAATGATAAATTTAATGATATGATATTTATAGGGGAATTTCTTTTAAAAAAATTATTTTTTTAAAATTTCCCTTAAAACTCATTTTTACTTCGATATGTGTGTTCTATAAAATTATTTATAAATTATTTTTAATATCCATATATTATTTTTTAAATTCATTAATAATTAAATTTTAATTCTTTAAAAACATTTTGAACGATAATTTTTTTTTTCTAAAGGAGGTTCTTTAAAAATTTTCAAACAAAAATATAACCGTAATGTTTTTTATCTTATATGGTGTGAGATTATTTTCCTACCATCATAAAGCCCTAATGATTTAAAGATTATGTTAAAATTTTATATGATTATTTTTAGAGATTTTTTTTTCTTTTATAATTTCTCATTATTTTAAAAATAAGTTGTTTTCAAAGTGAATAGGGGTATTTTCCTCAAGAATTTTTCAATAACCTCATTTAAACTGTTTTCATCTATGTAAACCACCTTTTCTGAATCATATAATTCCTTGAGGTTAATCTATTCTGATAACATGTAACTTATTTTATTATATTTTTACTGACTAGTTTGATTGGGGATGTACTATTTTGATACCATTCGCCATATTACAGTGGATGGTTTGTGATTATTGTAACACCCGAGATTTTTATGAGTAATATTTTGTTTTTATATATATCATCAAAGGAATCTTTCACTACATACTAGCTTGGCTTACTTTACACGCAACCGCGACCTTCCTCGATAGCTTGCGTCGTACGCAATACTGAGTTTCACTAAACAACGATATGCTATTAAAATATTATTAAAACTAGCCGTTATGAATAGTAATAACCACTTTTTGAAATTTTATAAATTTTATCTTTCAAAATGGACTTCATTTTTGGATTCGGAATACCGAAATTAGCCTAGGGTGAAATTTTGGTATTTTTCTGAAAACTTTCAATTTTTGATGAATAGTGAAACCACTAAGTGGTAGGTTAAAAACTGAATTTTGCATAAAACTTAATTTTACCGCTTCTGTGAATGGAATTTCGAAAATCCGAGAGACACAGTTAATATCAAGGACTAAAATGTGGTTCAATGAGATGAAAATAATTATTTGGTGAATAGTAACTTTTTACTTTTTTTTACCACGGTTAAAAGTAAATAGGGTAATTAAGGGTAACAATGATATTATTATTACCCTAACACATGTCCTAATTCTATTGGACAAGTGTAATTCGACCAAAAACAAACTGAGGAATAAAATATGACCATTTAGGTCCACTTGGATTAGATTAGGACATTTATTATTAATTTATTTAAAGAAGGGTTAAAATAGTTAAAATCAAAGTTTAATAAGTAAATCATTTTTAATATGGGGTTATACATAAGATAAATTCGACTATAAATATTCATTAGAAAGCTAAAACGATTTACTACATGATGGTATTTTATTTATAATTTTTAGACATTAAATAATTTAATTTATTTATGACAAAATGATGATGCAGTAATTATCTTATTAATGAAATATTGACATAATTGATGTTATAAACACCAAAATAAATGCAATTTGAGACTTTTTATGAATTAAACTAATTTTCTAGGTTACTATGATATATTAGTGTTGATTTAATCAACTTTGTTCGAACATATAATTCTGTTATGACTTTCACAAAAATCATATATCAAATAGTGTCAAAATTGACACAAAATAGTTTTTAAATCAAATATTATATTATTAATTGTTATTTTATTCCTAAAAATCTAAGGTTCGGCCAAATGACTTAGATAAGGATATATATATTAATAATAAACAATTTGGGGTTCTTTTGGCATGTTATAGTAAGTGTATTAACCATATAGTGTAAGAAAACAAAAAGACACGGTAAAAGTTAAATTATTTAACTTAGAGTTAAATCTAATTGATAAGGTTAAAATAATAACATAAACTTGTCTAAATCCTATTGGTTGATAGGATTTCGACCCATCACCACTTTAGCTTCGAAATAAGACCCTTTGGAACCATTATAAACCGATTTTGACTTTAATATAAAATAATATTTTGAGATATTCCTAAGGTACCCCTCTCCCCCCTTATAAAAGGGCACCTCCTCCCCCTCCTCCTCACACCAATTTGAGCACTCAAGCTCGGCCAAACCCTGCCATTTTCTCCTCTCCACTTCCCTAGAATAATCCTAGAGGTCCTGGTCTTCTTCAAAGACCAATATTAGTTCCCTAAGTGGAGGATTCAAAGAAGCGTTCCAAAGAAGAGGTAATATCCATTACCGATCTTTTCAATTTCTTTCTTCTTCAACTTCTTCTTCTTTAGTTGTTTCATGATAAAGTAATAACATCAGTATTACTTACATACTGATATGTTATTATAAATATGAAACAACCCTAATTCACCTTCTATCCATCCTACGGAAAAATGAAATCACCGCGCGTGCGTACGTACGGAATACCGTCTCCACGCCGTGGTGTAATCTATTTTCCACCATCACCTTACAAGGATGTGTATAATGGTGTAATGAGTAACTATTTATGATTACTATAAAGTAATATTGATACTGAAATAATATACATATACTCAAATAAAATTCCATGATCATAGGAATGATATCATCACTCGTGCGTACGTACGGAATACCGTCTCCACGATGTGATGCGACTCGTTCTACATGATCATCATTACATAGTAATTATATAAATGAATTGAATGAATAAATATGATATATGTTACACTAATACCATTCTGGATATAAGGTATCTATAACCTTAAAAGAAGAATAAGAATTTATTCGGCAAAACACGCATAAGAACAAAAGGCAATAAAGACCCGAGTAACAAGTAACAATGAAATATTACTAACAAGAAGCTAAGAATATGACCATATATGATATCATATCAATATGTATGATTCTGGAATAAGTCAATAACATTATTTAAACCATTATACAGGAGCTTCGGACATGTACAAATCAAATCAGACCTAAGGTAAGGGAAATATCACAATCTCATTTTTATCCGAGATTGTTTATTCGTAAGTATTTACTGGGGTGTATTTTATCATCCACATCCATGTTTCATCAATATGTAATATTATTTCCATCCACCTACAATTGTTTAAATCCATTTTTACCCTTCGGTGAGTTTTTAGTAATATGTATGAAAGGAATCTTTTGTCGTTTTTCGTACGAGGTACTTTTTGACTTTTCCGACAAAAGTACGAAGAATGTTTTTTTTAACTTATACGGCATGAATGGATTTTTAAAACATTATTTCCAAGAATCTTCCTTTATAAGTTTTCAAGTTTATTTTTAATCAACTTCTTTATTTTATAATTGTATGACATGTTAAGAAAGGAAAAGTGTTTTTGAAGTAGAAAGGATATTTTCCCCAAGAATGAAGTTCAAGTATTTTATCGAAATTATTTTCCATCTAAGATAATAAAAGGGTTCTGTTTTTATCCCTATTATTACATGGATTTGATTATGTTGTGATGGAAATATTTTTATGAATTCCTTTATCTTATATAAATTGTTTTATGATGTCATGTTGTTTAAGAATCCCATTTTTATTACATGGGTTACGCTATGATGTATGGTTTATGATTATGTGGCACATATAAGAAAGGATTCATTATAAGATGGGTGGGACCTATATCTCCCTCCAATGCATTGGGTAAAGATTTATATCTCATGAGATAGACATGGCTGGAACGGAAGGTTATTTCGGTTTAGTGATTCAGGACTGAAACGAGGAGTGAACTCGGTTCAGAAATGGACTTTGTCCGCTAAGATAGTCTTGGCAATGAGTCATGACTAACAAGAAATGATTTTCCATGATTATGTGTGCATGCAAAAAAGTTTCAAGTTTTATGTTATAATTATGGGGATCTCATTTTCACTTCTATGATTTATTCCATGTTAAGATATTATGATCTCTTTTGGAGGATATGATTTTCAAAAAGATATGATATGATTTTTATTTCCTTTATTTGCCCTTGCTGAGCATTTGAGCTCACCCTTTTTGTATGTTTTCTTTTCCCCAGGTCAGGAAGATGGATATTAAGTAGAATATGCTAAAAGGGACCCTAGATATGATGAAATAAATGGGAGACACTGTAGAAGATTTATGAACCAGTTGTTTATGTTTCCTAGTTTCTTAAGACACTATACCTATACGGTCCTTTGTGGTTTTGTCATATGTTGTAATAAGTGTACTTCAATTTTGAAGTATTAAAAATGTATGTAAAGTATGGGTCATTATAGTTGGTATCAGAGGAAAGGTATAGTCAACCTTTGGAAACTAGGATGTGAAAGCCTTAGTAAGAACCCTAAGGATAAGTCTAAGCATAGAACACAATCTTAGTGTTTTAGAAATGGCCATGAATAACCTAGGATAAGACCTTAAGCGTGAAAATTTTATTCTTGAATTATGTGGTTTTCCTATTATAATTAGTGTTGCTCACACTATTCTTCTTGGTTTTAGTCAATGGCTGGAACCCGAAGGAACCGTGTTAATGCGGAATGCGATGGGCAATGCAATGATTGTCCCCCTGAGCATCCAAACGATATGGGAGCTGGAATGAAAAATCTTGTAGCCATGCTCACACAACTTTCTCAATCTATGAATCATGCAGGACTTCCAAAAGAGCAAAGGAAGGAGCAACATTCTGTTGAATCCTTCATGAGGCAGCGTCCACCTTCTTTCAGCGGGTCTACTGATCCATTAGTTGCTGAAAAATGGATTAGTACTACTGAAAAGATATTTTCAGTTCTTCAATATTCTGAACATGATAAAGTCATCCTAGAAGTGTATCGTTTGGAAGGAGATGCTGATCAATGGTGGAATCTTATTAAGAATACGAGGCAAAGGGATGAAATTGAGTCCATGGAATGGGACGAGTTCAAGAACTTATTTTTCAATAAGTACTTCCCTCTTATTCTCCGAACAAAGATGGAGAAAGAGTTTCTTGAACTGAAGCAAAGGGATGATGAATCTGTTGGTACCTATGAAGCAAATTTTACAAGACTTGCAAGGTACGCTTCTGGTATTATTATCCAACCTGAGAGTAAGATCGATCAATTCTTTAGTGGCTTAAAACCAAGTCTTCGAAGGGCGTTAGCCATAAGGGACTTCAATAGCTATGAGGAAATCATTCGATGTGCTCTCAAAGTCGAGATGGAGATTGGAGTAACCCATCAGTCATATGGGTTTGATAAGAAGAGGAAAATGGAATTCAAAGGAAAATCTAAAGAGCACACTGAAAAGAAGATGAGCTTTCCCTTATGCTCAAAGTGTGGAAAGAAACATGGAGGGAGTTGTCTAAAAGGGACAAGTAAATGTTTCAAATGTGGGAAGGAAGGTCATCGGGCATTTGAATGTCGCGATAATGGGAAGAAGATGTCTAATGATGCAAACAAAGGAAGGGATACACAGAATGAACCTACTACACTTCAATGTTTCAAGTGCAAGGAGATGGGGCATTATGCCAATCAATGCCCAAATCCAAGGGTTGATGATGATGGTCGACATCAACAAAATCTTAAGGCTAAAGATAAAGGAAGGTCACATGCAATTTCTATCAGCGATGTGGAGTACGATAACGAAGTGGTGAAAGGTACAATTACCATCCACTCTAAAGTAGCAAATGTTTTATTTGATTCTGGATCCACCCACTCTTTTATTTCTGAAGAATTTTCTAAGGGTATCACCATATTACCTCAACAATTAGATGTTGAGTTAGCTGTGGCAACACCTAATGGCACATCAATCGCATCAAAAGTTTATAATTCTTCTCCGATCGAAGTTTGTGGGAAAGTGCTTCCTGCAAATCTTGTGATCCTTCCTATAGTGGAATTTGATGTGATTCTTGGCATGGATTGGCTTTGTTTATACGGAGCTCATATCAATTGCCAAAGAAGGGAAGTCACATTTCATATTCCAGATCAATCTATGATCGTCTATCAATGCAAGGATGAACATAACCTTCCAGTGGAAATTTCTTCCATTTTATGGGTATTGATTCCACTAAATGAAGGTTATTTATCTCAAATGGTTGGTGAGAAACTCGCGATTAAGAATATGCCCATCGTACGGGAGTTTGATGATGTCTTTCCGGAGGAATTACCGGGTCTTCCACCAAATCGTAAAGTTGAGTTTTCAATAGAACTCATACCGGGTGCTTTGCCTATTTCAAAGACACCTTATAGAATGGCCCCAATTGAGTTGCAGGAATTGAAGAAGAAACTCCAGGAGAATCTTGATAAGGGATTCATACGCCCTAGTGCGTCACCTTGGGGAGCACCTGTTCTATTTGTTAAGAAGAAAGATGGATCAATGAGACTCTTCATTGATTATCGAGAACTTAACAAGATCACTATCAAGAACAAATATCCTCTCCCACGCATTGATGACCTATTTGACCAACTACGCGGAGCTCAATACTTTTCCAAGATTGATCTTCGTTCAGGGTATCATCAATTAAGGGTCAAAAGGGAGGATATACCAAAGACGGCTTTCCGTACAAGGTATAGACACTATGAATTTATAGTGATGCCATTTGGTCTTACTAATGCCCCTGCTATCTTCATGGATCTAATGAATAGAGTCTTTAGAGACTATCTTGATCAATTTGTGGTAGTCTTTATAGACGATATTCTTGTCTATTCAAAGAGCAAGGAAGAGCATGAAGATCACTTGAGAATTATATTGAAGACCCTGAGAAAGGAGAAGCTTTATGCCAAATTTACCAAGTGTGAATTTTGGCTTCAAAAAGTTGCATTTTTGGGTCACATAATCTCAAAAGAGGGAATATCTGTGGATCCAGCAAAAACAGAGGTTATCGAAAGATGGTCGAGACCAACAACAGTAACTAAGATCCGAAGTTTTCTTGGTTTGGCTGGATATTATCGACGTTTTGTAAAGGATTTTTCACGATTATCTAATCCACTCACCAAGTTGACTCGGAAAGGAGTTAAGTTTGTTTGGACAGAGGAATGTAAAGAGAATTTCAAGGAGTTGAAAAGAAGGTTATCCAGTGCACCTGTGCTCACACTGCCTTGTAGTGGAGAAAGGTTTGTGATCTACAGTGATTCATCCAAGAAGGGATTGGGGTGTGTTCCTATGCAAAATGATATGGTGATAGCTTATGCCTCACGACAGTTGAAAATCCATGAGCAAAATTACCTAACACATGATTTGGAGTTGGCTGCGGTAATCTTTGCATTAAAGATTTGGAGGCATTACCTTTATGGTGAAAGGTGTGATATTTATACTGATCATAAAAGTTTAAAGTATATTTTCACACAAAAGGAGTTGAATATGCGTCAAAGAAGATGGTTGGAGCTGATTAAGGATTATGACTGCTCAATCCATTACCACCCTGGGAAAGCAAACAAGGTGGCAGATGCATTAAGTCGACAAGACCATGCTAGTTTATCCATGATGAGGATCACAAAAGATCCAATATTTATGGATTTACAAAGGATGGATCTTGGAATTATAATGGAAGGGGAAAAATCTTATCTTTATCAAATGAATATTCAACCATCTATACATGTGAAGATTAAAGAGGCACAGAAAGAAGATGTCGAGTTACAAAAGAAGGTGAGAAATGTTCCTGAATTCAACCTTGATTGTGATGGGATAATAAAGTTCAGGAATTGGGTTTGTGTTCCTCCCATCCTCGAATTAAAGAAGGAGCTGCTGGATGAGGCTCATAGTTCTTCATTCTCTATTCATCCTGAAAGCACGAAGATGTATAGGGACCTGAAAGAGTACTTCTGGTGGGATGGCATGAAAAGAGATGTTGCTGAATATGTCTCTCGATGCTTGGTTTGTCAACAAGTTAAAGCTGAGAGACAAAAGTCTAAGGGGATGTTACAACCATTACCCATACCCGAATGGAAATGGGAAAACATCACTATGGACTTTGTCACAGGACTTCCTAAAACATCCAAAGGCAATAATGCTATTTGGGTCATAGTTGATCGTCTTACAAAGTCTGCACACTTCATTGCTATTAGAGAGGATTTCTCTCTAGATCAGCTTTCCAGGATATATGTAAAGGAAGTGGTAAGATTGCATGGAGTACCACTTTCTATTATATCTGATTGGGATCCGAGATTTACCTCGAAGTTCTGGCGAAGTCTTCAGCATACTCTGGATACAGAGTTGAGTTTCATCACTGCTTATCATCCCCAGACAGACGGTCAGTCTGAGAGAACAATTCAAACCCTAGAAGATATGTTGAGAGCTTACTCTATGGATTTCAAAGGAGGTTGGGATCAACACCTACCTTTGGTGGAATTTTCTTATAATAATAGCTTTCACTCCAGTATTCAGATGGATTTTTATGAAGCTCTCTATGGAAAGAAATGCAGGACTCCAACTTGCTGGGATGAAGTTGGGGAAAGAAAGCTATTAGGACCTGATCTCGTTGATGAAATGGCAGAAAAGGTCAGATCTATTCAACAACACATAAGAGCAGCTCAGAGTCGACAGAAAAGTTATGCCGACAACCGAAGAAAAGACCTAGAGTTTGAAGTGGGTGATAAAGTGTTCTTACGAATATCTCCCTGGAAGAGGGTTATGAGATTTGGAAAGAAGGGGAAGTTGAGCCCTAGATATATCGGTCCTTTCGAAATACTGGATCGTGTTGGAAAGGTAGCTTACCAATTGGCGCTTCCACCGAATCTCTCTCAAGTTCACGATGTGTTCCATGTATCTCTCCTGAGAAAGTACATACCAGATCCTTCACATGTACTCAGCTCAGAAGTTGTACCGCTGGAGCAAGATCTTTCTTATGAAGAACAACCGATAGAGATTCTGGATCGTAGCGAAAAAGTCCTACGAAACAAGACCACTCGATTGGTGAAAGTTTTATGGAAGAACCACCAATTAGAAGAAGCTACATGAGATCTTGAGGATATGATGAGGGAGAAGTATCCTCATCTGTTTGTTACAAAGTGACGAATTTCGAGGGCGAAATTCTTTTTAAGGGGGGTAGAATGTAACACCCGAGATTTTTATGAGTAATATTTTGTTTTTATATATATCATCAAAGGAATCTTTCACTACATACTAGCTTGGCTTACTTTACACGCAACCGCGACCTTCCTCGATAGCTTGCGTCGTACGCAATACTGAGTTTCACTAAACAACGATATGCTATTAAAATATTATTAAAACTAGCCGTTATGAATAGTAATAACCACTTTTTGAAATTTTATAAATTTTATCTTTCAAAATGGACTTCATTTTTGGATTCGGAATACCGAAATTAGCCTAGGGTGAAATTTTGGTATTTTTCTGAAAACTTTCAATTTTTGATGAATAGTGAAACCACTAAGTGGTAGGTTAAAAACTGAATTTTGCATAAAACTTAATTTTACCGCTTCTGTGAATGGAATTTCGAAAATCCGAGAGACACAGTTAATATCAAGGACTAAAATGTGGTTCAATGAGATGAAAATAATTATTTGGTGAATAGTAACTTTTTACTTTTTTTTACCACGGTTAAAAGTAAATAGGGTAATTAAGGGTAACAATGATATTATTATTACCCTAACACATGTCCTAATTCTATTGGACAAGTTTAATTCGACCAAAAACAAACTTAGGAATAAAATATGACCATTTAGGTCCACTTGGATTAGATTAGGACATTTATTATTAATTTATTTAAAGAAGGGTTAAAATAGTTAAAATCAAAGTTTAATAAGTAAATCATTTTTAATATGGGGTTATACATAAGATAAATTCGACTATAAATATTCATTAGAAAGATAAAACGATTTCCTACATGATGGTATTTTATTTATAATTTTTAGACATTAAATAATTTAATTTATTTATGACAAAATGATGATGCAGTAATTATCTTATTAATGAAATATTGACATAATTGATGTTATAAACACCAAAATAAATGTAATTTGAGACTTTTTATGAATTACAATAATTTTCTAGGTTACTATGATATATTATTGTTGATTTAATCAACTTGGTTCGAACATATAATTCTGTTATGACTTTCACAAAAATCATATATCAAATAGTGTCAAAATTGACACAAAATAGTTTTTAAATCAAATATTATATTATTAATTTTTATTTTATTCCTAAAAATCTAAGGTTAGGCCAAATGACTTAGATAAGGATATATATATTAATAATAAACAATTTGGGGTTCTTTTGGCATGTTATAGTAAGTGTATTAACCATATAGTGTAAGAAAACAAAAAGACACGGTAAAAGTTAAATTATTTAACTTAGAGTTAAATCTAATTGATAAGGTTAAAATAATAACATAAACTTGTCTAAATCCTATTGGTTGATAGGATTTCTACCCATACCCACTTTAGCTTCTAAATAAGACCCTTTGGAACCATTATAAACCGATTTTGACTTTAATATAAAATAATATTTTGAGATATTCCTAAGGTGCCCCTCTCCTCCCTTATAAAAGGGCACCTCCTCCCCCTCCTCCTCACACCAATTTGAGCACTCAAGCTCGGAAAACCCCTGCCATTTTCTCCTCTCCACTTCCCTAGAATAATCCTATAGGTCCTGGTCTTCTTCAAAGACCAATATTAGTTCCCTAAGTGGAGGATTCAAAGAAGCGTTCCAAAGAAGAGGTAATATCCATTACCGATCTTTTCAATTTCTTTCTTCTTCAACTTCTTCTTCTTTAGTTGTTTCATGATAAAGTAATAACATCAGTATTACTTACATACTGATATGTTATTATAAATATGAAACAACCCTAATTCACCTTCTATCCATCCTACGGAAAAATGAAATCACCGCGCGTGCGTACGTACGGAATACCGTCTCCACGCCGTGGTGTAATCTATTTTCCACCATCACCTTACAAGGATGGGTATAATGGTGTAATGAGTAACTATTTATGATTATAATAAAGTAATATTGATACTGAAATAATATACATATGCTCCAATACAATTCCATGATCATAGGAACGATATCATCACTCGTGCGTACGTACGGAATACCGTCTCCACGATGTGATGCGACTCGTTCTACATGATCATCATTACATAGTAATTATATAAATGAATTGAATGAATAAATATGATATATGTTACACTAATATAATTCTGGATATAAGGTATCTATAACCTTAAAATAAGAATAAGAATTTATTCGGCAAAACACGCATAAGAACAAAAGGCAATAAAGACCCGAGTAACAAGTAACAATGAAATATTACTAACAAGAAGCTAAGAATATGACCATATATGATATCATATCAATATGTATGATTCTGGAATAAGTCAATAACATTATTTAAACCATTATACAGGAGCTTCAGACATGTACAAAGCAAATCGGACCTAAGGTAAGGGAAATATCACAATCTCATTTTTATCCGAGATTGTTTATTCGTAAGTATTTAATAGGGTGTATTTTATCATCCACATCCATGTTTCATCAATATGTAATATTATTTCCATCCACCTACAATTGTTTAAATCCATTTTTACCCTTCGGTGAGTTTTTAGTAATATGTTTGAAAGGAATCTTTTGTTGTTTTTCGTACGAGGTACTTTTTGACTTTTCTGACAAAAGTACGAAGAATGTTTTTTTAACTTATACGGCATGAATGGATTTTTAAAACATTATATCCAAGAATCTTCCTTTATAAGTTTTCAAGTTTATTTTTAATCAACTTCTTTATTTTATAATTGTATGACATGTTAAGAAAGGAAAAGTGTTTTTGAAGTAGAAAGGATATTTTCCTCAAGAATGAAGTTCAAGTATTTTATCGAAATTATTTTCCATCTAAGATAATAAAAGGGTTCTGTTTTTATCCCTATTATTACATGGATTTGATTATGTTGTGATGGAAATATTTTTATGAATTCCTTTATCTTATATGAATTGTTTTATGATGTCATGTTGTTTAAGAATCCCATTTTTATTACATGGGTTACGCTATGATGTATGGTTTATGATTATGTGGCACACATAAGAAAGGATTCATTATAAGATGGGTTGGACCTATATCTCCCTCCAATGCATTGGGTAAAGATTTATATCTCATGAGATAGACATGGCTGGAACGGAAGGTTATTTCGGTTCAGTGATTCAGGACTGAAACGAGGAGTGAACTCGGTTCAGAAATGGACTTTGTCCGCTAAGATAGTCTTGGCAATGAGTCATGACTAACAAGAAATGATTTTCCATGATTATGTGTGCATGCCACAAAGTTTCAAGTTTTATGTTATGATTATGGGGATCTCATTTTCACTTCTATGATTTATTCCATGTTAAGATATTATGATCTCTTTTGCAGGATATGATTTTCAAAAAGATATGATATGATTTTTATTTCCTTTATTTGCCCTTGCTGAGCATTTGAGCTCACCCTTTTTGTATGTTTTCTTTTCCCCAGGTCAGGAAGATGGATATTAAGTAGAATATGCTAAAAGGGACCCTAGATATGATGAAATAAATGGGAGACACTGTAGAAGATTTATGAACCAGTTGTTTATGTTTCCCAGTTTCTAAAGACACTATACCTATACGGTCCTTTGTGGTTTTGTCATATGTTGTAATAAGTGTACTTAAATTTTGAAGTATTAACAATGTATGTAAAGTATGGGTCGTTATAATTATGTTTACTAAATGTGGAAGGTTATTTAAATTTTGTATACTAGTTTCAATAAAAATGTATATATTGATTATGATTCACTATTATTATCCGAGTAATGTATTTTACATAGTAAGTGGTGTGTGGGTACTACTAAATCCCCTCGATGCATCGATATATCTCTTAAGAAAAATTAGTTTGGGTTTTGGTTGAGGTCTTACCCATTTATTATAGTTGTCTTGGACAAGGACTCAATAATATGTTTCAAATGTTCAGTATTATGAATTCCATAATTATTAAGATAGTCAATAGTTGCAATGTGATAATTTTTATTTGTTAGAGTATCCATGGATATGATTCTATCTCATGTGATTATTCTGTATAGCATTATTTGATCATAATTTTCTCATTCCGTAATTTTTTTTTCAAGATAAATTTATTGACAAAAGAGAATCTGTTTTAGATTATTTAAATTTTAATAATTGTTTATACATATTTATGGTAGCTTTCATTGTATACATACCCTTACTAATTATTTGATCTCACCCCTTTACTATGTTTTATTTTTCCCTAGGATGCGAAGAAGTTTATTACGATTGTTGTGCATAGTTAATCTATGAGAATAGTGGTGTGCTCAATGGATTCCCTAAATTGTATTTTTTATTTTGAATTATAATGTAATGTTCAAGTATGTATCTGGTGTTTCAAAAATCCTAAATTGTTTCGTTATTCAAGAATCAATTCCTTGTATATTGTGCCAATGTAGTAAAGATACCACCAACTCTAGGATATTGCAGTTTGGATTTTTATAGTTGGTATCAAAGGATGTTTAGTAGATAAATTAGGAACTAGATTTAGTGAAAACATTGATTAATGAATGAAACCCTTTTATTAAATTTAGATTTACTTTAAATGAAACCAAAAATATGCTTTAGAGATTAGTTATACTTAAAATCATTCAATTTATGCTATGTAGTTTTGAGATTACACATTATGTTTCATAATTGGATGTTATAGTCTAATGTGTCCAATTATTTAGAAATGGATTCTAGAGGATGGAATAGGATCCATATCAATAAAAAGAATCTATGTATGGATACCCTCTAAGGAAATATAGTGAAGCTGGAGCTAGAACTATGGTTGTATCTAGAGATTCAGTTGGCACTAAACAAACTATTACTATATTAGGAAAGATAAATATATTTATGAATAATAACCTTACTATATGGAGTGAAATGATCCACAACATAGTGTAATAATGTTACACTGCTTCATGAGAAAACAAACTCCATCACTCAATGAGACTAAAAATCCATTTATAGTTAAAAAAATTGATATGATCTTTATAGAAGATATTTCTCTCTTTGGGAATTAATAGAAGGGAAAAGGATTTCATGGATGTTTATCATATCTCTAGAGATATAAATCAATGGTGGCCATGGATTAAAAAAACTAAGAAGGATGAAGAAATTTAAAATGTGGAATTGATGGATTTTAAGTATCTTTTATTAGAAGAATATATCCCCAATGAACTGTGAGAAGATATGGGGAGACAATTCTTGAGTCATTGACAAAATTATTATGTTAATATTATTATGTTTGATTCCATATTTGAAAGATTAACAAGGTATGTTTTAGACTACATATATAACCCACATAGTATGATTTATCATTTATTTTATGGGTTAATGAAATTCCTATGATGGGCACTAGTCTCCAAAACAATATCATCATATGAAGATATAGTATCATATGTTATCGAAATAAATAAATGATTCTCTAAGTCTTATGAATTTAAGGTAAAGAAAGAGTGGAAGAGAATTACATATTAAGATATAGATAATTGGGAGAAGAGAAAGATGTATTTTCTGACATGTGATAATTGTGGAAAGAAACACTATCTCGCATTCTTGAAGGTAATGGGAGTTTGTTACAAGTGTGGAGAGAAAGGCCACCAGGATTGTGATTAAAAGGGAAAAGAAGAAGAAGTAAATTTACAATCTTTCAACTGTAAGGATATGGGGCATTAAGAAAATATATTCCCAATGTATCAAGGGAATATATGTCATAAAAAATGGATGAAGTTCAAGCTTATGCAATTGATATATCTAAAGTAAAATTATTACTAATATTATGCTTTTAGATTCAAGAATTATATTGTAAAATTATCCATAATATTATTTTTTTAATAATCAAGATATCTATAATGATTGAACATAATTACTTCTTCTTAAATATTTGGAAGCATGTGATGATTATTAGTAGCAATAAACAAAATATATTCTCTTTCTAGTTGATCTTCTAGAAAACACATGATTTGGGGAAGATAACATTATTATGTGTATCATGTTAAGATAATTATTATAAAGACATGTTTATTGGGATAATACCAGTGAACATAAATGTTGTTAGTGATTTGAAGGTTTATGATGGATTTATAACATGTTTCCATATAAGTAATATACTAAACAACCTGAGACCTTATTTTTTGGAAGAATTCTTGTTTTCATTAATCTTTTATAGTGGTTACCATGTTTTAGGAGTATATGTGATCAAATTACTCACATGATAGTAATGTGACATTATGAACTTCTTTATTCCATCTAGGGGTAAATTTTCAATCACATTTTTGGATTTGGAATATAGTCAGTAATATTTATAAAGATTCATAAGGTTAACTTCTTATGGATTAGATTAATTTGAAATTTGGATAATATTATGTTAGGTTAAGAACTATTTATCATATTGGATAACATGTGCTATCAAATTTCCTTTTGGATAATATTTAAATTCTAAAGGATTAACATATTGATAATTTGATAAAAGTTTTATAGGAAAAACAATTTATCTTGAATATCCATATATTGGTTTAATAAATAATGTTTAGATAGATCATAGAAAAAACAAGGAGTGGTATTTTACTTTTTTGATGATATCAAGAAAGTATATCTTCACAAATTTTTTTTAAATAAAATTATATCCTATTTCTATCATTTTTTATGATATCAATGACCTTTTTCAAACTAATTTAGTCTATGGTTTTTTGGTTAGTAACCTTTTAATGAACATGTTCTCTATCATTCTTCTTCCAAACATGATAGTTATATTCCTCTTCCATGTCCATATTTTCACTTCACATTGATGTTATCCTATTCTTAAGGCTAATTTTATTGTGACCTTATCATTTCCCTTTCCCTCTTATTAAGTGGATATTTTATTACCCCTATTTATGATGTGAATTTACCATAAATGAATTTTTAAGTATCAACCATTAATTTTAGAAGTGAAATTTCAAACTTTGAGGATGCAGTTTTTTGAATGAGGGGATAATATAGCACCCCATAATTTTATGGTATGTTTATTTTTAAATTTAATCTCTTTAATAGCTTGTATTATAGAGAAAATCAATTTTAAGTAAATGATTAAATATTATTTAATTGTGATAGTTTTCACACAGCCTTTGCGATGACTAGAATGAGTTAGATTAACTAAATTATTAAAATATATTTTAGGCATGTTTATAAAATAAAATATTTGGTTAAAAATTAATTATAAATGAAAATAAAAACCAATTGAACTAAAATCTTGTATTTTTATAAAAAATATGTGTATTCCCACAATGATATTTTATCATAAAAAAGTAAACTAATCACTATTAGTTAAATATATTAATTAAAATTTTATTTTAAATTTTAAATAAATTGTTTTCAAATTCATACAATATGTTTGATAGGGTTAATATAAGAATAAATCCACTTTTAAGCATTAAAAAGATATATTTTTCTAAAAGGAGATTTTGTGGCCTTTTAATGGAACACTTGTTTTTATAAAATATTTTGACACTTTTATAAATTTTATTTTAAAAAATAAACCTCGTTTTTCAAATAAGAGTCTCAAAATTTTCTTATTATGAATGTTTGGTATTTTTCTAATAAGATTCATTTTTTGATGAATATTGAAAAATACTGAATTTTATTCAAAAACTGACTTTTCATCTAAAAAATTTATATAATTAAATTATTATTTTTTTAATTTTCCTAAAAAATATAATTATTTCCATTATAAATCAATATAACCACTTTATTTCATTATAATCAAGTTTACATTGATCTCAGATATAAAAAAATTTCAAACTTTTGAACTTTTTTACATTAAAAACGTGTTTTCCCATTGCATCTACGAGGTTAAATTTAAATTTAAATTTTCCAATTTTGTGAATTTAATTTGTAAAAATGGATTCCATATTTTTATCATAATGTCCAAATTATTTAATAAGGTCATTTTAATTTTTCTTCATAAAATATTTACCATGGAAAGAAAGAAAGATTTACCATGGTATAGGTAAAATAATGAAATAGGTTAAAGGTAAAAGTTAATGGCTTGAAATACCTAAAAATTAATAAATTTAATGGTTTTTTGAGGTATTAGTAAACCCTAAACATTATTTAAAACATTATTTATAATCCAAATTTGTGGGAATTAATTCCACCCCAATGTAGTTGGATTTAATTATAAAATAATCATTATCTAAAAACTTAAAACCACCCCTCCTCAAATATAAATACCACGCCTCATCAACCCTGTCCACCATAGAATACTTGAATCTTGTAAAATATATTCCAAAATATATCCTCCCAACTCTCCCCATTTACAAGTGGTTTTATTCTCACCCAAATACTAATTCAATGGTCATTAAGGGATCCTTCAATGATGTTATATTTAAGAGGTAATTTTCTCAAAGCACCTCACTTAATTTCTTTTCTCCTTTTACATTAACTAAACCTCCTTCATGAATAAATTCATAATAATTCTAGAATAATATAAATTAAATAATATTATATTAAAAATTAAATATTTTATGTAAAGACCCAACAACAGTTTCCCAAAGCCAGTGCCTTATTTTATTACATTGGCATATAAACAAGGAATATGCATCCCAAAGGACCGATTAGTTTAGTATATTTTTAAACACGATTCATACAAATGTTCAAAATTACAACTTGAAATGAAATAAAACAAAGAAATTCCTTTTAAAACATCCATATATCATAGGTAGTCCCTGTAGTTAATTCATAAAATACTTATTCACATCTTGGAAAAAATAAAATATATGAAAGGGGTGAGATCAAATGCCCGGTAATGGTAATAAATACAATATTAGATATCATAAACATAAAAATGAGGCATGGTGAATAACTAAAAACACATGCCTTTAAAAAAATAAACTTGAACATAATATGGAAGGATTAAGAGATAAATAAATAAAGCCATAATAAAACATAATCATGGGTATTCTACTAGTCCAATAACCACATAAACTATCAATACTAGTTTCATAACGAAGGAATGCATAATGCGGGACATCATAACTATCCCGCCAAGGCCTTGTACCAAGACCATAAATATTCATTTTGTCAAGGCCTCATGCCAAGACCATAGTTTGTATCATGAGACCTACCAATGAACCGAGGGGATATAGCAAGCCCCACCCGACACTTAATAAATCCAATGAATTCATAATATGAATGGAGATAAACATAAGCAACATATACATTCATATTGAAACTAACATATGAAATGTAAATCACTTTCCCTGAAATTAAGCATAAACACTAACCATTCATATTAAATTGGTGAATAGTTTTAAGATATCACATCCATAGTTAAACTAATCACAATGCATTAAAAAAATAGTGGATGATATCATAAAACATTAACCCCATTTAGACATAATAATTAATAAGAGTGTTGAAATGGGTGAAAATAATCTTATAAAATCATCAAGTAATTCTTGTTATAAAATCCATTTTACATGGGAAAAAGAGTTTTTTTTGGAAAAATATCTGAAAAAAACCATAATTTATTTCAGGTAAATTTATCATAATTTAAATAGTGATTTTATTAATATAATGGTTATTAAAAACTTATTATAGAGTGCTTATGAAAATAGGTAATAATACAGAAATTCTAGTTGGTAAAAATATATAGAAAACTCATACAGAATTTATGAGGGGTAAATAATAATATTTAATAATTTTATTGAGGTAAGTAGATAATAAAAGTAACCCGAATGAAAATGGAAGTTCTGGTGGAAAACCCTTACCTTAAGTCTTAAGGTGTTCCTCACTTGATCTTAATGTCCTGAATAATCAAATTTAGGTTCATAAATTATTGATTTAAAAACATCATCTACATTTAATTTATTTCTTATAACCTTATTGGGTTCATTCATGTACTTTATATGGGTTAAGAGATTCAATTTCATTGTTTGGGAGTGTTTTGTTCCTTGGTTTTCATGATCAGTTTACTTATATTCATGTATAGATAATTATGTAGAATGAGAATGGGTTTCCATAATAGAAGTTATATGTTATTAGTGAAAAAATAGAATATTACATGGTTATAAAATTCATTTGGTTATTGGGAGTGAAGACGAATCATTATATAAAACATTAATGACAATTGTTTGGGTTAATTGGTGGTTTTTGATCACAATGAACTCATTTTCATTTATAAGTTAATATCAAGCGTAAAAGTATTAAAAAATATTAAATAAGTTATAATAAATATATTATAGTCTTTATCTTCCATAAAAATGCTTTCATGACCATAATTGAAGATGGTAATAAAAATTGGAATCCTGTTGTCCTTGAATGAGATAAATTAATACATTTTGAATGACATTTTCATTTCTAGTATAAAAGAAGGGGAAATGAGAGATAATGAAGAATTATTCATTTATAATAAAATATTCTAGTACATGTAAGTTACTATAGCGAACACAAAATTTGTATGAAATTATGTGAGAAAAGAAAAATAAAAGAAAGGAAATTGAAATAAAAGAAATGAAAAGAGGAATTTACCTCTTGAAGCAATCTTCAGTGAGGGCCTCTTTAGGGGAGTGTTTTTGGTATTTTTATGAGAAAAGGGATTTTAGACATGGAAGAGACTATTTTGAGGATATTTTATCAGAATTTATAAAATACACAAATCTTGAGAGTAGTGAAGATAAGAGGGAGTGAGGGGGGTTTTATAGTGGAGGAGAGGAGGGTTTTCCCATTATTTTATTATTTCTCCAAAGACAACCAATAGTGTTGATGATTCTGACAAAAAAAAGTAATAAGTGAATTGTTTTTGAACCAATGGCCATTTACATCATCTATGACTCAAGTATGATGCAAAAATTCACTTAATTAGCATTTTTTGTAAATTATAAAATTTCACTATTCACAAAAATTCACGTATTTTAGAAAAATCCAAAAAAATCACCTTAACCATTTTTTGATGTGTATATTTCAAAAATAGACTCCATTTATCAAAATAGTTTTCTTAATAATAGAAATTTAATTTTTAAATAAAATCATTAATTACTTGAAAAATGCATATTTAAATTTAAAACTGATTTTATAATACTTCCAAAAATTAACTAAGGTCTTATTAAATCATCCTAAAATTATAAGGAAAACAAATATTTATTTAGGAATACATTTTTTGAAAATAATTTTCTTTTAAATCAATTTATTAATTTAAAATTGTAATTAAATATTTTTTACTATAAAAAATACCAACACTTAATTATTATTTTCTAAAATACTCTATTTCATTTATACAGTGTCTAAATTTTATTTATACCTTCATGGGTGTAGCTACTAATCATAAGGCTCATATTACTATACATAAGGGTATGTTACTATTTATAATGGTCATGTTACTATTCACCAAAAATGTAAGTTGATCTTATTAGAATCTAAATATCTTACTAAACGCAACCAGGTATGTTAGTTTTTGAAATTCAAATCATAAAGGTGGTAAAACTTTGTTTACTAGCTTGGTTATAACAAAGTGGTGTTTTGTGGAGAATCAGTGTTTCATGTATTTATTTATAAATCCTTTGGGTGTTATATTATCCCTTCCTTTCAAAAAGTTTTTCCTCAAAATTACCATAATGTTACCTCACAAAAAGTTTTCATTTGTTCTTCATTATAAGATCCTCAGGCTCCCATGTTGCCTCTTCGATTTTATGATTTTTCTAAAGTATCAATACCAGTTGAGTCATCCAACTCCTCAATAACTGTTCTTTAGTGTCAATAATATACGAAAGGCTCTTTACAGTAAGATTGGTCATGTTCCATTTCTATACCTTCATAAGTGAGTACATGCATTTGGTCGGGCATGTACTTCCTCAGCAATGAGACATGTAAACATTTTGTACATTAGACAGGCTAGGAGGCATATCCATCTGATATTCAACAACTCCAATTCTCTCCATAATTTTCAAAAGGCCTATGTACCTAGGTCTTAGTTTCCCTTTCTTCCTAAATATTACAACACCCTTCCATGGAGATGATTTTAAGAAAACATGATCTCCCCCTTGAAATTCCAAATCCTTCCTTAGATTATCAGCATAAATTTTTTGTCTTCTTTAAGCTAATTTGATATGGCCTTGAATAGTGTTTACCTTCACTATTGTTTCCTCCACAATCTCTTAGCCCACTAGCTTACTTTAACCAACTTCATCCCAACATGTTGGTGTACTACATCTCTTTCCGTACAATGCTTGATATGTTTCCATTTAAATACTTTAATGGAAACTATTATTGTAGGAAAACTCTAAAAAGGGTAAATAATGATCCCATATACCTTGAAAGTTGAGATAGTATGATCTCAACATGTCTTATAAAGTTTGAATCATCCTTTCTGATTGCCTCTCAGTTTGAGGATGATAAGAAGTACTCAAAAAAAGCTCAGTATCCAAATCACTCTGAATAATTTTAAATAATTTTAATATAAATTTTGGATCACAATCAGAAAAAATTGATATAGGTTCTCTATGAATTTTCACAACATCATTGATATAGAGTCGTGTTATGCGCTCTAGTGGAAAATCCTCCCTTATAGTGAGTAAATGTGCTAATTTCATATGTCGATCAACGATTACCCATATCGTATCATTCTTCCCTGGAGTTTTGGGTAATCTAGTGACTTAATACATGGTAATGTCATCCCATTTCCATGTAGGAATAAGTAGATGTTTCATGAATTTTCTTGGATGTTGCTATTCGGCCTTCACTGTTGACAGACTAAACATCATGATACATAATCAGTAATTTCCCTCTTCATGTTGTACCACCAGAAATGTTCCTTCAATTATATATAAATTTTAGTTCTACCATGGTGTATAGAGAAATTTGAGATATATAAATCACGCAATAACTCCCTTTTTAGCTCGGGTATAGAGGGAACACATAGCCTATTCCCAAATTTCAGAATTCCATCGTCACATATGAAGTCATCCAACATCCCATATTTCACAGTATTAATTTTCTTTTGAAGGTTCTCATAATTAGGATGAGATGTTTTAATCCTTTATAAAAAATATGGATGGGAAACCAATTTAAAATTCAATGATGTTTCACCTTCTTTGATAATTACCATGTCCATCCTTATTAGATCCATGAATACATGATTGATTTCAATACTCATTTTGTTTAAAACTCCATGATCCTTCCTGATCAATGCATCAACTACCTTATTTGACATTCCTGGGTGGTAGTGTATAGAATAATAATAACCGTTGAGTAGTTCAAGCCATCATATTTATATCATGTTGAGTTCTTTTTGTGAGAATATATAATTTAGACTCTTGTGATCCATATATATCTTACATCTTTCACCATAGAGATAATGTCTCTATATTTTTAGAGAAAATATCATAGAATCTAACTCAAGATCATGAGTAGGATAGTTTTTTTCATGAATTTTTAGCTGCCTTGATGCATAGGCAATAACTCTATAATTCTTTAGAAGGAAAAAACCAAGTCCTTTATTTGATGCATCACTATAGATCACAAACCCATCATTCTGTGAGGTAGAGTTAGGATCTTAGAATTTACTAATCTCCCCTTAAATTCTTCGAAACAATCCTCACATTTTTTTCCATATGAACTTAACCCCTTTATGTGCAATCTTGGTCATTGGGTCAGATAAATGGGTGATGTTCTGAATGAAACACTGATAATAACCTGCTAAACCAATAAAACTACGTACCTCAGTTATGTTCATTGGAGTAGGCCATTCTTGAACAACATTTGTATTCATACGATCAATAGATATTCCATCCTTAGAGATAATTAGTCCAAGAAAGGAAACTGATTAAATCCAAAATTCACACTTACTAAAATTTCCATATAATTCATTTCTTCTAAGAGTATTTAGAATAGTGTGCGAGCGATTTTCATGATCTTCATAGCTTTTGGAGTATACCAAGATATCATCAATAAATACCACCAAAAAGTCATAAAGATATTTCTTGAAATCCCTATTAATTAGATCTATGGATATAGAGGGTGAATTAGTCAATCCAAAAGTCATTATTGTAAACTTGTAATGCCCATACCTGGTTCAAAACACTATCTTTGGAATATCTTCTTTTCTTACTCTTAACTGATGATATCTCGATCAAAGGTCAATCTTAAAAAAATATCGGGCTCTATGAAGTTGATCAAATAAACCATCAATATGAGGTAGGGTATACTTGTTCATTATTGTTATATCCTTGATCTCCCTATAGTCAATGCACAACCTCATAGATCCATCTTTCATCTTAACGAAAAGAATAGGGGCTCCCCATAGAGATACAATAGGGAGAATAAATCCTTTATCACTGAATTCCTCTAGTTGTTTCTTAAATTATATTAATTCAACAGTGTCCATTATATACTAAGTCTTTGATATAGGCCTTGAACCAAGAATTAAATCAATGGAAAACTCAATTTCCTGCTCTAGAGTATGTCCAGGTAAATCCTTTGGAAACACATAAACATATTATTGAAAAATAGATACATCCTCTATTTGAACATTCCTTTTCTGACCCATAGATATTGCATTCCCTTCCTCCCCAATAATTGAATTTAGTAGTTCTACTGGGGGTGGATCTAGATAAGAATCAACTGGTGAGGTTTCTCCTCTAAAGTTAAGGGATTCAACACCATTCTCAAAAATCATACCTTCCCTCTTCTTATAATAGATCTTCACATCATAACATGAAATACAAATAATACCAAGTATTATATCAAAATCAATCATGGATATGATGATAAGGTTCGTAGATAAATAATGTTTATGAGTCATGAGGGGGACTGATCGACACATCTTTGTTGCAATGATACATCCCCTATGAGTTTTAACTGACAAATCCTTTATTAAATCAAATTGAACATGTCTAATTTTCTTGGAAAATTAGGATGATATAAAATAATTAAATGATCTAGAATCAAATAAATCATTGGCTATGTTCAAGGAAATTATTAAATTACCCACCACCATATCGTTAGGAACTTCAAACTTAATAGCTGTGACCACATAAGCTTGGCCTTGCTCCTTTTTCCTTCTTTAGGGAACATTTCCCTAATTCTTAGGACATTCATGTGAATAATGTCCCATATATTTATAACTATAGCATTGAACATTGGTTTTTTCTTTTTTCTCCTTGCAATAACAAGATTGGTGGCCTTTCCTCCACACTTGTAACAGACTCCCATTCCCTCCAGGCAAGTGACATGGTGTTTCTTTCCACAATTACTACATAGTATAAGGTCAAATATTCCCTTCTTCCCCATTTCCTTTTATAGATATTTCAACATCCCTCTTCTTCTCTTTCTTTCCTTTAAAGTCATATTACTTAGAGTATTATTTTTCTGTCTTGATTGTACATGAGGCTATATCATCATATGATGAGAAATTATGAGAGACCAGTTCTCATTGAAGGAATGTTTTTTAAAACATCATAGAATCGATCAATCTTTCTCCTTGGATTACATATGAAGTTTGTAGCATGCATTTCCAGCCTTGTAAAATTGGATTCATATTTGGAAACATTTTCATCCTCTTACATAAGATTGAAGAATTGCCTTTCCCTATCCACTCATTGTTCATAGGGAAAATATTTTTCTAAGAATATTTTCTAAAAATACCTCCATTCTATATTTACAATCTCTTCCTCCTATTTTGTGTTTTTTATTAACAACCACCACCGATCCGCATCTCCCGATAGATGAAAAAATTCCATGACAACCTTCTCTCTTTCATTACATATCAAAATGAGAAACATCTTCTCTGGGGAACTTATCCACTACTCATCTACATATGGGTTTTATTCCCATTTAATGGTGGAGGCTATTATCACATAAAAAAATATAACATATCTCCTAAACATTGTGGATCAGGATTATCCATAAGGGTGAGGTTATTGTTCATAACTTGAGTCAGATTTCCCAGTATAGTTATAAGTTGCTTAGCACCAATCCTATATTTAGATCCAACATTATTATCTTGCATAGGAGAGAAATAACTACATGGTATATGCGTGTTCATGTGGTTTCCATTCTATCCACTAGGTTCCATTTATAAATAATAGAATACACTAGATTATATTATAAATCATAATGTAAAATTTCAACTTAGAAAAATATGTAGCATAAATTTAAATCCTATTCATGACTAATCCCATAATCATAAACATGGTTTCTTTGAGGAAAAATTTACATTTAAATCATTCATAATGTCTTGTAAAGAAAATATGAACTATCATAATAATATCCCCTTGGTGTGTCAAACTAGGTGCACAGTAAGGCCCGCTGCCATGTACCAGGATACCCCGGGTCATGCTCGAAAATCCTTGTCAGAGTTTTCACTCCTAGGTACATCTGTTCCAGAACAACGTCCACTTATAGTATCTATAAAGGTATGTATTTTATAGAAATATACACATAATCTATTCTTTACCAAAATTACAGGATGTTCTTGTATGTTTATCCTCAAAGTCTATATTAGGGGTTTGTTACATAATCAACATTTTCTAAATCTAGTTTCCATTTTTTCTACTAAATATCCTCTGATATCAATTGTAAAGACCCAACCCTAGTTTCCTAGAGCTGGTGCCATATTTTATTACATTGGCATATAAACATAGAATATGCATCTCAATGGATCGAGCAGTTTAGTATAATTGGAAATAAGATACATACATAAGTTCTATATCACAACTTGAAACAAAATACAACATAGAAATTCCTTTGAAAACACCCATACCTCCAGGTGATCCCTGTAGTTCATTCATAAAATAATTCTTTACATCTTGGAAAAAATAAAACATAAGAAAGGGGTGAGAACAAACACTTTGTAAGGGTAATAAATATATCAGAAGCTATCATAAACATAACCATGAGGAATGCTTAATAACTAAAAACACATTCATTTTAAAAAATAAACTTGAAAATAATATGGTAGGATTAAGAGATGAATAAATAATGTCATAATAAAACTTAATCATAGGTATTATACTAGTAGAATAACCACATGAACTGTCAATACTAGTTTCATAATGAGGAAATGCATAATGTGGGACATTATAACCATACTGTCAAGCCCTAATGCCAATACCATAAACATCCATTTTGCCAAGGCCTCATGCCAAGACCATAGTTTGTCTCATGAGACCTACCTATGCACCGAGGGGCTATAGAGGGCCCCACACAATATTTACTAATTAAAATGCATTCCTTATATAAATGGGGATAAATTTAAACAAAATATATATTTATATTGAAACTAATATATGAAATATAAATAACTTTCCCCAAACATTTACCATAAACACTAACCATTCGGAGTAAATTGGTGAATGGTTTTAAGATAACACATCCACAGTCAAAATAATTATAAAACATAAAAAAACATAGTGGATGATTTCATAAAACATTAACCTCATTTAAACATAATAATCAACAAGTTTGTTGAAGTGGGTGAAAATACTTTTAAAAAATCATTGAGTAATTCTTGTTATAAAAACCCTTTTACTTGGAAAAGAAGATTTATTTTGTAAAAATATCTATATAAAACCAAAAGTGATTTTAGGTAGCTTTATCATAATAAAAAATAATATATTATGAAAATAATGGTTGTTAAAAACAGATTATAGAGTTGTCATGAAAATAGGTAATAATTGTGAAATTTCCTAGAATCAGGCTTGTATTTTGGGAAAAATTTTTGAAAGTTCCTTTTAAAATGTGTAACTCCCCATAAAATAAAGAAGGATTATAGTTGGTAAATATATATATAACACTAATAAATAATTTATGAGTGGTATATAATAATACATAATAATTTAATTTAGGTATGTAGATAATAAAATTAACCCAAATGAAAATGGAGGTTTGGGTGGAAAACCCTTACCTTAAGTCCGAAAGTGTTCCTAGCTTGATCTTAATGACCTAAATAATAAAATTTAGGTTCATAAATTAATGAATAAATAAAATACTCTATATTTAATTGATTTATTATAACCTTATTAGGTTCATTAATGGTCGTTTTATGGGTTAAGAGATTCAATTTCATTGTTTGGAAGTGTTTTCTTCCTTGGTTTTCATGATCAGTTTACTTATATTCATGTATTGATAAACATGTAGAATGAGAATAGTTTTCCAGAATATAAGTTTCATGTTATTAGTTAATAACAAGAATATTACATGGTTGTAAAATTATTTTGGTTATTTTGAGTGAAGATGAATCATTATATAAAACTTTAATGAAAATTGTTTGGGTTAATTGGTGGTTTTTATCAAAACAAACTCATTTTGATTTATAAGTTGATATCACGTGTAAAAGGATTCCATAATCATAAATAAGTTATAATACATATATTATAGTTTTTATTAACCATAAAAATTGTTTCATGACCATAATTGAAGATGGTAATAGAAATTGAAAACCCATCGTCCTTGAATGTGATAAATTAACACATCTCAGATGGTGTTTTCGTTTCTTGTATAAAAGAAGGGGAAAAGAGAGATAATGAAAAATTATTAATTTATCATAAAAAAATTAAATTACATGTAAGTTAATTCAGTTATCACAACATTTTTATGAAAGGATTTGAGGAAAGAAAAAGAAAATAAAGGAACATGAAATAAAAGAAATGGAAAGTGGAATTTACCTCTTGAAGTAATCTTCCTTGAGGGCCTCTTTAGGGGAGATGTTTTGGTCTTCTTATGAGACCAAGGGATGATGGATGTGTGGAGAATCTTTGTAGGATATTTGGGCAGAATTTAGGTAAGACAAAAGGATTTATAGGAGTGAAGATAAGAGGGAGCGAGTGAGGTTTTATAGTGGAGGAGAGGAGGGTTTTCCCATTACTTTAATCATTATTTTATTATTTTGCCAAAGACAACCAATAGTGTTGATGATTATGACCAAAAATAGTAATAAGTGCATGTAAGTTCTAACCAATATCCATTTACGTCATCCATTACTTAATTATGATGTATAAATTCACTTAATTAGCATTTTTCATAATTTGTCAAATTTCACTATTCACCGAAAATTCAAGTATTTCAGAAAAATCCAAAAAATTCACCCTAACCATTTTTTAATGTGTAAAATTAAAAAATGGACTCTATTTTATTAAAATAAATTTCTAAATAATAGAAATTTAATTTTTAAATAAAATAATTATTTACTTGAAAAATATATATTAAAATTTAAAACTAATTTTATAATACTTTCAATAATTAAATAAGGTCTTATTAAATTATACTAAGATTATAGTACAACAAAATATTTATTTATAAATACATTTTATTAAAATGAATTTTATTTTAAATTAATTTATTAATTTAAAATTGTAATTAAATATTTATTACTCACAAAAATACCAACACTTAATTAGTAATTTCTAAAATACTATATTTCATTTATAAGGTGTATACATTTTATTTATACCTTCATGGGTGTGGTTACTATTAATAAGGGTTATATTAATAGTAATAAGGGTGATTTTATATTCACAAGGGTTAAGTTACTATTCACCAAAAATGTAAGTTGATCTTTTGAGACTCTAAATATCTTACGGAACACAACCATGTATGTCAGATTTTCGAAATTCAAATCACAAAGGTGGTAAAATTATGTTTACTAGATAGGTTATAAAAAAGTGGTGTTTTGTGGAGACATAGTGTTTCATAAGTTTATTTATAAATCCTTTGGGTGTTACATGTTATATTCATACCTGTGATTACCTCCTCTTATTCAAAGAAATGAATCCATTTTCCAAATTATGATAATTAATCATCTATATTAATAATGATTTTGTTCATTTTCCATTAACACATTTATGGATGGTTATAAAACTATTATTATCAGTATCTAAAATTTTAATAAGTTTATTATAAATTAATTCATGTTTTGGAACTAATATATAGTCCTAATAAATAAAACGAAAGTAATTTGTGATGATCGTAAAAACCGCCAAAAATAAACAAAACATTTATCATTAATAGTTTATCAAAATAATCATCCCCATGTATTAATATAAACTAGAAATTGGAAAAATTTAAAATTATGTGAGATCATGAAAATAAAATCTGTAATTATAAAGAAATGAACTGATAATCAAACCATAAAACAAACACACTGAAACAATGAAAATAGTGAATTATTATTAATAAATGGGTCGTAATAAGTTATAAAAATATATTTAAAGGTATTATAAATGTGATTATAGTTATGTAAATAATTAATCACATTATTTGAACTATTTTATAGGAGTTTTAAGTATAAAAAATTTAAATAAATCTTGACGTAAGGGGTTTCTCATCTAACATTTTTGAGATATATTCATTATTCACCATTTATTCCTTGTGTGTGGTGTCAGTAGTAACCTTTGATATATAATATCATGAATTTAATTATATTTATTGTATTAAATGTTTAATATTATAAAAATTACTTTTATAGTAATGTGATTCGACTAGTTACAAAGTAGTAAGGGAATTCCTAACCCAATTTAAAATCATTGGGTTAAAGTTCTACTTCTGTGATTATGTATTACAATGATTATTTGTGAAGTTAATTTTTAATATCTTAATTTTTATTCCCAATTCTATTATGTGGATTTATATTGGATACACATATTCTATTCATTTGATTAATTCTCATAATAATGATATGATATTTATAAGGGACATTATTTTTAAAAAATATCTTTTAAAAATTTCCATTTAAACACTCTTTTTATTCAATGTACATTTTTTTATAAAAATATTTCTAAATTTTATTTACAATTATACCATTATTATTTATTTTCATTTATAGTCACGTTTTAATTTTTTACAAAATGGTTTGAAATATATATTTTTTCATTTTCTAGAAAAAATCTTTGAAACTTATTCGACAAAAATATAGAAGTAATGTTTTTATCTTATACGATGTGAGCTATTTTTCCCACCATCATAAAGTCATAAATCATTAAATCTCCCATTCAATGTACACATGGTTATTTTCAATGAATTTTTTTCCTTTTATAATTTCCCATCATTTTAAGAATATGTTTTTTTCAAAGTTAAAAGGTAATTTTCCTCAAAGAATTTTTCAATGATCTAAGTTATATTATTTCTATCTATGTCAATATCCTTTGTTGAATATTGTTCTTTATTGAGTTTTATATCCTATGATACCATCTAAAATATTTTACTCAGTGGTTATTGATTATTTTTACTAGGGATTTACTATTTTTATATTGTTCAATATGTTACTTTGGATTATGTGTGATTATGTTTACTTAATGGGGAAAGTAATTTACTCTTTGTATATAAGTTTCAATAAAATTGTATATGTTGATTATGTTTCACCACTTTAATATGAGTAATTTATTTTAATCATTAACTGATGGGTGGGGCTTACTATACTCTCTCACTTCATTTAAAAGTCTCATGACACAAATTTTTTTCTTATTGGTGCCTTACAATTTATTTTTAGATGTCTTGGTCAAGGCCTCAGTGATAAGTTTTAGATGTTAGACAGTATGAATTCTATCATTATGAAACTAGTTATTGGTTTCTATGTGATTATTTCTATTTTTCAGAGTGTCTATGGATATGATTTGATCCCATGTGATTATTATATATGGAATTATTTATCATGATTTTCTTATGACATATTATTTCTTTTAATGATCATGTTATTGACTAGATGGCATGTGTTTTTAGTTATTTAAATTTCCATTATTGTTTATGATTATTTATGATAGATTATGTTGCATACATACCCTTACTGTTCTTGAAATCCTACCCCTTTATTATGTTTAATTTTTCCCCTAGTTTCTATGAAGATGATTACAATTGTTATGGAGGGTTATGCTAGGGGAATATTGGTGTCCTCAAAGGATTATCTATATTGTATTTTTTATTCTCAATAGTAATGTAAGGTTCATTTATATATTTGGTTTTCCAAAAACACTAAAATTTCCTATCATTCGATTTATTATTTCTTGTATATTTTTCTAATTTAGTAAAGTAACCACTAACTCTTGACTACCAGGGTTGGGGTTGTTACAACTACTATGCAATAATAATTTCTTACACATTCTGTCATTATAAAATGTTCTTGTTTGGGTCAGTTATACAACCCAAATTAGGGATGTGATAATGTTTAAATAATTAATGAATAATGAAACATAAATACTAAAAAAATTATTTATAAATGATTAATTTAATATGTTTTCATAATTCATTAATAAAATATTCCTATGTATATTCACTAATCAATTCAATTATTTTGATAATTACGTAATCACTAAAATTAGATTTTGAAAGTGTTCTTTATAACCCGTCAGTATAAGTTTCATGAATTTTTTATGGGACTTCAGTAATATATAAAAATATATGAAACCGGTATATACATTCTGGTGGTGGTGAAATCATGATCAATGAGCAAGTATTGAAACAAAAAAATAGAAATATGTATAGAAATCAAAACCATTAACACACAAATATTAATCATAACATAGAATTATTAATCAATGGAAAATAAAAAACTATAAATTAAGGGAATAAATAAATAAATAAATATATATAAATATATACATATATCTCTGTGTGTGTGTGTGTGTGTGGTTTTGATATGGACTAATAATGAATGAAATTTTATTATATATGGATTTAGAATGTGTCTAAAAAAAATTAATGTTTGATTTAAGGAATTTTTCATCCCAGTTTACCTTTATTGATATACGAACCATATTCACCACATTTTTAATTTTATGTTATTTTTATACCACCCTTGAATTTATTTTATAATAATTTTAATTTAATTAAAATATATTTAAAATTTTATATAATGTTCTCCCTTTTAAAGAAATTTTGTTTAAATAGTTACCATGTTGTGAGTGTTTCTGATTTCAACTTCCCTTTATTAAGACATGATTTATATGATAAAAATATTTTAATTTATATGGTGTGTATAATTTTTATTTACATATATTCTCATATTTATATTTTTATTGATGGAAATTTAAATTTCCCTTTCATGTTGTATCATTAGAGGTCTTTTGATAAAAAGCTGTCAAAGTTGTATGGGTTTAATTTCCACTCTCACATTGAATTCAATATTGTTCATTTATAAATACATATTTGAGGAAATATAATGTTATTTCATTATAAAGCCACATATAGTTTCTCGTCCAATGATTATTTATTTTTGTAACAAGTATTCTAATCATTTCAATTAATATTTTCTCCCAATTCAACCAAAATATTTCCTGTAAGTATAGCATACCTTATCTATTTTTTTAGTCATCAATCATTTTCACACTACGGGAAAAATCAGTATTTGCAACGGGTTATTTGCGACGAGATCTCTTCCCGTCACAAATAACCCGTCCAAGAATCCATTTGCGACGAGGACAGTAGCCCGTCGTAAATAACCAAGTATTTGCGATGGGATTTCTCCTCCCGTCGCAAATAGTTTGGCGCGCAAGCCGCCAAACCATGCAGGTGTATTTGCGACGGGACCTGTCGCAAATACCCGGCGGCGGTCAATACCCTTTTGCGACGGGATGTCGTCACGTCGCAAAAAGACTGTCGTCATGTAATATTTGCGACGGGAAGCCTGTCGCTAATAATCCCGTCGCAACTAATCTAACCTATATATACCTCCATCCGTTTTTTCACAAACCATTCAGATCTTGATTTCTCTCTCTCTCTTCATTCTTCAGTTTTAAAGAGAATTTTTTTTAGTTGAAGTTTTTTATACGAGATCAATCGGAGGACATCAATATCTTCTGAATATCAAAGTATAAGGTATTTATATTTTATTTTTTATGTTTATTTTATTTTTTTATGTTAATTTTAATTGTTGTTTATTAGTTCGAATTTAATTAGATTTTAATTGATTTTTATTTATATTTAGTTTTACTAAGAATTTGATATTGTTAGTTATAATTATAAATAATTAGTTATAATTAATATTAATTAGATATAATTAGGAATAAATAGATATAATTAGGAATAATTAGATATAATTAGGAATAAATAGTATTAATTAGAAATAAATAGTATTAATTAGGAATAAATAGTATTAATTAGGAATAATTAGTATTAATTAGGAATAATTAGTATTAATTAGGAATAATTAGTATTAATTAGGAATAATTAGTATTAATTAGGAATAATTAGTAATAATTAGGAATTATTAGTAATAATTATGAATAATTAGTAATAATTAGGTATAATTAGTAATAATTAGGTATAATTAGTAATAATTAGGAATAAATAGTAATAATTAGGAATAAATAGTATTAATTAAAAATAAATAGTAATAATTAGGTATAATTAGTAATAATCAGGTATAATTAGTAATAATTAGGATTAAATAGTAATAATTAGGATTAAATAGTAATAATTAGGAATAAATAGTAATAATTAGGTATAATTAGTAATAATTAGGTATAATTAGCAATAATTAGGAATAACTAGAAATAATTTGGAATAATTAGCAATAATTATGAATAATTAGCAATAATTAGGAATAATTAGGAATAATTAGTAATAATTAGGAACAATTAGTAATAATTAGTAATAATTAGTAATAATTAGTAATAATTAGTAATAATTAGTAATAATTAGTAATAATTAGTAATAATTAGTAATAATTAGTAATAATTAGTAATAATTAGTAATAATTAGTAATAATTAGTAATAATTAGGAATAATTAGGAATAATCAGCAATAATGAGCAATAATTAGCAATAATTAGCAATAATTAGGAATAATTAAGAATAATTAGGAATAATTAGGTATAATTAGGAACAATTAGGAATAATTAGGAATAATTAGGAATAATTAGGAATAATTAGGAATAATTAGGAATAATTAGGAATAATTAGGAATAATTCGGAATAATTCGGAATAATTAGGTATAATTAGAAATAATTAGGAATAATTAGCAATAATTAGGAATAATTAGCAATAATTAGCAATAATTAGGAATAATTAGCAATAATTAGCAATAATTAAGAATAATTAGGCATAATTAGGAATAATTAGGAATAATTAGAAATAATTAGGAATAATTAGGAATAATTAGGAATAATTAGTAATAATTAGTAATAATTAGTAATAATTAGTAATAATTAGTAATAATTAGGGATAATTAGGAATAATTAGCAATAATCATCAATAATGAGCAATAATTAGCAATAATTAGCAATAATTAGAAATAATTAGGAATAATTAGGAATAATTAGGAATAATTAGGAATAATTAGGAATAATTAGGAATAATTAGGAATAATTAAGAATAATTAGGAATAATTATAAATAATTAGGAATAATTAGGAATAATTAGGTATAATTAGAAATAATTAGGAATAATTAGCAATAATTAGGAATAATTAGCAATAATTAGCAATAATTAGGAATAATTAGAAATAATTAGCAATAATTAAGAATAATTAGGCATAATTAGGAATAATTAGGAATAATTAGAAATAATTAGGAATAATTAGCAATAATTAGTAATAATTAGGAATAATTAACAATAATTAGGAATAATTAGCAATAATTAGGAATAATTAGCAATAATTAGCAATAATTATCAAAAAAAATTAAATTATCAATATTTACGAGAAAAAAATATTAATATTATTAAAATAATAAAATATTTATAAAATATTAAAATTATCAATATTCGCAACATGCTTTTCTCTATTCTTAACATGTTCAAATCTTAAAGGGTCGCCAATTGTCAGGTCATGCGCAATAAAAAGTTTATGTCAGCCATGTCCAATGTAAACTCTATAATTGTCCTTGCATGGTTGATCACCTCGCAAGTAATGTTGCTATTAAACAAACCAAGTCATGCCCTTCTTATCTATAAGAATTATCTCACATGAACCTTTACATAGTCTATTCTTCCTTGAAAATTTAAGGGAAAAATAATGATATCCCCTCAAATTTTTAAGGAAGAATAATCTATTTAAAGTGTCATTTGAGATGATTCTTAGAGATGAGAACGTCATTACTTTGGTCATCCTATTGCAACACTACTTGCAAGGCGATCAACCATGCAAGTACAATTATAGAGTTTACATTGAACATAACTGACACAAAATTTTTATTGCACATGACTTCACAATTAACGACCCTTTGAGATTTGAACATGTTAAGAATAGAACAAAGTCTATTGTGAATATTGATAATTTAAATATTTAATAATTTTTTTATTATTTTAATAACATTAATATTGTTTTTTCATAAATATTGATAATATAATTTTTTATTACTAATAATTAGTAAACGAAATCTGCTTGGATAATGAAGGGAAAATTTGTAATCATCTCCACAAAGATGATTACCAAATTTCCGTTCATTATTCAAGCAGTTTTCCTTTTACTAAGTATTGCTAAATTAGCAATAATTAGTAATAATTAGTAATAAATTGTAATAATTAGTAATAAATTGTAATAATTAGTAATAATTAGTAATAAATTGTAATAAATTGTAATAATTAGCAATAATTAGGAATAATTAGGAATAATTAGAAATAATTAGCAATAATAAGTGTGAGAAAGATGTAATTAAATGAGTTGTCGGACAAAAGAGTAGTCGTCAATCCCTTGGAAATTGTATCATCCTTAATTAATGATAATTATTAAGTAGTTGTAATTATTTATCTTCTTTTTCAAAATAGTGTTTTTATAATTTCAAAATATTCAAAAACAGTGATGATTTTATATTTTATGTAGAAAAATATGGAACAAGGAAGTCGACATCAGTCATTATTAGATGATCGAGCTTGGATAAATCAGCGTAGAAATCCCAATGGTTCTGGTTTAAATCTTGTATATATTGAGGGTGTTGAAGCTTTCTTAGAATTTTCTTCATCAAAACTAGAATATGTTTTAGAAGGCACAATTAAGTGTCCTAGTAAAAAATGTGCTATGAGAACGTTTGACACATTTGACAAGGTTGGGGGACATCTCTTGCGGTTTGGTTTTCAACCAGATTATGTTTTTTGGTATCAACACGGTGAACGCAGTTCCAGAGAAGATCCTAATAACTTGATTCCAGATCCATCAGGATTTCAAAATTTAGTACATGATGTTGCAGGTCCATCTGTGCAACAAACAGAAACTCATGATGATATTGATTTAAATCCTGAGTTGGAACCATTAGAATTTTATGAGTTGTTGCGGTCTACTGAGGATGCCATTATATCCTGGTTGCGCTGAAGTGGAAGGAATTGAATTTTTTCAAGAGACGGCTCAAAATCCATCTGATTCACAAAGAGACGTGAATATCAATGATGACACCCCACAATTAAGGATCGATGGTGATGAAGATGTTAATGATGTTACAAATGAATTTGAAATGACAAGAGATGCTGAAACAGAAACTCAGATGGATATTGATGATGCTGAGGAGGAAGATGAAGACATTGACATTGACAACTATGGAGAAGAGGATGAAGATGAACATTGAAACAATTAAATGCTGGTTATAATCATAACTAATATATATTTATATATAATAGTTATTTTCAACTATCTACTACTAACAATCATTTTGTGTTTCAGATGCACTCTGATCTATTGCGTGATTTAGAAGAGGCTGAGCTACCTTTGGATGATGAGGATGTGGGATCAGCTGACCCTCAGCCTACTGGTGGTTCAGGAGGTACGCGGAGGGGGCACAATCTTGCGCAACTGATGATTCACGACCCTATCCCCGAGCGATCTCCACATCTTGGTTTTGATCCACACACATGGAGGTATGGTAACCTATATATTTTAGTTAGATTTCATTAATTTATTTATATATATACTAATTGTTTGATTATTTATTCCTTTTTCACAGTTTTTAGCATGTAGCTATTGGACATGGGAGCACTATATTGCACAATTATTTTTCTCATCCATGGATCACATGGGAACAGATTCCCGTTGATGTGCGACACAACATGTTCTAGCATTGGATGGTACGCAAATAAATAATATTTATTTTGAATTTTTTTTATTAAAAACTTGATATTATAAATTATTTGTAGGGTTTATGGCATCCTATTGATGTTATCATGCGCGACGCTGTCCATGCGGAATGCCAGGTTTCTATGCATGACCGTTTCTGCCAGTTTTTGCACAATTTGAGAAGGACATCCATTAAGAAAGCAGGGGTGACAGAATTTGATGAGTCGTGTAGAGCCCACCGACCAAAGTACATTTCTTATCATATTTGGGATGGATTATGTTTACCCTGGTTGGGTGGTGGATTTCAGAGGATATCTTCAGTGGGACGACAGAACCGGGGGAGACAAGAGGCGACGCATTGAGCTAGTAGCTGTACATTCAGTTCGCATAGAGATCATCTAGTAAGTATATTTTTTTAAATATTTTATATAACTTTAAATATAAAAAGTTTATTTTATATTTCTATAGGCAGTCGAGCATCCGAATATTACGGAGTTCGACGTTTATTTGAGGATGTACAATTATCCAGCTACTGGAGAGATTAGAGGTGATCGCTAGTGTCAGATTGTGGTTAGTATTATTTTTTCAGTTTAACAATTAACTACATATAATATTTTCACAATTTTAATTTTAAATTGTAATTGAAGGATTCATATGAGACTGCGACCTCTCAGACACAGGCTGAGGGTCAGGACGAGACGACTGAGCAGACCAGTGCTCACCATTTCGATGAGGCAGCATGGATACAGGAGACTCAGTATGTCTTTGAGAAGGGAAGAGTAGTTGGCATCAACTCTTATTTGACTCCTGGTACTTATTATGGTACTGCTGTGATGTCAGCGTCCGGCTCGAGAGGAGCTCATGGAGAGGCATCATCTTCTGGCAAACAGTATCAGGAGCAGTTGCGAGCTCAGGCTGAGCATATAGAGACTTTGCAGAAGCAGCAAGAAGATATGTGTCGGCGGTAGCAGTAGCAGGAGCAACATTATGAGGAGCAGATGCGTCGATGACAGCAACATCATCACGAGTAGATGGAGTACATACGTCGTCTGACTCGTAGTTTAGGGATGAAGTTTCCTCCACCAGCTCCTTCATCTCCTCCACCTCCTCCATAAGACGACCCCCAGTGATTTTTTTATATTACAAACATTTGAATTTAACATTGTAATGTGAATTATTTACATTTTTTGTCTTTTATATCGGTACAAATATTACATAATTTAATTTTTAATATTTTATTATATTTTTTTTGTGAATATTGAGAATTTTAATATTTTTTATTTTTTATTGTTTTAATAATAGTAATATTATTTTTTCATTAATCATAATTTTATTAAATTTTATTATTTTTAAAAATTAATTTATTATTTGCGACAGGACCTTTTACGACGGGGTCCCGTCGCAAATATTATAACTAAATATTTTTAAAAACATATTTGCGACGGTACTACTTGACCGTCACAAATAATTTGTTGCGATGGGACCGTCGAAGAAAGTGTTATATAAATATTCTTTGCGACGGGCCCATCGTGAAAACATTTACGTATATATAATACATATAATCAGAAGCTTATTTGTGACGACACTGTTTCCCGTTGAAAATAACTTTTTTTGCAATGGGCCTGTCACAAATACTTGTATTTGCGACCGCATTTTTTGCAACGGGCTATTTGCGACAGGGCCCCGTCGCTAAAGCCTATTTGCGACAGGATCCCGTCACAAATAGGCCGTTGTAATTACCAAGAATTCTAGTAGTGTCATATATATTCGTGTTATTTATATTATTTTGTATATATAATTATATATATATATTAACTAATCATTAATATTTTTTCATATTGTGTTTTATTTTATTTGAATTTTTTTTAAATGTATTTTCAAAAAAATTTCTCACACTGGTTATTTTCCATTTACTATGAATCTCCTAAAAAAATGTATGAAAATAATATTAATTTGTAAATTTATCCATATGAATTCCATTTCCATAAATTTTACCCATATTTTTTTAATAATATTTTTATCTAAGTATTCATGAATTTCTAAAATTAATTCTAATTCACCATTACTTTTTTAGAAAAACTACTTTCAAATAAAGGTCATAAAAAAGTAATTTATTATTATTAATGTATCATTATAATGGTTTTATAATGTATTTTTAATCAATTTAAAAATCCTTTAAAATTTATTATACTTCACTTATGATATAGTTTATTGATACCATCCACCTTCTTTCTCTTGATGTTTTATAACAATGCCTTAAATGATGATTTCATAACCCTAATTATATCCCACTTGATAGTTAATATATCATATAATTATGATTGTTTTCATGTTTTTATCACCCACATATTCATGATTTACCATTTTATGATGGTTAGATCACTTATATACTAAAAATTAATTAGCTAATGATTTAAATCACTTGATATGACATAGAATGTGGTGTGAACCTAAACCCTTTAGGGAAATTATCCATTAAGTTGTGAGTAGGCCAAAAATTATACATCACTCTAATGAATTTGTTAATAGATTATATCTCATGATAAGAAATGTGATGGAATGGGAAGAAAACCTAATACATTAATGGATTATATCCACTATATGGTGATGGTATTGTAAACAAGCCTCAACAAAGTAATGATTTTATATGATTATGTAGATGTCACTTTCTCATTCTTATATTATTCTTTCTTGGATCATGATTATTGACTCATATTTCCACACACCTATTAGTCATGTATTATGTTATGCTACAAGATATATTCCTTAAATATTGAATTATGATTTAGGCTTTATGGGGCTTGATTCTACTATATATTTATTTTTATTTATTTTATGAACATTTATTGTGTTATCATACCCATAAGTTCATTTTTTCACACTTATGATCATCAATTGATATATCTTAAGTTTACCCTTATTGGTTATTTTAGGTCATACTTTCTTTTGTTTTATTTTCCATAGGTAACTAAGAGTAGTATTTTTCAATATGGATTTAGAAATATATCACGTATATAGAATTATGTTGGAGATATTGAATACATATTGTAAAATAAATACTTTTTAGTTTAGTTGTAAAAAAAGACATTTGGTGGGAATGATATGGGTTTTGTTATGTGAATGTTTTTTTTCCTAATTATCTAAATCTAAAATCCTAAATGGTATTGGGTATGTATTTAATGTAATATTATATTTATATTTATTAATTCTGGATGTCTATGCTCGAGCTTTCATAGTTGGTATCGAAGGTAGTGCACAAATAATATGTTTTTTGCACTAAATAAAAGAGTGTGGGTCAGGGATGCATCAGTTGGTATCAGAGTAGGGTTTAGATAACATTTTAAGTTAGGATTTTATCATATAAGGATGAATTAAGAGTTTTATATTCCATCATAGGTTAATAATTTATTGGGTGATCATAATTTTAAAGGAATATATACACTTTTGATGCATCATGTGATTAGATTTTAAGGTGATTAATGACATTTTGGTGGATTTTTATTTACTTTTAGGTAGAATTCATGATTTCTATATAGATAACAAATAGGGTTAATATGTAATTTTATTTTAATTTAATTTAGTTTATTTTTTTAAATATTAATATAAATATGAGAGTATATATGATTAAGTTATATATTTATTTTTATGTGATTTTTTTGTTTGGAAGATGAAGGTTAATTACAATTATGGGAGAATAAGATTAAATGATTTTTGAGTTCATATATAGTAAAATAGTATGTGATAATTTTGGGTTAGTTATTTCTTAGGATTAGGTTTTTAATAGGATAAAACATAAGGAAATATTTATTGAACTGAGATAGTTATAATTTGATCAAATAATAAAAAATCTATCTTAGGATAAAATGTAGGGGTCATAAGAAAATACACTTATGATGAATTTTTTATATCAACATGTTTATTTTTTATTATTATAACCATATTGGTTTTATTATTGGTTTAATAAAATTATCATTAAAATGATTTTGTGAATGTTATGTCTCTAGAAACACCTATAACAAACTAGGAAGGCATATTTGGGAAAAAATATTTTATAAGTCAAAATATAGACATCTTCTCATTATGAGAGAAAATAAGAGTTTATTAATATTAAACATAATAGTAAGGTATATAAATAATTATATATTATATCTTGTGTCAATACAATATTAATAATATCATAATCTAATTTTATTAGTGAGAGAAATTAAAATTTAAATGGTATAATTTATTTTGGGGGAGATATAATAGCCCTTGATTTTAGTATGTATTTAAATTCAAATAAATATTATGTTTTTGATAATTTATTTTACAGAAAAAATAAAAATAAGGTGAATAATTATTTATTACAATAAAAATAAAATAAAAAAATGTAGTAAAATGAAAAATATTCAAATTAAATGATTTTTATATTTCAAAGGGTTTTAATTCACATAGAAAAATACAATTTATTCTAAAGATTTTTTTTATAAAAAATGGATTTTTATTAAATTTAATATTTAAGAATAATATAAATAGAATGTAATGTTAATTTTTAGGGAATGATTAGTAAAAAAATTAATTACATCCAAGAAATAATTATGTAATTTTATAGAATATTAATTTAATTCTTCATGGATAAGAAAATAATTAGAGTAGTCATATTTAGTCAACATAATCATAACAAAGATATTATTAAGATATTGAAATCTCTATGATAATCAAAATTATCTAATCAATTTGATAAATAACACATAAAAATTATGTTACTTATAAGTCAATTATCTAATAATATTTTAGTAGGGAAATTATGGATAACCCCATCCTTTCAAAATACTATGCTTCATATACATCACCCTCCAAGAATACAAAATTATAGATACTTGGGTAATGAAACCCCCATTTTAATATCATATCATAACACATGATATCATAGTCAACCTTGATTGAAATCATGCAATAAATCACATAATAGGTATAATAAATTTTAATATAGCTTCACATTAAGAAAAGTGTATTAATACTAGAGGTATACGGTTATGGAAATATAATCTATACATTTGAATAAAATATTCAATCTTAAAAATCTTAATTGATCATATATGGGTTATAAATCTCCATAATTGTTTATTACTATTTTTCTTTATGAATAAAACCATTAAACCTTCTTATAGATCTTATTATATAATCAATGAAAGTCATTAATATTATGTTCATGATCATAGACTGAATTTAAGAACTCATTGTTTATATTTACCCTTACAATAGTCCTTCTTCTAATCGTATTCATAGTCATATACAAATAATCTATTATAAAATTTTATATCATTGATTATTGAAATAAATCAATTAAAGAAACTATTGTATTATACTTTATAAAAAGAATAAAATATTCTATTTTATTTTTCCAAGGTCCAATTTCTAATAATGTTACTGTCAAATTATTTATATTTCTAGAAAAACATAATTTTTTTAACATGAAAATATAATTGTGATCTTTACCAAAAATAAATAAATAATTATTATTTATTTAAATAAATTGGAAAAAACTTTGCAATTCTAAATTCCTATAAATAATAAATTGTTAGTAAAGTATCATTATAGCCCAAAGAGTGTATCGTATCCTGGTATGTCATCAACTAGGACCATGGATCATGATTCTAAAACATTAGTTTGCTATGTGGTTAGGATTCATTTGATTCTGGACCACCAAACCATTGAATATAACCCAATCCCTCTTATATTATTTATGTTTAATATGGATAATGCCTCATTCCTTGGTAATATATTGAGTTCTTAAATCACCAAATATCCTATAGTCAACTAACTGGCATTTTGGATCGCATTTTCCTTAAAGGAAACTATTTTCCATTCAATAATAGATTGTTACTTCCAAAAATACTAAATCACAACACCCAATTATATACTCTAAAGAATTAAAATGATAATATTAATTTCTATCATCCTCAAACTCCATGCCCTCTATATATTCAACCCCGATCCCATTGCATATCTGAATTGAATGATTCCACCACACAATACTATTTAAAATAGGGGTGGAAATATCATCATAGTCTATAGGTCATCATAAAATGATAACCAACCAAATAAATATAATTCCAATATATTATTCAAATCCATAAAATCATAATGCCTATTCATGACCTTGAAACACTCTATCACCTAGGGTAACTCAAATAAAATCCCCAACTAATAGTCTACCTCTTACTAAATACCCAATATGATACCACAAAAAATTAAAGAATATTCATAAATTCTAAATGACATCATTTATAAATATAGTGATCAGACTATTCAAGTCCTAATAATATCACAAGAATCACATCCAAAGTAACTATGTGTGTATAATATAATAGGCACCATAAAATATAGATATGACCTCTATAAAAAAACTCCCCATAAACTAGTATCTAAATCTCTCATAACCATAACATCTTTCACATCCATTGTGAACACCAAAAATTCCATGTCGCACACCTCAACTAATACCACGACCTCATGCCACAACTATATACCACAAACCCATACCACATCTATGTAAAACATTTATATAGGGATTTAACCATGTTTCTCATCTAAAAAAAACACCATTATATATGTATCTAACATGATACTAACATAATATATGGAATTTTGATAAAGAATGATACCCCCTACTCTAAAATAATATCAAAATAAAATGGATAATAAATTATATAACTATATTCCCAAAATAAAACCCCAAACATAACCCACCATCATTATGTCTTCTTCATCAGTGTCATTCTCCTCCTTATTATGAAATCATTATACTATTCACAAAATTTTAGAAAATAATCATGATAATTCCCATAGCCACCTTATTTTAGTCCATGATTAATCACAATGTTCAACTTAAGAGATATTTCTTTACAAGAAAACCCTCTATATCCAAATAATTTGGCACAATATATATAAAACATGCTTCATTCACATATAATTATCCTGTCATTGTTATGTATGAAACCAATTTATAATACTCCATCTATTATATAATTTTACATCATTTTCATTACCCTCATAAAATAAATAATTAGGGTCATACATGTATCATAATAACAACTTTCATTATATCACGTCATACAAACTTAGATTCCACCTCAAACCACTTCATATAATAAAATCATATAATCAATATAATTAAGAATCTATTTCATCATAATTCTAAGACTATTTTATAAATTTGATAAGTATAATGGTATTATAACATTTATTTATATGTTAAATGACATCTTCCATCTAAATAATTTTAAACAAATATCTTTCAAATCATAAATCTTGTAAATAATTAAATTAAATCTCTTACAAGAATAACATCACCAAATACTTACACCTTGGTGACTAAATAATTAGTAAGTTTCATTATATTTGTTCTCATGATAGGGTATTATATTAAAAAAATCTTCATGCAGTATATTAATAGGAATAATCATTTATCTACTCATGTCCAAATCACTATTTTGAAAATCCCTCATTATAAAAACAAAAAATTCATTAAAGTAACAAAATATTTCATCCTAATCATGAAAATGGAATCATCAAGTTCACTTAATATTTTTTTAATTTGAGTTATAAATAAATTCAATGTAAAATTAGATAAAATTTTGAAAATTGCCTCTAAAAACTTCATTTAACAACAAAAATATCTCTATCATGACCAATGTAGAAAACATTGAAGTGTAAAATATTTATTTTTCAAAAGTGTAAAACAAGTAAATATTATATGTATTATTTATTTACATAATATTTAATAATCCTTTACTATATTCCAAATGGGTTATACTTAAATACATACCTTGGAAAAGACCCATAACCCATGTATCTCTTTTAATTGATCATGAAGTGGTCTGGAGTCCATTCATTATACACCACCACCCCATAACATATCATCCCTTCCTTTTTCCAATTTTTTATAGGTTCCAATAAAACATAAATCAACTTTAGAGGCGGTCTTTTAGTGGTGGTTTTGTAAACCGCTGCTAAAACTTTTTTTAAAAGGGTTTACCAGTGATTTATTAAAAACTGTAGTTAAACCCCTTATTTTTTTTACAGAAAGGACGCTTCCCCCCCAACCGACCCCGAACCCCCTTCTCCGCCCCGACCCCCATGACGCCATCTTCTCCCCCCCGACCCGAACACTAGATCGGATCCCCACATGTATCCGGTGAACTCGCGACCAAAAAGCACGCCCCACCGCCCATCAGCGCGCCTCGCCGCCCACCGCCGCCGACCCGCCGAAGCTGTAGCTCGCCTCCCAAGTATGGTTTAAAAAGTTCCAATTATACATGAAAATAATTTGAAAATTCTTTTAACAATTTCATATCATACTCATCACCAACACTCATCAAACAAGACATATGCGTTGATTCAAGAAAAGAATAATTAAGATTGTAAATTGGATTTAACCCATGATTTTAATTTAATATTTTATGTTTTAGTATATTAGGATGTTTATAAAGTATAAAATTTTAATACATTTTAGTCATTTTTCCTCCCACTATAATTTAATTTTAAAAATTAAATCCAACCCCTCAAATTAAAGATTATTTTATAAGAGTAAGTGGATGTTTGTGTGTGCTATTCAACAATGGAGAGATAAATCTCATTTTAGAGTTTTTATATTTTCTATAATTATGTTTTGATCTAAGAGTGTATGAAATGATCAAGAATTGAGAAAACATTTATCTTTTTAGAGAGATAATTTCTAACTTATAGAGGGTTGTGTATGGAGTGACACCCAAAAAGAACATGGAAAACCACACCAATAATTCTTGAGATACCTTATATGGGCACCCAATATGAGAAAGGAAGTGGTAATATTTCACATCAATTAGTGGTAAACATAATGATTCTATTTGTGTCTCGATAGGCATCCCTATGGTGACTATGAAATTAACTAAAATGGTCATGGAATATGTTGAGAGGGAATTACAAAGAACTGGTGGTGGATGGTCAATCAAAATAGTTTAAAAAATGAGATGATTTTTGTTTGTTAGAATTAGTCTCATTCACTATATGTTTTTACCACTTCCAGTAGAGATAAATTCCTATTTTTCAACTTAGATCAGGTTATCTATAATCATAATTTTCCATCTATTACACTTTCAAAAATCTCACTTTTCCACCCTATAATATTTGTTTTAACTCTTAATAAATTACACTTGTAATTTTATCCCATCCCAATGGAGATGACCTAGTACATACAAGTATTCTGCTGCCTAAAATAGAGGGAGTGTTTATTCCACCACTACAAATGATACATGTATTATATAAAGAAATGATAAAACACATTCTATATTCCATTACAAATAATTTTAAGTGTAATTATAATAGTAATTAGTAAAATTAAAACATTCATGTATCATAGGATATATGATAATGAAAAAGTATACAATCATACACATTTTAGTGTTTTATGATAATAAATGGTTATTATAAACACAATAGCATCCCTCATGAACTTGAAAATTGTTTATAACATGATATAAAAATGATAACATAAAAATCATATAATATTCTAAATATTGTGATGTGAAAATAATCATGGATGACTAATATAGTAGTTGATGACCTTAAAATAGTGTGTGAAAAGTAGCCTGGACTAGTCGGTTTTGACAAGAGTGTTGTGGAACCCTATGTGATTGTTTGCAAGGTGGGGTGGGGAATCAAGGTTCTTTACAAATTTATTTTTTCATTACTTTAAATATTTAACCCTCACCAGTCATCAAATATTATTCTTGTGTGAGCCAGATCATGACTAATCTATCAATTTTTTTTCATTGACATTGAATTTCAAAAACAAATATGGACCTTAATGCACAGAAAAACATAAGGTTTTATTCAATTGTTTCACATTCACTAGGTTTAATCTAAATGGAACACACATGATGAAGTTTCAATATAAAAAAATTCCCTATCAAATAATTTTTCTAATTAGATATAAATATTTTAGTTGTGGATACTACATTCCAAGGAACACTTTCTTTATAATTATTTTTTTGATCAATGGTCAGCCAAGTGAAACTCCCTTTGCTTCATTCTACACACACCACTTCAAGGAAAAAATTGGTTTATAAAATTGTATTTATCTTCTAGATTAGTATAGAAAGATAAATTTTTTGTACTTATTTAATCCCAGGTTTTATGTGGTGTCGATCTCGATGTTTTTGTTTACTTCTTCTTCAATGCCAGATGATATCATCTTCATGATAAGAAAGTTGATTAATTTAACTCCACATAAAGAAAACAATAAAAATATAAAACTTCATATAAAGAATAATTCTATCAATATAATTATATTATTATGCTCTATTTTAATCACAATCATATAGATTAATCATTGTAACTCCATAAACAATAAAACATTATCCTCAAACACCTCATTATGGAACTTTAAAGTTGGTTGAATATCACTTATTTATTTTTAATCTTGATTGTTGTGGTATGTTCTTATATTTATAGGTTCCCATTTTGGTGTGGATTCATGTGGTTTCAATAATGGTCATCTATGATCAAGATCTTAATTTGCCTTCCAATTGTAGAAGATTTCATAACATGTTTTTTTCATTATTTTTTAAGCAGTACTTTTCATCTTCAGATGGAAGGTCATATAGAGAGAATGATCCAAATTCTAATAGATGTATTGAAGATGTTTATTCTTGATTTTATAGGTTCTTGGTTGAATCATTTCCCCTTGGTTGAGTTTTACTATGATAAGAACTATTGATTAACCATTGGTAAAAATCCATTTAAATAATTGTATGAGTGTTCTTACATATCTCTATTATGTTGGAACAAGGTTAGAGTTAGACCAAATTTTTTTAAGAGAATTATAAATAAGGTATAGTTGTTCTATGAGTGAATAAAATATGCTCAAGACCATCATGTGATAGAACCAGGTATAGAGTTGTTTAAATGAGATGGGTTTGAACCAGTGAACATTAATTCATTTCTTTTTTTTATGATTTATTGCAAAATAAACCCAATTTACCTATTAGAGTTAGAAAATTCACTACTTAACTCACACAAAATATGGAAACAAAATATAAAAAGACACTTAATATATAAGTTTCACCACCCAAATTGATAATTTAACCCTTGGCATGATCCAGAATCACCTAAGCCTATATGATCCACTAGAATCACCATGATGGATGAAATGAGAAGGGTATATCTTTAATTTGTATTATAAAATTAACAAAAATTTCATCACCCAAAATATCTCATTATTGTCTTCACCACCATGCCGAGACAGTCCACACTAGGACTAAGAGAAACAAGGAAGACAACCCAACCTTTATATTTCAAAGAAGAGATGAATTTTTTATATCTTTATTATTCCACTTATACCTACCCACCAATGGATCAAATATACATTGTATACTTACCTATCTACTTAAATAAAGTTCCAATTTAAGGTAAGAGTTTGTTTAGATTTCATATTCCTAACTTATATTCAATTATAATATGATTTATCAAGACCTTACCTTAGTGATATCAAAGTTATGGAATCATTAGTTTGTCCATATGTTTTGGTGGAGCACGACATACATAAAACTACAAGTATGGGATCCTTGTTCTCATCTTCTTTTATGGATCTTTTTAATTTGCATGCTTTGGTTTTCTAGTGGGTGTTTTACCATATGTATTTATATAGGAAAACCTTATGTAACATATTTATATATTTTTTCAACTAGTATATTTGAATCTCTTTCCCTATTTAGTAGTAAATATGTGTTTTAAATTTTTTAATACTCTGTAGGGACATTGTGATATACATAGATAAAAGATGGATCACATTACCGAGGAACACACCTCAGTATGTTAAGGGTTTGAAGGATTTTTTAGATTTTGGAATTTCCAATTGATCCGTCAAAAGGAGAATAACATTTCCATGTCCTAAATGTAAATTTAGAAGATAGTTGAAGATATATGAAGCTTATAAACATTTAATACTGAAGAAATTCGCTAATCAATATTTCTGTTGTATTTGGCATGGAGAATCAAACATTACTGAAAGGTTGAGCACTGATGTTAATCCACAGAATGATCTCCCAACTTTGTAAACAATGGAAAATGAAATTCAAAACCTCATAAATGATGCATTCGGCATTGCAAGACACCACTATCAATATCAAAACATAATATACGACAATCCATCTGTCTTCCTCCCTACATCATCCGAGCCACCAGCTGCCTGCCCCCTGCACCATCTCCCCCTGCACCATCTCTCACACCCTCTGTGAGCATCCCTTTAGAAGCTGAGTCGTCGACTCCCCCTTCAGCATCCTCAGCAGTGGGGCGAGGACACACCACTTCTAGTTCATCATAGGAATACTTGAGAGGTCACTATTATAGGTACAAATTTTAATATAAATAAATTTATTGCACTTTTTTACACTAATTGTTTGTTCATTAAAGATGAAGAAAATGCAACCACGGAGAAAAATATAAAAAGTGTATATGTGTGGAATATCAATGGAGAGAAGATAGTTGTCTCATTTGATTCATATGGGGTCCCTACGAATGACGCCGCAGGATTGCTTGGCCAAATTCTAGACTAGCTGGAAGTGGAGACCATTTCCCTTCCTATTTATTATGATGATTGGATACATATGCCTCCAAGTTGGAAAAATGAAGTTTTTGATTCCCAAATAAAGGTATTTTTAATACATTATGGGGTAATTGATTGTCATGTTTTTAATATGTTCAAAATGAATTTCTGTATACAGATGTTTTCCACTTTACAGTTGCTAATGTGATAACACGAAAGTGGACGTTGAAAAATCTTAGTAATAAATGGAAAGACTTCAAATGGATATTGTAGAGTGATATCAACGATACTTCATTGACCGTCCAACAAATGTATGAGAAGCTACCCAATGGTGTACCCAAAGAACAGTGGAAAGTTTTTGTTGACAGACATCATGATGAGAAGCAAATGGTATTTAAATACGTGTTATTATATTAAACTTATTTTACATTTATACATGTATATTAAGAGAATATGACATTGAATACATTAATATTAAATTTCATTTTATTTATTTCAAGATCTCTCAAGAAAGAATGCATCAAGCCGGGCTAAACAAGTCACCCCCACACTGTAGGGTTAAAAATATTTTCTAGAATCCAATCAGCTCTGGTAATATTTTCATTAGTTTAAATATTTATAAGAAAATATTATCGATTTAATATATTAAACTATTGATTTATCATTGTTTAATGAAGTCACAGAGTTTAGGGCACAAAGCATCCCGAACTGAAGTGTGGTAGGATGTTCACAAAATATCTGATGGAAGTTTTGTTAATGAGCCTACCAAAGAAGTTTGGGTATGAAGTCATTTTTTCATTATAATAAATTATTATCAGTTTTAAATATTTTAACATATATTGATATTTTATTTATAGGTAAAAATTTAAAAAATATGGGATGCCAATCCTGGCCAGTACTACTCAATCTCCTAGGATGACCCGATTGCTAAAGTCCTTGGGAAGGAGCATCCTGGTAGAGTGCGCGGCATGGTTTTGAGACCCGTACCATCTGAGGTATTTAGCAGGCCATCAGAGATTACAGCTGCATCTACTCCTGGTTGTAGTCAGTCCATACCCAGAGATGCTCAGAGAGAGATTGTTTCCCTACGAAACATAGTTCAAGACCATGGGGATTAGATATCCGCTTTGCAGAAAGCATTGACTGATATACGTCAGCAAATGAGCAGATATCCCCTCGGTGATATTGCATCGACTGGTGGTGAGCAGGTAAATCAAAAAAATTCAAAATCATTTAGTTTGAAAACTTTTATTGGTTTTAAGTTTAAATATAAATATGAAACACTATTTAATTTTCAGTATAATGTTCTCATAGGTGGTATCATGAAGTGGAGATGGAGGCAGAGAGGGTGATGATATCTATTCATAATTGGACAATGATTAGTAGTATTGTTGATATGTGGAAAAATATTGACAGTAAGTTTGTATATGTATCATGTGTGGCACATAGTTGCCTCCAAACATTTTCAGGACCTAACATTTTCTTGATTTCTCATGTTTCCTTTTATGTATTTTATTTATTTATGATGTTTCCTTTTATGTCTTGATTTCTCGAGTGTTTTATACACCATATATATCGACTCTTTATTGTGATGATTCATTTTTTATGATTCATTTTTCCTAAATTCATTTTTTCATTACAATAACTTATCTTACATTTTCTAGCCCAATGTATTTACAACTACATTTCCATTTCTAAGAAGTACTTCTTAGTTATGCTCTTGTATCAATCCCTAGGAATGAAAATCTGTGTCTCACTAACATGTTTAAGATAGATCACCGTTTAGTATGGCATAATACTAGTATCCAAAATTTCAAAAAATAGTTGGAATCCATATCTACTAATACGAGATTAGGGGAAATTTTGCTACACTGTCGAAAATGGGGTTTTCCCACCATTTTCAAAGTGTCCTCCAAGAACATCTAGGTAGTGTGAATGACAGTGTTCATTATCTCAATAGGCATGACATGCTGATGGAAAACTCCCAGTATATTTTTTAGAACCCCCTTTCCTAGAAAAATGTTAAATAGACTACATGATCAGTTACTTGCCATTCATAACATCAACTTCCCTATCACAAATAATTTATTATAAGAATCCATATTCCTTGATAGAATATATCAACCCCCTTCACAAGACACTCTTACCTTTGAAGGAATATTTCTGATCACTTCTATTATATTCTGCACATCAAAATAACTAGGATGCATAATGGGAGTTACAATATATTAGGAGCCAAATTCCATTCCTTCTAAGTAAACCACACTAAGGAATCCTTTTTCAAATAAATCACATGAGTGAAATAGATATGATACTGAACCTGATCCATCACTCTTAAAAAATTAGGACCCCTTATCAATGGGAGAGATTATTTTACCTTTTTTATATCTTTAGTGCCAAGTATAATAATTCCACATGGAATAACCCAAGTGAGAGATGATTTTACCTAATTCTTATGTTATGTTTCATTTATAATAATTCCACACGGAACACCAACATAAATTAATCCCAAGAAAATATTACCACATAATTATTCCCATGATAAAGGGTCTACCACCAATATACTACACCCCACATCTTTTGAGTAACTAAGGAATAAAAAAATAACCACCCAATCATGTCCCTAAAGGACTGTAGGAGGGTTTAAATTTATCGACACATAGATGGAATAAAAATCTAAATAGTTACTATATATATAGTAGTAATATATATAGTAGTAATATATATAGTTTATATATATTTAATACACCTATATTGTCAAGGTATGTGAAGATTTATGCAACCATATACTTATAATAATAATAATGAATAGACCATGGCATAAATCAGACATCCCTAACCAGTCTAACGAGCCTATGTGCTCATGTAATTGGGTAGATGCCCTATATCCCAATAGAGTGAGAGACACCATGAAATAACACATGGGATGTTGAGTGCGTCATTAGTCAAAATTCTAGTCATGGAATGTGGTGAGTAAATCACAATACTTATATAGTAACATTTTTGTGATACACCATGCTCAACACCTGATGTAAGGAATTGTGATATCTCCTTGCTCAACAATCTCATACCATCATACCACAACCTTTATAAAGGCATATATTAAATATAAATAGCAAGGGTAATTACCTAAAATCAATATATTCTATCTACACTATATACATAATAAAGGCATAATCATTTGTGTCATAATAGATAAGGAATAACCTCTTATTCATGTCTTTATCCATGTTTAATTCCCATTTAAAATATTACAGTTCGTATGAAGCATTTTATAAAGAATAAATCAAGAGCATGACATTAAAATTACTTGGGGTCATTCCATTTAAAACCAATTGATTTATTTTAAGAATGGAAATCCATAATTAATTATCCATTTCACATTATCAGTTATATTTAACTCATTCAATTCATTAAAATGTGGGAAATCTATATATAATCTCAATTGAGTCACTTATATGGTGACATATTAATCTAGGAAATTTTCCACTTTAGAAATTCTAATTGTAAGTGGTCCAAAAAACCAAGGGATGCCTTGGGTTCTATCAAATAATCATATATAAAGGGATATTACATTCTTGAACAATTCCAGAAGATATGTGGGAGTACCAACATTTGAAAAAAAATCATATTGTCCCATTCCACCTAGATCACCCAATGGGTGACCATATAAGTTTCACGAAACATGCGAACATCCAATAAAGGATCAACTAGTACATATAAGTCTACAATGGTAAATTTTAAATACATAAATTCACCACTACATTTTATTGGATACTAGGATTATGCCATTTGATATGTTTATTTTCATTTCTTTACTCACTGAATGATGCATTTGGTTGTGCTTATTTAAGCATCTATTTTCATATTGACTATAGTAAATATTCTGTTGGTGTTTTGGTATTCTTGGAATGGTTTTTTAGGCACTGGTACAGGGGCTCTAAAAACTGGTTCTTTTTTTCTAAATCTTCTCTTTAGCAGCAGTTTTAACCGTCGCTAACTGTAAGAGGTATATTTAGCGGCAATTTTAAACGTTGCTACTGTATTAAATTTAGCGACAGTTTTTTCCACCGCTATAGTGGCCCATCTTCCGTGCATTTTTGCGATGGTTATATTGTTTGTCCGGGCGGGTTTTTCCAGGCAGGGAATAACTTTTTTTAGCGGCGGTTCTAACCGCCACTAAAAAAATTAATCCCCTGCATGGAAAAACCGCCGCGAAAAACAATATAACCACCGCGAAAATGCACCAACTATGACGGTTCCCATAAACCGCCGTTAAACCACTTTAACCACCGCAAATAGTTTCCTGACACAAAATTTAGCAGTGGTTTTCAGAAACCACCGCAGAAGCATATGGCCGTGGTTTAAACCACCACCATAGCAAAAAAACCGCCACGAAATTGCAATTTTCCTGTAGTGTCCCATTGATAAGTCCAAAAAATAAAGGCATGTTTATTTATTTAAAAAATATCACATATCCAACCAAATATCCACCTAATATACCCATATTTTAAAGGGTCTTATTTCTCCTTTTATTGAAAATTATCACCACTAGAAACACCAAATCAACTAAAATCATAAACTCACATAGCTCTGACCACTAGCCTACCACCCTTGAGGATAAATTTTTCTTACCCTTAACCCGTATCACCTATATGGATCCAAATCCTCTTATATTACAAATATGAAATAGAATTAATAATCATACACTAATACTATTATCCTACCCACCACATAAAAAAATAATAAATAGTGGTTACCAATAGCACCACACATTGTTTTTATTTCACCCGATGCCACCATTTGTTTATTTTTCTAATCATGGTGTTGTATATTATAACTCACAATTCCATCAAAATGGTTGATCATTGTATGTATGGTGGTGGTGTAGAGAATGAGATTAGTTGATTTGAGACATTTTTATCATCAACAAATAATATTGATATGTATGTTCTGGAAAAAAATAGAATTAGGATCCCTTGATTATGAGAGGGTTAATTGATGTCCATCCACTTCTATCCACTCTAAAATAATAACATACTATTATTATAAAAATTTATAATGTTATAAAGAATGATAGATTGTTTATAATGTATAAATTATAATTTTATACAATATAATCTAAATGTATTAGGAATTGGGATAGTTTTTTATAATCACACCTTAAGGGAGCCATATTGACTCTACATCTCCCGGAGAAAATATTTGAATCACTTTACCATTATTTTCATAAAAAATATGTTTAATATAGTTTAATATACTATTAAAATAAAATTTATCCATGAACGTGCATAAAGAAAACTATCAAATTTTATTAGTGTAAAATGAAATACAATGTCTTGAGAAATACTACACTGATTTATATTTCATCGAAAGCTCTAATTTTCAGCATATTGTCATTTCTACTCAATATAATTAAATATCATGATTTTTTTGACAAACTAGTTATCATTATAAAATAAAATTTTCAAAGACCAAAATCCTTAGAATTATGCCAAAAATTCTACCAAACTTAAATAATACATCCCAAGCATAATGGAAACTTCAAAATTATTGTCTGGAATTATTTTTGGTTATAATTATAATTTATTCATTATTTTTGAACTAAATAAATTCCACAGTAAAAATAGTGAACTCCAAAATATTAATTGTTCATAATTTTATATAATTAAATAATTATATTATTTTTTCAATACATCACTTAATGTTTTTTGAACATTTAAAAAAATTTAATTTTTTATTAAATTTAATATTATTTTCAATTTCATGTAAAAAGTAATCAATTTTTTTTTATTTTTTATTTTTTATTTTATTAATATTTATTATGATATAAATTATAATTTTATTATTTCAATTTCTATTTATATTTTAATTTTAATGTTATTGTCATGTTAAATTTAAATGATAAATTAGAGCTACAATTTACATTTCAATTTCAATTTAACAATTTATACTTCAATTTGAATTATTATATGAATTTAATTCTAATTTTTAATTTATCAACTTGAATTTGAATTTGAATATTTACATAAAAGTTTAATTTTTTAAAATTTATATTTCATATTCATTTTCTATTTCAATTTTAATTTCTGTTTCAATTTCAATTTTAAATTCATTTTATCAATTTAATTTTTTTAAGATAGATTTAATCATAAATTTAATCATTTTCACTTTCCAATTTCTATATGTATATGTGATATTAAATTTTAATTTCAATATCAATATACATTTCTATTATTCTTATTTACAAATTACATTGAATTTAAATTATAATTTAACAAATAAATTAAATTTATAATATTTATTATTTTTTAAAGAAAAAATATAAAAATATTTATTTTAGAAGTGTACATTTTTTTGAAATGAATACAAATATTTATAAATATTAAAATTATTTTTATAGAGTTAAAAGAAATTATTATTTTCTATTTGAGGATTGAAAATAAATATTACATTAGTTTTTGAGTGGAAGAAATTATTTTTGTTAGGGAATAATTTTCTAATGTATCAATTTATTATTTAAAGGATTAAAAATAATATTATTAAAAATATCCATAAAATATAATAATTTATTTAGAAATCAATTGAAATAAAATAAAATTAAACATTTTTTTTCTCTATGAAACATCCTATATGTGGGTGTAACATGTTTTATTTATTTCTATATTTCATGTGACATCCCTAATTACTAAAAAATTTATTTTTTTATATTAGTGAAAAAATAATTTTTAATATAAAAAATTATTTTTACTAAGTAAAATATTATTTTTAATGGTTATTTTTTATAGATTTTAAATTCACTAAATATAATCTCACATTTATATTAATTTCTAAATAATATAGTAAATATATAAATAAATATATAAAAAATAATAATACGTTTAAAATATGAAATAAAATAAATTACTATTATAAACCCCCATCAATCATTCATCATGAAAATGATAAAATCATTGATGGGAAATATTTTTGTGGTATTATAGTGGTATTTTAGAACTCTAGTAGTATGGGTACTTTAGAAGGTTCTTTAGTGGGGTATTATAGTAATAATACCATTCACCTGATTTGGGATTCCAAGCAACGTATTTGGGAATGTTCGTCCCTAGGACTTTGAACCCTCATGGACGTTCTGAAAATTGGGAATTCAGGAAACCATCTCACAATTAGAGGATGTTGAAAGAGAAATTGGGTGGCATGTGTGGTTATGTGACATAGGTAGATGTTGCAATGTGCCAGTTGTGGCATGATGTGACAACATGCATGAATTTTTGGGAAAGTGATGGATTTGATAAGTGATAAGTACTTTGAATTCCATCTTATGGCCATCCTCCCTCATGGAATCCAAATGAAGGTTGTCAGGATTTTCTATCATGACATAGCATAGGTGAGACAATGCGTCAAAGGCTTGAATCATAGAACACAGGTTCATGTGTGATGAAGATGGTGTGGTATATTTCAGCATGAATGCTGGTGGAATAGAATGACATTGCAGGTGATTTGGAAAGATGTTTGTGGTTAGGTAATGATAAATGCTTCTTAGTGAGTCCTTCCAAATATTTTCTTGGGGCCTTTAGGCCATATTCAATATGGGTTCTTGGGTTATCTTAATATAGGCCTTCAGGTTATGTAATACTTAGGAACTTATGGCTATATAACGATTCCCTCTCAACCCAATTAAATAATAAGTTTCCTTTCATTATTAAAGGGGTCGAACCTAATTTGTATTGGTTATAATAAATAAAAAAAATTAAAACTAATAAATAGAAAAAAGTAATTATTTTTTTTCATAAAAATTCTCCTTAAATTTTGGATTTTAAAATGAATTAAAGGAGAAATTGTTATTTTTTATGATACATTAAAAAATAATTAACATTTTTAGAATGAATAAAATTTTATTTTTTGGGATGTCATTTCTTTTTAAGATTCAATAATATTTTTTTAAAATGCATAAAATAATTTAATATATTTCAAAAGTCATAAAAAGTTATTATTTTTATATAAAATCATAATTGGAGAAAATATTATGATTTTGAAACTAAAATAAATTATTTATTTTTTAATTCTAAAAAAATTCCTATTTTTTATCACTAATTGTTTTTAAATTATAAAAAAATTCATTGGTACCCTATATTCTTTTTGTTTTAAAAAAATTGAAAAATAAGAAAAATATTTTCTAAAGTATAAAAAATTACTACCATTTCTTAAAATAATATATAATTTAATATTTTTTCCATTAAAAAATTTGAATATATTTTTTCTAGGAATTTTTAAAAAAATTACTTGTTTTAAAAAAATATTTCAATACGATTCCAAAAAATATATTTTTATTTTTAGTTTTTGGAAAATAATATGTTATTATTTAATTTAAAAATATATATCTTTCTCATATCAAAACATATAAACATGTTATTATAGCTTCAAAAAATAGTTATAATTTATGAATTATTATTATCATTATGCCTTTCAAAAGAATATATATTTTTCTTTTATTTTATCGTTATTATTACTTTAAAATTAACCTTTTTTTAAAATGATATTATTTTTATTATTTCAAAATAATAGTTTTTTCACCTTTAAATTATAATTTTTATACCTTTCATAAAAAAATTTATATATATATATAATCACATTAAATAACAAATAATAATTTATATATTTTATTTTATATCTTGGAAAAAAATTTATTTTTATTCGAATGAAATAATATAAATTATTTTTCATAGAAGAAATTATTTCATGAAAATATATAGAATATATTTATATTTTTATAAGGCATTGAATAATTATAATTTTTAAGGAATTATTTTAAATTTTATAAAATTTCATAATTTCAAATTCCTTTCCATGTGTCTTTGAAATATGTAATAATTTTCATTAAATATCAAGAAATTAAACTATTTTTTAGTTTATTAAATAATAAATTTTTAATATTATGAAAAATAATTCTCAGGAATTGCATATGAAAAAAATATTACTTTTGGCAGTTATAAAAATTATCAATTTTAAAAGAAATATAAATATTATTTATCATTAATAGTATAATAATAAATAAAAATTATTCTTAAAAATAAAGGAATTACACTTTTTATATAAAAAATGATTTTTATGAGATCAAATATATCATATTTTTTTAAGAAAATCGCATTTTAGTAATGAAATGTTGTTGAATTTTATTGAAAAAACTAATATATTTCATGTGTGGAAGAAAAATGTTATAATTAAAAATAGGTTAAGGGCCCCCAACTTTTTAAAAGAAAAGAATAGTATAGGAGAGGAAAATGAGGTCAGACATGGGAAAATTCCCCCATCATGAAAAGAAAGTATAATAAAGTGTATTGCGGAAAAGAAAACAACCATAATGTTCTTTAATATTTTTTCCACTAAACCCTACATTTCAAAAGGAAACTTCTATCATATGGATATCAGCCTCTCTTCCGCATCATGGATTATTGAAAGGGTTCTTGACCATCAATGAGTAAAATGTCAGTAATATCCACCAGACTAGATGACACGTTATATTTAAATTTTAATCCCTAAATATCCAACAATAGGTTGGATTGATTAATATCGTTAATGTTAGAGGAAAAAAATTCAAATACTACAAGGTAGTGTTTCTAAACAAGTCTTCTATAGTATCACTAAGGCCCTAAGGAATCCTCTCATTCTCATGTTCATATGGGGAAACATTGATGTTGGTCTTTTTATCCTATTCTTTATTACATTCCTCAATCATTTATTTTCTAATGATATCAAAGATATCATTAATTGATTTTAAAAATTGAGAGGTAAATGATACGACACTATCTCGGGTTTCAGATTATGGGATCCCAATCCCATGATTACAATCCTTCCTAGGCCGACACTTTTTTAGTAGGATAGAATGGAAAGCCTCAACATATAAAAGTATTTTTTTATAATTATTATTTGAATAATATGATATTAGAGGACCCTCTACCTAAGTTTTTTGGTTCATTTACCATGAAGAGAGATAAATAGAAGAGGAAAATGGACTTTTATTTCATCAAGAACAATTGTTACAATGAGCCCCTCCCACACCTCCCTTTCTTTATATCACATTAAGCTCTCAGGGCTCTCTAAAAAAATGAAGTTATATTGGATTAAACTGATTGCTGGAAGGCTCCCCAGACTCTCCTTAAATATCCATGGTGGGGGTGTCAAGATTGAAACAACTCCCCCACCAATCCCCACCTTCCATGGTGGGTGGACATAGTGCACTAGAAATCTACTAAGGTATCTAGAATCTTCATCAATTCACTCCCTTTAGGTGCAATACACTAGAGCATTTGCAAAGGTCTAACTTCTCTCAAGAAACCATCTTTGTCAACATATCTTTTAGGTTCTCCTTTATGTAGATTTTCATAAGTCTCAGTAGCTATTTATCCATCACTTTATGTATCCAATGATAGCAAATGTCATTGTGCATTGTCTGGGAATGGTATGTGGAGTTCTTTCTCAAGTTCAAATCACTTTGACTATCACAGTGATCCCTGTAATCTTTCTACCTCTCGCACATCAGTCAGAAAGAAGTACTCTGATTCCAAATATTTTGTTGAAGGAATACTTACTTCTGAAGATCTTTAAACCTGTGAAATGTTAGGTTCGGGAGGTACAACATCACCTATCTCCTTTGATGGTTCTGAAAATTCTTGTGGATGGGACTGAGTCTCACCCTACTAAATATCTTCTTCCACTACCACCTGGTCCACTGACGATGAGTCTTCTTTCTCCCCTCCTCTTCATTTATAGGTGGTGATGGTATATGTGTTGGATCAAGAATTTATTCCTCAATACTTTCCCTTATAGAGATTCTAGGATTTTTAATGTCCTCAATCATCTGGTTCTCTTGGAATAGAACATCTCTTCTTCTGATCACCTTCTTCTCCTTCAGGTCCTAGATCTTGTATCTGAACTCCTCATCTCCATAGCTGATGAAGATTCATGGAGTTGACCTTCTGTATATCTTTTTCCTAAGCTCCTTGGATACATGTGAAAATTCCAAATATCCAAATGCTCGTAAATGATTGTAAGAGGGATTCTCACCATACCATATCTTCTTTGGAATCTCAAAATTCAGTGGGACCGATGGTGTTCTATTCATGAGGTAGCACGCAACTGAAACATCTTCTCTATATAATCTATTGGGGATCATATCCAAACTCATCATGCTTATAAGCATCTATAGGATCATTATATTCATCCTTTTTGCAACTCCACTATTTTATGGGGTGCGTGGTACTGTCCTCTCTTGTCGGATCCCCTAACTCCTACAATAGGCATCAAATTATCTAGATGTGTACTCTCCTCTATTTTTTTAATGAAGACACTTCATCTTCTTTCCAGTTTCACACTCCACCATGGTGTTTAACATCTTGAAGTAGTCCATTAGTTTATCATTCATCCTTCATCCTCAAGAAGAACACCCACACCCTTTGATATGCATCATTAATAATGGATTAGAAATATTTGTTACCTCCCAAAAAATCCACCTCTATGGGTCCACATACATCAGAGTGCACCAGATCCAACTACTCTATTCTTCTTTATGAAGAATAATTGAATGAGACTCTATGTTACTTTTCATATAAGAAATACTTACAAGGATCAAGTGATGCATCCTTGTCAATACTGATGTACTTCGTAGATAACCCTCTTTCACCCATGTAGCTTAGTCTCCTATGCCCCATATTGGATGAAATCACTTTTTCCACTATATTGAGGATGTATTCACATATCGTCACATGAGTTTTGTACAACATACCAAATATGTGTCCTTAGGAAATGAAAATTTCTCATTTTTTCAATCTTCCATTCTCCATTGTTGAAGTTGTTGTCATAACCTTTTCAATAAAAGGCTATACCTGATAACTGGTTGAGCCAAATACATGAAATATTTCAAACATCTTCCAGGGTGATTATGTATCAAACATTCTTATTGACTTGGATATCACCCATTCCAAAAATCACTATCAAACTGGTATTTCCCATCTTGAATGCACCAAATTCAGTATCTTGATAAGTCGATAAATTCTCACGATGCATAGTGACGTGGTACAATGTTGTAGTATCAACCAACTATTCCTTGTCTTGGCCCGATGTATGAACACATGTCTCTTATTTGTATTTGGATCTAAGAACAATTTCCCTGGGGATTCTCACATGCATATCTCCATTTGTTCTTTTTTGGTTACTACTTTGACCATTTTCTTATAGAAACTTTCAGTAGTTCTTCTTCATGTGTCCCTTCATACCACAATGATAGAATTTTTATGTTATCCTCCTACCTTATTTGGATATTCCTATATTATTTGTTCATCCTTGGTTTCCCACCCCTCTAATTACTCCTTGTTGTCTCCCTCACTTATCCAGAATTTGATCTTGCATTTGGTTGTAAATCATGTACTTCCTTCAGACCTCCTCGTTGAAAAGTGCATCCTTTACCCCCACCACGGTAAGTTTTACTCTGGGTGCCAAGTTGCTGATGGAGATGAAAAGTGTATCCCATATATTGGGATGTGTGCACAGAGGGTGTTTTTCCTAATTTTCCTGATTTAGAATCCTACCTGTAGCCACTAATTGGTTCACCAGGCTGTGGGACTCACTATTGTGTTCAGTTATAGAGCTTTCACTATATAGTTAAAGACTCATCAACCAATTTAACAAGAAGATCTTACTTTGATCATTATTTGACTGGTATGTATTTTCCAACTTCATCCAAGGTTTTTACACACTAGTCTCTTGAGAAACATGGTGGTAAGTGCCACGATCGAACCATTGGATGATTTGACCAATCATCTTATTATTCAACTTTTTCCACTCCTCTTCCTTGGTTAGATTGAGATTAACTCTATCATTCTAAATGGGGTCAAAATTATCCTTATAATTGAGGAGATCTTACATTCATGACTTCTAAATGGAGTATTTTGAAAAGGTTAACATAATCATACCTCTTGTGAATGTTCCCTCCAGTGAATTTTAATTCTAAAAAATTAGGTGAAAAATATAGAAAAATGGATCTCACCATTGCGTCCATAACAGTTGAAAATGGTGGAATCGACTCCTGGATCATTGAAATTGGACATCGATTGATCAATATATGACCAAAATATTGTCAACAACTAAGATCAACTGATGATGTTGCATAGATGTGGCACACCAAAGTAGCTGCCGAAAACTCGCTGGAAATTTGATTTGTGATGGAACAGTACCTTCTTTTCTAGCAATGGGATACTATAGAACCCAAGGTTTGTTCAAACATTGAACAAGCCTATAAATCTCATTTTAGCTTCATTTTTGATGCTATTTACGCCTTTGGAATTGGATCTCCACAAAAGTTTAGAACATTACTTCGAAATAGGATTCCAAGAAACATGAATTTTTTGATCACTAGAAACACTCAACTACTCACCTTCCCTACACTGGAAATGGTTATAATACCACTATTTTGGTTCACTGACCATGAAGAGACATAAATTGAAGAGGAAACCATGATTTTATTTCAACAAAAACAATGGTTACAATGAACCCCTCCCATACCTCCTTTTATTTCTCCAACATGGATCTCTCAAGGATCTCTAAAACAATGATGATCTCTTGGCTTGAACTGATTAATCAAAGGCTCTCCATTCACTTTTTAAATATCCATGGTGGGGGTCTTGAATTTGACACAACTCCCCCACCAATCCCCAATAATCCCCATCAACCATGGTGGGTGGAGTTGGTGCACTAGCCACCTACCAAGGTAGCTAGAATCTCCATCACTGGGATTGTTCATGACCAAAAAACGCATCCCAATACACAATTATAGTCTCATGGGTATTCCTCTTAGATGAATTATTTAATGTTGGAGCTAGATTTGTACCCATATTGTTAATATTATCCTATAAATTTTGTGTAGTTCTATATACAAAATATTCATCTGGGGAGTGGTGTGTGTGTAAAACCATCCTAGATTCAGATCGATTACCAACAACATAAGTATCCTCCATGATATCATAACATTTATAATACCTTTTATCATCCTACAAGGTATTAGATGCTTCTCATTTTTAGATATTCATAGATATTCACATTACCTTCCCATCCAAATGATACTGACCACATGAATCAAATTAAAAGACATAGATAACCATTTTTAATGTCATTCACACCAGTAAGAGTGTTCTTGGATTTAGACCAATGGAATTTATCAGTAATAGAAACAATTATTTATGTCATCTTGGTAGACACAACACTTTTATGAGCTATGATGACCCTTGAAATAATTACATGTTCAATAACATCCATGCGATCAGCCTTCTTGTTAGCATACTTTTTATTATAACAATGGTATTAAAACCCACTCCCATGGTGACATTTATAGTCAGCATTTTGGTTCTTTCCATATGAATCTTTGTTGATGTTGTATTCTCATCTCCTACCTCTTTTATAGTATGTTGGTTTTCTTGTTCAGGGGACCATTTTCCAAATAAACAATTTTCTTCAATAAAAAAATCATGGGAATTTTGTGGTAAAACCTTAGTCTACATCTATTGGTCAGCAAATGAGTCACCCAGTCAAATTTTGTTTTTCAATGGCTTTTGTTTATTGAGTTGGGTATATGAAATTGAAATTAAAGTAAGTGGCCTTTTCTTATTCCTAACGGAAGAATGTATATAATGATATACTCGATGAGGATCAAAATTAAAATCAGAGGCTTCACCAGCTTCAAATTTCATGTTTGGATAAAAATCTTGTTTATAATTGGAGGGGGAATACACCATACCAAATTTTATCTCAACATTTGGCTACTCCAACCCACACTTTTCTTGTGAAATTTATTATCACCTTCAACATGACCATGGGTGAGTAAATCTTTAATTTCCTTTATTATAAAAACCTATCAATTAGCAATGCTCACTTCAGGAACATCAAGATCCTAATGTTTCTTTTATATTTCAATAGAACGACCCTACTTCAAATAATTTCTTAAAATTTACCCTTTGTGACATTTTTTAGATACTGAATTAAATTATTTCACCCTTTACAGTAATTTGGGACATATTTATATTCAACCAAAAGATAAAAACTAAAAATATGGACAATTTCAAAATATAGTTTTAATCAAAGGAAGACTAAGTTCCACCTCTATTAACACTGTAGAAAAATTCTCATATATTTACCTTTCTGTTTCCAAGTTAATTTATAGAATAAAACCAACAATATATGAATTCTCCTTTTGTATTTGTGGATTTCAAAAAATCCATCTCATTCATCGAATTGTTATCCAAATATGGGTAATTGAATTCTGTACATTTAAAATATTAAACAAGGGATCTGATACCTATATTTATAAAATTTTAGGACTCAAGTTTAGGAATCCAGAATCCCATGATTTTGATTTCCAAGAAGTATTAGGGTAGATAACATGAAAGTATCCATTACCGAAGGATATTAGTTTCCATCCATCAAATCCACAAATATTAAGCAGTCCTTTTTTTGATAAAAATTCAATTATTATTATTTTTAGAAAAATAAAAATTCTATGATTTTCTATGATGAAAAAAATAAAAGAAATAATATTTTTATTATTTATTTAATAGTGATAAAATTTTATTTTAATTAAAGAACATAAATTAAATTAATTTTTTTATTCATTGATATATTTTAAAAATAGATATATTAAAAGTTTTAATATTTTTTTTCAAAATAAAAAATTATTATTTGATCGAGGTATAAAATTATATATGTTTAGACATAAAAATATATTATTTTCAAGTTGGATAATTTTTTTGAAAGGTTTCCTATATTTAAAAAAAAAATAAAAGTTAAATATTTTTAATAGTTATAAAAATATTATTCAATATTTAAAGTCCTTCAAATTTGAAAATACTATTCTTTTATCACAAAAGGAAAATCAAATTCATTATTTCATATTAATTTATATTTTTTTCTAAATTCTAAAAAATTGTTACTTTTATGTTTCTTTAGGAGTAAAAATTAATTTTTTAAACACATAAAACAATTTGTCCTCAAATTTCCCAAAACAAATTAATTAATTATTGAATAAATTTATAAAAAATAATTATTTTCTATAATAATTACTTATTTATTAACATGAAACATTTATTATTATTTTTAGGGAATAATATTATAAATAAATATTAATATAAAATTTTATTAGATTATGTTTTTATATTTTTTAAAAATATTTTTAAATATTTTTAATTTTTTACCTTTAAAATTTATAATTTGTTCATGATATCTAAAAAAAGTACATTTTCTTCCAATTGTAAAAAATTAATGAAAATTTATTAGATAATTAATAAATTAAAATTCTTATTCATTTCGTTAAAATAATAATAGAAGGTTAATTAAAAAAAATTTAAAACATGAAATATATTTTTAACCCTTTTAATTATAATTTTTATTTAACTATTTAAATATATAACATATCATTCGTAAATAAAATTCCACTAAAAAAGAATATAGTTCATTTTTAAATCAATAATAATAATAATTTTATATTTCTATTTAATAAAATTAACTTTTTTTGGAGATTATTATTTAAAAGTGTATAATTTTTTATTTTATTTGAAATATTTTTTTGTTTCAAATGGAAAATGTTTTATTCTTTAGAAAAAAAATAATACATGTAGAAAAAACTAATCATTTAAAATAATAAATATTTTTAAATAAATGATCTTTTAGTTTATTAAAAATAAAATATATAATTTTATATGTCCTTAAAAATATTTTTTTTTATCTTTTTATTTTAGTAAAATATGCTTTTTTATACTTATTAACAAAGATTTAAAAATATATTTTTATGGATTTCGGAATAATAATAAAATTTACCCCTTCAAAAAGTTATAATTAATTTTATTATTCTTAGTAAATAAATAATATTTTTTGATATTAAATCCGAATTTTTTAATTCTTAATTTATATTTTTATAATTATAAATTACATTTATAGATTTTGAAAATAAAATAAATTTACATTACTCCAAAAAATTCATATCATTTTTTATATAATTATTATTTTTTAATAAAAAATAAGAACATTTTTATTATTTTATAAGAAATTATATTTTTTTCCATTTACTTATTTTTTATTAATACAAAAAATTTTAAATTTCAAAAATTAATACTTTTGTTCCTTTGTAAGATAATATTAATTATATATGTCATTCAAAAATTATTAAAATTTTAAAATCATTAAAAATATTTATTTTATTAAAAAATTGATAAATTTCCATACTTATACAAAAAATATTTCCTTCTAAAAATATTATTATTTATACCTTCGAAAAAATATATAATAAATTTTATTATTTTCACAATTAATTAATTAATTTATTACTTTTAAAGGAAAATAATAAATTTCCTTAATTTTATAAAATATTTTTTCTCTAAAATATTATGATTTGTTTTTTAGAAACTAGAAATTTATTATGACTTTTTAATAAATTATTTTTCTTTAAAAATTATTATTTTTAGGTTATAAAAATTATTATTGTTGAACCATTTAAGAAAAATAGTTTATACAGTTCAAAAAATTGAAATCCCATTTAAATTTTTTTTATTTTGTATATAAATTTTTAATATTTATCATAAAACAAATATGGTATGAAAAAATTAAATATGGGTTTCATTTTTAAGAATAATTTTACTCCACTACACATGACAAAAATCATTCCAAGAAATAGTTAAACATAATGTGATTTATAAAAAAACACACTTAGCAAGAGTCTATAACCTGGACAAAGTGTACACAATAATAGATTCTCATTCTATAAACTATGATAAATGACTAAAAAGTTATATATAAGCATAAAAATATAATAAAATGAAATTGACATCATAGAAACACTATTTTTTGTATCACATAATAGATATCAGACAAGAAAAATAAATAATGTATAATAAATAACTAAATATAATTAAAATAAATATAAAAATATTGGGTAATTATAATATGCTAATAGGGTTGTATCTATATTATCAATTTTTAGGCTTTACATTTGGAGTATATGGATCCCCTAAGAGTCTCGTTAAATATCATTATAGATAATTTTGGTGGTACAGATAAGAGATACTTATTCATTAAGATTTAAGTTAAATTGATAGTTGAGATTATTTTTCTCTATTCAATATAATTTTAATCCATAAAAGATATAATGATCCCCCTCCAATGGATATGCATTTTAGTTTTTAGTAATATCCATTTTAAAATACTAATTATTCCCCTAACCTCATTTTTTATTATGGATGGAAAACTTTTCTCCTTCTAAATTAGCATTAAACAATAATTAATACATGTTGAGTCATTATCAGGATCATTTAAAAGTAACTAGTACTTTTATATAGAGAATTCAAGACCCTACTCATCTCTATGTCAAATGAAACATGAAAGTAAAATAAGTACCTAATTTAGATGATGATGCTTTTTAATGTATAAGAAACATCCATACATCATAAATAGTGATACATGGAAATCATATATATAATGAGAAAAGATAGTTCATTTTGAATTATTTATTTTAATATGAATTTATATCTATTATATATTTGAATATAATTTTTTTAAATTTTTTTATTATATAATTTAATATAAATCATTTACCTTTCTAGTAAGATTGGTTAATATAATTGGTGTATAGCTAAATTATTTTATATGTGGAATATTTCACAATATCAAATTCATTCAGTATTCTTAAGTAATATAAAAATATTAATTAATTTGAATAAAATTTATGAATTTTAATGAAATTCATTAAATATGAATTAAGGGTGGAAAATAAAATTTAGTATTATGTTTTCAGTATAACAATTTAAGAAAAAAATGAATATATACAATTTTCTCTATAAATATATTTATGCATTTTATTTTTATATAAGAATATATATGACTAAAATATATGTATGTATTTAGTGATAATTAATTATCCCAAAAATATAGGAATAAGAAATGTGTGTGTGCGTGTGTGAAACTAATGTAGCTAAACAACATAAATCATGTAACATCGTTAGAAATTCACAAAATAAAATTATTTGTTTTCTAGTAGATAAAAACCAAGCACGAGTTTTTAATTTTTTTGTAAAAATAAATATAAGGGTTTAAACAAATACTTGAATTTTTATTCAATCTAGATCAGTCCATGACATAATTAGATAAATTTTCATAAAAATTTACTCCATATTTATGCAACATTTCTATTTTTTAATTATCAAAATTATTGAAATCTTGATCAACATTTATCTTTGGAAATGATAACATAAAATTGGTAAGAATATTCCTTAATTTCAAATTTCATATTTTGAAGGGGACATTAATTTAATATGAATCAATATAAAATACAAAAAAAATTAACTATTTAATAATGTAATGTTATGAAACACTCTAACATCCTGGATCAAGTAATTATTTAATTCCCCAAAACATAATTAATGTAGACACTAAATGTTCATTAGTCACACCATTACATTAGTGTCTAGTATAAAATATAAATACTATCCCAAAAAACAACCACATATAATTCTATAAGAAATTATCTACAAATCTATATTCTTATTAATGTAAGATCTTACCTAAGAACTGTATTTCTAAAGAAAGGGTGATTGAATAATTTTTAAAATCATATTTCAACCCATCCTATTAACAATTATATATAAATTTTATTTTATAATGTGATGGAGGCATATCCTCTTAAAAATTTAAGGATGAGAGTCATGGAGGAGGAATTGAAGGTGGAAGTGGTCTTGTAGAGTGAGTTTATCAAGAAGAGGGAGTTTTCCACATTATCTAATTAGGTTAAATTTTTGAAAAAAAATCATCATAACCTCATAAATACAACCCTCACTTATGAATGTATATATATTCATGAACAGATGTTCCAAATCTATATAAATAAAAGTAGGTTCAAAGTAAGATAAAACCGACCACAAATTTTAAACAAATAGATGAATATAAAATATTCTATTTGATATAGAAAAATCAAAAAGTAAAATTTTAAAAAACAAATATATTGTTCATTCAATGAATTAAATAGTTCAATTTAAAATATAGTGATATCATGTGTTAAATTATATATACCTAACTAAATTAAATAATCTCTCAAATATTTTTACACCAAAAAATTAGAATTCATATTTAAAATTGTAAAAGAAGAGCCCATATTGAATTAAATCCAAAGTTTACTGTTTGATGGAATACTATGTTGATGTCAGATACAAGGTATTATTTTTTACGTAATGAGGTTTGAGTTTACCAATAGAAAGATACATAGAATATTTTTTAAGATAAATAGAAAATTCAAACACATGAATCTGAGACTCTGAATAAAGATAGCTATATTAGGTAACAAACAAAACAATTCCAAAAACTGACAATATATTGACAAAAAATATATTTGGAACTATATGAGAGAATTTATAAAGAGTAATTCCAAATTAGTTCATGATTATAATATATATAATCATACTTTTTTTAGAAAAATACTTTAAAGAAAAAAATATTTAAGAAAATAAAAAAAAATACATATTAATTTTCAGAGTATTATAATGAATGAGAACATATAATAGTGGTGTTATTTAATTTATGGTGACAAGGGATAAAAATGAAAATTTCTCAAAAATTAAATTCATATATAACTATGTTTTCAACATTAGTGATTATGATAGGTAATAGAATATATGAAACTATTTTTTAAACCGAACCACTGTATATACTGTTGTCACCCATAAATATTTTTCATGCACATTGCCACCATTTTTTTTGAGATGTGGGAAGACCATGAAAAAATATTCTTATATGTTTTTCCTAAAGGAAATATGTTTTAAAGGAGACATTGCCAATAATATATACTTTGGATTTATTTTATAATGGAAAATATTAATTTACCCATAACACTTGAAATATTTCAATGAATATTGTGTTAAAAAATAGTCAACCATGGATTTCTAGGTATCCAGTTCAACCATGGAACATATGGGAGTCTCCTCAACCATGCTTGAGATCTAGCATATCTAACTAGCATGGTGGTAGGTTGTGGGAGGGCATGGAAATTTATGGGTCAACATGGAGCATTCCGAGCATCCATATATCTAACCGAGTGGGTTGTATAAGGGGTGATATGTCCTTTCAAGTGAGGGCGTGTTCATGTGATCTAGGTTCCAAACCCTGATGCTGAAATGATAAAAGATTGATATTTAATGGTTTATATAGTACATCTATACTAGAAAAACGTTTTTATGTGGGATAAAAAATGATCAATGTTGTTAATCTTCCAAAAATGATATACACTAAATCTTAGATTCCCTATCAAGATGATCTGACTCATCTGCTTTCCACCACATCTTCATAATACATCATTTAATTGAAAAGGGTTTCTCTGATAAAAAACATAGCACACTGGACCACCTCAATAATCATGAATATATTTTCAATAAACCCAAACCCATGCATGCAACTTCATCATGCATGAATGCATTATTTCAAATAATAGAAGCGTTTCATGAAAATCCTCTATCACATGAACTCTTCAGTATAACAAAATTGTGTATCTATTCTAGAATCACATGAATACTATTATCATAATAATGGTGTCCATGATGGATGATTAAATTGATGTTATATATTCTCTTTCTCAAGTGAAACACCAATGATTTTTAGAATTACTTTTCATGATCATTCAATAACTCGGTAATTTTCGACATGGCTTCGTTCGATGAAAATATTCATGTGACAACACAAGATCGTGTAATCATATGAATTCCATATGACCAAGGATTATTATTGTGATAATAGTATTCATGTGATTCCAAAATATATGCACAATTTTGTTATACTGAAGAGTTCATGCAATAGAGGATTTTCATGAAACACTTCTATTATTTGAAATAATGCACCCATGCATACAACTTCATCATGCATGAATTCATTATTTCAAATAATAGAAGCATTTCATGAAAATCCTCTATCGCATGAACTCTTTGGTATAATAAAATTGTGTATCTATTCTAGCATCACATGAACACCATTATCACAATAATAATACATGGTCATATGGAATTCATATGATTACATGATCTTGTGTTGTCACATGATGATTTTCATCAAGCAAAGCCATGCCAACAATTACCGAGTTATTTAATGATCATAAAAAGTAATTCTAAAAATCATTGGTGTTCACTTGAGGAAGAGAATATCTGACATCACATTAATCATCAATCATAGACACCATTAATTTCATGAAGAGTTTGATAGTCATATAATAACTATCCATTGAGTCTTTACAATATCAATCCATGGTCATGTGTAGTTATTTGGATTACGCAACAGCATGTCATTACATGAAGCCATCACATAAAGAAGAATATATGTAAGATGACCCTTCATTGGACAATTTTTTTGAATTAATCCTTCAATATTTTTCCATCATATTTCAAAAATTGTATCACTTGATCAAGAAAATATGATTACAAAAGTAATGTGAATCCATCACATGAATGATAATATATCTTCAGTAATGATAATATATCTTCAGTAATGATAATATCTAATCATGTATATCTTCAAATTCATAAATACCATGAAATTATTCCTTAAATTTTCCACCTTGAATTTTTATCAATAATTATATGATGATAAAAATACATCTTGTAAAGTGACATGTGATCATGTATCCAACTTAGCATTTCATGAGTATGAAGAACACTGATAGTTAAAGATCTTTGAAGATACACTACCCACCACCATAAAATGGTGTAGGATACACATTTACTATGAAAAGAAATTTTATATTCTACCCCCTTTTACCTATATAAACCCATGACTCCTCCTTTAGAAATAACATAGAGAAACACATGAGGATGGATAAAGAAAGGTAGAGCTAGTTATTTCCATTAATACAATTATCTAGGTAACCACACACCATGTGAGACTCCATTGACATACACTATCACAATAATTTCATTGGATAATATGATCTTGAGAACCAATTATCTGATTTCATGATGATTTAATCATAATGTGAATAATTCATGAGAAATGTGGGGTTAATACACTCATGCATCCTTGGAAATGGCACATAAACCCCCATATATGAAATTTATTCATGTGAATCCTTTATTATGTGATGATATAATGCAGTCAATCTAGTAGCGTGATATTTTCCATGTTGCTAGATCATGTACCCATGAACATGAAACCTGATTAAATGATATGTATTCACATGGGATTAAAATAAAAACTCATGGATAGACCTCATTGCTAATGTGATAGCCTCATGCACTTTTGATCATGTATTCTCAAACATAGTCCCTTGATCTTGAAACCCACTCTAATTTTATATACCCTTGCATGTAAATATTACTCATGTAGAATAATGGAAGAACTTTTGAAATGATTCCTTGACATGAGAAATCTCCTGGGTGTGTTGGTCATTCCATTCAAATTTCCATCATATTTTCATCCTTGTATTGTGAAATCCTATGGATATGCCCTCTTTGACAAGTATTCTTGACTTTTGGCCTTAACATAATTTTTCCCTTTTTCATGAATCCTTGACATGATATATCCCTTGGACATGTAGGACCTTTCATGAAAAATTACTTGGATATATCAGCCTTATCATGTGAAATCACTTGGACATTTTGGCTTCATCATGAAAAATACCTTGAACATGTTAGACTTTTCATGTACTCACTTATGAGTAGGTGGTTCCTTTTAGATCATGTGATCACATGGGCCTGAACTGGTTATATGATCACATCACCCTTGTGGATGAGATAGTGAATTTCCCTCATTACAAGCCCCCAAAAGGCCTTTTTTGCATACAAGAAAGTTCAATAGACTATTAATGGTCCTCTATCTTTTCCCATAAAAGGATAAGGGATGAATATATGAAATTTTCATCCACCTTTGTGTAAGTCCCATAATACTTTTATCTTTAATGCCTTGGGGAAAAAAATTCAATTATGGTTCCATCATCCTTCCTTGTCTATTAGTGGATGATAAATGGTTTCATACATCTGCATCCTCATCATTGCAAGCCTAAATCATTCCATTAAGAACCTCAATATGATATTTCTTATTTCATATTTCACATGCATCATGAGTCCATACTCAATTGATCTTTATAGGTTAATAATAATCAAGAATCCATGATGATACAAGTCCCAAAAATATTCTTCTATTTCTAAACACTATGGCAATAACCTAATCACTATTAACTATATTTCATCACCTTTCAGAAACTTATGAGAAATATGAAAAATATGATGTCTTTGATTCATGTTAACAATAGAATATGTTGGATTCATTCTTATGTCCTATTTTTTATATTAAATATGAATCTATTTTCTACATCCACATAGCCACATTCTCCATAAAGTCCATAGTCCATCCATTTATCCTTCACATTATGATGTCTCTTATAGGAGACTGTATGTTTTCTCTTTAATCCATATCCTTTATGGGGATTAAGATCGTACTTATACACCATTATTCAATGCATCTTATCACCTACCATTTATTATTTCTCATTCCAAGTGTGACTCATGTAGGCTTAGAGACATGAAATAATCATTCCACTATAATAGTAAAATCCTCAAACATGGGAATCCTCTCTAGGAGTAAGCCTTAATACATCCTATTCACATTCATAGGTTCATAATACTGATGAATCAAACATCAATGATAACTCAGTGTATAATACTGATTTAAATATTATGGAAACCATAGTGTGCAATTCCCACACCAAAATAATTCTAATATGGGAATCCCCTTTATGTGTAAGCCCTGACCAAATCCATATCTTCTTCGAAGGTCTATAGTACCAATGAATCATCCCAGGCTAACCCTATTTTATTAGTCCCATACAATTCATTTTTTATGATCTCATGTAATGTTTCCAATCTTCAAATAGATCTTTTTTCTCACATCGAGCATGAATTACATTGGCTCAGAGACCAATGACTATTGTGAAATAAATATAATGAAAATTCCCAAATGATAGAACTCATTTTATATGTAACATGGATTAAATATTTCCTTCCATTCAAGGGCCATATTCGAGATGAAATATCTCAAGGTTTCCATTTATGCCAAATTCCCACTCTAAACCTATGTTTTTCACCATTTATGAGAAAAGAACCTAATTACAACTATACAGACATTGATTCCCATCTTCATAGGATATGTAAGATTCCTCTATAAGGGCCAAACCCTATATCTAAAGATTAAATTCTATCATTTAAGTCCTTATCACGTGGTTTTAAAATGAAATGTATAATTCTACTCGAACTATGCATGTTTTGATTAATGCTTTGATAGGAAATGTACAATTCCTCATAGTGGTATAATTTGAATTCTGAAACACTAATTACTTCCTTATACAATGATAAACTCTATATTTCCTAGTCATATGGTTTTAAAACATTATTAATCCCTTAATCATACATTGATACATAATAATGGAATAAAATATGGAGAAACTCAAATATAAATAGATGGTGTTATTGACAATATTCCCCCTACATATATATGGATTCAATAAAAAATCATTTTTTAGGGTAACCAGTCACATACTAGGATCTAAGAAAGGTTAATAAACATATTCTAAATTTAAAACAGAGTCCCAAAGTAGGTAATAATTCCCATAATAAGGATAGACTATAATGAAATCTCATTCCCTAGACCAATGTGAGTTCTTAAGTGTTGTTGGTAAGAAACCCCTATAACTTATTTCCTATATACAGTAGGATCATATGTTATTATGGATGTGGGATCCATTGGGTGTTTCCATGGATAAACCCTTTTAATGTGAATGATTGTATAACTGTTATAAGCTTCCAATAATAAAGTGTTGGTCTATGAATCTTTCTAAGATAAAAATGGTGAACCTGATGTGACTTCGTAAATAAATAAACACAAATTGGTTTCTTGAACATTACACCATTTACTTTTACATTATATATATAAAAATAGATATAATGATAATAATAATATTTTTATCACAAATTTCACCTCAAAATGAATCTATGGTATCATCATGAAAATGTTATAGAATAAAAAATGTGGCAATGACCTCCATGGAGCACAAAACAACATCACCCACTCAATTCCTTCTACATCGGGTCACAGAAAAAATGTTTTTGGAGTACCACCAACATGGTACAATCATGACCCTTGAGGGCATATATAGGATTCTATAGGAACTAAAACCCACATGACCACATTGTTCAGGTGTGGATGCAATGAAAAAAATGATGCCTTTATCTACTACTAATATATTTGTGTGTTTGTACCCAAATCATGAAAATTAATAGTGTCCTTACCTTAAGAAAAGATGGATCAAGGAGTCCACTAGGGATGCCTCCCATCTCAAGAGTCACCCAAGAGGAATCTTGTAAACCATCAGTACTAGTTCCATCCCACCAATGCTCCTAAAATTCCTATTAAGGGCTCTACCTAGTGGATTGTCCAACCAGACACTCATATTTGGGCACCAAGGAGATCTCTCCAGGAATGATAAGATACAAACCAAAGGGAGAAGCCCTATATTCCTAAATATATAGATAAAGAATACTAAAATATTTGGTTAGAAACTGATGGAAAGGCTCATTTCCCTTCTCAAACAAGCAATGGTTTTATATATATCTCGATAATACACCTATGTTAGGGGCATATTCCCTCCCCTATTCATGAATCTCATTATCATATTCTAATAGAACATAGCGGACAAGAGTGGGCATATATCCCCACATAAAAAGAATTTATCTATTGGAATTCAATGGAAATAGAGAATGTGTAATCCTATGTTCCTACACACACTGTTATGAAGTGATAATAATTTATAGAATTAATGGAGGAACTTAATCAACATATTATATAAATGATATATATACAAGGATAGATACATATTCTTATCCTCATATACATAAAATCATATCAGTATTTCCAACCTGAATATATGGAAAATCTAGATCATGAAGAAATTATTTCTCCCAACCAAGAGGATTATCTTCATATTCTGATAAAGGAAGAGGAAAAGTACCAGATTGATATTCGTATTCCTACTAGGTTTTTTCAACCCAGTTTGGTAATCACCTACAGACATGCATATATTCATTTCCAATAAAGCATGTGGTATATTCCAAAGGTCATCCAAGATCTGGTTTATATTTCAACTCTTATTTAGTAATATCAACATAGAATATAAATCACCATAGGGTAGGATTATATCCATTTTAGAAAATATACCCATCATATTTCAATATCTTATAGGGTCCAGACACATATTTTTTCTACCACCAATAAAGGACTAGACCAGCCTCCTTTAGATGTTACAATGGAGGAAAAATATATTCCTAATCACATTTCAAATGTTTTTCATCATATTACTAAATAGAATGAATATTTTTATTGAGTTTATATCCCTAACCCAACCATAGTTTATGTGTATATTCTGGAAACAACTAAAAAGTAGAATTGTATTCATATCAACAATATAGAATCTCACCGGTATACTCCAGAAACCTACCAGCAATGGGAACCTATACCTACAATAACATATGGTCATAAAAACACTTTGGAGACCATCATGTAGTAGACACATACTCTTGATTAGCCCCAAAAGGTAGGTCAGAATATTCTGGAAAAGATATATGATGATGCACATATTTTTACCCCTTTAAATACCAATATCCCAGAGGCCATAAAATTAATATTTGTAGTAATTTAATGGCCATCCATCTCATAATATTCAATAAAATAAAAAAATAACATTACATTCCTCCACTCAATACCATGGAGATGGATTATGAGGATATTACCTCTGAAATCCACCATGGATGACTTTCCCATTGTGATATATCACCCAGATAATGAAACCCCCCTTGTCATGAAACCATTTTATACATAGGTTATAAAAACCTTGATATTAACCATTTATATTTCTATATCAATTAACCTTTTCACCTTTCAACAATAATAAGGAGACCCAAAAAATTGACCTCTGTTGTCTGACCAAGTTGAAGAATATTCCTCTGATGAATAAGGGGATGTCATGGATATATAGAAGTATCTTGCTGAGAATAAACTTTCAACTATGTTATGGCCCATCACTACATCATATTATGATATAACAAAGTAGAAAAAGTATGAGTTCATGCCCTAAATATGATATATAATGTGGGATACCTTTCAATGGTTAAATTCTGGACACCACTTTTATCAGAGATATGAGGGTCACCTCCAGGACATAAACACAATTTTCTATCATATAGAACTGAACAATTACTCTATGTCCCAAGACATAAGATCATAAAAACATATTAAAATCATAACTGATAATTTCCATAAAATACTAATTAATCTCTAAAAAATAATCATCAGATCCCCATCATATTTATGTAATTTACGATGGGGTGACTATAGAGAAATTCACATTACCCCAACCCTAGGACAATAGATCTCCAGGGATGGGGAGTCCTCTATGGAAAAAGACCTATGATATATCATGAGACCGAATAATGTGAAATAACCATTGATAAATCCTATGACGTTCCCCCATTTAAAAAATGTAATAGGATCGAGTATAGAGGGAGAGGGACACTAATAGGCTCCTAAGATATGGCTTTTATTGATAAGGTAACACATCTAAAAAATTTAATTATAAGTATAAGATTTATCCACATATCCTCATAGAAAGTGACTCCCATATTGAGTAGGAAATTTTATATACCCATGCATGAGTAAAACTACACCAAATATAATGGTTCACAATGGCATCCACCATGGAAGCCATCTAGGGTAAAACCCATCCTATAGTTATGGGGGGAATTTTTATCATTTCCTCAACCCTTAGGTCCTAAAAAACTAATTGGTTCTAACAAAAACTAGCAGTCACTCTAGATCAACCCCATCCCACAGTTTGGGGATATTTTTATCTCAAACCCCATCCCACGAATCATCAAATCTTAAATAACTGAATAAGAGATTAAAAACATATACCCTAAATTAACCTGATCTTATAGGGCTAGTGGAAATCTCATCAACTCCCCACAAAGGAAAATATCTTATCCATGCTATTTAGTGTCTACTAATGGATAGAACGTTATGCTTTCTTCATATCACATGACGTGCCCCTGACATTCATGTGTTGATCGGTTAGTACTGTCAGAAATTACCTAATGATCACTATTAAACATCCATAAACATGGGAGAATTTAGCATAGAAAATAATACCCTATAAGGATAGTATGTTATGAATTCCCAATAAGGCCAAGTGCCAGAGGCATGACCCCACTGTAACTCACTAATGAGAATTTAGCAGCACAAAACTGCCCTCTTATTTAGAGGGTGAAGAGATAATTCATGCCTCATGGAATGACTTAGTAAACATTTTTCATAATAAATATGGTAGATTATATGGACTAATCCATTGATTCTTATTGGAATAAAATGGAAATATGACTTTTAGAGTTGGGTTATGTTGATACAAAAACTAAGGCCCCACATATAGAACCTAAAAACATAAAAATACAAGAATCAATCTCCTTGATTACATTATTCTAAGGATAAAGGTAAAGGTGTTAATACATCCTTGAAACTACTCAGAATGGTCCAAATACACTCTGTGAAATAATGGATTGGATAGTATTGGAATGTTATATCAAACCTCTAACGACTTAATAAAGAATTACTCAGGTTCAATATTCCCATTGGGTACCTCCTTCAAGTGGAAATATATAACCCTAATCCAAACCATAATTATGGAGATAATAATCCAATAATTGCAGTGTATTAGAATCATTATATTACTAAATTTATAAAATAGTCTTATATTAACACAGGAATTGATGAAAACATCAATTTACTCTATTATAATGATAACTTCACTCTTATCGGGATGATTATCTCATCACAATATGAACTATAAATAAGTAAGATAAGAATAAATGAAAATTAAATCCAACCTCTCATACTACCAGGGCATAGGTTTTAGTTTAGGTGGAGGTTACTTCTATAACATCCAAATATTTTAATAAGAAAACTATGTTTGATAGTGTATATGACATGAAACACTGAGCCTAGAGGAACCGTGATTAATGAAACATAACTGTTATAACCCAACTGTTAAAGCCATCGGTATGAACAAGATTAATTAATTATATATATATATATAATGGTACTAATAAATATAAATTTATTGATATATTTCTTTTAAATAACCACTAAATCTTTAAAAAATAAATTATATTATTAAAAAAATATTTTTTCTCCAAAAATCATTTTTATTTATTTATGTGAGAAAATATTATATATTTTTTTAATTTTTTAAAAAAATATATATGTAATATAAAATTAATTTTTTTTGAATTAATAATATCAAAATTCATATAAGGTGAATGTTTGGGATTTTTATGAAATGATTTATTTTCCATTAAATACATAAAATTAGCAATTTTTCAAATACAATAATTTTTTCATTAAATAATGAAATTTTAAAGCACTATTATATTTTTCATTTGATATTAAAGTTAAATATGAACCATTTTAATAATAAAAATTTAATTAAATTTCATTTCAATCTATAATTTTTATGATTTTTGTATATGTAAATGTTTATTCTTGAAAATGCGAGTTTCTAAAAGCGTTTTAAAAGTAAATAAAGTTTTTTTAATTAATAAAAATAACTCATAATAAAGAAACATTTAATTAAAATTTATATATAATATTTCTATTTACATGAATTTAAATTCATATAGTGATGATTACAAGTCATATATTTATTTTAAGATCATTTTATGCTTAAAAATGAATTTCTTGAAAAATAGTTTTTCAACATGTTTTCTTGGATTATTTTTAAATAAAATTATAAAAATTCAATGAATTCAATTTGAAACAATGTATTTCATATTTGGAATAAAAATAATGAACATTAGCTAATAATAAAAAATAAAAACAGTAAAAATTAATTAATTTAGTTAAGGCAAAAACTGTTTTTAAAGCGGTTAATATATAATGATAAGGGTTAAAATGAATTAAACACATTATTAAAATCCTTTTTTTGTTTTTATTTGAAAATTTACATACATAATTTTAATAAAATCTATTTTGGATCCATTTTTTATGAATGATACATGAAATTATTTTAAAACATTGGAAATTTACAAGTGTTCCACTCCCCTAAATTATAAATGGGAACCTACTATAAATTTTATCACACATAAAAACCCCATTGATTCTTGAAATACATTCCAAAATATCTTCATTAATACTCTTACCATTTCCTATAATCATTTTTTATTATAAACCCTCCTATAAAGGATTTTTGTGAAAACCTATAGAGGTTGTCTGAAGAAGAGGTATGGTTTCTAACATAACATTTTTTTTATTTCTTCTTCCAACTGAATCCAATATTTTCCAGCCAAGAGGATATAATAAAATCAGTTTCTATCATATAATGGGATTTTATTATGTTAATTTTATAAAATACATCCATATCCTCTTCAATTAAATGAGAAATAAAACCATCATCTTTGTTTATAGTAGACTACTACCTCACGAACTGATATACCCCATTTTCCATAATCACCTCTAAAGGATATTTATGATGATTTAGTTAATGTATATATATGATATTAATGATATATTTAGGAATCTTTAAAATTTTTATGTTATTTATTTACTTTCATTTTCCTTCATTTGAATATGATAATGGTGTTCGAGTGTACGTGATGATTACCACCTCCACAAAGAGATCTGATTCTCTTTTCATTACCAAATCACATGGATGGTATATATAAGTGTATTTGATGAAAAATAAAATATTTATGATATAATTATCACTCTATAATGATAAAAAACAATTATCTTATTTTCATCATGATCGTTGAGAAATGGAAGTGTTAATCATGCATATGTAAATCCTACCATATCCATGAATACAATGCAGTCTATATTTTATAACAATTTTTCATGGTTAGTTTTAAAATTACAATAAGTGTATACAAATTATAATTATGTCTTTATTATTATATATATTATGTAATAATAATAATTTTTTCCTTAATTAAATTACCAAATATGTTTTGAACATGCGAGATGAATATCAACGAAATGTTTGACATGAACTTAAATGATTATGTAATTGGATATAAATTTATGATAATAAATTGAATAAAAAACATGAAAATGGTTATTATGAAAGAAAAAAAAATTTATAAGTTTATTTTTCAATAATATAATGATCATTTTGGATGATTTAGACTTAGGGTAAGAGATCTCTCTAGACCTCCTTTTTCTTTTGGTTATGCCATTCTCCCTCTAAATCACACTATCCCTCTCTCACTCTATTTAATGTTATAGAATATCTAATATATATATATATATATATCACATATTTAACTTTACTAATATACCTTCCATTTATGGGTAACACATTTCTTATGTTCATTTTTTAAATTAATTAATTATGAATTGTTTTTGACTATGATTTGAGGAAAGATTATGTAACCCATTTCATTCTATGGGTAATTTTTATGATAATTCATTATAAATGATTCCATTTTTTGGAAAACATAATCATAAAAATGTTATGATGGTTCCACCCAAATATAGATATAATGATATGGGTAAAGCTTTAGTCTCATGAGACATTATTTATTGTATTAATTAGTAAACCTAATCCAATATGGGTCTATATAAACCATGTGATGTTTCCTTGAAATTCTTACTTGAAATATGAATATATCATATTTTTTTAATGAAACAATTACTATGTTTCTATGGTTATGTTATACCATGTTCATTATATTATCCTCTTAGTTTATTACTCATGAGCCACCTCATTTATGATACCATGTTATACTTTTTGACTCATACATTATGATTCCTTATCATGTGTTTTCACTTACTGGTATTTTTATCTTAATTATTTTTTCTTTTATTCCCCAGGTTATCCCATGTTGTTTTTGTAGCTCTGGATATATATGATTTTAGTATTAAGAAAAAATTGATTTAATTTTTTAGTTCAACTTAGATTTATATTGATCAAATTATTCCATAGACACTAGGCCTCATGATATTTAGGTTATATTTATTGGATATTTGTATTGAAAAAATAATAATACTATGTGTGAAAGGAATGAGTCATTATAGTTTGTATCAAATCAAGGCATAGTATTTTTTACAGATTTGGATGAGAATACATTAGCAAGGACCTAAGGGATAACTATAAATATAAAAAAATATCCTGTAATTTTAGAGATATATAGAGAGTGTGGTTTCTATGAAATTACATCCCTAACTAGATACTATAAATGGAAGTATCTCTATAATAGTTTTACCTTGGGGTGATATGATTCTCGCTCAAATTTACCCAAGAGAAGAAGGTAAGACGGTCCTTGTAGTTCAGCTTGGGTTGTCGAATCCTCAGAGACCTAAGAAGCAACCTATAGACACGTACATTCTATGGACTGTTTTTGACTATGAAGTGGCCAACTTGGGTTGATTTTTATGGGTTTAAAAGAACTCTAAGAGACTTAAGTGAATTCAATTTAAAATAATGAGTTGATCCTAGGTTATCGCTCGGGGTGGATTGGACGTATTTCCTTTTTAATGATTTCAATTTCTTATATTTGAGATGGATTCATTTAAGGAGATAAAACAACATCATAACTTACTAGTTTAATTACTACACCCTTTAATAATAATCACCTATACACTTGAAGGATCAAAGTTTTGAGCACTTCAAGGTAAAGGTTTGTATTAACACATGAAGTGTGTGGCCTTAAATTCAACAAGGACGATGGAGTTTAAAAATCATCAAAAAAAATCTCAATTAAAGAAGTGATTATACATTAATGAGGTGATAAATAACATCCAATCCAGACCCTTTCTACTTCCTTGGATCAACCCATAATTGGGTTAGCCCTCCATTGATCCCATGGTTTCAATGGAAGCGGAAATTAGACTCATGAGGGAGGAAATGGAGAAGTAAAGAAAACAACAAAAATAAAATGATCACTCCACCGTTGTGTGAATAATTTCACAAGGTTTGGCATGAATAAATTCACACCTTGATCCAAAGGTATAAAAGTGATATTAATAACAATATAATAAGAGTAGAAGAAGAACTTTTACTAAGAAACTAAAGTGAATTGAACAACTTACATGTGAAAGATAAATTTGAGACAACAAAATTGCAGCATAACATTACAATTGAACAAAGCATACAAGATTCTCAACTCCTTCACCACCACTGCCTTAAATAGGAATTTTGAGCCTTTGGGTCGAGCCTCCAACAGTCCAAGTCTCCTCAATTAATTGTGGTAGGCCATAGGTGGGTGGAAAGTAAGGGGAGTTGATTTTTTCACCCTTGACCCGAGGTGGCAGCCAGCTTTCCTTCACCGAACAGATGTTCTTGTAAGTCCTTATAGATGGCAGAATCAGAGTGGGATATAAAATAAGACAATATATCTCAGGATGTCTTCTAGCTGCCTGTAAAATTTGGCCTCATTTGGAGTTTTGGATTCCGAGATATCATTATATTAGTGGGCTGTTTTTCTGGGCCGCAGAATCTGGCCCAGAATTTTATCTCTAACTTGGGCCACCTAAATGGACACCATGAAGGCCGAATTAGCATTGGATCCTAAAGGGATATTTGTTCCTATATATTTCTTCTAGAATAAAACTAAATTTTGGATTAATTGGGCCTTTATGTTGGGCCCCAAAGTCTCATTAGAGGGCTGGTGTCCAATCTGCATTCTCCAGAATTGCTTCCTTTCATTGCCAAAAATCTCCATCATCCTCCATGAATTCTCCACTGATCCCTGAATCAAACATGTTCATATTTAAGTGTAGATCAATTTAAAAAAATATCAAATTAAAATATGTATAATTAGATTCTTTAAAATCGGATGAATCATTGGGTACTTTAAATGATGTTAAAAAATGTACCACATAATAGTGCATTTTAAGAAGGTATTACAATCATAATGTGAAATGATGTTCAAAGTATAAAATGCACTAAAATGGTGTTTATGAATAATAAATCACGTGAATATTATATATATTAACAATTAATATTAGCCTCATTTTGTGGCTAATCACACCCCCCAACTTGAGTTTTGCTAGTCCCGAGAAAAATATATCTCAACAATATGAAATTCGAATTCCCTTTTCCAAAAACATTTTAATACACAATGATCACCAAAAAAACTTATGCCAAATAATCATGAAACCCATAAAAATATTTTAATACAAGATAGTTTCATAAGCATATCCCAATCCCTAGCCCATTCCTTTGTTCAAATTCATTTCCATATTATATCCAATATCGATTAAGTATGAGGATGTGTTGTGAATCACAATAGACATGGGGGTTCATCTTTATTCAAGGGGGAAATTACAGAAGCACTAGGTGGAATCACATTTCAATATTAAGATGAGTATTCATTTTTTTGTATATTTTTTTTGTTTTTGCAATTTTTCCATGGTAATTGAAGTTTCACTCAAAAGAGTCAACCCCTATAGCGAGACTTTGCCGATGACTCCCAGGCTCAAAGACCTTAGGGCACCAAGTGAAGCCCACATACTCAGGCATCATCTCGAGTTAACTCAGTCAAAAACAAATTCAAATTACCATAAATAGAGATAAAATTACTAAATCTGGGCCAGAAAACTATGGAGTCACGATCCCCAAGTGTCGAAAGCCACAGATTAGGTCATTTCATTGCTCTACGCGCAATTTTTTTTTTAATTTTTTTGAATACTCATATTAAATTAAAATGATCACCAAACCTATGCTATTTATTTGGGGGACCCCATGAACTAAAATAATACCCCACTATCCAAAGGATGTGCAATGTGTTTTTTTTATTTGGATGAAAATATAAACGATGAAATATCACATTGGACAGCCACACTTTCCAAAATCTATGCTCATGAAATTATACAAGGATTAAAATCAGAATCAGGGTATGCTAAATTATTTTATATTCAGTTTCAAAGTGTGCGATGTGTATTACCATGTTCAAATTTAAAGGAATTTTTCCTTCCATTTTCACAAAAAAAATTTCAAATCATTTACCATTTTTTTTGACACAAAATAATTTTTTATTTTATCTCCCCCCAATTTAAAATAACATTATCCCCAATGTTTAAAGAAAAGAAAATTTAGAAGGGGGTAGAGGTAGAGAATGAATGTTCAAAAAGGAAATTGAAAATGAGGGTCATGGAATGAAGTCACCTGGTGGTTGAAGTTTGAAGTTCTTGCTGCTCCAATTTAGTCCTTTGATATCCATGTCGCTTGCAGAGTTCCCTAGTGGAAAAATGAAAACAAACAAACAAAAAAAAGAGTATATATATATATAAAAGTAAAATATAAGTATATATATAAAATAAAATAAACTGATGATACATTGTCTTCTTTTTAAATTTCTGGGTAAGGTATTACTCAAGGATCATACCACGTGACACAGATGAATATGGTGCTCCTCTTTCATACCCATCCATACTCATAATAGAAGAACAGGTCAAAAGTCTATTTTTTTTAAATATAAAAATGATTAATTAAAATATAAATTTTATTAAAACAACAAAATGATAGGAAACTTGAAAACCATGGGTTGCCTCCCATGCATCGCTTTTTTTAACATCGTTAGCTCGACTTGAACTTTAAATCTATAATTTTTTTCCTGGTTCATAGGTTAGCTCAGTTAACTCAACCTCTATTTCCTGTTTATTGAATGATTCAATGAATGGTTTTAACCATTGACCATTGACCTTGAAAATGTAACCACTTGTGGGATCTTGAATCTCTACTGCCCCATGGGGGTACACATGATGCACTATGAAAGGACCTGACCATCTAGACCTTAACTTTCCTAGGTGTAAATGAGGTTTTGAACTATAAAAGAGCACAAGTTTTCCTGGTTCAAAATGTTTAACCTTGATATTCCTAGATTGGTATGCTTGAACTCTAGCTTTATTGATCCTTGAATTTTCATAAACCTCAATCCTTAGTTCCTCCAGTTCATTGAGATCTAATTTTCTTTTTGTTCTGGCCAATGAGAGGTCATAATCCATTTTCTTAATTGCCCAAAAGGCCTTATGATCAATTTCAATAGGTAAATGGCATGATTTTCCATAAACCAACCTATATGGTGACATTACTAAAATGGTTTTATATGCGGTTCGATAGGCCCAGAGAGCATCTAAGAGTTTCTCAGACCAATCTTTCCTAGAGGGGTTGACAGTTTTTTCAAGAATTTTCTTAATCTCCCTATTCGCTAACTCAGCTTGACCATTGGTTTTAGGATGGTATGAAGTGGAAAAATTATGAGAAATACCATACTTAGACATGAGTGAGGAGAATGGGTGGTTTCAGAAATGGGTTCCTCGATCACTGATTATAGCCCTAGGAATTCCAAATCGAGAAAATATGTTCTCTTTTAGAAATCGGATCACAACATGATGGTCATTAGACTTGGTGGGAATGGATTCAACCCATTTTGAGACATAATCAACATCTAAAAGGATATAGAGGTATCCCCTGGAGTTTGGGAAGGTTCCCATGAAATCAATTCCCCAACAGTCAAATATTTCAACCACTAAGATGGGAGTGAGTGGAATTTGAATCCTTTTTGTGGTGGACCCTACTTGTTGACACCTAGGAAAACTTTGACAAAAATGTGTAAGAGTCCCTTGAGTGGGTGGGCCAGAAGAGACCACATTGAAGAATCTTAGCAGATGTTTTCTTAGAGGAAAAGTGACCTCCACATGCCTCACTATGACAAAATTTAAGGATGGACTCTTGTTCAGATTCTGGGACACACCTCCTAATGACTTGGTCAGGGCAGATCTTATAGAGGTATGGATCATCAAACACATAGTGTCTAACATCAGAAAGGAATTTCCTTCGAGCTTGATTCACTAAGAATTTTGGAATGACTCCTGTAACTAAGAAATTGGCTATGTTGGCATACCAAGGGCAGTCACTCACAGAGTATAGGTGTTCATCAGAAAATGAATCTGACACAGAAAGGTGATTTGAGTTGTCCTTGAATTCCATCCTATAGAGGTGATCAGCTACAAAATTTTCAACGCCATTTTTATCATTGATTGTGAGTTAAAATTATTATAAGAGAAGGACCCACCTAATCAATCTAGCCTTATCATCTTGTTTTTGGAAGAGGTCTTTTAGTGCAGAATGGTCAGTGAACACAATGATGGGGGATCCTAAGAGGTAGGACTTAAAATTCTCTAAGGCAAACAAAATAACAAGTAACTCCTTTTCAGTGGTGGTGTAGTTGATTTGGGAATCATTTAAGGATTTGCTTGCATAAGCAATGACAGAAGGAGTTTTATCACAATGTTGTCCTAACACAGCTCCTACAGAAAAGTCACTGGCATCACACATAAGTTCGAAAGGAAGGTTCCAATTTGGAGATTTCAGGATGGGGGGAGAGGTGAGAGAGGATTTGAGGGTTGAGAATAAACCCTCAAAACTTTCTGTCTAAACAAATGGAACATCCTTTACTAGGAGAGCACAAAGGGGAAGAGATATTGAACTAAAGTCCTTGATTAATCTTCTATAGAAACCAGCATGTACTAAGAAAGACCTCACTTCATTGATAGTTTTGGGTGATGGAAGGTGACGAATGATGTCAATCTTGGATTTATCAACTTCAATCCCCCTACCTGAGACCAGATGGCCTAAAACTAGTCCCTCTTTAACCATAAAATGGCATTTTTCCCAGTTTAGGACTAGATTCTTTTCTTCACATCTTCACAAGACTCTCTCTACATTTCTCAAAAATCCCTCAAATGTATCCCCAAACACAGAGAAGCCATCCATGAAGACCTCTAGAAAATCCCCTACCATGTCTGAGAATATTCCCATCATGCACCGTTGGAAGGTTCTAGGGGCATTGCATAACCCGAAGGGCATGTGTTTGAAAGAAAAGTTTTCGAATGGACATGTGAATGTAGTCTTTCCTTGATCCTCTAGGGAGACCTCAATTTGATTATACCCAGAGTACCCATCTAAGAAACAGTAGAACGTATGACCTTCCACTCTCTCAAGGACTTGGTCAATGAATGGTAAGGGGAAATGATTCTTCTTGGTGAATGAGTTTAACTTCCTATAGTCAACGTAGACCCTCCATCCACTACTCACCCTTATTGGAAAAATCTCTCCATCCTCATTGGTTATCACTATGATTCCAGCCTTTTTTGGAACCACTTGGATTGGGCTCACCCATTCACTCTCAGCTACGGGATATATGATACCAGCTTTTAGCAATTTCAGGAGTTCTTTCCTTACTATCTCCATGATATTAGGATTGAGTCTCCGTTGAGGTTGATGACATGTCTTTGAATCAGATTCCAGAACAATCCTATGAGTCCCGATAAGTGGTCTAATCCCAGGAATATCAGAAAGGGCCATCCAATGGATTTCTTATGATTCCTAAGGACATCTAGAAGAATCCTCTCATGATTGGCTTCAAGAGAAGAAGAAATGACAATAGGATGTGTTTGATTGTCCCCTATTAATGCATACTTGAGTGTAGCAGGAAGTTCCTTCAATTAAAGATCAGGTTGGTTCAGAATTTCAAAAGAAGATTAGGACATTAGATCAAGTTCAATTTTTTTTTAGAGTTTCAGATAGGATTTATTCCCCACATGTAGAAGTTTTAGCTACTAGATTGGATTGATCAGATTTAGGTAAGGAAGTTAGAGTGGACTCCATGAAAGTTGTTTATTGAAAGGTTTCACTGATTGTTGGACCTAAGACTTCATCATAAGAGAAATTTGAAAATGATTCAAGCCAAGGAGATAAACTTCCTTCATATGAACAAAGGAAATCAATATCATCCTGACTTTAACATTCATCAAATATTCCTTGATATTCTATGGATTCATTATCAATGCTTCTTATCATGTTTACTTCATGAATTTCCTCGTCATCCCCTATTTGTGAGCTTTCATTATAGATGTTCAAGTCTAGACTCATGTTCCCAAAGGTGATGGTCATGTTCCCATTTCGAACTCGGATAACAGAGTTGATCATTGCAAGGAAAGGGCGACCAAGGATGATTGGGGTTTGTTCCTTATTTCCTAAGTTTGGATGGTTGTCAAGGACAATGAAGTCAGCAGGGTAGATGAAGTTTTCAACCTTTACCAGAACGTCCTTTAAAATCCCCTTTGGAACCCTAATGCTTCGGTCAGCAAGTTGAAGTGTGACTGATATGGGTTGGAGCTCTTTTAGGCCTAACTGGCAGTACACAACATATGGGATGAGATTGACACTAGCACCTAGGTCACACAAGGCCTTGACAACTTTTCTCTCTCCTAGTTCAACATTGATGTAAGGGAAACCCGTGTCTTTCAAATTAGGAGGAATGGTCCCTTGAATGGTGGTACTCACATTAGCAGCCAAAAGGACTTGGTTTTTATGTGAAAATTTTCTTTTAAAAGTGAAAAAGTCCTTAAGGTACTTTGAGTAGTAAGGTATGGTTTGGATTGCATCAAGAAGGGGTATGTTCAACTTGAATGTGAAAAGATTTCCCTCAATGTTTCACTCAGTTCAGGCTTGGGTTTCCCCCTCATGTGTTGAGGAAATGGTGCAGGTTGTGGGGTTGTTTGTTGAAGAGTCGTTTCTTTCACATTGTTATCAGTTTCCTCAGTTTGATCTTGGGGTTCATTTGAATTTTCATCCAAGTTTGAATCTTCAGGTGGGTTCTGAATTAGTTGTTCAATTTTCTTAATTGATTTCCCACTTCTTAAAATAGTCACAACCTTTAGTTGTTCATGAGTTGTTTGAGCACAACTTGACTCTCCCCTTGAAGTTGAGGTTGGCACCGCCTGAGTAGGCATGGGTGCCTTTCCAGTTTTTATGGTTTGAAGTTCTTGTTTTAGGGAAGCGAATTCCAAGTACATCCTCTCCATTTGTTTGCACAGTTGTTCTAGTAGGATTTGTGGAACAATTTGGGTTGGTTCTTGAGTATATTGGTTTATCCCATGGGGATATTTTGGAGGTGGGATGGTTTGTTGAAAATGGACCAGTGGCTGTTGGTATTTGATAGGTTGGGTTTGGAACTGGTTATGGGTTTGGTAGTTCTGATGGGGGTAAGGATTTTGTCCCTGTGGTTGGCTAGGTTGTTTGTTATCTTTCCAGCGGAAGCCTAGGTGGTCCTTATACCTTGGGTTGAAGTTGTTTTGGTATTGAGGCTTTTGAAAGTTCAAAGCATTTACTTCCACTGGGGGTCCTCCTAAAAGAACATCTTTTATGGATGGAATGGTTGGGTAGTTGTCTGTATTATGGTCATGTTTGTCACAAATTGTGCAAATAGGGTCAACAGTTTGGATTTCATGGACTTTACTAAGGTCTATCTCTTCAACCTTCCTTGAGAGTGATGCGAGTTTAGCCCTAAGGCTTTCCTCTTCTCTAAGTGTATGAATTCTAGTATTTCTTTGTGGCTTTTCATAATAAGGTGAAGTTCCCCATGTTTGGTTTTGTTCAGAAAGGCTTTCTAGATACTCGTAAGCATCATTTGGGGCTTTGTTTTTAAGGGTTCCATTACACATCATGTCAATGAATTGTTAATTACCTGGACCCAACCCTTCATAGAAAATTCTCACTTGTTCAGTAATAGAAAAACCATGGTGTGGAACCATGTTTAGAGTGTCTTTGAACCTCTCCCATGTTTCATAGAATGACTCTCCCTCTTTTTCAAAAAAGTTTTGGATACTCTTTTTAAGTGCAATTGTTTTGTGGTGGGGAAAGTATTTTTTTGTAGAATTATCTTTGTAGTTGGTACCAAGAGTTGATAGATGATGGTCTCAACTTTTTTAGCCAATTTTTAGCTCTATCATTTAAAGAAAAAGGAAATAGCCTCATCTTAGCTGATTCTAGTTGATGTGGGGGACACATGGTTTCTACAATGTCATTAAACTCCTTAATGTGAAGGTAGGGCATCTCAGACTCCATTCCATGGAATGTGGGAAGATGGTTTAGGACATGAGGTTTAAATATGTAGTTGGAATCTCCTATGGAATTGTTTCTAATTAATTAGGGGGCATTGGTCCAAGAAGGTGTGAGGTAGTCATTCATGGTTTGATCGACCGCATTCCCTAAGTTTGGGGCTGCCTCATTTGGGTTTCCATTTTGGTTCCCACCCAGGTTTATGAGTTGGTTTCTTTGAAGACCTTCCATTGAAATGGGCTCAATTTTAGACTCTAGAGTATTAGGAAGATTTGGATCTAATGGAATGATTTCCCTTGGTGTACTTGAATCCCCAACCCCAGGACTATCCACCCTAACTAGACGGTTTGATTGATCCCGGGTGTAGGCGGACATGCGCCAAAAGAAAAAAAACAAGAAAGGGACAAGATAAGAGAATTTGGATGAGAAAATAATAAATGGGGGAGAATATAATGGGTATTTAGATGACTTAATTGGGTCCCCGGAAACGGTGCCAAAATTTGGTTTTCACTCAAATTTACCCAAGAGAAGAAGGTAAGACAGTCCTTGTAGTTCAGCTTGGGTTGTCGAATCCTCAGAGACCTAAGAAGTAACCTATAGACACATACATTCTATGGAATGCTTTTGGATATGAAGTGGCCAACTTGGGTTGATTTTATATGGGTTTAAAGGAACTCTAAGAGACTTAAGTGAATTCAATTTAAAATAATGAGTTGATCCTAGGTTATCGCTCGGGGTGGATTGGACGTATTTCCTTTTTAATGATTTCAATTTCTTATATTTGAGATGGATTAATTTAAGGAGATAAAACAACATCATCACTTACTAGTTTAATTCATACAACCTTTACTACTAATCACTTATATACTTGAAGGATCAAAGTTTTGAGCACTTCAAGGTAAAGGTTTGTATTAGCACTTGAAGTGTGTGGCCTTAAATTCAACAAGGACGATGGAGTTTAAAAATCATCAAATAAAAATCTCAATTAAAGAAGTGATTATACATCAATGAGGTGATAAATAACATCCAATCCAGCCCCTTGCTACTCCCTTGGATCAACCCATAAGTGGGTTATCCCTCCATTGATCCCATGGTTTCAATGGAAGCGGAAAGTAGACTCATGAGGGAGGAAATGGAGAAGTAAAGAAAACAACAAAAATAAAATGATCACTCCACCATTGTCTGAATAATTTAACAAGGTTTGGTGTGAATAAATTCACACCTTGATCCAACATTATCAAATTGATATGAATAAAAACAGAATAAGATTATAAGAAGAACTTTTATTAAGAAACTAAAGTGAATTGAACAACTTACATGTGAAAGACAAATTTGAGACAACAAAATTGCAGCATAACATTACAATTGAACAAAGCATCCAAGATTCTCAACTCCTTCACCACCACTGCCTTAAATAGGAATTTTTGAGCCCTTGGGTAGAGCCTCCAACAGTCCAAGTCTCCTCAATTAATTGTGGTAGGCGATAGGTGGGTGGAAAGTAAGGGGAGTTGATTTTTCCACCCTTGACCTGAGGTGGCAGCCATCTTTCCTTCACCGAACAGACGCTCTTGTAAGTCCTTCTATATTGATGAATAAGAGTGTGACATAGAATAATAAAATGTATCTACGGATGTCTTCTAGCCTCCTGTAAAATATGGGCTCATTTGGAGTTTTTTATTCCGAGATATGATCATATTAGTGGGATGTTTTTCTGGGCTGCAGAATCTTGCCCAGAATTTTATCTCTAATTTGGGCCGCCTAAATGGACCCCATGGATGCCGAATTAGCTTTGGATAATAAAGATTTATTTGTTCCTATACCTATCTTCTATCATACCACGAAATTTGGGATTAATTGGGATTTTATTTTGGGCCCCACAGTCTCATCAGTGGGCTGGTGTCCAATCTGCCTTCTCCAGAATTTCTTCCTTTCATTGCCAAATATCTCCATCATCCTCCATTAATTCTCCACTGATCCCTGAATCAAACATGTTCATATTTAATTTTAGATCAATTTAAAAAAATATCAAATTAAAATATATATAATTAGATTCCTTAAAATCAGATGAATCATTGGGTACTTTAAATGATGTTCAAAAATGTACCACATAATAGTGCATTTTAAGAAGGTATTACAATCATAATGTGAAATGATGTTCAAAGTGTAAAATTCACTAAAATGGTGTTTATGAATAATAAAGAACATGAATATTATATATATTAACAATTAATATTATCCTCATTTAGTGAATAATCATGATAACATTGAAAATGGTACATTGGTATTTTAATTGATCATTACCTGGTTCAATGTAAACATTCATTTATATAAATCAGGTTTAACACTCTCGGGGGATATTTTTTGATATTAAAAAACTCTTTATGAATAACATTGAAGGAGTTGAATGGATTATTAGGTTAGAAAACCTAATAAGAAGCATTTCCATCGATTACATAGAGTGAAACCAAGTGACTCATAATTTACTATATACTTATCATTTATATGTTATTATTAATATGTGTATATGTTTCCCATATTTAAAATAATGCATCTAATCATTTGTTTTATACTTTTTGATAATTTTGTGATATAGGAGACACCATTCTAATAACTATCATGATAGGAAGTGTAATAATTTCATCAATTATATCCCAAACCTTATGGAAATGAGAGAAGATAACATCATGATAGTATTGGCTCAACTAGCACAAATTATGACTAATAAAATGAATCATGTAGACGGAACTAATCCTTCTAAGGATGAGAAATTTATAGTTTGTTATCTTATTTTATAATTTCCACTTAATATTAATGGATATTTTGGTCCCTTGGTTGTGTAATAATGGATAAAATTCTATTGAGAAGATATTTTATAAACTCTAATGTTAATATAAATAGAATTTTTGGATGTTATTTTATCACATTGAAGGGGAATATGATTAGTGGTGGACACTATTTAAGAACACAATGTCAAATGAGTTTTTCTAATCCATTTAATATGATCAAATCAATAAAATATTTTTCAATAAATATTTTACCTAAAGTCTCTATATAAAAATGCTGTGGGAGTTCCTTATACTAAGGAAAAATAAAGATGATTCTATTGTACATATGAGGAGAACATCACAAGTCGTGCATGATATTCCTTTGTATTTTTCATCAATATTGATTGTAAGTAGAACTGGTTCATTAGTTGATTAAATGAAATTATACATAATGTTTTTTCAATTTGAGATTTTGATAGTTATATAGATATTGTTTATTGTTCCCTCATAGTCTATATGGATATTGTTGACCATCAGTGGTCTGAAGGGATAGAAAACCAAAAGAGAGAAATGGTTTTTTCATTTAGAGGATCAATAGATAAATATCATTGAGGAAAGAAAACCTAATATCAAACATGAAAAAGGTGTTATAAGAAGCTCCCTAGAAACTATCCCAAGGAAATTGGAAGAGTTTTCAAATATTTAAAATAGGGGAAGGCTAATCACCCCTAAGGGAAAATAAGTAACCCACTAATTTAGAAGAAAAAATAATTTCAAAATTAAAAATAGACTATGTTATAGTTTTCTATTACAAGAAACATGAGAATTATTAAATATAATTCCCAATACATGGGTTTTTAGTGATAATAAATGAAAACAAAATCCATGTTATATATATTAAGGAAGGTAAAATGTTATCACTATTATTGATTTGGATCCTGAAAATGATGTAGTGACATGTACACTAGTTATCATTGGTGAATAGTGAACATAAATTTTGATTCTGATCCAAACCATTCTTTTATATCTTCCAGGTTTAGTATATATATTCAAAAAACACCTAAAAATAAGGAGTTTGAGCTATCTATGAGAAAAAAATGGGGCAATTGTTCCATACCAAGTATATAACTCCTCCCCAATTGATGTTTTTGAACTAAATCTTTCATAAGATTTTTTATTAATTCCTTTAGTAGAGTATTATTCTATATTGGGAATTTATTGGATGTAATAATATAAATCTAACATCTATTGATGACAGAGGGAGATCACTCTTCAAGTACCATGTATTCAACTTGTTCTATAAAATTTTAAGGTGGAGGATGAATCTCCCTTAGAATATTCTACTCACGAATGAATATTATTTCCTTATTAGAAACTATATATAGCTCAAATGATCAAGACAATGGAGAGAATAATTCTTTAATACATTCTAATTGTATGGGATTATACCGGTGTATTTTCTAAATAGTTTTCCTATCTTCCTCCTAACCGATAGGTTGAGTACTCAATCAAACTTATAACTTTATCTATAACCATATAGTTTACTCCTTGTAGAGTGGATACCATTATGTTAAAAGAGATGAAAAATTAGTTACTATAGGATATGAAAAAAGATTTTTATATGATCAAGTGATTTAAAAAGGGGTTCACTAGTCCTATTCATCAAAACATAATGATGATTTAGTGTTTCTCTGTATTGATTATCATGAACTCAAAAAAAATCATAATAATGAAAATGTATACCCTACCTCAAATACATAAATTTTTGATCAACTTTGTGGTTCTCCATATTTCTTTATGGTGGACCATCAGTTAGGATATCACCAATTAATGGTGAAGATGGAAGATATTCCAAAAATTTTATTTTGAATAAGGTATGGAAACTATGTGCTCATAGTGGTTCTTTTTGGACTCACTAATAATCTAAAAAACTTTATTGACATAATGAATTATGAATTTATATATTTCCTCAACAAATTAGTGGTAATATATATAGATGATACTTGAATATACCCTAAAATCAAGGAGGTGCATCATAATAAATTGAATACCATGATAAATGATTTGAGGAAAGAGAATATATATAAAAATTATAATAATATTTAGTTTTGGGTGAAGGAAATATCATTCTTGGGGCATAGTTTCACTTGAAAAGGGATATCTATAGAGCCTTATAAGAAAAAGGAAATTGAGGATTGGCATAGACCAACATCTATAATAGATATCTATATTTTCCTTGTACTAGATAGATATTAAAGATGATTTGTGGTAAATTTCTTGTGATTTCCAAACTCACTTACCATGCTAATTTAGATAGCACTACTACAGATATGGCTTTTATCAGTGCTATAAAAGTTCATTAACAATGCTAAAAAAGCACTGTTAATCGAGGTGAATATAGGGGGGTCCCTTTTATGAGTGCTCAGAAAAGCAATGATAGAAGACCCTTTTATCAACGATGATAAAAGGGACCCCTTTATCAGTGCTAAAAAAGCGCTGATAAAAGGGGTCCTCTATCAGTGCTTGTTTTAGCGCTGATAAAGGACACCTTTTATCATCACTTTTTTTAAGCGCTGATAAAAGTCAAAAAAATTAAAAAAAAATTTAAAAAGAATATATAATGCGGGGGGGGGGGGGATCTTTTAACAGCGCTTGGCCCCCCCCTTTATCAGCGCTAGGCGAACCCCCTGTGACTCTTCGGCATGCTACCCTTGCCCGCGCTATCCCCCACATGCCTACGCACCCCTCCTTACTTCCACCCGAACTCAAACCCGCAACCTCCCCCTTTGCGGGCCTGCACCTTTACCACTAATCCATTTCATTTTTTTCTCTATTTAATGATATATATATATATATATAGTTATATTTATTCGTATATTAATATAGATTCATATTAATATAAATATATTTAGTTATATTAATACATATATATTTATTCATTTATTAATATATATATTTATTCGTATATTAATATATATATTTTTAGTTATAAATTTTTATCCATACATTTATTTGTATATTAATATATATTTATAAGATTATTTTAAATATATTTATAAAATATGTTTTTATGTGTGTTTATAAATAAATAAATAAATAAATACATACATACATATATAAAAAACACACACACACATATATATTTACGAATAAATACATATATATGTGTATTTGAAAAGCCATAGAATGTTAAAATGACCATAACTTCTAATCCAGAAGTCTGTTTCAGCACATGATCCTCAGCCCAGTTGGTGAGGACTCCTTAAGTGCATCCAAGAGACCCGGGATCAAATACAGGTGGGGGATGATTTCCGGGGTATTGTATCAAGAACTATGCAGAAACTGTGCAGAACTGTAGCAGGAATTGTGCAGAACTGTAGCAGGTACTGTAGCAGGCACTGTTTGGCACTGTAGTAGCCAAGAATATGCCCCCATTTGGGCCTTCAGGCCACTGATTTGGTCCCCGAGTCCTTTAAGGGCTTCGGGCCACCCAGGCCTTCGGTTCAGTAAGGCCTTCGGGCCACCTCAAGGCCTTCGGGACACCTTAAAAGTGCAGATGCAAACCAGAAAACCTACAAGGAGCAAGCTTCAGAAAGAGGAGGAGCAAGGAGCTTTCACCATAGCAGAAGCTAAACGGATTGCAAGAATGAGAGGTTATGGAACCTGCCATCGGGACAAGCCTGTGCATGCATGGGAAAGCCTAGCCTAATTGCCATGCAAAGGTGGAGAGCTGATTTCACGATGAAGATGCTGGGGAGGAGCGGTTTCAAGTAGTTAGTATGGGTTGTATGTAATGTTTGAAGCCTATGGGAAATGAATTACTCTAATGCCTATGGGCCATGTAATTCTTACGCCTACGGGCCTTGTAAGGGTTCCACCTCACCCCTTGAAAGGTGGATTATCAAAAATCAATAAAAAATGAAGGCCTTTGGGCCATTGGAGGAAGTCTGTTTCAACTCTACAGCCAGTCAAATTGAATAAATTGAAACAATATTTGATATGATATGTGGTACAGGCCTATAGGACATCCAAATCAGAAGTTATACCTATTTGAATATTAAAAAATCGAGGTATCCTGATTAAAAACTCAGTTTTGGAGGCCTTCTGGGCCTATTTAGGCCTCAAAAAATGTGACCAAAGGTTTTCTTCGATCACTATCATGTAGATACCGTAACAAGATTTGATTTGATATGCTGTAGAGCTCAAACGGACTCCCAAATCAGATGTTATGACCGTTTAAAGTTTGAGTTACATTTTCAACTTATTTTAGATCTTTTATTCATTTTTTTTGATTTTTTGTGTCTTTATATTGTTATTAAATGATCATTAATCGATGATAATTAGGAATTTTTTAATTAATAATATATTTTAAAATATTTTAAATCCATTTTCACTAAATTTATTATATATTAAATGTAATAGTCTATTTATACTTATCTAAAACGTATTTAAAAAATATATATTATATTTATGTCAATATAAATATACTTATATAATAATATATTAATTTTCATGATTTTTTTTAAATATAAATTTTATCAGCGTTAGTAAAAAGAACTGAAAAATTTCCCCTTTATCAGTACTAAAAAAAGCGCTGATAAAGGGGGGGCCTTTATCAACTCTAAAAATGCGCTGATAAAGGGTCACTTTTAACAGCACTTTTTTTAGCACTGATAAAGGCCCCCCTTTATCAGTGTTTTTTAGCACTGATAAAGGGTGGCGCTTCCCTTTCCCATTTTTGTAGTAGTGTAGGGGTAATAATTTTCTATACTAGTGTATGTGAGGAGAGGTTTAAGGGGTTGAAAAGAGGATTATCACTACACCGGTCCTCACAATTCCCTCATGTGGGAACATTTTATGGTATTAAAGGATTCATAAATGATGACCTTAGGTTTTATACTAAAGAAAAATTATAATGTGAAATCCTATGACTCATAGTTTATGAAATTTAATGATTTTAACTATCCAACAAATGATATTGATTTTGATGCATTGATATTTTCTTTAAAAATTTGACAACATAATCTCTATGGGGGAGATGTGTGAAATATATATGGATCCTAAGAGCCTCAAATATATATAATCACATATAGAGAGATTAATATGATCTAATGATGATAGTTATATTTGGTAAAAGACTATGACTGCTCAATCCATTACCATCATGTGAGAGAAACCCACATGGAATATGATCTAAGTAGAAAGGATTGAGTAATCATATACCCGGTGAGAATTGTGAAGGATCTAATCTTATTAAACTTAAAAATGATGGACATGGGAATCATAAAGGAAGGTACCCAATCATTATTTTCTCAAATGAAATATCAACCATCCCTTATAGATAATATAAGTGATTCCCAAAAATATGATATGGAAATTAAGAAGAAGGTGGAAGCTATAAGATCAAGGAAATACCCATAGATCAAAATTAATAAAGAACGAGTTGTAAGAAATGGGTTATGAATATGTGTACCATAAAATCCTGAGATAATGAAAGAGTTGTTGAATGATTCACATAGATCAACCTTATACATCCACCCAGGGATCACATAGTTCTTTTTATATATCTGAGAGAACTATTGGTGGGACAATATGAAGAAGGATATCATAGAATATACATCAATGTGATTAGTATGTAAAAAATAGAAGGCTGGAAGGAAAATGTAAAATGAGATGATGAAACTATTTTCCAAACCTACTTGGAAATAGAAAAATATCACTGTGGAATTATTCAGTATCATTCATAAGACATCAATAGGAAATAATTCCATATGCTTTGTGGTGAGTCATCTTATATATACTATTCAATTCCTTTCAGTCTAAAAGGACTTCTCACTCTATCAACTTTCAAGAATATATATGAAATAGGTGGTGAAGTTGCATGGAATACTCTAGGGTCCTAAAAACTCTATAAAGGGAAGGAAAATACTCCCACAAATTTGATGAAGGAATAAGGCACATGTTTTATTGGAAATTTTAGAAGAAGATTGAATAAATCAAATTTAGCGCATGACCAAATGGGTCAACATACATTTTTTAGGAATGGTATGGAAATGGTATTACTCGTGAACTGAATGGTATGCAGACAACCTGTGAAATGCTAGACCATGAGGCATTGGATTGTGAACTAGGAAGTTTGCATAATAAATGAAGAAAAACATCGATCCCCCATGAACCATGTCATTGGAGGAATAAAGGTGGAGTAATTCCACCAGTGAAACGCAGCCCAGCAAACTATGTCATTCGAAAAAACATGACGGAGAGGTACATCTCCTCACACCACCCTGCAAAATAAGTTCGAGGATGAGGTAAGGCCACCAATTTCATGTGAAATATGTCATTTGTGGGGTCAAGGTAGTGATTTCCAATACCACTAACTGTATCCCCGCAAACCTCAGTTGATCGAGTCATCCGTAGGCCGGATGATTTCCCCATGGGATTATGAAAAAGGTGTCGTATGACCCCTAGATACATCCTCCTCATAACTCTTTAAAAACACCTTGAGGGGAGACAAGAGAGAGGATATATAGGATCAGATTTTTGGAGAGCTTGGAGTTTACAGATGTAAGACTTCAAAGGCAAACAATCAGCAAAGTACAGAACTGCAAATGGTTTCTAGAATGTACCAACACGTTGCGAACCATAAAAAGAAGGAAGGATAATAATAAATGGGAAAAATCACGAACTTAATTAGTGAACTATGAACCACACTCTCTTCGTGAATGAACTTCCTGTGATCTATAGGACAAATTCCTCTTCATCAATATGGCGTACCGTATAACACATATCTATGTGGATGAAACCCTGCCCCGCATAGCATCCCACTACATGGATAGACTCTATTGCTTCATACCACCACGATATGTGGATAGAACTTGAGGTCATGTTCCACTATGGTTTGTGGACCACATCCTGGTCTGTGTACCACCTTAGTACGTGGATGGCATCTAGTTCCACGTACCACCTCAATTTGCAAATGACCCCTCCACCCGCATAGAAGTACAACATATATAGCATACCCCACCCCACATGGAAAAGAGGTACATGAAATGGGGTACCTTCGGGATTTTTGCCTTCTGGTCCCAATCATACACTTCTGTTTCCATCCAATCCTCTAAATCCCCTCTACTAACCAGTCCATCAGCATCATGCTAAAGCCTCTTCCAAAGACACTGAACCTGCATGATAAAACTATCGAGCACATTAACACTTCATTTTGAGTTTACATACCCATGATAAGTGGAGTCACATGGGTAATCCTCGCAAGGGTGTGGGCCCCTGAAATTTCATTAAGTTTATATTCCCATGGTAACCTGGGGCCCAACCATGGAATACACATGTGAACCTCACCATCCTAGGGATCAGGGATAATCATTGGATTTTCCATTCTACAAGGAACAATTATGAGTCAAAGGGATAATTCCTACCTCTCCCTTTAAAGAGGGGTGATACTTATCCCCTTTCCTGGAACTAGCTTCAGGGTACTCTCCTAGTGGTAAGTCCCTAAGCTTTCCATGGGAGGTGTTACCCTTTATCCTATTAAGCTCATCTTGAGACATTTCTAGATTGATTTCCATATGTGACTATCCTAGATATCAACATGGGAGAGGAAATTGGCACATTTAAAGCCCCATATCACTCCCTTTGGTATCCAATACCATCTATCAACATATGATTTAGTACATGAAATGTTCAGATCTGCTGACCCCTCTTTTTTCTCACACTGAGCATGACTCACGTAGTCTTAGAGGATGGTGGTGATCATGACATCCACATAGCCTGAAAACATGGGAATCATCCTAGGTTTAATCCCTAACCAAACCTCCAAATCAGCATGAGTCTATATCCTCCTCATGGTTCCAGGAAAATGGTAAGCTTCCACACATAAACCCCACACAATGAACTATGAGAACTCTAATTCCTGCTCTAACCAGGATACATAGGATGCCTTTCTGAAGGTCTGAGATCAAGTGAGAAGCTTTCACGTGTAATCCCCATCCAATGAACTATGAGAACTATGATTCTTTATCTAACCAGGATACTTAGCACACCTATATGAAGGTCTGATCTCAATTGGGTAGCTTCGACACATAAGCCCCACTCAATGAACTATGAGAACTCTAATTACTATCTAACCAAGATACGTAGGATGCCTTTCTGGTGGCCCGATATCATGTGGATCATTTTCAAAGGCTATTCCCTAATCATGACCCCCCACAAATAGTGCCTCCTTTACAGTATAATCCCCAACTTAAGCTGAACTTAGAGGGCTCTGATTCCCAACTAATTGGGATACGTATGAATCCTCCTTAAGGACACAACCCAACACCCAAATCACTATGTTTTTCACTGAGATATATCTCTGGTAGGTCCATATCTACCAAGGAGACCATAACTCTCTTGAAAATATTGGGCCGCTTTTGTGTAAGTCCCACATGAAATCTCGACTAGGAATCCTCCACCTAGACATTCATGCTACATGATGCAAAACTGCATGGATGGGTCCCCATCACACAGCCTTAAAAGGAGATGTGTCCAGTTAGGTGGCACCAAAATACATGGGTTATGATTACTCTCATGAGGAAACGTAGGAATACCATCTTATGGGTTCGATATCGATATCGAAGAAACATCTATACTTCCTGGATGGCGATAAAATCCAGAGCACCTCATCATAGGGAATAAACTAGATTTTTTTTCAAAAATGCCTAACCCATGCATACATATGGTCAATCTTGCAACCCAGGTGTAACCCACAGACATATTATTAGGAAAGAACCTAGGATTCATGAACATATGAACATTGATTAAATCTTTAAGAGAAACCTAGATTAGGAAACAATTCCACCAAAAAGGGAATGATGAACCTGACCTCACATTCTCTCAACCAACGGATTCCTTAAGTGTTTTTGGAAAAATATTCATCCAACAAGAACCTACCTTTGGAAGGAATGTACATGAATTATGGAGAAGAAGGTTGTTGGGTGATTCTGGATCCACAAATAAACTTGCTGGAGACAATCCGAGGACATCATACTCGAGGTGGAACCCTTCATAATAATGGAAAACTGGTTACTATCAGTAGGACCATTCTCTCTGCCCCCGGGTATGAGGGGAATCGAGTCAGAAAAAAATGGTGAACCCAAAGTGAATCCTAAACCACAGTGGTGGATCACCCCTCCTCAATCCTCTTTCACATTCAAAAGTAATAGGGTCAATCAAGATTACTGATCATGCATGTGATCATGAGATTCCACCTTTATAGGGTATCTATGTCTGTTCTTTTTACATGTATTTCATGTTTCATGGATCTCTCTTTGATCCAATTAGAATCCCAAAAATTTTCTCAGACACGCATGTCAACTACCACACAGGCAGCTAGGTCCCCAAAAAATAATAGGACCCCTCACCTACCCAACATATTCAATGATGGGTTTCAAATATAATGATCAAAGAGTACCACCAACCCAATTTTCTCCCCATAGCGGAGGATACAAGGAATTACCTCCAATTGGTGAAATATATCCATTTGCATCTTCATCCATGATTGGAAATCCAGCACATGATGGCTCCACTAGACATCTCAAATAATTTTAGAAGATTATCCCCGAAACATGGAAATGAATAAATCCCTCATCTTAGGGATTCAGATGGCGTCACCCCTAATAACTACATCCCATCTACATAGAAACCCCACTCATGGGATCCTTCCAAAGGATATTTCCACTAGAGGCGTACAACATGATATCCTCTATTTGAAGAGGATCCCATGATGAGGGCACCTACTAAAGTCCAATAGACATGGGCCCCTCATACTGCTTTCCGAGGGAACCAAATGCATAATCATGAGCAGGTTATTAACCTGATTCTTAAGGAGGAGGTCATCCACACAAACACGGTGGCATATAACAGGCAAGCAAACAATTCTGCCCCTCATGCTGAAGCCCTCAATGAAAATACTGTAGAAATATATGAGTGGATGGATACCCCCACTCGCTTCTATTAATCCCACCATAGAAATAGGGTGGAACAATATGAGTAAATGAAAATTCCTTCCAGTGCTTTCTGATACTGCCGTGCAGACAGAGCGTCAAATTATAAGAAGAGGAAAATCTATGCCAATGCACAAGAAGCCTGTAATCCAAATAGGATAGCGCCCAACTATAAGAAAACACAAATCCTAGATGATGCACATAGATCCTACTATCCAAATGGGGAATCAAACCATTGGTATTCATATAACACTACCAATGCATATGAAGCCCACCAGTCAAATATGATGGTCATCCACAGGAAGATGAAAATTCCTACCTACCAAAAAAAATCCCACCAATCAAATACGATGGAAAAATATGTGTAGTGTTAAATTACTGTAGATGCATAAAAATACCACGAGCAAAATAAGGTTGAAACTAGAGAATACAGCCGACAGCAGACTCATTCCTCTGTCCTGACACAATATAACTGCCATTACTCATTGGAAACTCATGGAGGACCATAGTAGGAACAAACTCCTACTATGATATAGGAATAGGAAATTCATACCCATTTTAGAAAAAAAAATATCTCAAAAAATCTTGGCCAGGATGGAGGATCCACCATCAATTCCAAACTATATCCTCCAAACATGTCAAGACATCATTGCATCAATGAAAAAAGAGAGGATTCAGGCCCATGACCCAGTCTCCTCTGGTGGGGTGATTCATCCATAAAATGAGATAGTCACCCCGAAGTAGACCCACCTCTTTTCTATAGTCCAGGAGGGTCGATGGAATTATTTTTCAATACAAGGAAAACCGGATCGAGAAAAAAATATTTGTTCCAACTGGTGGACATCAGTCTAATGTGGTGGCTACTCCAGGGTGGGTATATACCCATTCCATAACTCAAATTGATCACTGATGTATCCTAGTGATAACAAGGGAACCAAAAAAATAGGGACCTGTATATGAAGATCAATACCATATATAAGGCGACACCATTTTCCCACAAGTGAGCACACAAAAATGAAACATGCCAAAAGAAACTGGAAAATGAAGAGCATACTCATGATTTTGGTTTGCTAGAAGCTGGTATTCTTAATGCCATCCAACATCTATCAATAGAGGCTCAAGACCCCATCAGTATATTACCATATTATTGAAGTGACAATATTAGTTGCGAAGGTCCCCCCCCCCCCCCCCCCGTAATGAAACTACCAGCAACTCTGAAGGTCCTCCCCAGAGCACCCATAGGGGATTACTCTGTGGGCCAGAAATGACCGATCACGATAGCCTATCTCCTGACGCGTGTCAGGGTAGCCCTCCCCGTGACTGAAGATCAACAAGTAAGAAGGTCCTCCCCATGATTTCATCCACCCTGATGTTCCTCCCAAGTGTATACTCTATATATATGTTTCTCTGTATAGCCGAATGTCAATTTGTGATGGTATTCCTAACCATGAAGGCAGTTGCTATGAAGGCCCTTCTCATAGTGACATCAGGAAACGAGAAGGTCCTCCCCTCATTGAAATACATCTTGAAGTTCCTCCCCAAAATGTGCACTGTAGAAACTCTCCCTTCCTCCAGAGCTATGATGGTAGTCTTCACTATAATAGAAGTCATTGTAAAGGCCCTACCCTCAATGACGCCAAGCAGCAAGAAGGTCCTCCCCTTGTTACGATCCACCCTAAAGGTCCTCCCCAGGGTATACGCAGCAGATGTCCTCTCTATGGTTGGACACTAAGATGTGATGGTAATCCTCTCTATCATGGAGCTAACTAGGAAGTTCCCCACTGTGGTCAAAATTCACATTGGAAAGAAGGTCCTCTCCTTATCGGGACAAATGCGAGAAAGCCCTCATATGCTAAGGTACTTGAAAAAATGTATTACGATACGTTGGATACTTTCTCCATGACAAGAAATTTCATTTCTCAACCTGAGGATAGCCTAGTGCCATGCTCATCTTCTGAGCCACCCTTGTACCAATTTCATTTCAATGAGACTCCCGCTAACCCCATTGCTTAGAAAGAAACCATTAAAGAGCAATCAAACTGGGTGGATCAAGTACAAGATTACCTAGCATAATAACAATAAGATATGTTTCTAGTGAGAATAAAACTAGCTAGGTATGACATACCAGTGATATATTGGCCCACGACCACTTCTTAGTACAACATACCAAGATGGTTGTCAGAAGAATGTATGAACAACATTCACCTTAATATCTGGACAACTCTACACTAGCTAAAAGCAACATTTTTTCCCTATGATGGGTATGAAGACCATGTTAATTTGCTGGGATAACTTCACTATCTAATCGACCAGCAAACCCTTCCATCTTCACGATAGACATAATCAAAAATGTTAAAAAAAGACCTTGGGATGGCCTTCCACCATACGTTGCACAGGTTGTGGTATCTTATTGGCAATGCCCCATTTGATGTTCATATCAAGGGATGGAGAGAACATTGATCTCTACACTTCACCCCACTTCTCATTCTGAAAAACCCATTGGAAGTGACATCCTGCAATGTCATCATCCCCTGATGGTAGTCAAATGAAGTCCCTACTCAGGAAAGGTGGAACACTCGACATGATCTAGCCTTGAGTAAGTATCAGAAGCGCCAGGCATGAAAATAAAAATCTATCAATAAGATCCTAAATCAGGCCATCGAGAACATCTAGAGGGCCTCCCATATAAGGGAAACTAATCTATGAGCACTTCTAATTTCCTCAAGAGAAAATAATTCACGTGTAGACCTGAAATCCTATCCATCTCACACCTATATGGGAATGCGTGGGTTCAAGAAGGTGAAAATAACAGCAGTAGCCACTGCAAAACGGGATCAAACTTATCCCGTAGGGATAGCTGCATTTTGAACACAAAAATCTTCTATAAGACTAGAAAATCTAGACTGAGGCACATCGATATAGGAATGGGTGCAACCCCAGCCTGTAGGGATGGGGGAATTTTTACCTCGAATTCCTTCCCAACAGACATTTGTATTCTCCCGTTTGGGGATAACAGTGGATAGAGGATCACCCATTTCATCCTTTCTCGTGAATCACAGCCCTTAGAATAGATGTGTACTTCAAGATCCTATCAGGGCTCCCTTTGAGTCAATCTTTGACAAGAAACTAGAAAAGTATCACAAAATGGCCGGAGAAGATCCAAAAAAGGATGGAAGTAGCTTATCTACCATCCAACACCTGGTAAGCCACCCCAAATGTAGCATGAATTGGTGAAATTCATGGACATCATCCCCACAGACCTCAAAAAAAAGATACAAATGACGAGTAAATAAGAAAATAAGGTTCCCTCTCAGAGACAATTCACACCGAGGATAGAGGTGTGCACACCTAAAACTAAAGAGTTGTCTTAAATTTGGTAACCCCACCAGTTAATCATCAACTAAATCCTTTTAGAATCCCCAAAAAGTAAAATAATAATATAAAGTCCTATGAACCACCTCCTTATCCTCATGAAAAAAAATTCCCCCATGCTTGAAGAGATATTCGTTCAATAGGAGGAAGAAATGAAATAGCTAAGGTGAATAAATGCTGAGCTACTATGAGAAATACATTCTAATGGGTTTGTTCCTCATGTAGAGTGTCAAAAAAAACTTCCATTAGATGTAACTCTGAATCATAGGATTATTCTGACAGATAGAGCATGGCAGGAAAGCTCATTCAAGGTAGCGCCGGGACTATCAGTCTACCTAAACCCAATCCTGGTAGGATATCAAGATTCCTCTACATTAGGGAAGCAACCAAAACAGATTCAAGAAAATCCACAGAGGATGCCTCTGACTAGGTATCCATATCAAGTTTTAGTAGCACTGACACATCCAATATTTCCCCCTTCAACATATTCTCATGCTCAGGTCTAATAGAACATGCATCAGGTGATCTTGAATACCATCGAGTTATTAAAAACTCAAATGGAAGAAATGGAGGGGCATCACACTACAATAAAAATGGAACAAGATCCCTACCTTGATTGAGTAAGAAACATCCCTCCATAACCAAATTTTAGGTACCCCATATTTTTAGTGTTCAAAGGCTTAGGGGACCTAGAGAAACATCTCATGCACTAATCTTCTTACTGTGATCCCATGATGGGAACCCCTGAGCAATAAGAAGCTGTGAAGCTTAGATGATTCATGTAGACTCTACAAGGCTCAGTCTTTGGGTGGTATACCAGTCTACCGACCAATTCAATCAGAGGTTGGGAGGACCACCGATGATATTTTCTCTTCTAGTTCAGTTTGACATTCCCAAATAAAATAGTGAGTGATCTCATGAACTACAAACAACGAGTGAATGAGAGAGTCTGAGACTTCATCACCAGATGGAAAGGTTTGATATACTCCTTAAACCAGCCACTCCCCCAAGATGTGATGTTGGCCATGTGCATCTACAACCTCTATGATGAGCTGTGAAAACCACTTATTTTGGTGAAATATAAAAGTGGGTTCTAGGAATTCTCTTCCATTTATCAAAGGATAGAAGATTCCTTACAACCTACTAATCTCAAATCCTATGAAGCCCTAATAGCCCTAGTAAAAAGTGATGTGAGAGATGAAGCATTTTCTATCACGCTTAAGCCACCCCTACACCAACTCCAGCTGCGAGTCCTAACCCAAACTATGTGGGACCCCTAGACGTCAACAACTACCCTATCCTTGGCAAGATGAGAAGGGGGGGGGGGATTTTTCAATTATAGAAATGTATAAATAATGTGTATTTTTTCTGGGATGACCAAGTTTGTGGCTACTTCAATACCCCCATGAATTGTAACTTGCTTCGTCTTCTGAAGCCAAAGCCGAATAATAAGTAGGTCTTGATGATTGGACATGATACTATCCCTTCCACCGGATATTGGTACACACCATCTAGGAGTGTTTCTTCTTCAAAGATCTCTTTCAAAATATGATAAATTCTAGACAAGTCAAGATGTGACAACCACCAGTGCAAGTAGCATATGATTCAACCACTAACCCAGATGAAGGAGGGGATTGGAAAAACATCCTTAGAGATACGAATCATAAGTTTGATAGTTGTATGAATCATAAGACACTCAAATGAGCCCATATAATACTTCAAACTCAATTAAAGCAACCAATTATGCCTCCAAAATCTCCTGATGAAAATTCTACCCACACCCTCGGCCCCACAATCCTCTAAGGGCCGGGAAAGCTAGGAACAAGAGTAAGAAGACTAGACTACACCAAGACCAAAGTTGGATCTGACTCTATCAAATTTTATTCCAACAAAACTAAAGATATGAGAACTCCCCCACCAAATGGAACAACCGACACTGCCCCACAAAATGGTACCATTGGCTAAAGTCAACCAGGAAGACTCATTATTCGATGAGGAACTAATTTTTAGATCTATCAAGGCCATAAACTTAGCGGATCCCTTCATTGATGATGATTATGGTTATGAAATTGAGTTCCCCCTACCGAATCGGGGAACCAGAGGAAAGGGCCAAAGAATCCAAGGTTACCCATGAAGGTGCAGTCGTGACAGAAATCAAATCCATGGCTAAATTCCCACTCAGACCATCAATATTACAATGAATCACTGAAGATCCCTTCAGTGGATCTAACGGGAACTGGAAAACTTACCTACCCATATCAGAAGAAAATCTGGAATGATCATCATGGAGTACCCATAAGAATAGTAATAGATGTCTAACCCACCACTACATGTCGACAACCACACTCGGCCAAGTACACAAAGTGAAGAAGCACCACTAACTTCTATTTCATGGGTTAGACTGTCTAAATCCAAGGACCAAGTCCCTAAAGTGCCTATGAAAGAGCACCCCTAGTAGGAAAGAATCAACCTTTCGATAAAAAATATGACATTATAAAGAAATTAGCCTCAATTCCATCTAAGCTGTCAATCCTAGATACATTGAATCTATCAAAAGATCTCAGGGAAGCTCTCACTGAAACTTTGCTAAGTCCCTAGAATTTGAGGCCGAAGTGGCCTCACCAGAAGTCTATCAGGAAAATAATGGTACTACAACATTCCATGCAGTCATTTAATTCATAGATCAAGATAAGGACGCCATTATGAAAGGTTACATCAAGCCCCTATATGTGTCTAGAAAGATAAATGGAATCAATATTCAAAATGTATTCATCGATAATGGCTTCAGAGTTAATATCATTCCACTACAGCCACTTTCTGGATGTTCTATGATGAATATAGTCTAACACCATAAAAAAAACTTTGTTAGGGTACGAAAAATAGAGAAGTAGCCATTGGAAAAAATCAAGATCAAAACCTGGCTGGTCGACCTAGTGCCCAACACAGAATTTCTGGTGGTTCTGAAAAATACAGCCTTTAATGTCTTGCTAAGAAGGCCCTGGATACATCAATAATCATCAATTCCATCTTCATACCATCACCACATCAAATATAGAATTGATGGAAAAAATGAGTTGTTTTACGCTGATCATACCATGATTCACTATAGTATTTCACCCTTATACCAATGCATTGAACTGGTTTTTATTAAAAATTATAAATACAATAAAAAATTTCACTTCATGATTGATTAAATATGTTTTTTATTTTCACTATTTAAAAATACAAGTTCACTTATTTTTATTATTTCATTGAAGGTGGATGTGATTTAGAGAGCCCACAATGATGCAGAAAGAAAATGGGCCAAACTGCATGGAATCCCATGAACACATGTCCACTATTTTGCATGATTCAAAAAACAAGGGCATCCAAATTGGATGAATTTTTTTTGAGCCGATCCATATATTCATGTGATACAACTTTCATGATGGAACTCAATCCCAATTAGTCCATTAAGAGGCCCATTAGAACCGACCCGTCGAATGAAATGAATCTGCATGGGGTCAAAACTTTGACTCTGTATTGTAGCAATATATATTATAAAAAAACATCTACCTGTAAAATTTAACCTGAATATAGAAAATGTGTCGACCAAAAACTTTTTTGTTTTGTAAAAAGTTATTTAATACTGTATAACAGGACAAACCATGGACTAAATGGATTCTCAAAATCAGGGTGCCCAAAACCACCTCCCACAATACCTATAAATTGGAACCTTGGGAACCCCATTTGGAAGTTCTACCTAGAGGAAAGATGATTCCATTTTGGAGTCCCAAAGGATTCCTCTAATAATCCCTAGAAGTTATAGAGGCTATGATATGTGATAATTCAACATCTTCTTCTTCCTCCCCTCCCAGGGATTTCTAAACCCCATGTGATCTCTCTGGTAGGAATGTGATGTAATCCCGAGAATTGTTTTTGTAATATCTGAATGGTCTTTTAAATTATAGGTTTGTGTGTGGTTTTTCATCATCTTATCTTCTTATTTACTTTATTTTTGTACTGGTATTTCATTCTAAACTCATATGATCATGTTTGGGGTACCCTTTCATTTGATGTTTCACACATTGTTCACCATTTCTTCCTTTCTCTTTTAATTGCAATGTTTGTGTGGTTTATATTGGTAAATTGAAATCTCATTAACACTATCAAGGCCATGTAAATTTATGTGATGGTATCAAAAAAATATCATACAACCCTGGAAAACACATTGAGTTATTCATGTGTTGCCTTAGTGAGTTTCAGTTATGAAGTCAAACACAAATCACTCAATCATCGGCAGAATTAACTATTTTATTTCACCCTTATACCAATGTATTAAAGTGGGTTTTTATTGAAAATTATAATTATAATAACAAATTTCTATTCATGATTTATTAAATATTTTTTTTATTTTCATTGTTAAAAGGGAAATTTCACTTTTTTGATGATTTCATTGAAGGTGGAGGTGATTCGGAGAGCTTATGATGATGTGAAAGAAAAATGGGCCAAACTGCATGGAATCCAATGAACACATGTCCACTGTATTGCATTATATGAGAAATAAGGGCCTCCAAATTGGACGATCTTTTGGGAAACGATCCATATCTCCGTAGGCTACAACTTTAATGAAGGAACCCAAGCCCAATTCATCCATTAAGAATCCCATCAGAACAGATCTGTCCAATGAAATGAATCTACAAGGGGTCAAAACACTGCCTCTATATTTTAGAAATTTCTCTTATTATAAACAATATCAAGCATCCAAATTTGATATAGATATAAAAAATGTGTCTTCCAACACCTTTTTATTATTTTCCAAAGTGATTTAAGACTGAATGACTATGGAAAAACATGGAACAAAAAGATTTTCAAAATCATGGTGCCCAAAACCACCTCCCACTTTGCATATAAATTGGAACATTGGGAACCCAATTTGGAACTTTGACTAGGAGGAAAAGTGATGCCACTTTGGAGTTAAAAATGAGTCCTCTCATAATCCATATAATTTCTGGAGGATATGGGAAGTTCTACTTAAAAATCTTATTCTTCCTCCCCTCCCATTGATTTCTAAACCCTTCTGATCACCCGGGGAGGAATGTGATGTAATCACGAGCATTGTTTTTATTATATTTGAATGGTATTTTAAATTCAAGTTTTGTATGTTGTTTTTAATAATCATAATCTCTTATCATTTAATTGATTTATGTACTACATGACATTATAAACTCATATGATCATGTTTGGCGGTACCCTTTCATGTGATGTTTCACACACTATTCATCATTTCTTAATTTTCCTTTTAATTGCGGTGTTTATGTGTTTCATATTGGTAAATTGAACTCTCATAAAAACTATCAAGGACATGTATATCATTTCATGGTATAAAAAAGAAAAAACATAAAAACCTGGACAGTACATAGAATTCTTCATGTGTTTCCTAAATGTGTTTCAGTTATGAAGTCGAACACAAATCACTCAATCATCGGTGGTATTCACTGTTTTATTTCACCCTTATACCAATGTACTAAACTGGATTTTTTATTCAAAATTATAATTATAATAAAAAATTTTACTTCATTATTGATAAAATAATTTTGTTATTTTGACTCTTAAAATTTAAATTTTCACTTGTTTTGATGATTTCATTGAAGGTGGAGGTGATTCAGAGAGCCCACAGTGATGCAAGAGGAAAATGGGCCAAATTTCATGGAATCCCATGAAAATATGTACACTATTTTATAGAATACAAAAAATAAATGGATCCAAATGGGATGAAATGTTGTGATACTGTCCATATCTCTATGGGGTACAACTTTCATGAAGGAAAGAAATCCCAATTCATCTATTAAGAGGCCCATCAAAACTAATATGTCGAATGAAATAAATCTTATCAGGATCAAAATTGTTCCTCTGTATTTTAGCAATATATATCATTATAAAAACTATCTAGACTCCAAATTTTATATGTATATATAAAATTTGTCATGAAACAACTTTTTTGTTTTATTCAAAGTGATTTAAGACTATATGACTATAGAAAATCATGGACCAAGTATATTCTAGAAATCATGGTGCCCAAAACTACCTCCCACTTTGCCTAAAAATTGGATCCTTGGAAACCCTATTTGGAAGTTCAACCATGAGACAAGGTGCTGAAATTTTAGAGTCCCAAATGAGTCCACTAATCATCCATTTAAGTTCTAGAGGCTATGGGAAGTGCTACTTCAACATCTTCTTCTTCCTCCTCTCCCATGGATTTCTAAACACCTTATGATCACCCGGTGAGGAACGTGACATAATCCCGAGCTTTGTTTTTGTAATAATTTAATGGTATTTTAAATTATAGGTTTTTGTGTTGTTTTTCATAATCATATCTTCTTATTTAATTGAGTTATGTACTTGTATGTAATTCTCAACTCATATGATCATGTTTGGGGTTACCCTTTCATGTGATATTTCACACATTGTTCACCATTTCATCCTTTCTCTTTTAATTGTGGTGTTTATCTGGTTCATATTATTAAATTGAATTATCATAAACACTTTCAAGGACAATTATATTTATGTCATGATATCAAAAATAAATAACATAAAAACCTATACAACACATCGAGTTCTTTATGTGTTTCCTTAGTGAGTTTCGGTTATGAAGTCGAACACAAATCACTCAATCATTAGCTATATCTGGTGAATCATTGTGTGTTTCCAACTGAACCCTTAGAGGTATCCTATTATAAACTTAGTATAATTATGGTTCTACGTGTTACAACATGATTATTAAAATATCTATACTCAATTTCTTGATGCGATGAAGGATGAGCATTATGAGACTTCCCTCAGCTGATCACGTTTAATTACTTTTGTTAAATTACACTTTTTTTATCATTTTCCTCTTTATTTTAGCATATTAAATCATAAAACTACAAGTTTTAAAAAAATACCATTCCCCTTCTATTTTTATAATCACAACCATATTTTTGAATTAATGATCTAATGCTCCGTCAAGAGACAACCTATGGTTACTGCTATACTATAGAAACTCTAGTAAAATAAACTAATTTGATGTTCTGAACAACATGATCAAAATTTTTCACCTTCTTCGGGGATCCCAAATAATTTCTTTCCATTTTAATCTTTTATTAACTAATTAATACTTTCTATACCCCTCCCCCTAATTTGATTGTTTTTTGTTTTGGTTTTGGTTTTGGTTTTGGTTTGTTTTTGTGTGTTCTTTCTCTCTATCTCTTCTTCTTCTCTCTATCTCATTCCATATTATAAAATCATCTTTTATTTTCACCTTTAAACCTTATTAAGTTATTTTATTTTATCCATATTCAATCATAAAAAGAAAAAAATACAAAAAAAGTTCAAAATTTATTTTTATGACCCGATTAGAAAAAGAAAAACTGCTTGAATTTGACCCAAAAATTTAAAAGACACTTCACTCAAAAATAAAAAAATCCATAGTATGTCAATAGAGTAACACTGTGGAACCCCTTTTGGAACCTCATGTGGTCCAAAACAAATCAAACCCAAGAAAACATGGCTGTAAAAAATCTAACCATAAAAGAACTGACCACCTTAGATGTGGAGTACTAACATGCGTACATCCAATATCTCAACAAAGCAACCAACTTTGAGCTAAGGTCAGGCCTCATCCACTTACTTCATAAATTCCATGGTCTTCCTAGTAAGGACCCTCACAAATATCTCAAGACTTTTCACATAGTGTTCTCCACAATGAAACCCCCAAATGTATATGAGGGTCTCATTATGTTTAGGGCCTTCTATTTCTCCCTTGATGGTGTAGCAAAAGACTGGATATACTATATACCTACCACAATTGGGGGATGAAATGACCTTAAATGACTATATCTAGAGAATTTCTTCCTTGACTCCCAAACTACATCAATTGGAAAATAAATCTTTGTAATTAGGCAATCACAAGGAGAGACCCATCATGAATACTGGGAGAGATTCAAAAGACATTGCTCAAGTTGCCCCACCACAAAATTAGAGAACAATTTCTAATTCAATACTTTTATGAGGGTATTTTCCCCATAGATCATGGAATGATAGATGCTAAAATTAGTGGTTACCTTGTTGATAAAACTCCTTCCGCCGCTTGTGACTTAATATCCAACTTGGCTCAAAATGCACAACAATTTGGTATACAAGCAATTGCACCAACTTGAGGAGTTCATGAGGTAAGTCATTCATCCTAAAAAAAGGTATATAATAAAGGTGATGAGATGTATACCATTTTAAGGAAATTAGCTCAACCACAAGGTAACTCACACTCATCTTCTATTCCATTACATTGTGGTATTTGTTCTGATAACACTCATTTTTCTAACCAGTGCCCACAACTTTAGGATTCATCTAAGTATTGTGTAGTAGTACTCCCCAGGAATCCTTTTCATCAAGAACCACCCTTCAAGCAAGAACCATTTAGACCAAATCCAAACCCATGGTGGAAATCACTGCCATAGTACCAAAAAGGAAGAAACCCAAGCTACCCCAAGAAAAATTGGTATCAATAGGTTCATGGTATGAAATATTCTTATCCCTCAACTTTCATAAAAATACTCATCCTCCTCCTCTAAAATGTGAACCAAGCCTCGAGGACATGGTGATGAAAATGGAATCCCAAAACCACTAGTTACAATATACCACACAATCAGCTATTCAAGACCTATGAAATCAAGTAGGACAGTTGGAAAACACCATAGGTGATATAAACCTAAAAGGTTTTGTAAAACTACCATCACAACCTATTGCTAATCCAAAAGAAAAAGGTACTGTTTGTGAAAAAAACTTATTAGTGGTGATGAAGTTTCTTCTTCCAATTATTCTACCAGAAAGGTATGTTCTGCTCTTGAAAAATCTCTTTCCCCACCCTTAAAATAATCAATGTTAAAAAAACAAACAAAAATGATAAAAAAAATTCATTGAGGAGTGCACTGAACAAACCATTCCTCTTCCTTTCCCCCAAAAACTCTATAAATCTAAGAAATTTTTTGGTAATAAGATTGATAAAGAGATACTAGATAAATTTAAAAAGGTACAGGTTAACATTCTTGTATTGGATGTAGTTAAACATATTCCTCATTTTTCCAAATTTCATAAAGAACTTTGCACCCATAGATGAAGGCTAATGTGGAATGAGAGAGTCAAGTTGGGAAGGAATGTCTTGAGCTTGATTCAACCCACAATTCCAACCAAGTTCAAGGATCCGATAACTTTCACGATACCTTGAACCATGGGGGAGACATTCTTTTCAGATGATATGCTAGATTTAGGTTATCCAATTAATGTAATTCCTTACTCTGTGTACACTTCTCTACAGGTTAGAGAGCTTCAACCGATAGGAATCATAGTGCAACTTTCCATCAGGAGCACAACACACCCATCAGGATTGGTCAAGGACATCCTTGTAAAAGTGAATAATCTCATCTTGCCCATTGAATTCTACATTCTTGAGATAGAGGATACCTGAACCCAAGGACATGCTCCTCTCATACAATAGATTCCATTCCTCAAAACAAAAAAGGCAATCATCAATGTTAACAATGGTACGCTGTACATGGAGTTTGGTAGAGAAAAGGTAAGTTTTAACATTCTTGATTCCATGAAAAACCCCATTGAAGAGCACTTCAGTCTTCTTGTATATTCGATGGAAGTTCTATCTAACGAAACACACAAAAAAAATTCTATCTATGACCCATACTCTGATTTATTTTTCTCTTCTTCAGTTTGGTATGAGTTGAGTCTTGATTTATGTTTTGAGTGTTGTGTGGGTTCTGAAAAGATTAAATTTTATTCTTTAATTGACGAGTGTGTTCATTCCGAGGTACCTATGACCGTCGATGACTATAAAAATCTCATTTCAATAGATTCTCTATACTTAGAGAATAAACATGAGTAGATAGACAGTTTCATGGACCTCACTCTCCCTAAATTCCCACCATCAATCAAAAAACCACTGATGTTGTAATTAAAACCACATCCATCTAATTTAAAATACACCTATCATGAGGGTACTGACCAATTTCCCATCATTATTTCCAATAACCTCTCTCAATAGAAGAAATCAAAACTGCTTGACCTTTTAAGAGAGTGTAAAAAAGCGATAGGATGGAATTTGGAAGATATTCCTGGTATTACCGCTTCTATTTGTATGTACCAAATACTTTTAGATGATGAGACTAATCCCGTAAGGCAGGCTCAATGATGGTTGAATCCCTCTCTCCTTGAAGTGGTAAAATTAGAAGTTAGTAAATTACTTTCTACTGGGATCATTTATCCTATATCTGATAATAAATAGGTTACCCCAGTTCAAATTTTTCATAAAAAACTGGTATAACAGTAGTGTCTAATGAAAGTAATGAATTGGTTTTAACATGTGTGAAAAACAGTTGGCGAGTCTGTATTGACTACTATCGACTGAACCAAGCCACACAAAAGGATCACATTCCTCTACCTTTCATTGACTATATGTTTGAAATATTGGTTGTTAAGTCCCATTATTGTTTCCTTGATGGCTATTTGGGTTATTTTCAAATCCATATATCCCTTTAGGATTAAGAAAAGACACAATTTACCTATCCATTTGGAACATTTGTGTAAAGAAGGATTCCTTTTGGTCTATGTAATGCTCATAGTACTTTTCAGTGATGTGTGTTGAGTATTTTTTTGAGTACCTAGAAAATTGCATGGAAGTTTTTATGGATTATTTAATGGTTGATGGAACTTCTTTTGATGACTGTTTTTTACACCTATGTTCCTTCCTCCGTCATTTCATTGAAAAATATCTCGTATTAAATTATGAGAAATTCCATTTCATGGTTGAACAAAGGATAGTCCTTGGACAAGTTATTTTAAAATTGGAAATTCAAGTGGATAAATCAAAAATTGAATTAATTTCAACTCTTTAATATCTAAATTATGTTCATGAGGTGTGATATTTCTTGGGTCATGATAGTTTTTTCCACTGATTCATTAAATACTTTAGTAAGATCACTCTTCCTCTGTGTCAATTATTGCAAAAGAATTCTGATTTTTTTGATAAAAATTGTTTGGATGCTTTTAATTCACTAAAAATGAGTCTCACATCACCTCCCATAATCCAAACACCAAGGCGTGGGATCTCCCATTAGAACTTATATGTGATGCTGCTAACTTTGTAGTTGGGGCAGTTTTATCACAAAGGATTGAGAGGGCTCCTCATGTCATTACGTATGCCTCAGGTACCCTTGACACTTGATTAGCCACTAAATGAGGCTAATATTCATTATTAATATATATAATATTCATGTTATTTATTATTCATAAACACAATTTTAGTTCATTTTACACTTTGAACATCATTTCACATTATGATTGTAATACCTTCTTAAAATGCACTATTATGTGGCACATTTTTGAACATCATTTAAAGTACCCAATGATTCATCTGATTTTAAAGAATCTAATTATACATATTTTAATTTGATATTTTTTTAAATTTATCTACACTTAAATATGAACATGTTTGATTCAGGGATCAATGGATAATTCATGGAGGATGATGGAGATATTTGGAAATGAAAGGAAGCAATTCTAGAGAAGGTAGATTGGACACCAGCCCACTGATGAGACTGTGGGTCCCAAAATAAAGGCCCAATTAATCCCAAATTTCATGGGATTCTAGAATAAATGTATAATAACAAACAACACTTCAGGATCCAATGCTAATTCGTCCTCCATGGTGTCCATTTAGGAGGCCCAAGTTAGAGATACAATTCTGGGCCAGATTCTGCGGCCCAGAAAAATAGTCCACTAATACGATCATATCTCATAATTTACAACTCCAAATGGGCCCAAATTTTACAGGAGGCTATAAAATATCCGGAGATCCATTTTCTTCTTCTATGTACCACTCTGATTCGGCCATATAGAAGGTCTTATAAGCGCTTCTATTCGGTGAAGGAAATCTGGCAGCCACCTCGAGTCAAGGGTGGAAAAATCAAATCTCCCTTACTTTCCACCCACCTATGGCCTACCACAATTAATTGAGGAGACTTGGACTGTTTGAGGCTCAAACCAAGGGCTAAAAAATTTCTATTTAAGGCAGTAGTGTTGGAGGATTGAAAAATCTTGGATGCTTTGTTCAATTGTAATGTTATGCTGCAATTTTGTTGTCTCAAATTTGTCTTTCACATGTAAGTTGTTCAATTCACTTTAGTTTCTTAATAAAAGTTCTTCTTCTAACCTTATTATGTTTTTCTTAATATCACTTTGATACCGTTGGATCAAGGTGTGAATTTATTCACACCAAACCTTGTGAAATTATTCACACAACGGTGGAGTGATCATTTTATTTTTGTTGTTTTCTTTACTTCTCCATTTCCTCCTTCATGAGTCTACTTTCCGCTTCCATTGAAACCATGGTATCAATGGAGGGATAACCCACTTATGGGTTGATACAAGGGAGTAGAAAGGGGCTGGATTGGATGTTATTTATCACCTCATTAATGTATAATCACTTCTTTAATTGAGATTTTTATTTGATGATTTTTAAACTCCATCGTCCTTGTTGAATTTAAGGCCACACACTTCAAGTGCTAATACAAACCTTTACCTTGAAGTGCTCAAAACTTTGATCCTTCAAGTGTATAGGTGATTAGTATTAAAGGGTGTAGGCATTAAACTAGTAAGTGATGATGTTGTTTTATCTCCTTAAATGAACCCATCTCAAATATAAGAAATTGAAATCATTAAAAAGGAAATACGTCCAATCAACCCCAAGCGATAACCTAGGATCAACTCATTCTTTTAAATTGAATTCACTTAAGTCTCTTAGAGTTCCTTTAAACCCATCTAAAATCAACCCAAGTTCACCACTTCATAGAAAAAGACATTCCATATAATGTACGTGTCTATAGGTTACTTCTTAGGTCTCTGAGGATTCGACAACCCAAGCTAAACTACAAGGACCGTATTACCTTCTTCTCTTGGGTAAATTTGAGAGAGAATCAAATTTTCGCACCATTGCTGGGGACCCAAGTAAATCATCTAAAAACCCATTCTATTCTCCCACATTTCTTCTTTTCTCATCCAAATTATCTTATCTTGTCCCTTTCTCGTTTGTTTTTCTTTTGGCGCATGTCTGCCTACATCTGCGATCAATCAAACCGTTTAGTTAGGGTGGATAGTCCTGGGGTTGGGGAGTCAAGTACACCAAGGGAACTCTTTCCATTAGATACTAATATTCCTAATACTCTAGAGTCAAAAATTGAGCCTATTTCAATGGAAGGTCTTCAAAGAAACAAACTCATAAACCCGGGTGGGAACCAAAATGGAAACCCAATGAGGCAGCCCCAAACTTGGGGAATGCAATGGATCAAACCATGAATGACTACCTCACACCTTCCTGGACCAATGCCCCCTCATGCATTAGACACAATTCCCTAGGAGATGCAAACTACATATTTAAACTCCATGTTCTAAACCACCTTCCAACCTTTCACGGGATGGAGTCTGAGATGACCTACCTTCACATTAAGGAATTCAATGACATTGTAGAAACCATGTGTCCCCCACATCAACTAGAATCAGCTAAGATGAGGATATTTCCTTTTTATTTAAAGAACCGAGCTAAAAATTGGCTAAATAATTTGAGACCATCATCCATAAACTCTTGGTACCAACTACAAAGAGAATTCTACAAAAAATACTTTCCCCACCACAAAACAATTGTACTTAAAAAGAGTATCCAAAACTTTTTTGAAAAAGAGGGAGAGTCATTCTATGAAACATGGGAGAGGTTCAAAGACACTCTAAACATGGTTCCACACCATGGTTTTTCTATACCTGAACAAGTGATAATTTTATATGAAGGGTTGGGTCTGGGGAACAAACAATTCATTGACATGATGTGTAATGGAACCTTTGAAAACAAAGCCCCAAATGATGCTTACGAGTATCTAGAAAGCCTTTTTGAACAAAACCAAACATGGGGAACTTCACCTTATTCTGAAAAGCCACAAAGAACTACTGGAATTCATACACTTAGAGAAGAGGAAAGCCTTAGGGCTAAACTCGCAGCACTCTCTAGGAAGGTTGAAGAGATAGACCTTAGGAAAGTCCATGAAATCCAAACCGTTGACCCTGTTTGCACAATTTGTGACAAACATGACCGTAAGACAGAAAACTTCCCAACCAATCCATCCATCAAGGATGTTATTTTAGGAGGAACCCCAGCAGAAGTAAAAGCATTGAACTTTCAAAAGCCTCAATACCAAAGCACCTTCAACCCAAGGTATAACGACCACCCAGGCTTCCGCTGGAAAGATAACCAACAACCTAGCCAACCACAGGGACAAAATACTTACCCCCATTAGAACTACCAATCCAATAACTAGTTCCAAACCCAAACTATCCAATACCAACAGCCAGCGGTCCATTTTCAATAAACCATCCCACTTCCAAAATATCCCCCCCGGGATAAACCAATCTTCTAAAGCACCAACCCAAACTGTTCCACAAAGCCTACTAGAACAACTATGAAAACAAATGGAAAGGATGAACTCAGAAGTCTCTTCCCTTAAACAAGAACTTCAAAACATCAAAACTGGAAAGGCACCCATGCCTACTCAGGCGGTGCCATCCTCAACTTCAAGGGGAGAGTCAAGTTGTTCTCAAAAAACTCATGAACAACTAAAGGCTGTGACTGTTTTAAGAAGTGGGAAATCAATTGAGAAACCTTAACAACTAATTCAGAACCCACCTAAAGATTCAAACTTGGATGAAAATTCAAATGAACCACAACATCAAACTGAGGAAACTGATAACATTTTCAAGGAAACAACTCTTCAACAAACAACCCCATAGCCTGTACCATTTCCTCAACGCATGAGGGGGGAAAACCAAGCCCGAACTGAGTGAAATGTTGAGGGAAATATTTTCACAAGTCAAGTTGAACATACCCCTTCTCGATGCAATCCAAACCATACCTGCCTACTCAAAGTACCTTAAGGACTTGTGCACTTTTAAAAGAAAATTTTCACATAAAAACCAAGTCCTTTTGGCTGCTAATGTGAGTACCACCATTCAAGGGACCATTCCTCCTAAGTTGAAAGACCTGGGTTTCCCTTACATCAATGTTGAAATAGGAGAGAGAAAAGTTTTCAAGGCCTTGTGTGACCTAGGTGCGAGTGTCAATCTCATCCCATATGCTGTGTACTACCACTTAGGCCTAGAAGAGCTCCAACCCACATCTTTCACACTTCAGCCTGCTGATCGTAGCATTAGGGTTCCAAAGGGGATTTTGAAGGACGTTCTGGTAAAGGTTGAAAACTTTATCTACCCTGCTGATTTCATTGTCCTTGAAAACCATCCAAACTTAGGAAATAAGGAACAAACCCCAATCATCCTTGGTCGTCCTTTCCTTGCAACAATCAACTCTGTTATCCGAGTTCGAAATGGGAACATGACCATCACCTTTGGGAACATGAGTCTTGACTTGAACATCTATAATGCAAGCTCACAAATAGGGGATGATGAGGACATTCATGAAGTAAACATGATAGTAAGCATTGATAATGATTCCATGGAACATCAAGGAATATTTGATGAAGGTTTAAGTCAGGATGAGATTGATTTCCTTTGTTCATATGAAGGAAGTTTATCTCCTTGGCTTGAATCATTTTCAAATTGCTCTTATGATGAAGTCTTAGGTCCAACAATCAGTGAAACCTTTCAAGAAACCACTTTTATGGAGACCACTCCAAATTCCTTCCCTAAATCTGATCAATCCAATCTAGTAGCTGAAACTTATACATGTGAGGAATAAATCCTATCTGAAACTCTAAAAAAAGAAATTGAACTTGATCCAATGTCCCAATATTCTGCTGAAATTCCGAACCAACCTGATCTTGAATTGAAGGAACTTCCCGCTGCACTCAAGTATGCTTTCCTAGGGGACAATCAAACACATACTATTGTCATTTCTTCTTCTCTTGAAGCCAATCATGAGAGGATGCTTCTAGATGTCCTTAGGAAACATAAGAAATCCATTGGTTGGACCCTGTATGATATTCCTGGGATTAGCCCACTTATCGGGACTCATAGGATTGTTCTGGAATCTAATTCAAAGCCATGTCGTCAACCTAAACGACGACTCAATCCTAATCTCATGGAGGTAGTAAGAAAAGAACTCCTGAAATTGCTAAAAGCTAGTATCATATATCCCATATCTGAGAGTGAATGGGTGAGCCCAAACCAAGTGGTTCCAAAAAATGCTGGAATCAAAGTGATAACCAATGAGGATGGAGAGATTCTTCCAATAAGGGTGAGTAGTGGATGGAGGGTCTGCATTGACTATAGGAAGCTAAACTCATTCACCAAGAAGGACCATTTCCCCTTACCATTCATTGACCAAGTCCTTGAGAGAGTGGCAGGTCATGCGTTCTACTATTTCTTAGATGGGTACTCAGGGTATAATCAAATTGAGGTCTCCCTAGAGGATCAAGGGAAGAATACATTCACATGTCCATTCGAAACCTTTGATTTTAAACACATGCCCTTCGGGTTATGCAATTCCCCTGGAACCTTCCAATGGTGCATGATGGGAATCTTCTCAGACATGGTATGGGATTTTATAGAGGTCTTCATGGATGACTTCTCTTTGTTTGGGGATACATTTAAGGGATGTCTGCAGAATGTGGAGAGAGTCTTGTCAAGATGTGAAGAAAAGAATCTAGTCCTAAACTGGGAAAAATGCCATTTTATGGTTAAAGAGGGACTAGTTTTAGGCCATCTGGTCTCAGGTAGGGGGATTGAAGTTGATAAAGCCAAGGTTGACATCATTCGTCACCTTCCATCACCCAAAACTGTCAAGGAAGTGAGGTCTTTCTTAGGACATGCTGGTTTCTATAGAAGATTCATCAAGGACTTTAGTTCAATCTCTCGTCCCCTTTGTGCTCTCCTAGTAAAGGATTCTCCATTTGTTTGGACAGAAAGATGTGAGGGTTCATTCTTAACCATCAAATCCTCTCTCACCTCTCCCCCCATCATGAAATCTCCAAATTGGAACCTTCCTTTAGAACTTATGTGTAATGCCAGTGACTTTGCTGTAGGAGCTGTGTTAGGACAACGTTGTGATAAAAAACCTTATGACATTGATTATGCAAGAAAATCCTTAAATGATGCCCAAATCAACTACACCACCACTGAAAAGGAGTTACTTTCTATTTTTTTTCCTTAGATAAGTTTAGGTCCTACCTTTTAGGATCCCCCATCACTGTGTTCACTGACCATTCTGCACTAAAATACCTCTTCCAAAAACAAGATGCTAATGCTAGACTAATTAGGTGGGTCCTTCTCTTACAAGAATTTGACCTCTCAATCAAGGATAAAAAGGGCATTGAAAATGTTGTATCTGATCACCTCTCTAGGATGGAATTCAAGGACAACTCAAATCACCTTTCTGTGTCTGATTCATTTCCGGATGAACACCTATACTCTGTGAGTGACTTCCCTTGGTATGCCGACATAGCCAATTTCTTAGTTACAGGAGTCATTCCAAAATTCTTAGGGACTCATGCTCGAAGGAAATTCCTTTCTGATGTTAAACACTATGTGTTTGATGATCCATACCTCTATAAGTTTTTCCCTAACCAAGTCATTAGGAGGTGTGTCCCAGAATCTGAACAAGAGTCCATCCTTAAATTCTGTCATAGTGAGGCATGTGGAGGTCACTTTTCCTCTAAGAAAACATCTGCTAAGATTCTTCAATGTGGTCTCTTCTGGACCACCCTCTCAAGGGACTCTTACACATTTTTTCAAAGTTGTCCTAGGTGTCAACAGGTAGGGTCCATCACAAAAAGGAATCAAATTCCACTCACTCCCATCTTAGTGGTTGAAATATTTGACTGTTGGGGAATTGATTTCATGGGACCCTTCCCAAACTCTAGGGGATACCTCTATATACTTTTAGCTGTTGATTATGTCTCAAAATGGGTTGAGGCCATTCCCAATAAGTCCAACGATCATCAAGTTGTGATCCGATTTCAAAAAGAGAACATATTTTCTCGATTTGGAATTCCTAGGGCTATAATCAGTGATCGAGGAACCCATTTCTGCAACTACCCATTCTCTTCACTCATGTATAAGTATCGTATTTCTCATAAAGTGTCCACTGAATATCATCCTCAAACTAATGGTCAAGCTGAGTTAGCGAATAGGGAGATTAAGCAAATTCTTGAAAAAATTGTCAACCCCTCTAGGAAGGATTGGTCTGAGAAACTCTTAGATGATATTTGGGCCTATCGAACCACATATAAAACCATTTTAGGAATGTCCCCATATAGGTTGGTTTATGGAAAATCATGCCATTTACCTATTGAAATTGAGCATAAGGCCTTTTGGGCAATTAAGAAAATGGATTTTGACCTCTCATTGTCCGGAACAAAAAGGAAATTAGATCTCAATGAACTGGAGGAACTAAGGAAGGAGGCTTATGAAAATTCAAGGATCAATAAAGCTAGAGTTCAAGCCTACCAATCTAGGAATATCAAGGTCAAAAAATTTGAACAGGGAAAACTTGTGCTCTTGTATAGTTCAAAACTTCATTTACACCTGGGAAAGTTAAGGTCTAGATGGTCAGGAACTTTCATAGTGCATCATGTATTCCCCCATGGGGCAGTAGAGATTCAAGATCCCACAAGTGGTTACATTTTCAAGGTCAATGATCAAAGGTTAAAACCATTCATTGAATCATTAAATAAACATGAAATATAGGTTGAGTTAACTGATCCAACCTATGAACTAGGAAAAAATTGATAGATTTAGGGTCCATGTCGGGCTAACGACGTTAAAAAAAGCACTGCATGGGAGGCAACCCATGGTTTTCAAGTTTCCTATCATTTTGTTGTTTTAATAAAATTTATATTTTAATTAATCATTTTTATATTTAAAAAAAATAGACTACTGACCTGATCTTCTATTATGAGTATGGATGGGTATGAAAGGGGAGCACCATATTCATCCGTGTCACGTGGTGTGATCCTTGAGTAATACCTTACCCAGAAATTTAAAAAGAAGACAATGTATCATCAGTTTATTTTATTTTATATATATACTTATATTTTACTTTTATATATATATATATACTCTTTTGTTTTGTTTGTTTGTTTACATTTTTCCACTAGGGAACTCTGCAAGCGACATGGATATCAAAGGACTAAATTCGAGCAGCAAGAACTTCAAACTTCAACCACCAGGTGACTTCATTCCATGACCCTCATTTTCAATTTCCTTTTTGAACTTTCATTCTCTACCTCTACCCCCTTCTAAATTTTCTTTTCTTTAAATACTGGGGACAGTGTTATTTTAAGTTGGGGGGTAGATAAAATAAAAAATGCTTTTGTGTAAAAAAATGATAAATGATTTGAAAAAAATTTTGTGAAAATGGAAGGAAAAATTCCTTTAACTTTGAACATGGTAATACACATTGCACACTTTTAAACTGAATATCAAATAATTTAGCATACCCTGATTCTGATTTTAATCCTTGTATAATTTCATGAGCATTGATTTTGGAAAGTGTGGCTTTCCAATGTGATATTTCATCGTTTATATTTTCATACAAATAAAAAAAAAGATCACAATGCACGTCCTTTGGATAGTGGAGTATTAGTTTGAGTTCATGGGGTCCCCCAAATAAATAACATAGGTTTGGTGATCATTTTAGTTTAATATGAGTATTCAAAAAAAAAATTAAAAAAAAAAATTTGTGCGTAGAGCAATGAAATGACCTAATGCGTGGCTTTCGGCACTTGGGGATCGTGACTCCATAGTTTTCGGGCCCAGAGTTAGTAATTTTATCTTTATTTTTGGTAATTTGAATTTTTTTTTGACTGAGTTAACTCAATATGATGCCTGAGTATGTGGGCTTCACTTGGTGCCTTAAGGTATTTGAGCATGGGAGTCATCAGCAAAGTCTCGCTACAGTGGTTGACTCTTTTGAGTGCAATTTCAATTACCATGGCAAAATTGAAATATATATATATATATATATATATATATATATAATACAAAAAAAAATTTGAATACTCATCTTAATATTGAAATGTGATTCCACCTAGCGCTTCCGTAATTTTCCCCTTGAATAAAGATGAACCCCCATGTCTATTGTGATGCACAACACATCCTCATACTTAGTTGATATTGGATGAAATATGACAATGAATTTGAACAAAAGAATGGGCTTGGGATTGGGATCTACTTATGAAACTATCTTGTATTAAAATATTTTTATGGGTTTCATGATTTTTTGGTATATGGATTTCTGGTGATCATTGTGTATTAAAATGTTTTTGGAAAAGGGAATTCAAATTTCATATTGTTGAGATATATTTTGCTCGGGACTAGAAAAACTCAAGTTGGGGGGTGTGATTAGCCACTAAATGAGGCTAATATTCCTTGTTAATATATATAATATTAATTTTATTTATTATTCATAAACACCATTTTAGTGCATTTTACACTTTGAACATCATTTCACATTATGATTGTAATACCTTCTTAAAATGCAATATTATGTGGTATATTTTTTAACATCATTTAAAGTACCCAATGATTCATCTGATTTTAAAGAATTTAATTATACATATTTTAATTTGATATTTTTTGGAAATTTATCTACACTTAAATATAAACATGTTTGATTCAGGGATCAATGGAGAATTCATGGAGGATGATGGAGATATTTGGCAATGAAAGGAAGCAATTCTGGAGAAGGCAGATTGGAGACCATCCCACTGATGAGACTGTGGGGCCCAACATAAAGTTCCAATTAATCCCAAATTTCGTGTAATGATAGAGGACATGTATAGGAACAAATATATCTTCAGGATACAATGATAATTCATCCTCCATGGTGTCCATTTAGGTGGCCCAAGTTAGAGATAAAATTCTGGGCCAGATTCTATGGCCCAGAAAAATAGTCCACTAATATGATCATATCTCAGAATCCACAACTCCAAATGGGCCCATATTTACAGGAGGCTAGAAGACATCCGGAGATCCATTTTCTTCTTCTATGTCCGACTCTTATTAGGCTATCTAAAATGTCTTCCAAGCGCGTCTGTTCGGTGAAGGAAATCTGGCTGCCACCTTGGGTCAAGGGTGAAAAAATCAACTCTCCCTTACATTCCACCCACCTATGGCCTACCACAATTAATTGAGTAGACTTGGACTGTTGGAGGCTCGAACCAAGGGCTCAAAAATTCCTATTTAAGGAATTAGTGTTGGAGGATTAAAAAATCTTGGATGCTTTGTTCAATTGTAATGTTATGCTGGAATTTTGTTGTCTTAAATTTTTCTTTCACATGTAAGTTGTTCAATTCACTTTAGTTTCTTAATAAAAGTTCTTCTTATACTCTTATTAGGTTGTTATTCATATCAATTTGATACCATTGGATCAAGGTGTGAATTTATTCACACCAAACCTTGTTAAATTATTCACACAACGGTGGAGTGATCATTTTATTTTTGTTGTTTTCTTTACTTCTACATTTCCTCCCTCATGAGTCTAATTTTCTCTTCCATTGAAACCATGGTATCAATGGAGAGCTAACACACTTATGGGTTGATCCAATGGAGTAGCAAGGGGCTGGATTGGATGTTATTTATCACCTAATTAATGTATAATCACTTCTTTAATTGATATTTTTATTTGATAATTTTTAAACTCCATCATCCTTGTTGAATTTAAGGCCATACACTTCAAGTGCTAATACGAACCTTTACCTTGCAGTGCTCAAAAATTTGATCCTTCAAGTGTATAGGTGATTAGTATTAAAGGTTGTAGGCATTAAACTAGTAAGTGATGATGTTGTTTTATCTCCTTAAATAAACCCATCTCAAATATAAGAAATTGAAATCATTACAAAGGAAATAAGTCCAATCCACCCCAAGCGATAACCTAGGATCAACTCATTATTTTAAATTGAATTCACTTAAGTCTCTTAGAGTTCCTTTAAACCCATCTAAAATCAACCCAATTTGGACACTTCATATCCAAAAATAGTCTGTAGAATGTACGTGTCTATAGGTTACTTCTTAGGTCTCTGAGTATTCGACAACCCAAGATAAACTACAAGGATCATCTTACCTTCTTCTCTTGGGTAAATTTGAGCGAGAATCAACACTAACCAAGAAAACTAAACAACCAATGAAAAATAAATTTTTTATATTGTGTTTTCCTTAAAAAAATTCCGTTCATATCTTATCAGGTGAAAAATCATTGTCTTTTCTAATCATGTTGCCCTTCGTTTTCTCCTAAAAAAACCTGAAGCTAAGCTCCACCTCATTCGGTGGATGCTCCTCCTCTAAGAGTTTGATTTTGGGATTAGAGATAAGATAGGAGAGGAAAATGTGGTAGCTAACCACATCAGTAGGATTTCCCCACCACTTGATGATCATGTTGACTCACCCATCCCCATTGGATAATTCTTCCCTCATGAGAAACTTTGTGATGTTGTTGACATTACCCATGGTATGCAGACATTTTGAATTTTCTAGAAAAATCTATGGTCCCCATTGATTTCAACACTTCAAAATCTTAGAGGCTTAAGCATGATTCTTGATGGTACATTTGGGATAACCCATATTTTTGGAGAATTTATAGCAATTAACCAAGTTGTTCATCGGTGTGTCCTTGACCATGATTTCACCTCTATTTTGACATTCTTCCACACTTTGGATTGTGGGGGTCACTTTGGATCTCAACGTATTGCTCGAAAGGTCCTTAACTCAGGACTTTATTAGCCAAAATTGTATAGAGATTACCCTTGGGTTTTTAAGTTCTAAAATCGATGTTAATTCACAGGGAATATATAGAAGAGGAATGAAATGCCCCAACAACCCATGTTATTTGGTGAGATCTTCGATTCATGGGGCACTGAATTCATGGGGACTTTTACAAATTCAATTGGATTTATGGACATATTATTTTTTTTGTCTATGTATATAAATGGGTGGAAGTAAATGCCACCAGGAATGATTAATCTTGAGTGGTTTTTGATTTTGTTAGGTCCCAAATTTTTATTATGTTTGGTTTACTGAGATTCATCATTATCAACCAGGGTTCACATTTTTGGAATCACAACATGAAAATTTTTCTTCATAATTACGGGGTTGTTCATAAAGTCTCCACATCATATCACCCCCAAACTAACAGACAAGAAAAAATAACGAATCAGGAAGTTAATCTAATATTGGAAAAATGATACAACCCAATAGAAAAGATTGGAGTTTACGCTTGGACGATTCACTTTGGGCATATCATATAGCTTTTAAAACCACAATCATAATTTCACCACATAGGATTGTGTTTGGAAAGGCTTTTCACCTCCCAATAGAGGTAGAGCACCATGCATATTTGGATGTTAAATAATTTAATATGAATCTATTAGATATAGGTGAGAATAAGAAGTTTCTGTTTCAGAATTTGGAAGAAATTAGACATGATGCATATTAGAATTCCCAAATCTATAAATAGAAGAAAAATGCAATCCATGATCGAATGATTCATCAGAAGAAGTTTTCTATCAGTGAGAAGGTTCTAATTTATAATTCTAGGATAAATCTCCACCCAGTTAAGCTTTGTTCCCAATGGATCTGTCCTTATACTTTTACTAATGTTTACCCTTTTGGTGATATACAAGTTTTTCAAGAGAAGAGTGGATAGAGGATTACTGTCAATGGGTAGAGGCTTACTCACTTCTATGAGGATTTTACAAAGCATCTTGTAGAGGTAATCCAAATGATAGATTCCATATATGACCCCACTTAGTAGGTTATCCCTTATCCCTACCTTTATTTACTTGTCTATTTATTTAAAATACTTGAGTTGAGGATAATGTAATTTCTAGGTGTGGGGGAGGGTGACATATCATAGTTAGGATTAAAAAAATGTCTTTTCATTTTTGATTTTTTTATTTGTTTTGTGTTTTTAGATAAACATTGATCTTAAAAAGAATATCCAAAATCATTTTTCATGCTTGAGTCGATTGTGCAGAAAATTCCATTGTTTTGGAAAAATGATTTTTAAATGAATGTTGATATGGAATATTTTTCTATAATTTGTATTTTCAAATCATTCTTATGCGTTTAATGTATTTTTGAATCCCATTCCTCATTATCACTAACCAATATTTTAATCCCCTACCTGATAGACATTCTAAGACCTTTATTTCATATTCATTCTTTTAATCACCTTCTTAAGAGTCTCGGGTCATGTAAAGACACTAAAACATTCCTTTATTCTGTTTGAGGCCATAAGATTCAAGTATGCAACATTCAAGATAGAGTAAATCATTAATTGAAAATTCCTTTGTACAATTAACCTCTATTTTTTGTCCACCTTGATATTTTATCCTTATTAAGCCTTAGATACCATGAAATTCCTATTAGGTAGCCACATTACAAGATAATTTATCCCTACCTACCAATCTCGTGTGTATATTATTGTTTTATTTTCAGAAATTGAGGGTGAAATGGTGTTTCCATTAGAATTATTGGGAGAGAATCATTATTATGGGTTGATATAAAGGGTGCCTACATTTTCCTTGGGCAGTAGGTTCACAAGCCATATTGCATCATTGTTTTACACATGTTTCTGTTAGATCAGGTTACACTAAATATATAGAAGAGGGGGGGGGGGGGTGAATTGTGTGTATTAAAATTTCTTTACAAGATTTTAATCTATCCTTTTAACTTTATCAGAAAGATTAAGAATCGGAAAATAAATATCAAAGGATGCACGATGTATAGTGGTTCGGGGAACAGAAGGCTCCTAGTCCACTCCACCAACACTCTACTTCAAGAGCTTGGTGACTTTCACTATATGGTCCTCTTATCAACAGACCATTCCACAACTGAGTGTAGGTAGTTGTCACCTTTACAACTTTAAGTAAAAATAGAGCATGCTGGTTCATACACAAAACCAAACACATAGCTTAGTACGAGAAGTTGGTCACTCAAAGTAAAAGAGTATTTGTTATTTTAAATACTTTCCAGTTGTTCTCTACAATTGAAACAACACACAATTGACAGTCGATGGACCGTCGATGGACCGTCGATTTTCAGAAATGATGTTATTTAAGTAAGAGTAGTTCTAAGTCGATCCAGTTGCAGTAGATCTTAAAATATAATTCGCAACTTTAACAACAATTGATTCAAAAAAGATATTCAATGTAGAATCGGTGAATCTTCAATCGTGTTTCTTCTTCTTTAGAAAATAGAGTTTGATAGATCATGGTAGAAATAAATATGTAAATCTAGAATGTCTCTGTAAACTGTAGCAATAAAAAAACTCAATAATCTGTCTTTCTCATCTCTTTTAAAATGATCTATATTATATCAAAATTAATTCAAAATAACAAAGATATATATAACAAAGACAATCATTTTTATTTCAAATTTAGATCCACAAAAATCACCTATAGAATCGCGATATTCAAATATTTGAATAACAGAGCAGTCATAACTCCCATTAAAATTCTCCATGAAAAGATTATCTTAAATCAATCATTTGAATCATAAATAAACGTCTTTGAATCAGTCAAAGATGGGCTTGAGATTAGGGATTTTAATCTGGCTTAAAATCATCCTGATAATCCGCATAAAGACCATTTCTTTAATAAAGTCGTAATTTAAATCTCCGATGCCAAACATAGGGTTGAATTGCATAGCATACATTCTTTGAACATAAGGTTCACAACGTAAGGTTGATCTAAAACGTAAGGTTGATCACAAACATAAAGTTGATCATCCGTACTTTTCTCTTCAAATTTCAAACGTACTGTATATAATCCATACTTTTATCAGCTTCTAAATGAAAGGTAAATGATCTAACGTATGGTTGTTTACAAAATTAAGGTTGATGAACCATACTTTTGAGAAACAAACATGACTTTCCATATTATATAGGGTTCTTCTTCCATGCTTTTTTGATATTCCAAATGTAAGGTTCCTTCCAAATGTAGGGTTCTTCTTCCATACCATTCTGATAATGTATGGTTTCTTAACCATACTTTACTTGATAACGTAAGTGATAGTTCTCATCCTTACGCTATACTCCTCAACGTAGGTGTTGACGCTCCTTTCGTCACAGAATCTAAAGATCGGAAAATGGGAATATCTGAGCTTAAAGTGATTCATCCTTTGAAGAAACGTCAAAAAATCGACAAAGGGATGAACAAGGAGAACATCTCCCATAGGTCGCGCAAGTTCCCTCATGGTCGCGCAAGTACACTTGCGCGCCTCCTAGTGGTCGTGCAAGTACTTGCGCGCTGCCTAGTGGTCGTGCAAGTCTACTTGCGCGACGCCTTATGGTCGTGCAAGTGACTTGTGCGCCCTAAGTGATAACTGCCCGGTAACCGCCCGGGGTCTTCTCCTGCCTATAAATAGACCCTGTGGGCCCCCCATTCGAGAGGATCTTTTTCCAGAAACTCGGATTGAAGCTCCCGACGCCCAAGTCTCTTCTCAAAGCTTCCGGAACACTTCTAAGGCAATTTCTTACCTAGAACGGAAGATTTAAAGAGAAGAAGGAAGGCCTAAGTGTTGAAACTCATCAACACTTGCGCGCCGCCTTATTCCTTCAATAGAACTTTCGCATCCCTTTTTTGGATGAACCTCAAGAGGATTCTAAAGGGATTTATAAAGAGTCGCTCAAATATTCTAATGATATTTGAGAATCGCGCAAGTACCCCTCATGTCGCGCAAGTATACTTGTGCGACCAATACTTGCACGCCGCCGCAATACTTGCGCGCCGCCGCAATACTTGCGCGCCTTTCAAGACTTGCGCGCCCCTACCTTTTTGGGTGCCTATCTTGCCCATTTTACCCCTCTTAAGCCATCACACCTTTCCTTTTCAAGATTCAGTCTTCAAGACACTCTTCAAATCCATTTATGGCATGATTTCTTGATTCGACTTCCTTATCTGAAAGGAATTCTATGGAATATCTCTCAAAGTCTAGTGATTTAAATATCCTTATGTCACTAAATATGGAGAGTTCATTCATTCAACCTCATCCTTTAAGATGAGATAATCCTAACCTGGGTCTCCTTTTCAGGAATAATCCCCAGTTATAAATCCTTTAATATGGGCATCTTCCTCAGGAGTAAGCCCCAATCTCAAACATGGGCATCCTTCTTAGGAGTAAGCCCCAATCTCAAATGTGGGCATCCTCCTCAGGAGTAAGCCCCAAACCTTAATCCCTAACCTGATTCTCCTTTTCAGGAATAAGACTCAGTCATAATCTTGGGCTTCCTTTTCAGGAGTAAGCCCCAAGTCCCCTAACCTGGGTCTCCTTTTCAGGAATAAGACTCAGTCATAATCTTGGGCTTCCTTTTCAGGAGTAAGCCCCACGCCCCCCTTAAATTTCTCTTAACCAGTCATAATTTACCATTGATTTGGGTTTCTTTTTCAGGAGTAAAACCCAATCATAAGTCTCCTCCTAATTTGGGCATCCTCCTTAGGAGTAAGCCCCAAGATTAGAGTATTCAAATCTCCATAAAGCACATATACCTTTATGGACCATGTTCCTGGATTTTTTCCCTAAAAGTAAATCCTAAACCTTCATCTATTTGGGCAGTCATACATACATAATCCCCAAACAATTTCTTATGATTGCATCTTTCATGGCACAATTGTCTAATTTTTACCAATACCTCTTGTTTCTCACACCGAGCATGACTCACGTGAGCTTAGAGTGTAAAAGTAATTATGACATTCTTCTTTGAGCCATCAATCATAAACATCATACTCCATTACTCGAACTACGTGGGTTCTGATTCCTTTTCCAAAACAAAGGATACGTAGGTAGCCCATTTATGGGTTTGATCCCAACTTTGAAATAATCCATGTCTTTCTGAATGACGATAAACTTCAAGTGCCTCACTGAGTAGCTTTAAAACTAGCCCGGTCATCATAATGACCAAGAGACTTTTATAAATGTTTCGAAGGATACCATTGACCAAGAATCTCTAAATAGATACAGATGATTCTCTATTGATGAAGAACCTCGAATACATATAAAAGATTCTCTAAATTTCTTGCATATTTAATCATTGATTGTTAAAACTTAAGGAAATCTCATTTTATACTTGGTAATGTAATAAGGATTCGCGAACATAACTTAAATCTATAAAGAGAGTCCCAGAGTAGACAATAATTCCCTTCAAAAAGGTGTGATGAGTCTGACCTCCCATCCTCTCGACCAATGCAAATTCCTAAGCCTCATTAGTCCACAAACTAATGAGCGCCTACCTTTGGAAAGTAGGTCCAAACGGATGTGGAATCATTGGATGTTTCCGGTTCTATGAACAAACCCATTAGAAACCGATCGGAACGTTTGAATCTCCCGTCCAGGAGGTCATCCCCGAAATCCGTGAGGAAACCAAAATGGTGAACCCGACGTGAAACCTTAACCAAGTTAAAATGATGTTTTTCTTATTTGTTAGGCCCCTTGGGCCAACAAATCAATCATTTACATGTGCTCATCCAAAAGATGCAGTGGCCGGATTCATCTTGATTATGTCTATTATATGGAACAGGCACTCTTTTCTCAAGATCTTCTGCAAAATGGCTTTCCTTAAATTCACCCCTGTGAATACTGCTGCTGTGAACACCTCTACTGTGAGGTCTGCTGCTGTGAAAACCAATGCTGCTACTCCTGCTGGAACTTCGTCCACTCTTAGGATGACATCACCAACTCAGCGTCTTCAACGCTGGGTTTCTAATGCACTGGTTAAGGAGTACCGTCGCAACGGTACTATCCCAAATCTGGAGGCCGCTCGTCAAGCCCTCCAAGTTAACAACTCTACCTGGTCATCCGGACAACGGCGGCCAGCGATCAAGAAGCAGGCGGTGCTGACTACCGTCTCCAACCGTTTCGGGTCGTTATCCTCGGAACGCAATTTCCATTCATTACCTTACTCTGAGGAAGTGAATGAGCAGGTCCCGCAGGGCCTTAATTCAAAAACACATGAGTCCTTCTCGAGGGCTCCCATCAACAATCGCCGCCAGACTCGTGCGGTAGTGCGCCCTCAACATGATGAGGGTACCGACTCCAGGCATTCAGCTCAGGTTTCTCAAACCCGAGCAGGCAAGATGAACCGCCAGAGACGGAATCCGGTTAACAATAGGCAGGTTGTCATCCCTGCCATCTCCAGAGAAGTCCACCAACCTAACTTGGTGGCAAATAATGAGAAGGCACAATCACCTGTCCGTTTTAATTCCGCTGTCCAGCAGACTCGTCTGGCAGCATTACGCCAATCCCGCCAGGCAATTTCGGCGGAGTACTATATGCAGGAACATGCACCTGCTTATACATCACCAGTTAGTCAGCAGGCTCGTCTGACTACATATGATGGATCTCGTCAACCGCGTTTGGCGAAGTGTAATCAGCAGGCACATACACTTGCTAATACTAATCAAGCCTACCGATAGTCTCGCTTGGTAGCGCACAGAGAAGTCAGTCGGAAAGTCCCGACGACAAACAGGAGGCAGACTCAACTCTCTGCCTCCACACTTGAGTACTGTCAGGATTCACTGACAGGAAAAGGAGGACAGGAGCAGGCACATACACCTACTCCAAGCCCGGAATGGACGTATATCCCCGTTCCGGCGGCTGAAGTCACCAAACATATTTTGTCAATGGTGAAAGAGCAGAAGAAAATTCCTGCTCATATTCTGGATGCTTTCCAGGATATCATAACAGCTTCAGCATCATCACAGGGATAGACACATAAATCTATCCCTAGCAGTGGAGTGACACATCAACGATTCACTCCGGAACAGACACACATATCTGTTCCAGTCTAAGAGGGTTATGGGGCATACTCCCCCATATCATACGGACAACCAAGTCAGGCACATACACCTGATTTGAGTGGAGATCGTCAGCCTAACCTGACCATCTTTCCTGATCAGGCACATACACCTGCTCAGAGCAATCACTTTCATCATCAAGTGGTTTCTAAAGCGAGTAAGAAGGCATCTAAGAAAAAGATCCGCCCAGCACAGTCAGGAGATCAAAGGCCAATCTGTAACCAAGCCTTTCTCGATGCTGGAGTTCTTGAAGCCCTCAGACATTTATCTGTCAGAATTCAAGATTCTACTCCCTCAGTTCCCAATAACGGGAACATTAATTCTGAAGGTCTTCAACAGACACTTCCTCATGAAGACTTGCTTCATGAAAGTTCGGTCAATCTTGAAGTTTCTTCTTCAAATGAGAGCCACAGGAACCCTCTGTGTGGTCAGAAGACCAAGGAGCAAGAGATTTCATCTTTTGCTGTAACCCATCATGACGGTCCTCCTCATGGTGATGAACTTCACTGCGAAATTCCTCTCCGCAGTAGTGATTCACGTTGTCTCGGAAATTCTTCAGAAGGCAATGTAGTGACGAGAAATCCCTCCTATCTCGAGGCACTTGCAAACGTAAAACCAGTCATGTCTGATGCTTTACTATCAGTAGGTGAAACTCTTTCTCCATCAGAAGATAGCCTGGGGTTCAGGTTATTCTCCGAACCATCCCTGGGTCATTCATCTTCCAGCATGAATAGTGATCTCTCTACCAATCTTGTTGAATCCGATGAAGCAACAAGGGAACACCAACTCTGGTCCAAACAGGTAGAAGAATCTTCATTTAATGATAAAGAAGAAATTCTGAACATGAGGAAAAAACTGGCAAAAGGTGAAGTACCAGTCATGTTTTGGCCTTTGGCTGACTCCCAGTACGACATTCCAAAGATGTTGACGGATGATGGAATCCATGATATTTGTCTCAACATATGGAAGACTATTTTTCAATTGAAGAAGAAATTATTATCTTATGGTGATTATGAAAATCATATTAAGATAATAGAAGGGTTACAACGCCAGATTGATTTGGCATCTCTATCAGTCTCTCGGTATCCGAAGGCTGAAAAGCAACAGAGAACCCTTCAACGTTCATGCCTTGGCGCACTAAGAAAATTGCGTCAGTTAATTGCCAATGCTCCATCTGATGTTCATATAAGAGGATGGAGTGTTCATGGAGCACTACATTTCACAGTGCTTTCCGGTCATCAAAGCTCGCCGAAAATGGTCTCATGCAATGTTATTGCCCATGGCCGGCCACAGTCAATGGGCTTTGTTCATAATCAAAAGCTTGCTCAAGAACAGGCTTCAACTAGTTCCTCTCAAAATCAAGTATATAGAGAACAAGTTGTTGAATTGCTCCTACATCAAGCAGGTGAGAATATTGCACAAGCCTCTCGTCTGGAGCAAACACGTCATCAAATGATAGAAGTTTCGGAAATCATCCAACGGTCTGTTGAACCAGGTGATAAAAGTGGATATAGGTTAATGCATCCAGCTAATTTCCGAACTAAGATTCGCAAGATCAAGAGAGATTTTAAGAAGATCTCAGACATAACATGTCAAGAGACACCCCAGCTTGTCAGACTAGGGACTTCTCTAACCCAACCCTCAGAGTCAACAAATGGGATTCGAGGAGTTGAGCGGAAGCAGCAGGAACATCCCCAGTCCACTGGACTAGGGACTTTTTCAAATCCTCAATCCCTCCCTCAGAGAAAGTCAGTATTCTCTCGATTAGTGAATAAGCCTCAAGAGGAACGAAGAGCCAAGCTATCAGGAGATTCTCTCCAAGTGACGGTTCTCCAAGAAGTTCCTGAGGGATCAAGTCAACGGAATGCCATGTCTCATCATGGACATGGAAGAAGACAATATCACAGAAATGATGATAGAAAGGATTCCATGCAATATGCATCCATTAATGTCATCAATGCCGTTGCTGCTGATTCACCAGATGAGGCTCAATCAGAGGGATCAGACGAAGAGGTTCCTGCTCAAGAAGTTGCGCACACAGACCTAAATGAAGAAGGTGTGCGCACACGTAATCAAAGGCTTACCCAAAATCTGGGTATTCCTTCAAGTAACCCACTTCCCCCTCTCCGAAGAGGATCCAATAAGGGGAAAGGAAAGAACCAGGTTACTTCTCACCCTTCCTCTGAAGGAGGTCAATGGCTCTCATTAGAGCAAAGGTTTGCACAACAGGAGGAAGAAATGAAAGAATTAAGAAGGTTGAATGTAGAACTACTTCAGAGTAGTCTTCTTCTTAAGAATGCTGAAGTCCGACAGCCAAAGGAATTTTTTATAACTACTGAGATGGATCAGGAATATCCTCCTTTATCAGTACACCCTCAGAGGTCTAATCCTACGGGTCAAACGCAACAACAGTTGGCAGCACTACCATCAGTTGCAGCACCAACCACCACGTCTTTCCAAGCTCCATTAATTGCACCTACCCAAAACCAAGTTCAACCTGATGTTTCTCAAAAGTTAATAACTACTATTGAGTCATTAACAGCTCGGTTAGAAACTATGGAAGGGAAACGGGCGCAAGTTCAACCTGAAAAGAAAGTTTACCCTGAATGGGTAGATTCAATTTCTCCTCCATCCAGTTTTGGAAACCCCGTTTTCCCTACTTTCAATGGATCAGGCGACCCTGAACAACATTTGACGCATTACGTGTCTTGTTGTGATCCTATGATGGGAACTCCAGAGCAGCAAGAAGCAGTGAAACTCAGATTCTTCGTGCGAACCTTGCAAGGACCAGCTTTTGTCTGGTATACAAGCTTGCAATCCCGATCAGTCATCGGATGGGAGGATCTTCGTCAAAAATTCCTTCTTCAGTTTAGCTCAACTTTGCCAAAAACGATAGTTTTAGATCTTATAAACTGCAAGCAAAGGGAGAATGAAAGAGTCTCTGATTTCATTTCTCGTTGGAAGGGATTAACGTATTCCTTGATTTTAGCACTCCCTCAGGAGGAATTGTTGCCAATCTATGTGGAAAATTTTCATGACGAATTACGCACGCCATTGATCCCTGTGAAATACACAGGAGGGTTTCGAGACCTTACTTCAATCGCTCAACAAATTGAAGATTCCCTTATATAGGCTAAGGTTAAATCTCGTATAATTCCATCAGCTCCAGGAAGAAGAATGGGTAAAGCAGAAACTGCTACAGTTATGCTTAAACAAGCACCTGTACCTATATCTACTTCAAAACCTTCATCTTCTCGAAGGACTCCACCTCCTGAACGCCAACAACAAAGGCCGTTTCTTCCAAATGATCAAAGAGATCAACGACGAAAAAAATTTGAGGATATGAAGAGTAAAACATACTCTTTCCGAAATGAGCAAGTTCCTGGTTACTTCATTGCAGCTCTGGAAAATAATTTGGTTCAATTACCAGTGCCCAAGAGGCCAAACAAGGAAGGAGATGAAGACCGTCCCAATTATTGTCCCTTTCATCAAATGTTGGGGCATCCCATCCAGGAGTGTTTTGTCTTTAAAGACCTCCTGCAAAAGATGGTCGACTTGGGACAAGTCAAATTGAAGGGTTCTTCAGCTCATGTAGCGTGTATTACCGCTACAGATCCAGAGGAAGGAGGCGAGTGGCAGGAAGTCAAAAGCAAAACTGTGAAAAAATATGGTGATTGGATGGTCAGAAAGATAATCAATCGGACCCATTCCATTTTGCGAACACAATTGAAGAAGCCAATTGTGTCTCCTACAAAAGCTGCAGTAAATCCTCCATCAAAAGACAAATCCTCAAAAGGGCAGCGCAATTCAAAGAAGAAAGAGAAATCAGGAGAAGATGAGTATGTAGCAAAGCCTAAATTGTCTTTGACTCTGGAAGATTTCATTCCATCTACTTCAAAGCCACGGGCACCGCCCCATCAAACGGCACAGCCTAAACAGGCTAACCAGGCAGAGTCTTTATCAGACGAAGAGTTAATCTTTGGTTCTGTTAATATGATTCAATTAACAGATTCATATTCCAGTCTTGATGAGCCTGAATTCCCTGTATCAAATAAGGGAATCCGAAGAGGTTCTAGAGGTTCAGGATATAGGGGAAGACGTGGATCTTTCCGAAGCCACTACTCTAATTTTACCCCTGCTAGCACTGTATATGCATCAGAAACTCGTGGTAGAGCCCTTCAGCGAGCTCAAAAAGAACAAGCAAGTTCTTCTGCCAATGGCCAACTCAGTTTTGGCACAGTTATTTTGGAAGACCGATTAAAGGTTCCATCTTCTTTATCTCAGCAAGTAAATGGATCTAATTAGTCTAATCTTCCAAAACCAAGGATGTTGCCAACTTCAATACAAGATGCATCAGCTTCCAAAGCATCTGCTTACAAGGTACCTGCTCAACCGCATATTCCTATTGGGAAACGCAGACCTCTAGATCAAAAATATGATATATTGAAACACTTGTCCCAAGTACCATCCAAGTTATCAATTTTGGATGCTTTGAATCTGTCAAAAGATCTTCGGGAAGCACTCATCGAAGCTTTGTCAAGTCCTCAGGAGTTTGAAGCTGAAATTGCTGCAGCTGAAATCTATCACATAGAGAATAATCCTACAGAATGCCATGCAGTGATATCTTTTACTGATAAAGATGAAGATGATGTTGTGCATGGGAACATAAAACCTTTGTACTTATCTGGCAAAGTCAATGGTATAGATGTTCTAAGAGCTTTCATTGACAATGGTTCAGGAGTCAACCTCATGCCCATTTGTACACTTCGTCGATTGGGCCTCACGGAATCTGATTTATCTCCTTCTACCATGATGTTACAAGGATATGATAAAAATGAACAAGAACCACTGGGAGAATTTACACTCAGAACTCAGTTTGGAGATCGTGTTTCCAATTCGGATTTCATGATTGTTGATGAAGACTCAGCTTTCAATATCTTGCTTGGAAGACCCTGGCTACATCAGCATGCAGCTATTCCATCATCATACCATCAATGTCTCAAATACTGTTTCGATGGTCAAGTTGGAACATTGTATGGTGATAAGGCCCCATTCAAGACATGTGAGTCTCAATACATTGAGGCGGAATTTTATCACATGAAGGGAAGAGAAAAATCTACAATGAAGGAAATTACCAAAGTTAATGCTCCATATGGTTTGGAAAAAATTCCAATAAATCCATTTTCACATGTGAGTACAGATTATGTGTTACCTATCAGTCAAATTGACAAAATAGGCCCAAATAAAAATACTCTTATGGAAAGATCCATAATGTCAATTACGGCAATCGAGCCAGACAACATGGGAGAAATTGGTAACTTACCAAGCAGTGATGAAAGCATAAGTGGTGACGTTTTCATTTCATCTGCTGAAATCCAACAAGTCTATACTTCGCTAATCAGGCCAGAAGAAGTTATAGCAACACCAGAGGTGAATAATGATGTCGATTCTCAATCCATCATCTCCTCTTTATTTCCCAAAGAAGACCCTTTATCATCAATAGGGCCGGAAATGGAAGCTTCTTCTTCAAAATATGAAAATTTTGACATCTCTTATGATCATGAGAATTTCATTTTTTCATCTACTTTGCAAGTAGAAACGAAAGAAATAACACATGATGAAGAGGAAGAGGAAGATCTTAGAGATGCTCCTCCAGCATTTGAAGAGGGTATCTCTACCACTGTGGATGAACTCAGAGAAGTAAATCTGGGTACAGAGAAAGATCCACGCCCCACTTTAATTAGTGAGACCATGACCCTTGAAGAGCAAGAGATGTATATTTCTTTTCTAAAGCAAAATAAAGATATTTTTGCTTGGAATTATATAGAAATGCCTGGGCTTGATCCTGATGTTGCTACTCATCATTTGGGTTTACCAAAAGAACATCGAGGATTCAAGCAAGCCGCGAGAAGAACACACCCAACCTATGCTTCCAAAATTGAGGCTGAAGTGGATAAGCTTATCAAAGCTAACTTCGTCAGAGAAGTTCAATATCCCAAGTGGTTGGATAATATTGTCCCTTTAAAGAAGAAGAACAGACAAATTAGGGTTTGCATCGATTTCAGAGATCTTAATCGGTATTGTCCTAAAGATGATTTCCCAGTTCCGATTACAGAACTCTTAATTGATGCGACGGCTAGCTATGAAGTACTTTCTTTCATGGATGGATATTCTGGATATAATCAGATCCGAATGGCCCCAGAAGATGAGGAATATACAGCCTTCAGAGCTCCTCAAGGTGTGTTTTGTTACCGGGTGATGCCCTTTGGTTTAAAGAATGCAGGTGAAACATATCAACGCGCCATGCATCGTATCTTCAAACCTATTTTAGGGAAGTTTGTTGAATGCTATGTAGATGATTTGGTGGTTAAATCCAAACAACGTTCTAATCACTTGTCTGATTTGAAAGTCATATTCCACAAGCTTCGACAACATAATTTGAAGATGAACCCCTTAAAATGTGCTTTTGGGGTAACCTCAGGAAAATTCCTCGGCTTTGTTGTATGCCATCGTGGTATTGAAGTCGATCCTGAGAAGACCAAATCAATCCTTGGTATGTCACATCCTCATAATTTGAAAGAATTAAGAGGACTTCAAGGACACTTAGCCTATATTCGGCGTTTCATCGCCAATTTGGCAGGCAAAAGTTTACCCTTTACCAAATTATTGAAGAAAGGAGTCACTTACCAGTGGACTGAAGAATGTCAAGAAGCATTTGATGTTCTCAAGAAATACCTCTTGAGTCCACCAGTACTCATGCCACCTGTTGAGGGTAGACCTCTTATCCTCTATGTGACAGCTTTAGAGCGATCATTGGGTGCCTTTCTCGCTCAAAAGAATGATGCTGGGAATGAAAATAGTCTCTACTATCTCAGTTGAACTATGCTTGAAGCAGAAACCCGGTATTCAAGTATTGAAAAGTTCTTCCTAGCATTAATATTTGCAGTTCAGAAACTGAGACACTACCTGCAACATCATGAGGTCCAATTGGTATCTCGTAATAATCCGCTCAAATTCATCCTTAGTCATCCAATGCTTACAGGACGTCTGGCAAGGTGGGCGGTTATTCTACAGCAGTTCGACATTCAGTATGTGTCTCAAAAGGCAATTAAGGGCCAAGCTCTGGCTGATTTCCTGGCTGAACATCCTTCAGTGGAAGACACGTATTCAGATATCGAACTCCCTGATGAGGAAGTTTTCTCTATTCAAGAGAGTCCTCAAACATGGGAAATGTATTTTGATGGTGCTTCTAGAAGTCCAACAGGGAAGAAAATGGAAAATCCTAAATTCAACAAAGTTGGTTTAGGAATTGTGCTCATTTCTCCAGATAAGGCAGTGTTACCTTATTCCTTTTTGTTGTGGGAAGGTGGTACCAATAATGAAGCTGAATACCAAGCTCTCATTACAGGCTTGGAGTTAGCGCTTCAAGCACAAGTGAATCACTTAAAGGTGAAAGGTGATTCAGACCTGGTAATCAAAAAAGTCAATGGGGATTATGCCATCAGAAAAGAAGAATTAATCCCTTTGTATGATTATGTCAGAGAGTTAATGTCGGAATTCCCTTCAGAACCGACATTTTCTTATGTCCCAAGATCACAAAATGCTCAAGCTGATGCACTGTCTAATATAGCCACAGCTTTAACAGATCCAAATCGGGACGAGACAACCATCTGTATTGCCCACCGTCGTGCAATTTCACCTTATGTTCAAGTCAGAACAGAGGAAATTAATAAATTAGTCCCATTCCTGAACCGTATGGTCATACTACAGGATGGATGTCACCTATCAGGGAATACCTTCAAAATGGAACACTTCCACCTGATAGAGCCGAGAAAGAACAAATTCGGCGACGTGTGGTCAATTTTACTCTTTATGATAGCCCATACCACCTCGAGAAAATTCTCTACAAACGTGGTTTTGATGGAGTTCTCTTCAGATGTATTGATGGTGAAGAGACAATGGCTGTCATAAAAGAAGTGCATGCAGGAGTCTGTGGTGCCCACCAGTCTGGACATAGACTATCTGATCAAATTCGAAGGCTTGGATACTTTTGGCCTTCAATGATACAATATTGTGTTAATTTTACAAAAAAGTGTCATTCATGCCAAGTATATGCCAACTTCATTCATAAACCTCCAGAGTTGCTTCATACAGCTAAATACTCATGGCCATTTTCCACATGGGGAATGGATGTGGTGGGACCTTACCCTTCAGCTACGGCCAAGCAGTTTAAGTACATTCTTACTGCTACTGATTTCTTTTCCAAATGGACAGAGGCATTACCTCTCAAAGAAGTCAGTTCTAAATGCATTGTTAGCTTCATCAAGTCTAACATCATTACTAGATTTGGTGTCCCTCATACCATATTGACGGACAACGACACCAACTTCTATTCTTATGAGGTAAAGAAATTGTATCAAGAATACAACATTAAGTCCAACTATTCATCTCGATATCATGCAGCGGCTAATGGCCAGATAGAAGCCTTCAACAAGACTCTTTCAAATATACTGCAAAAGATGGTGGATAAAGATAAGAGGTCATGGCCTGATAAACTCTTTCATGCTTTATGGGCTTATCAGACTACCACTCGCAATGCAACGCGGTCAACTCCATATTCGTTGGTATATGGAACAGAAGCAGTCTTGCCAATTGAAGTTCAATTTCCCTCACTCAGAATAGCCATTTGTGATCAGTTATCTACAGATGAGCAATCCCAAAAGCGGTTGAATGAATTGGAACAATTAGATGAGAAAAGATTGTGCACTTTGAACCACTTGGAAATCTATCAGAATCGAATAGCACGAGCTTTTAACAAAAAAGTTCGTCTTCGTTCATTTATTCAGGGAGAATTGGTATTGGTTCTCAGAGCACCAATGATACCAGGAAAGAAGCCTCCCAAGCTTGAACCAAAATGGGAAGGACCTTATTCAATACATAAGGTCTACTCCAATGGAGCGTATTCTCTAATCTCAATGGATGGAGAACACATCACGACTCCAACTAATGCCAGATTTCTGAAGAAGTATTTTGTATAAACACAAAATATTGTTCCCAGATCCAAAAAAATCACATTGGTTCATGATATATGTCCTACATGACACTAAACTGTAGTATGTCCTACATGACACTAAACTGTATTATGTCCTACATGACACTAAACCGTATTATGTCCTACATGACACTAAACTGTATTATGTCCTACATGACACTAAACTGTATTATGTCCTACATGACACTAAACTGTATTATGTCCTACATGACACTAAACTGTATTATGTCCTACATGACACTAAACTGTATTATGTCCTACATGACACTAAACTGTATTATGTCCTATCTACATGACATTAAACTGTACAGAAGTTCCTTATTTGTCCGAGATGACATTAAACTATATTTTGTCCGAGATGACATTAAACTATATTGTGTCCTAGCAACATGACATTAAACTGTGTGGCACTTCCAACGTCCAGCATGACGATAAACTGTAAAAAGTCCCCAGAATTGATATCCTCGTATTGGTTCACCTTAGTCCTAGCTACATGACTTTAAACTGTACAACACCAGTTCGTCCTTGCTATATGACGTTAAAACTATACAGCAATGGTCCAGTATGACTTTAAACTGCAACTTCGTCCCACATGACATTAAAACTGTGAAAAAGTTCCATGAACCGTCCAGCATGACCTTAAACTGCATCATCCCTGGTCCATGTATATGACCATAAACTATTTTCAAATCCCTTATGTCCAGCAAGACGTTAAACTGTGACGTCCTAAACTACATGACGCTAAACTGTATAAAAGTCCCTCACGTCCGAAAAGACGTTAAACTATATAATCATCAAAGGTCCAGCATGACATTAAACCGCACCATCCACGGTCCATGAATATGACCTTAAACTATTCGCACTTTCGTCCAATATGACGTTAAACTGTATTGTCCCCATCGTCCTAACTACATGACGCTAAACTGTACAGAAAGTCCTTAATATGTCCTACATGACATTAAACTGTTATTTTGTCCCTGCTACATGACACTAAACTGTGCAGCACCAATAGTCCTAACTGCAAGACTTTAAATTGCATAGTCCCTTTTTTATGTCCTACATGACATTAAACTGTGCATCGTTAAGGTTGTTATTACCTCTTGTTTCTCACACCGAGTATGACTCACATGAGCTTAGAGCAAACCTCAACCATAACACTCTCTTTGGGCCCCTAACCATGTGTAAGTCCCAACAACATTTTAATTAGATCGTTGTCCCCAAGAACAACTTGATCATTAATTCATTATTTAATTAAACTACACGGACTTTGATCCTTGCCCTCCAGGCTGGGTATGTAGGCAACCTCCCAGGGTTCAAGCCCAAAAACAATCTCTTCACATCGGTTCACCACCATCTCATATGATGTTGATTCGTGAAACCGCCCCTGGAATCAATATCTTTACATTGATTCACTTTCGTCCTTGTTATACGACGTTAAACTATACAACACTTTTGTCCGGTACGACAATAAACTACAATATTATTTGATTTCCTCATTTTAGAGGGAACTATTGTTGACATTGATTCTTCAATCATGTTTCATTTCAAAAGACTACGTGCATACATGGTAATGCCTAAACTTTTTATCTCGGGTTAAACCATCATTTCACTAAAGTACCCTTTCACCCTTCACATGTACAAACCAAATTTGTACAAAGGGTAGTTCTAGAACTACGTGGGCTTGATTACCATCCTTATGGGATGCGTAGGAACGTTCGAGTATCCCTCGAATCTAGCCCCAAGTCTTTTGAGCCTAACCCCAAATTTCACTTTCAATCCCTTGGCTGAAAAGTCCTCATGAAAACACACACTGTGTATTCATTATTATGGTCCGAATTCTATGACCCTAAACTAAGATTTCTCATACTTTCGTCCTGCACGACGTTAAACTGCATTTCTAGAACTACGTGGGCTTGATTCCCATCCTTATGGGATACGTAGGAACATTCGAGTGTCCCTCGAATCCAGTCCCAAGTCTTTTGGGCCTATCCCCAAATTTCACTTTCAGTCCCTTGGCTGAAAAGTCCTCATGAAAACACACACTGTGTATTCATTATTATGGTCCGAATTCTATGACCCTAAACTAAGATCACTCATACTTTCGTCCTGCACGACGTTAAACTGCATTTCAAGAACTACGTATGGCTTGATTCTCATTCTTATGAGATACGTAGTGAAGTCCAAGTTTTCAGGACCCAGCCACAACATGATTATGGTTATCATTGACCTATGTATCTCTATATACATTGGACAATACCCATCTTTATGTGTTATAATCCTAACCTTAAATATTTTCAAATCTTCATAACCCTTTTCATGACTTCTAATCACAAAAATGTCAAACTTCTGAGAATTCTTTTGCCTGACTATGCAGCACGTGCCCATAGGTGGCCTTGCATAAACAGTCCACATAACAGACTTGTTAGCCAAAAGATGCTATTTATTTGACCATGCAGCCAATGCCCTTAGGTGGCCCTGCATATTTCAACCCCCTAACGGGTTTTGTTAAATAATAGTAACTTCATTCTTGGGAAGAATGCCTATTTTGTCCTTATTTGTCTTAAACGACAGTATGTAGGGATCCGCAAAAAAATAGCCATCCTTAACATATTTGTCCCATATCCTTTTTCATGATCTGAAAGTATTCAAGTCTATGGTTTATTCTTCTTCCTTACGTTTGGGTCAGACCTTCGTAGGAGGGATGTTCATCAAGTTCTTCGATATTCTTGTTTCGAAATATCTTCTCCATAGTCAAGTACCTCTTTCCATACAAAAAACTCTATACATTAGAAAATTTGAATCTCCATAAACTTTCACTGGCTTTTAGCACTAGGAAAGTAAATTTCTGGGAGTTCTTTTGCCTGACTATGCAGCACGTGCCCATAGATGGCCTTGCATAAACAGTCCACATAACAGACTTGTCAGCCGAAAGATGCTATTTATTTAACCATGCAGCCAATGCCCTTAGGTGGCCCTGCATATTTCAACCCCCTAACGGGTTTTGTTAAATAATAGTAACTTCATTCTTGGAAACTACTTCTTCTAATGCCTTTTATCTCTTTTTCATATCATTCCTCAGATTCAAATATTCTTAAGCCATAGTTTATATATTTTCCCTCATACTTGAGTATGGTAGTATGTTTTCAGATGAACTTTCAAGGAATTGTGTCAATTCTAATCCATTTTTGGTCAAAGCTATTTCGACCTTAAACATTAGCCCCTTTATGTCCGGCATGCATGACTTTAAACTGCCCATAAAAGACAAAGGAACTCTGAATAAAAGTCAAGTTCCAGCAAACTTGCGCGCTGCCCTCTGTGCCATGAAGACTTGCGCACCCCCTTTTCCTTTGAATGTATTCAATTTCCTCAGAGTCAAATCCTCATTTCTTTCCGGATCCAACTCTAAGGGGGGAATTTTGTTGACGCTCCTTTTGTCACAGAATCTAAAGATCGGAAAAGGGGAATATCTGAGCTCAAAGTGATTCATCCTTTGAAGAAACATCAAAAAATCGACAAAGGGATGAACAAGGAGAACATCTCCCATAGGTCGCGCAAGTTCCCTCATGGTCGCGCAAGTACACTTGCGCGCCTCCTAGTGGTCGTGCAAGTACTTGCGCGCTGCCTAGTGGTCGTGCAAGTCTACTTGCGCGATGCCTTATGGTCGTGCAAGTGACTTGCGCGCACTAAGTGATAACCGCCCGGTAACCGCCCGGGGTCTTCTCCTGCCTATAAATAGACCCTGTGGGCCCCCCATTCGAGAGGATCTTTTTCCAGAAACTCGGATTGAAGCTCCCGACGCCCAAGTCTCTTCTCAAAGCTTCCGGAACACTTCTAAGGTAATTTCTTACCTAGAACAGAAGATTTAAAGAGAAGAAGGAAGGCCTAAGTGTTGAAACTCATCAACACTTGCGCGCCGCCTTATTCCTTCAATAGAACTTGCGCATCCCTTTTTTGGATGAACCTCAAGAGGATTCTAAAGGGATTTATAAAGAGTCGCTCAAATATTCTAATGATATTTGAGAATCGCGCAAGTACCCCTCATGTCGCGCAAGTATACTTGCGCGACCAATACTTGCGCGCCGCCACAATACTTACGCGTCGCCGCAATACTTGCGCGACTTTCAAGACTTGCGCGCCCCTACCTTTTTGGGTGACTATCTTGCCCATTTTACCCCTCTTAAGCCATCACACCTTTCCTTTTCAAGATTCAGTCTTCAAGACACTCTTCAAAGCCATTTATGGCATGATTTCTTGATTCGACTTCCTTATCTGAAAGGAATTCTATGGAATATCTCTCAAAGTCTAGTGATTTAAATATCCTTATGTCACTAAATATGGAGAGTTCATTCATTCAACCTCATCCTTTAAGATGAGAGAATCCTAACCTGGGTCTCCTTTTCAGGAATAATCCCCAGTTATAAATCCTTTAATATGGGCATCTTCCTCAGGAGTAAGCCCCAATCTCAAACATGGGCATCCTTCTTAGGAGTAAGCCCCAATCTCAAATATGGGAATCCTCCTCAGGAGTAAGCCCCAAACCTTAATCCCTAACCTGGGTCTCCTTTTCAAGAATAAGAGTCAGTCATAATCTTGGGATTCCTTTTCAGGAGTAAGCCCCAAGTCCCCTAACCTGGGTCTCCTTTTCAGGAATAAGACTCAGTCATAATCTTGGGCTTCCTTTTCAGGAGTAAGCCCCAAGCCCCCCTTAAATTTCTCTTAACCAGTCATAATTTACCCTTGATTTGGGTTTCTTTCTCAGGAGTAAAACCCAATCATAAGTCTCCTCCTAATTTGGGCATCCTCCTTAGGAGTAAGCCCCAAGATTAGAGTATTCAAATCTCCATAAAGCACATATACCTTTATAGACCCTATTCCTGGATTTTCTCCCTAAAAGTAAATCCTAAACCTTCATCTATTTGGGCAGTCATACATACATAAGCCCCAAACAATTTCTTATGATTGCATATTTCATGGCACATTTGTCTAATTTTTACCAATACCTCTTGTTTCTCACACCGAGCATGACTCACGTGAGCTTAGAGTGTAAAAGTAATTATGACATTCTTCTTTCAGCCATCAATCATAAACATCATACTCCATTACTCAAACTACGTGGGTTCTGATTCCTTTTCCAAAACAAAGGATACGTTGGTAGCCCATTTATGGGTTCGATCCCAACTTTCAAATAATCCATGTCTTTCTGAATGACGATAAACTTCAAGTGCCTCACTGAGTGGCTTTAAAACCAGCCCGGTCATCATAATGACCAAGAGACTTTTATAAATGTTTCGAAGGATAACATTGACCAAGAATCTCTAAATAGATACAGATGATTCTCTATTGATGAAGAACCTCGAATACATATAAAAGATTCTCTAAATTTCTTGCATATTTAATCATTGATTGTTAAAACTTAAGGAAAGGTCATTTTATACTTGGTAATGTAATAAGGATTCACGAACATAACTTAAATCTATAAAGAGAGTCCCGGAGTAGACAATAATTCCCCTAAAAAGGGTGTGATGAGTCCGACCTCCCATCCTCTCGACCAATGCAAATTCCTAAGCCTCATTAGTCCACAAACTAATGAGCGCCTACCTTTGGAAAGTAGGTCCAAACGGATGTGGAATCATTGGATGTTTCCGGTTCTATGAACAAACCTGTTAGAAACCGATCGGAACGTTTGAATCTCCCGTCCAGGAGGTCATCCCCGAAATCCGTGAGGAAACAGTAGGGTATGAACATTGTTTCCAGAACATGCTAAAGTGATTTCCGAACATGTAGAGTGCGAACAGTATTTCCAGAACATGCTAAAATGATTTCCGAACATGTAGAGTATGAATAGTTTTTTGCAGAACATGCTAAAATGATTTTCGAACATGTAGAGTATGAATAGTGTTTACAGAACACGCTAAAATGATTTCCGAACACGTTGTCAAATATTACACGTGGATTAAAATGCTTAAATATTATTTCAAAATATAGAAATAAATAATATTAATTACCTGAAATATACTCAAAGTAAAATCATTAGAATAACAAATAAGGGTATTTGTGAACATCAAAATCATCATAAAAAGACAGAGTATTGTTGAAAACAACACTTGCTCAACAATCCCCCCCTTTTGAGGATCACAAAACCCATGAAATAACTAATAAAATTATCTTACAAAATTAATTGCATATAAATTAGAATTATGCAAAGATAAAAACAATATTTTATTTTAACAAAATTATTTCCTAATTTTTACATTTTCTCCCTCTTTATAAAGTAAAATAATACGTGTTTATCCATATTTCTCCCAAAAAAATGTTGTGTTTATCCATATTTCTCACCCTTTTTGTGATATCAAAAATAATGATAGAAGAAGGAATATAACACATTTTAATATAACACTGAACTTAAATAAATGCTATGATGAACTTATTATCAATATTTGAATATGGATTATGGGCATTCTAACATAGAAATTAAAGTAAAACAAAGTAATGAAACATAAACATGTGATGCAAATATATGTTATTGAAAATATAATTACAAGTATAGTAATGAAAATAAGAATCAAGGATGGACTAAAAAAGGTTTGAGGAATGGGTTTCAATGCCTCTGAATGATTTCCTTGAGCTCTGAAATCTGTAGTATCAACCTTTTCATTAGTCCATCGCTTAAATGTACTATGATATCTATTAAAACTCGAGTCAGATGGATGTATTCAATTAAATTGACTCTGAAAATCCCATGTAACCTCTCTTCCTTTTCCATAAAAAGAGTTAACTTATCAGTGAATTGATTCAGAAAAACTCTAATTCTAGGTTCATTCGAAGTCAACCGGTCAATAAAAAACTTCTGATTGTCCAACAACACAGATAAGGGAGCACTATTATATTGAAGTTCCTGCAGTCTATCATTCATATTGCTCATAGCTATTGTAATGGCCTGAGATCTTCTAATCAGATCCAGTGAAGTACCTGATGTACTGGCTTCACTGTGTCTGACAGCTGTGAATTTTTTCTCCATGAAAGATTTACACTATAGTAAATCTGACTTCATCACCATTTTAGATTAGAGATTTGAAACTTCATCTAACACTTCCTTATTGAAATTTTAAACTTCTTACTTAGAAACAGAAATGGCTTTCAGTCTTTGGTATTTCAGATGTTCCTTTTCTAATGCTCTTCTTAAAGAAGCATTTTTGGCTTGAACTTTATTAAATTTCCGGATTAACTTTTCCACATAATTATTATTAGCATAAGAGGTACCTTGTTATTGATTCTCAGTCTGAGATTCCACTGGATTTATCAGTGCTAGAGGTAGGGATTAAACATCTGACTTCTCTTCATCATTCCTTTGTACTGGCTTCTCCACTGACTTTTCCTTCGATTCCTTTCCTGACTCATGCACAAAAAAATCTTCACTAATAATTTCAGTTTGAATTTCATAAAGGGTCTCTGCTTAATTCATATTCACAGGTTCTTGCTCATCCTAGGCATCCTCTTCACTGAGTTCTTCCAAGACTGGATCCTCTAAAATAGGTTCCTCTTAGGCTGATTCATCTTGAACAATCTCAGCAGGCTGAACATTTTCAGACCTAGCCACTTCAACTTCTCCAGGATTTTCAACAGTTGGATGGACAATTTCTTTTTCTACTTGAGAAGTCACCTCAATATGAGAAATAGTTGGTTGATCAACTTGATTTACTGCAGATTCTCTTATAAATCTATATCTTAGAAGAGGTTTAGTTAGTCCAACATTTGCTTTAATATGTTCCTTATCAGCTTGAGCTACTCTTTGCCTTCTCCTCTAAAGTCATTCTTGACTTTCCTCATTAGCAGGTGTATTAGATGTCTCAAAACATATCCTCCTTGATACTCCACTAGTTCTAGATTCAGCTACTCCTTCCTTTGATTGTGTAGGTAGCTCCTGAGCACTCTCTTGTTCTTCTTCTGCTCCAACCGGCATGAGTTTTCCTTATATTGTGCCCCAAAATAAAAAAATCTTCCTCAGTGTGCCAACATTGAAATTTTTTTATGGTAACATTTCACTCGGGTATCCAGAAACCTTATCATATCTATCTTAAATAAGATCTTTGAAATGAACCTTCCAAAGGGATAGAAGTTCATCCTCGCTTCTGGTTGGTAGAAGTAGTTGAGATATCTGACCATAAATCTTGGAAAATTAAACTTTATAACACTCATAAATGGAAACATTATATATATATATTAGGGAATAATATTTTCTCCGTCTCTGAAATTCTGGGTGCAATAACTGTTTTCAAAAATTTAACTAAAATCTTCTGGTCAGGATCTAGATCTTTCACTAACATCTTTCTTATATTTGTAGATCCAAACATAAAATACATAATGTCCTCAGACTTATGGACATTATCACCAATATTATTTAAATAAAAATGAAAAAATCCCTCATGAGGGCAGTGAAGAATTTTGGCTATCTCCACAGACGAAATCGAAAAATCTCTATCCTCGATCTTAGCTAATATTGAATCTTCATCTTCTCCCAGACTAAAATGAACCAATTTAAAAAATTGATGAAGTTATTCCTCATATAGAAATTCTATATAGTCTCCATTGAAGGTTTGTTCAAGTTTCTAAAATTCTAGGGCTTTCCACAGCATCAAATTCGTCTGGTAAAACCATTCTAGATCGATCAATTTTCCTTGCAAAATCTTTCGTCCTGTCGAGTGTTGCCTCTTGGTGTTGCCAGTTTCTAGATCATTAGTTCTTTTGGTTTTGGCCATTGCTGTCACAAATTTATGAAGGTTCAGAAAGCTAGGGTTTCCAAGGTTTAGGTGCAGGTAGAGAAGCGCGGTAGAAGTTCTTGGGATTTCTAAGGGTTTTGAGAAAATTAATGGTTTTGGAATAGAAAATGATTTCTAACATCCTTGATTCCCGTGTCATTATGCACATAGTAATTATTACATTATTTAAAAGTAAAAACTTATACAGAAAAAGTTTAAATAAAAAATGATGAAATTTTTAAATTAATAAATATAATAAAAAACAGATAAAATAAGAATTAAAATAAATAATTTAAAATTAAAAAAAAATCATTTAAAAATAAATAAACCTAGATCCCCCTTAATAAAATCAAACCTTTTAGTGGGAAGTGGTTTACTAAAAATATCAGTTAATTGAGTTTCAGTGCTTACAAATTCTAAGAATATATCTTTTTTAAGAACATGATATCTTAGAAAGTGATGTCTGATATCAATATGCTTAGTTCTATAATGATTAATAAGGTTTTTTGAAATATTTATAGCACTAGTATTATCATATAAAATAGGTGTATTATTAAAATTTAGTCCAAAATCCATAAGAGTGTTTTTCATCCACAAAAATTGTGCACAAAAACTGCCAGTAGATACATATTCTACTTTGGCATTTGACAGAGAAACTGAGTGTTGTTTCTTACTAGACCATGACACTAAGGATTTTCCTAAAAAGTGACAAGTTCATGAGGTGCTTTTTATATATAATATACAAATTCCAAATTCCGCATCTGAATATGAAATTAAATTAAAATCAAAAGTTTTTGGATAGAGAAGAGATTGAAAAACTGTTTCTTTTAAATATCTAAAGATTCTTTTGATAACACTTAAGTGAGATTCTTTTGGATCAGATTGAAATCTAGCACAAAGACATACCAAGTACATTATATCTGTCCTGCTAGCAGTAAGATATAATAAACTACCAATCATACCTCTATATAACTTGTTGTCAACAGATTTTCCAGTTTCATCCAAATCAAGTTTTATATTAGTACACATAGGAGTTGAATATATCTTGCTATTTTCAAGTCCAAATTTCTTTACTAAACCAGTAATGTATTTTCTTTGATTTAAAACATTTCCAAAATCTTTTTGATAAATTGGAAGTCCTAAAAAGAAATTTGATTCTCCCATCATACTCATTTCAAATTCTTTTTGCATTAAATTTGAAAACTCATGACGAAGCTTTTTGTTTGTTGAACCAAAAATTACACCATGAAAATAAATTTGAACCATTAAAATATTAGAGTTGATATTTTTCTTAAACAAATTTGGATCTACCATCACAATTGTAAAATCATTTTTTGAAATAAAAGAACTTAATCTTTCATACCAAGCTCTAGGTGCTTGTTTAAGACCATAAAGAGTTTTAGTAAGTTTAAAAATAGAATTTAGTTTTTATGAATTTTCAAAACCAGGAGGTTGCTCAACATAAACTTCCTCCAATAAGTAACCATTTAAAAAGGTAGAATTAACATCTATCTGAAATAATTTAAAGTTCATATGAGATGCATAGGCTAAAAGGATCCTAATGGATTCTAATATAGCTATAGGGGAAAAGTTATGATCATAATATATACCTTATTTCTAATTATAACCTTTAGCTATAAGTCTTCCTTTATTTCTAGTTATTATTTCTTGATCATATTGTTTATTTCTAAAGACCCATTTGGTTCCTATAACTGTATATTTTTGAGGTCTTTCAACTATATTTAAAACTTCATTTCTCTTGAATTGGTTTAGTTCTTCTTACATTGCTATCATTCAACATTCATCAATTAAGTCTTATTCTAATGTATTAGGTTTTAATTGGGATAAAAAGGCAGATAATTCAAAAAGATTTCCTAAATTTCTTTAGGTTTTATTCTAGTGTCTAGGTCTCCTATAATAGTTTCTAAAGGGTGATTTTTAGGGTTCTAGATTGTCTAGGTAGTACACTGTTAGGTTCTTCAATGTCACGTTCTTTTGAACTGGACTGAATTTCATTTAAATATTTTTCAAAATAATATTTTAAGTTCTGAAGTCTTGTGTTATCATTAGAGTCAGATTCATCAGTTTGGTCTTTCATTTTCTCAAAGGGATCAGATTCATCGAATTTCATATGAACTAATTCTTCAACAATCCTTGACTTTTTATTAAAAACTCTATAAGATTTGGAAATGGAAAAATATTCTAAGAAAATGTCTTCATCAGATTTTGGATAAAACTTTCCAAGATTTTCCTTGGTGTTTAAGGTGTAAACCTTGCATCCAAAAACTTTAGAGTAATTTACTTTAGGTTTTCTATTATTCTAGAGTTCATAGGGTGTCTTTTTAAAAATTGGTCTGATTAAAACTCTATTAATTATATAATAGGCTGTGCTTACAGCTTCAGCCCAGAAGTAGGTAGGAAGACTGTATTCATTTAGAATAGTTATAGCCATTTCTTGAATAGTCCTATTTCTTTTTTCAAGAATTCCATTTTGTTGAGGTGTTCTTTGTGCAGAGAAGGTGTATTTAATACCCATATATGAGCAGAAGGAATTAAATTATAGATTATCAAATTCTCCACAATGATCACTTCTTAATGAAATTATTTTAGAATCTTTTTCATTTTGAACATCTTTGCAAAAACTTTCAACTATAGTAAAATCTTTATTTTTATATTTTAGAAAATAAATCCAAGTAAATCTAGAATAGTCATCAACTAAAAAATACACATATAATTTACCAACCAATCTTGCTACCCTTGAAGGTACAAATAGATCTATATGGATAAGTTCTAGAGGTTTATATGTGGCAATTTTCTTAACAGATTTTAAGGATGATTTTTGCTGCTTGCCAAGTTGACATGCATCACAAAATCTATCACTTTCAAATTTGAGACTAGGAAAATCAGAAACTATTTGTTTCTTAGATAAATTTTGTAAAGCATATATATTTCAATGTCCAAGTCTTTTATGCCAGATCCAGGATTTATTTATCTTAGTAGTTAAGAATTTTACTTTATGTTTACACAAGAAATTTAAGTCCATGTTGTAAACATTATCAGTTCTGGGTGCTCTAAATTTAAGAAATTTATCTTTAAAAATAGAAAAATAGTTATTAGAAAAATAAACAAAATAACCATCATCATATAGTTGAGAGATACTTATCAAGTTGTGTTTCAATCCTTGTATATAAATTAATTTATTGATTGATATTGCTTCTAGATCTCCAATTGTTCTAATGCCAATAATCTTACCTTTGGGATTGTCACAAAATGTGACTATACCACCATCCTTTTGAGTTAGTGTTCTGAAATTTGATGAGTTTCCACTCATATTACTGGAGAAGCCACTATACATATACCATATTTCAGTTTGGATTATGTGACCTACTTCCTACAATGGCATTTAGACAAGGATTTGTTTTGGTACCCATATTATGTTGGGTCCAGTAGTGTTTGTGAGCAGAGATCTGGGAATCCAGACTCGTTTTGTTTTTCTTTAATCAATAGAATCATATAAACTGCTTGGAACAAAGGCTTTCCTAATCCCACTTATTTAAAGTTTCCTTAAATAACAATTTTTAGATATGTTTCCTCTTGTTCCATAATAATTACATATTACTTTTCTAGTACTAGGAACAAAGTAATTTTTATATAGTTTAGGTATTTCACCTTTACTGCCTGTTCCATATCTTTCCTTTTTAATCACATTCTTTCCAAGTATTTCATTTAGTGTATTTTCTCCTTTTGTAAAAATAAGATCTGCACTTTTGTATGTTTTTACTTCTATTTGCAGTATTTTTATTTTATTTTTATTATCTGTACAGTTTGTGTTTGATGAGTTATATTTTTTAATTAACTCTTGATCTTTTTTTAGCAGTGTCACTTTCTCTTAAAATAGCAGTATGAATATTTTTCAATGATTTATGTTTCTTAAATAAGGAATCATATTTCTCTTCCAGCATATTATAGTAGGATTCATGTTTATTATTTAAACAGCTAGAACTAGAATCCAAATTAGATGAGTAATAAGATTGTACCTCATCAGCATCTGCCATAAATCACATGTTTGATTTCAGATTTTATTCTTATTTTTTTGAGTAAAACTTTGATGAGATACTAGAGTCTTCATAAACACTCTAGGTGTCTTTCATTGCTCTTTTATCTTTCTTCTCAAAATCACTATTATTGAAAAATTTCTTCTTTTTTTTCTCCTTTTAACTAAGGACATTTAGGTCTGATGTGACCCATCTTTTTGTATTCACAGCATCTAAATTCCTTTGGTTATTTTTCATCCTTTTTGAAGGATTTTCTGAATCCCTTCTTCTTTTTGTAGAATTTGATGAAATTTCTAGCAAGCTGAGCCAGTTCCACATCTGGATTTGATGAATCAGAATTTTCTAATTTCACTTCAATTTCATTCTTCATTTTTCTATTCTTCCTTTGCGATGTTACTTTTAAGGAAGTATTTTCTCTCTTGATCAATAATTTATGCTCATTTGCTTCATCTTCCATCTCAACTTCATACATCATAAGAGTTTCAATTAACTCTATCATTGTAATATTTTTGACTGATGATGATTGCCTAATGGAAGCCAAAATTTCATTCCATTTTGGTAGTAGTACTCATAAAACTTTCAAGGCCTGATCTGCTTGTTTGATAGGATCTCCCAAGGTAGTTATGTTATTAAAAATTTATGTAATCCTTCTATTCATCTGGGTGATGCTTTCTTCTTCAAACATTTTGAATGTGTAAAAATTTAATTTAGCAGTGGAATACCTCATTTGTCTGACATTTTCAGTTCCTTCATAAGCAACTGCAATCATCTTCCACATTTCATAAGCCATCAGGCACTGAGATACTCTGTTGAATTCATCTGGTCCAAGACCATAGATGATAACATTCATATCTTTCGAGTTTATGTCATACTATGATTTTGTTTCAGCACTCTATGTTTCAGGTTTGTCTGGAATCACATAGTGAGTTAGAATTTTCGAGTAGACTCTGTATCCAAGGTTCTTTAAATAAATGATCATCCTTGATTTCCAACATCCATAATTTTCACCATTGAAGTAGGGAGCTCGAACCATTGACATACACTCTCATGTATCAGCCATTGTACTTTGTATAATCCAAAAACTTTCAGCTTGTTATAGCTTTATCAAAAGAACCTCCTCTGATACGAATTGTTGGATTGGGTTATACCAAATATACATAAGAGGGGGGGTGAATTGTGTGTATTACAATTTCTTCACAAGATCGTAATCTATCCTTTTAACTTTATCAGAATGATTAATTAATGGAAAATAAATAGCAAAGGACAAACAATGTATAGTGGTTCGGGGAATAGAAGGCCCCTAGTCCACTCCACCAACTCTTTACTCCACGATCTTGGTGATTTTCACTATCTGGTCCTCTTATCAACAGACTGTTCCGCAACTAAGTGTAGGCAGTTGAAACCTTTACAACTTTATGGAAAAATAGTGCCTTCTGGTTTATACACAGAACCGAACACACAACTTAGTATGAGAATCCAGTCACTCAAAGTAAAAGAGTATTTGTTCTTTGAAATACTTTCCAGTTTTTCTTCACAATTGCAACAACACTAAATTGACAATCGATGGATCATTGATTTTTAAAAATGATGTTCTTTAGGTAAGAGTAGTTCTGAGTTGATCTGGTTGTATTGGATCTTGAAATTTAATTTTTAACTTTAACAATATTCAATTCACAAAATATATTCGATGTAGAATCGATGAATCTTTAATTGTGTTTGTTCTTATTTAGAAAATAGAGTTTGATAGATCATGGTAGCAGCATATTTTTAAATCTCGAATGTGTCTATAAACTGTAGTAGTAAAAAAAACTCAAGAATCTGTCCTTCTCATCTCTTTCACAATGATCTATATCATATCAATTGTAATTCAAAATAACATAGATATATATAATAAAGACAATCATTTTTTTTCAAATTTAGATCCACAAAAATCACCTATAGAATCGTGATATTCAAATATTTGAATAACAGAGCAGTCGTAACTCCACTTAAAATTTTCCATGAAATGATCCTCTTAAATTGATCCTTTGAATCATAAATAAATGGATTTGAATTAGCCAAAGATGTACTTTAGATTTAGGCTTTTAATCTGGCTTGAAATTAGCCTGATAATCTGCATAAAGAGCATTTCTTTAATAAAGTCATAATTTAAATCTTTGACGCCAAACGTAGGGCTGAACTACATATCATACATTCTCTAAACGTGAGGTTCACAATGTAAGGTTGATCTCAAACGTAAGGTTGATCACAAACATAAGGTTGATCATCCATACTTTTCTCTTCAACTTTCAAATGTATTGTATATAATCCATACTTTTATCAGCTTCTAAATGAAAGTTAAAGGATCCAATGTAAGGTTGTTTTCAAAAGTGAGGTTGATGAACCATACTTTTGAGAAACAAACATGACTTTTCATACTTATGTAGGGTTCTTCTTCCATGCTTTTCTGATATTCCAAATGTAAGTTTCCTTCCAAACATAGGGTTCTTCTTCCATACTTTTCTGATAATGTATGGTTGGTTAACCATACTTTACTTAATAACTTAATTGGCAGTTCTCATCCTTACGCTATGCTCCTCAACGTAGGGTATGAAAAATGTTTCTAGAACATTCTAAAATGATTTCCGTACACGTAGAGTATGAAAAGTGTTTCCAGAATATGGTAAAATGATTTATAAACATATAGAGTATGAAAAATGTTTCTAGAACACGCTAAAATGATTTCCGAACATGTAGAGTATGAGCAATGTTTCCAGAACATGCTAAAATGATTTCCAAACACGTTTGTGAAATATTCTACGTGGATTAAAACACTTAAATATTATTTCAAAATAGAGATATAAATAATATTAATTTCCTGAAATATACTCAAAGTAAAATCATTAGAATAAAAAATAAGGGTATTTTTGAATATAAAAATCATCATAAAAATACAGATTGTTGTTGAAAACAACACTTACTTAACAGTTTCCCTATTTATCTAAAAAAACTATATATTAAAAAAATAATTCTGTACAGAAAAAAACAGAACTAAAGAATAAAATGGAGAAGAGAGGATGTTTAATCATTATTATTCACTGCTTGGTTGTAACCCACAAAAATAGACAATGGGTATAGTGAGTTAGAAGTGATACAGTTTTTGAGGGGTTGAGTTTTTACATTCATTGTGAACACTTGCTAAATCCTAACATGTTTTGGATATAAGAGATTAAACACTCATCTTCTACCTCATATTTTTAAACATTAAATCCTACCAACACTTGAACCTCAGAACGACCAGTTGGAAGTCCTCCCGAGTAACACACTAGTATCTGCCAGTAGAGAACTGAGAATATTGGCCATTATATGGTAATATCACATGAAATTTGGGAAAAGAGAATAACTCCACATTCATATGTTCTTTGATTAAAGAGGGAAAATCTCTAGGTGAGGTAGGTTGCAACATGTTTCATGGGTGAACAAATGAAGTTGAACAAATTCAATTGTGAGATAAGAAAAATGATAGGAAAATTTATTCCATAAACGAGACATGATGAATTTATTTTCAAAAGAATATTGGATGTTTTCACACCTTTTATTTATGAATAGAACATTATTAGTATATTATACATTTCTCAGTAGTGCAAATTTTTTAGGTGTGGGGGTGTTATCTTACCATGATTTACTATTTTATTTCACCCTTATACCAATGTATTAAACTGGTTTTTTATTTCAAATTATAATTATAATAACAAATTTCAATTCATGATTGATTAAATAATTTTTTTATTTTCACTGTTAAAAAGGAAAATTTCACTTGTTTTGATTATTTCATTGAAGGTGGAGGTGATTAGGAGATCCCATGATGATGTAGAAGGAAAATGGGACAAATTGCATGAAATCCCATGACCACATGTCCAATATTTTTCTTGTTCCAAGATATCCATCCATCCAAATGGGTGATATTTTGTGATCCGAACCTTATCTTCATGGTTTAAAAATTTCATGAAGGAACAAAATCCAAATGCATCCAATAAGTGGCCTGACAGAACTGATCTCTCCAATGAAATGAATCTACCTGGGGTTAAAACTTTTCCTCTGTATTTTAGAAATATCTCTCATTATATACAATATATAGAATCAAAATTTTACATGGATAAACAAAAGGAATATTCAAACAATGTTTTAGTTTTATCAAAAGATATTTAAGACTTTCTCACTGGCCAAAACCATGGACTAATCAGATTCTTGAAATCTGGGTTCCCAAAACCACCTCCCACTTTGCCTATAAATTGGCACCCTGGGAACCCTATTTGAATGTTAGATTAAGAGGAAATGTGATGACATTTTGGAGTCCCAAAAGAGTCCTCTCACCATACATAGATATTCTAGAGGCTATGGTATGTTCTACATCAACATCTTCTTCTTCCTCCCCTCTCATGGATTTCTAAACCCCTTGTGATCACCTAGGGAGGAACGTGATGTAATCCCAAGATTTGTTTTTTTAATATTTGAATGGTATTTTAAATTCCAAGTGTATGTGTTTTTTTTATCATCATATTTTATTATTTAATTTATTTATGTACTAGTATGTCATGCTCAACACATATGATCATGTTTGGGGATTTGCATTCATGTGATGTTTGACACACCGTTCACCAGTTCTTCCTTTCTCTTTTAATTGGGGTGTTTGTGTGGTTCATATTAGTAAATTGAACTTTAAAAAACACTTTTGAGGACATTTAAATTTATTCCATGGTATCAAAAAGAAATAAGTTACAAACCTAGACAGCACATCGAGTTCTCCATGTGTTGCCTTGGTGAGTTTTGGTTATGAAGTCAAATACAAATCACACAATCATCAACGATATCCGGTGAATCATTACGTGTTTATGATGAAATCCTAGGAGGTATCCTGACATAAAATCATAATAATTATATTTCTAGATGTTACAAACCATTTATTAAAATATATAAACCTATCTATTAAAGTTACGAAGGATGATCATCATGAGACTTCCCTAGGTTGATCACATTTAATTACTTTTGTTAACTTCCATTTTGTTTTTTTTTCTTTGATATTTATTTTGGCATATTAAATCATAAAAACCCAAGTTTTAAAAAATCACATTCATATTATATTTTTATAACCACAACCATATTTTTTAATTAATGATCTATGGCTTAGTCGAGAGACAACACAGGGTTACTGCTATATTGCAGAAATTCTAGTGAACTAATCATCTAATTTGACGCGCTTGAAAAGAGATAAAATTTTGGATCCATTTACATGTATCCAAGATCATTTTTCCCTTTTAATATTTTATTAACTTATTACTAGTTTCTATATCCCCCCCCCCATTTTGTTTTGGTTTTTGTTATGTTTTTCGTTTGTTTTTGTGTGCTCTTTATCTCTCTCTTTATATTATTATTCTTCTTCTTATCTCTCTCATTCTATAGTATAACATTATCATTTATTTTATATATCCAACCTTCTTATTTAATATTATTTTATCCATATTAAATCAGAAAAAGAAAACAATACAAAAAAATTTGACAACTTATTTGAATAACCCAATTAGAAAAAGAAAAACTGCTTGAATTTCACCCAGAAATTGAAAAGGCAATTCACTCACAAATCAAGGTATCTAGAGTAGGTAAATTAAGTAACACTGAGGAACCACTTGTGGAACCTCAAGTGGTCCTAAACCAATCCAAAATTAAACCCAATCAAACCCAAGAAAACATGGCTGGAAATAATCAAACCTTTACCGAACTGACCACCCTAGATCTGGAGTACCAACCTATGTATGTCCAATATCCCAAGGAAGCATCTAGAATTGGGATGAGATCAGGCCTCATCCACCTAATTTCCAAATTCCATGGTCATCCCAGTGAGGATCCTTACAAACATATTAAGTATTCTTACATAGTATGATCTATAATGAGACCCCAAAATGTATATGAGGATCTCATTAAGTTTAGGGCCTTCCCTTTCTCCCTTGATGGTGTTTCCAAATAATGACTATACTATCTACCTATGATAATTGGGGGATAGAATGACCTTAAATGAATATTTCTAGAGAATTTATTCCCTACCTCATAAACTACATCAATTATAAAAGAAATTCGTGGAATTAGGAAATCACCAGGAGATACCCTTCATGAATATTGGGAGAGATTGAAAAGACTTTGCTCAAGTTTCCCCCACCACCAAATTTGTGAACAATTTCTAATTCAATACTTCTATGAGGGACCAGTACCAAAGGATCATGGAATGGTAGATACTATAGCTAATGGTGACCTTGTTGATAAAACTCCTTCCGCTGCTCGTGACTCAATATCCATCATGGATCAAAATACACAACAATTTGGTACACGAGAAATTTCACCAACCCAAAGAGTTTTTGAGGTAAGTCATTCAGACCTAGAATAAAAGGTATATAATAAACTTGATGAGATGCATACCATTCTAACGCAATTATCTCAAGTATAAGGTAACTGACAATATTCTTCTATTCTATGACATTGTGGTATTTTCTCTCATAACACTCATTTTTTTCCAGTGCCCAAAACTTCAGGATTTATCTGAGTCCTGTGCAACAATATTCCCAGCGCATCCTTTTCAGTAAGAAACACTCTTCAAGCAAGAACCATTTAGGCCAAATCTAAACCCCGGGTGGAAAGCACAATCATAGTACCAATAAGGAGGAAACCCAAGATACTCTAAGAAAATTTGGTATCAATAAGGCCAAGGTATGCAATATTATTATCCATAAACTTATCAAAACAGTCCTCCTACTCCTCCTAAAAAATGTGAACAAAGACTCTAGGAAATGGTGAAGAAAATTGCATCCCCAAACCTCTAATTCCAATAGACCACACAATCGGATATTCAAGACCCATGAACTCAAGTGGAACAATTGGAAACACCATCAGTGAGATAAAGATGCAAGGTTCTGAAAAAATGTAATGTTTATGAAATAACAATTTATAGTGGTAAATAAGTTTCTTCTTCAAATTATTCTACCCAAAAGGTACACCCCCCTCTTGAAAAATCTCTTTCCCTACCCTTAAAATAATCTAATATTGAAAAACCAAATAAAAATTCTAAAAAAAAATTCATTGAGGATTCCACTGAAAAAACCATTCATCTTCCTTTCCCCAAAATAATCTCTAAATATAAGAATTTTTTTGATAATGATATTGATAAAGAGATACTAGATACATTTTAAAAGGTAAATGTTAAAATTCCTTTATTGGAAGTAGTTAAAGAAATTCCTTGTTATTCCAAATTTGTTAAAGAACTTTTCACCCATAGATGAAGGTTGAAGGGGAATAAGAGAGTCAACCTTGGAAGGAATGTATTGACCATGATTTAACCAGTAATGCCTACCAAGTGCAAGGATCTGGGAACTTTTACAATACCTTGTACCATAGGGGAGACATTCTTTTCAGATGCTATGCTAGATTTATGTTCTTGAATTAATGTAATGCCTTACTCTGTGTACACTTCTCTGCAAGTTGGAGAGCTTCAACCGATGAGAATCATAGAGCACCGTGCCAACCAGAGCACAACACACCCATCAATATTGGTCATGGACGTCCTTGTAAATGTGAAGAATCTCATCTTCACTGCCAACTTCTATATTCTTGAGATGGAGGATACCTGAACCCAATGACATGCTCCTCTCTAACTTGGGAGGCCATTCATAAAAACATCAAAGATGATCATAAATGTTCACTATGGTACACTATCCATGGAGTTTGGTAGAGAAAAGGAATGTTTTAATATCTTGATGACTTGAAACATCTCGTTAAAGAGCACTACACTCTTCCTATCTATTCAATGTAAGTGCTCTCTAACGAAAGACACACAAAAAAATTCTCTCTGTGACCCAAACTCTAATTTAATTTTATATTATTTAGCATTGGATGATTTGAGTCTTGATTCATGTTTTGAGTGTTGTGGGTGTTCTAAAAAGTGTAAATTTTTTTCTTTAATTGATGAGTGTTTTTATTTTGAGGTAACCATAACCGTCGATGATTCTGAAAATCTCATTTCAATAGATTCTCTATCCTTAGAGAATTAACATGAGCATATTGATAATTTCATGGACCTCACTCCCCCAAAATCTCATCCCTCAATCCAAAAACCACTAGTTTTGGAATTAAAACCACTTCCATCTAATTTAAAATATGTTTATCTTGATGGTATTGACCAATTTCCCATCATTATTTCCAATAAACTCTCTCTATAGTAGGAATCAAAACTACTCTACCTTTTAAGAGAGTGTAAAAAGGCAATAGGATGGACTTTGGAAGATATTTCTGAGAATAGAACATCTATTTGTATACACCATATACTTTTATATAATGAAGCTAAGCTCATAAGGAAAGATCAACATTACTTGAATCCCACTCTCCTTGACGTGGTAAAATTAGAAGTTAGTAAATTACTTACTGCTGGGATCATTTATCCTATATATGATAGTAAATGGGCTAGCCCAGTTCAAATTGTGCATAAAAAAACTTTAATAAAAGTATATTCTAATGAACAGAATGAATTGGTTCCAACATGTGTGTAGAACAATTGGTGAGTCTATATTGACCACTGTATACTAAATCAAGCCACATGAAAGGATCACTTTCCTATATATTTAATTAAAAATATGTTAAAAATATTGGATGGTAAGTCCCATTATTGTTTCCTTGATGTAAATTTGGGTTATTTTCAAATCCATATACCCTTTAGGATCAAGAAAATACAACATTTACCTATCTATTTGGAAAATTTTCATACAGAAGGACGCCTTTTGGTCTATATAATTCTCCCGATACTTTTTAGTGATGTATGTTGATTATTTTTTATGAGAACCTAGATAATTGAATGGAAGATTTTATGGATGATTTAAAATTTTATGGAACTTCCTTTGATGGCTATTTGGCACACCTAGGTTCTATCCTCCATAATTGCATTGAAAAATATCTCATATTAAATTATGAGAAATTCAATTTTATGGTATAATAGGGGATAATTCTTGGGAATGTTATTTTAAAAGAGGGAATTCACATGGATAAATAAAAAATAGAATTAATTTCAACCCTTAAATATCCAAAATGTGTTCACGAGGTGCGATATTTCTTGGGACATGCAAGTTTTTACAGCCAATTCATTAAATAATTTAGTAAGATCGCACTTCCCCTGTCTTGATTATTGCAAAAGGATTCTGAAACTGTTTTTGATAATAAAAAATTTGGATGCTTTTAATTCACTAAAATGGAGTCTCACATCACCTCCCATAATCCAACCACCAAGGTTTAATCACCCCTTAAAACTTATGAGTGATGCCTCTAACATTGCAGTTGGGGTAGTTTTATCACAAAGGGTTGAGATGACTCCTCATGTCATTGTGTATGCCTCATGTTCCCTTGAACCTGCCTAGGAATAGTACCAAACCACTAAAAAAGAACTTCTTTCTATTGTTTTTACTTAGAAAAATTCCATTCATATCTTATCGGGTCAAAAAGCATTGTCTTTTCTAATCATGTTGCCCTTCGTTTTCTCCTAAAAAAACCTAAAGCTAAGCCCCACCTCATTCGGTGGATGCTCCTCCTCCAATAGTTTGATCTTGATATTAGAGATAAGAGAGGAGTAGAAAATGTGGTAGCTGACCACATTAGTAGTATTTCCCCACCATTGGACCATCATGTTGAATCACCCATTCCCATTGGAGAATTCTTCCCTCATGAGAACCTTTGTGATGCTGTGGACCTTACCACTAGTATGCGTACATTGTGAATTTTCTATCAATATATAGGGTCCCCACTAATTTTATCACTTCACAATCGCAGAGGCATAATCATGATTCTTGATGGTACATTTGGGATGTCCCATATTTTTGGAGAATTTTTAGTGAACCAATTGTTCGTTGGTGTTCTCCTAACCATGAGTTCACCTCTGTTTTGACCATCTACGACACTTTATCTTGTGGGGGTCACTTTTCATCCCAACATATGTCTAAAAAGGTCCTTGACTCAAGAAATTATTGACCATGATTTTATAGAGATTCCTATCGGTTTTGTAATTCGTGCACTCATTGTAAATTCAAAGGGAATATCTTTTAGTGGAATTAAATGCCCCAACTACCCATGTTATTTTGTGAGATCTTCATTTCAGGGGGCATTGACTTCATGTGGACTTTTCCAAATTAATTTGGGTTTGTGTACAACTTATTAGTTGTTGATTATGTATCTGAACTAGTGGAATCAAAGGCAACTAGGAACGATGAATATTGCATGATTGTTGATTTTTTTAGGTCCAATATTTTTAGTAGGTTTAATTTACCGAGATTCATCATTATTTATCAGGGTTCACATTTTTTCTATCACAACATGAAAAATTTTCTTCATAAGTATGGGGTTGTTCATAAAGTCCCCCAAACATATCACCCCCAAAATAATGGACAAGTAGAAATATAAAATCGATATGTTAAGTGAATCTTGGAAAAAATGGTGCAATCCGATAGAAAAGATTAGAGTTTAAACATGGATGATTCACATTGGGAGTACCATACAACTTTTAAAACCCCAATCAGAATATCAGGATTGTGTGTGGAAAGGATTATCACCTCCTAGTAGAGGTAGAGCACCATGCATATTGGGCTGTTAAACAATGTAATATGAATCTATCAGATGCAGGTGATCATATGAAGTTACAGAATCAGAAGTTGGAAGAAATTTTATGTGATTCATATGAGAACTCCCAAACCTATAAAGAGAAGAAAAAGGCTATCCTTGATGGGATGATTCATCATCAGAAGTTTCATATCTGTGGTAAGGTTATCATGTATAATTCTAGGTTAAAGATTCAACCGGGTATTCTTCATTCCCTATGGATCGGTTCATATACTTTTACTAATGTTTACCCTTTTGGTGATATACATGTTTTCATGAGAATAGTGAATAGTGGTTTACTGTCAATGGGTAGAGGCTCAAAAAATTCAATGACGATTTTCCAAAGAATATCGTGGAGGAAATCCAACTAATAAATTCTACATATTCCACCACCTAGCAATATTTACCTTCTCTCTACCTTAATTTACTTTGCTATTTATTTAAAATACTTTCATTGAGGACATTGTAATTTTTAGGTGTGGGGGAGGGTGACTTGTCATAGAAAGTAAAAAAAAACAAAAAAACCCAAAAAAATATGTTTTCATTTTTTATTTTTTTATTTTGTGTTTTTAGATAAACATTGATCTTAAAAAGAATATCCAAAATCATTTTTCATGCTTGACTCAATTGTGTGGAAAATTACATTCTTTTTGGAAAAATGTTTTTCAAATGAATATTGATATGGAATGTTTTTTTAGAATTTGTATTTTCAAATCATTCTTCTATGTTTAATGTATTTTTTAATAACATGCCTAATTATCATTGACCAATATTATAATCCCATACCTTAGAGACATTCTAAGCCCTTTATGTCATATTCTTCCTTTTAATCACTTTCTTGAGAGTCTCGGGTCATGTAGAGAAACTAGAACTTTCCTTGATTCTATTTGATGACTTCAAATTTGAGTATGATAAATTCATGACAGAGGAAATCATTCATTAAAAGTCCCTTTGTGAAATTAAACTCTATTTTCAAAAACCATGATATTTTATCCTTCTCAAGACTTAGAGACCATGAAATTCCATTTAGGTAGCCACAATACAAGCTAATTTATCCCTACCTACCCATATCTTGTGTATATTATTGTTTTATTTTCTGTAAGTGTGGGTGAGATGGTGTTTACATGGTAATTATGGGGAGATAAGCATTATTATGGGTTGATATAAAGGGTGATTAAGTTTTCCTTGGGTAGTGGGTTCACAATCCATATTGAATCTTTGTTTTACACATTTTCCCCACTTTATCAGCAAAAAAACTACATATCAAGAAAATATTTTTCTGTATATCCAAAAAAACATAACAAAAGAATAAAATGGAGAAGAGAGTATTTTTTTCATATTATTCACTTCATGGTTGTGACCCACAAAAATGGACAATGGGGATAGTGAGTTGGAAGTGATACACTTTTTGAGGGGTTGAGTGTGTACTTTCATTGTGAACACTTGTGTAATTTTGACATGTTTTGTATGTAAGAGATTAAACACTCATATTCTACCTCATATTTTTAAACACTATATCCAACCAACCCTTGAACCTCAAAACATCCTGTTGGAAGTACTCATGAGTAGCAAAATAGTTTCTACTGGTAGAGTACTGAGAATCTTGGAAAGAATATGGTAAGATCACATGAACTCTAGGAAAATAGCATAACTCAACTTTCATATGCTTCTTTAGTGAAGAGGGAAATTTTCTAGGTGAGGTAGGTTGTGACATGTTGCATGGGTGAACAAATAAAGTTGAACAAATTCGAAGGTGAGAGAAGAAAAATGATAGGAAAATTAATTCCATAAACGATAAATGATGAAATTCATTTCAAAAGAATATTGGATGTTTTTACACCTTTTATTAAGGAATAGGACATGATTAGAATATTTTACTTTTCCTAGGAGTGAAAATGTTTAGGTGTGGGGGTTATGATTGTACCATGATTTACTATTTTATTTCACCCTTATACCAATGTATTAAAGTAGTTTTTTACTGAAAATTATAATTATAATAACAAATTTAACTTCATGATTGCTTAAATAATTTTGTTATTTTAATTGTTAAAAATTAAAATTTCACTTTTTCGATGATTTCATTGAATGTGGAGGTGATTTAGAGATCCCATGATGATGTGGATGTAAAATGGGCCAAACTACATGTAATCCCATGAACACATGTCGACTTTTTTTCATGATCTAAGAAATACGAGCATCCAGATGGGTAGACATTTTGTGATTCGATTCATATATATGTGGGATACAACTATCATTAAGGAACCCAAGCCAAATGAATCCATTCTAAGTACTATCAGAACTGATCTATCCAATAAAATTAATCTTCATGGGGTCAAACTTTGAATTTGTATTTTTGAAATATCTCTAACTATAAACAATATCTAGAAGAAAAATTGGAAATGGAGATATAAAAATTTCCTACCAACAAATTTTTTGTTTTTTCCAAAGTGATTTAAGACTATATAACCTTACAAAAGCATATCCTAATTGGATTCTTGAAATCAAGGTGCCCAAAACCACCACCCACTTTTCCTATAAATTGGTACCTTGGGCACCCCATTTGGAAGTTAGACCATAAGAAAAGGTGCTAAAATTTTGGAGTCACAATGTAGTCCTCTCATAATATCTGGAAGTTCTAAAGGCTATGGGAAGTGATACTTCAACATCTTCTTCTTCCCCCCCTCCCATGGATTTCTAAAACCCTTGTGATCACCCGGGGAGGAACATGATGTAATACTGAGATTTGTTTTTGAAATATTTGAATGGTATTTTAAATTCTAGGTGTGTGCTATTTTTCATCATAATATATTCTTATTTAATTTAATTATGTAGTGGTATGTCATTCTAAAATCATATTATCATGTTTGGGGGTACCCTTTCATGTGATGTTTCACACACCATTCAACATTTCTTCATTTATCTTTTAATTGTGGTGTTTTTTTGTTCATTTTGGTAAATTTGAACACAAATCACTCAATCATTGGTGGTATCCTGTGAATCATTTTGTGTTTTTGACTAAACCAAATGAATTATCCTAGTATAAACTCAATAAAATTATAGTTATAGGTGTTACAAAAAATTTATGAAAGCATCTAAACCCTATCTCTTGAAGTGGTGAAGGATGAGCATCATGAGACTTCCCTAGGTTGATCACTTTTAATTACTTTTGTTAACTTTCATTTGTTTTTTATTTGCTTCCTCTTTATTTTTGAATATTAAATCATAAAACCCCAAGTTTTCCAAAATCCCATTCCCCTTCTATTTTTATAATCACAACCATATTTTTTAATTAATGATCTAAGGATTTGTCGAGAGATGACCTAGAGTTACTGATATACTGTAGAAATTCTAGTAAAGTAAACATCTAAATTAACATGCTCGACAACGTGATCAAATTTTGACACCTTTTCTGGGGAGACAATATCATTTTTTTTTTCACTTTTACCCTTTTATTAACTTATTAATACTGTCTATATCCCCCATTTGATTGTTTTTGTTTTGGTTTTTGTTTTGTTTTTTGTTTTTTTGTGTTCTTTCTATCTCTCTCTCTTCTTATTCTCCTTTATCTCTCTCATTATATAGTTTGATATTATCTTTTCTTTTCTCCTTTAACCCTTCTTATATACTTTTATTTTATCCATATTCAACCATAAAAGAAAAAAAATACAAAAAAACTCACAACTTATTTGCATGACCCAATCAGAAAAGAGAAACTTCTTGAATTTGACACAAAAATTGAAATGACACTTCACTCACAAATCAAGGAATCTAGAGCTGGTCAATCGGGTAACACTGAAGAACCCCTTATGGAACCTAATGTGGTTCTAAACCAGTAAAAACTGAACCCAATAAAACCCTAGAAAACATGGCTGTAAATAATCTAACCTTAAAAGAACCAACCTCCTCAGATGTGGAGTACCAACTTGCATACATGCAATATCCTATAGAAGTAGCCAACATTGATCTGAGATCGGGCCTCATCCACCTACTTCCCAAATTCCACGACCTTCCCGATGAGTACCCTCACAAGAATCTCAATTATTTTCATATAGTGTGCTTTAAAATGAATCCCCAAAATGTATATAAAGATATCATTACATTTAGGGCCTTCCCTTTCTCCCTTGATGGTGTTTCCAAAGACTAACTATACTATCTACCTACCACAATTGGGGGTTGGAATGACCTTAAATTAATATTTCTAGATAAGTTCTTCCCTACCTCCTAAAGAGTGTAAATTAGAAAATAAATCTATAAGATTAAGAAATCACAAGGAGAGACCCTTCATGAATATTGGAAGAGATTTAAAAGACTTTTCTCAAGTTGTCCCCACCACCAAATTAGTGAAAAATTTCTAATCCAATACTTTTATAAGGAACTTGTCCCCTTGGATCGTGGAATGATAGATGTTGCAATTGATGGTTCCCATGTTGATAAAAATCCTTCCACCACTCGTGACATAATAGCCAACATGGCTCAAAATGCATAAAAATTTGGTACACAAGCAATTGCACCAACCCTAGAAGTTCATGAGGTAAATAATTCATCCCTAGAACAAAAGGTAGATAATAAACTTGATAATATGAATAGACTTATAAGGAAATTATCTCATGAACATGGTAACTCTCACTCTTCTTATATTCTATTACATTGTGGTATTTATTCTGATAACACAAATTTTTCTAATCAGTGCCCACAACTTCAGGATTCATTTGAGTCTTGTACAACAGTATTCCTAGGGTGTCCTTTTCAGAAAGAACGACCCTTAAAAAAAGAACCATTTAGACCAAAAAATCAAACCCCAGGTGGAAATCACAACCACAATACCAACAAGGAGGTAACCCAAGCTACCTAGAGAAAAATTGGTTTCAATAAGGCCAAGGTATGCAATCTTCTTACCCATCAACTTCTCGGAACAATCCTCCTCCTCCTCTTCCAAAATGTGAACCAAGCCTCAAGGACATGGTGATGTAAATGGAATCCCAAATACTCCAGTTCCAATAGACCACACAATTGGCTATTCAAGACCTATGAACTCATGTGGGATAGTTGGAAAACACCATCGGTGAGATAAATATGCAAGGTTCTTGACAACTACCATCTTAAACTATGGTTAATTCAAAAGAAAGAGGTAATGTTTGTGAAACAAAACTTTTTAGTGGTAAAGAAGTTTCTTCTTCCAATGATTCCACACAAAAGGTATATCCCCCTCTTGAAAACTCTCTTTCCCCACCATTAAAATATTCTAATTTTGAAAAAACAAACAAAAATTATTAACAAATTTTCATTGAGGATTCCACTAAACAAACCATTCATCTTCCTTTCCCCCAAAGACTCTCTAAATATTAGATTTTTTTTGATAATGAGATTGATAAATAGATACTATATATATTTAAAAGGTACAAGTTAACATTCCTTTATTGTATGCATTTAAACATTTTCATCATTACGAAAAATTTCTTAAAGAACATTTCAAACATAGATGAAGGATAAAGGTATATTAGAGATTCAACCTAGGAAGGAATGTCTTGGCCTTGATTCAAGCAGTAATTCCAACCAAGTTCAGGGATCTAGGAACTTTCACAATACCTTGCACCATAGGGGAGACAATCTTTTCTGATGACATGCTAGATTTAGGTGCTTCAATTAATGTAATTCCTTACTCTATGTACACTTCTTTGTATGTTAGAGAGATTAAACAAATAGGAATCATAGTGCAATGTGCCAACCGGAGCACAACACACCCATCAGGATTGGTTGAGGAATTCCTTGTAAAAGTGAAGAATCTTATCTTCCCCACCAAATTCTACATTCTTGAGATGGAGGATACCCAAAACCAAGGAAATTATCCTCTCATACATGTTAGACCATTCATAAAAACAAAAAATATGATCATTAATGTTCACAATGGTAAGATGTCCATGGAGTTTGGTAGAGAAAAAGTTTGTTTTAGCATTCTTGATTCCATGAAACACCCCATTGAAGATAACTACACTCTTCCTATCTATTTGATGGAACTTCCCTCTAACAAAACACACACACAAAATTATCTCCATAACCCACACTCTGATTTATTTTTCTCTTCTTCATACTTGGATTATTTGAGCCTTGATTCATGTTTTTAGTGTTGGTGTGGGTTCTAAAATGTGTAAATTCTATGCTTTAATTGAAGAGTGTGTTCATTCTGAGGTACCCATGATCATAGATGATTATGAAAATATAATTTCAATATATTCCTTATCCTTAGAAAAGAAACATGATTAGATAGATAGTTTTATGGACCTCACATCCCTTAAATCCCATCCCTCAATCCAAAAACCATCGGTGTTGGAAATAAAACCACTTCTATCTAATTTAAAATACACCTATATTGAGGTTATTGACAAATTTACCATCATTATTTCCAATAATCTCTCTCAAAAACAGGAATCAAAATTTCTTGACATTTTAAGAAAGTGAAAACAGGAAATAGGATGGAATTTGGAAGATATTCCTTGGATTATCCCATCTATTTGTATGCACCATATAATTTTAGATGATGAGGCTAAGCCCATAAGGCAGGCTCAACACCAGTTGAATCCCACTCTCCTTGATGTGGTAAAATTCTAAGTTAGTAAATTACTTTATTTTAGGATCATTTATCCTATATCTGATATTAAGTGGGTTAACTAGTTCAAATTGTTCCTAAAAAACTAGAATAACAATAGTGTCTAATGAAAGGAATGAATTGGTTCCAATATGTGTGAAAAACATTTGGTGAGTCTACATTGACTACCGTTGATTGAATCAAGCCACATGAAATGATCACTTTCCTCTACCTTTCATTAACCAGATGTAAAAAAGATTTATTGGTAAGTCTTGTTATTGGTTCCTTGATGGCTATCCAGGTTATCTTAAAATCCATATAGCCCATGAGGAGCAAGAAATGTAAACATTTACCTATCCATTTGACACATTTGAGTACAGAAGGATGCATTTTGGTATATTTAATGCTCTCAGTAATTTTCAATGATTTGTGTTGAGTATTTTTTCTGTGTACCTAGATAATTGTATGGATATTTTTATGGATGATTTCATGGTTTATGGAACCTCCTTTGATTAATTTTTTGGCACACATAGGTTCTATCCCCCATCTTTTCGTTGAAAAATATCTCATATTAAATTATTATAAATGCCATTTCATGGTTGAACAGAGGATCGTTCGTGGGCATGTTATTTCAAAAGAGGGTATTCAAGTGGATAAATCAATAATTGAATTAATTTCAACACTTTAATCTACAAAATGTGTTCATGAGGTAAGATATTTCTTGGATCCTACTGGTTTTTACCGTTGATTCATTCAAGACATTAGTAAGATCACACTTACCCTATCTTGATTGTTTCAAAAGGATTCTGAATTTGTTTTTTATAAATATTTTATGGATGCTTTTAATTCAATAAAATGGAGTCTCACATCACCTGCAATCATCCAAACACCAAGGTGGGATATCCCCTTTTAACTTATGTGTGATGCCTCTAAATTTTCATTTAGGGCAGTTTTATCACAAAGGGTTGAGAAGGATCCTCATGTCATTGTGTGTGACTCATGTACCCTTGACCCGTGCTAGAAAAACTACACAACCACTAAAAAAGAACTTCTTTCTATTGTGTTTTCCTTGAAAATTTTTTGTTCATATCTTATTGGGTCAAAAATTGTTTTCTTTTCTGATCATGTTAACCTTCATTTTCTCCTAAAGACCTGATGCTAAGCCCCGCTTCATTCGGTGGATGCTACTCATCCAAGAGTTTGATCTTGAGATTAGAGATAAATGAGGAGTTTAAAATGTTGTAGCTGACCAAATTAGTAGTATTTACCCACCATTGGACCATCATGTTTACACACCCATCCCTATTGGATAATTCTTCCCTCATGATAACCTTTGTGATGTTTTGGACCTTACCCCCTGGTATGCAGACATTGTGAATTTTATAGAAACATCTAGGGTCCCCAATGATTTCTCACTTCACAATCCTAGTGTATTAAGAATGATTCTTGATGGTATATTTGGGATGAACCATATTCGTAGAGAACCTGTTGAGACCAAATTTTCCTTTAGTGTGTCCATGACCACGAGTTTACCTCTTTTTTGACCTTCTGCCACACTTTGGATTATGGGGGTCATGTTGGCTCTTAATGCATGGATCGAAAGGTCCTTATGTCAGAAAATTAATATAAAACATTTTATAGAGATTATCATTAGTTTTGTAAGTTCTATACTCAATGTCAATTGAAAATGAATATCTCTAAGATGAATGAAATCCCCCAATAACCCATGTTATTTTGTGAGATCCACGATTCATGGGGCATTGACTTCATGGGGACTTTTACAAATTTATTTGGATTTGTGCACATTAAATTTTCTATTGACTATGTATCTAAATGGGTGTAATAAAAGGCTATTAGGACTGATGGATCTTGAGTGGTTGTTGAATTTGTTAGGTCCCAAATTTTTAGTTGGTTTGGTTTATTGAGATTCATCATTAGTGATCACGATTTACATTTTTTCAATCACAACATGAAAAATTTTCTTTTTAAGTATGGGGTTGTTCGTAAAGTATCCACAACATATCACCCCCAAACTAACAGACAAGCAGAAATATCAAATTGGGATGTTAAGTGAATCTTGGAAAAAAACAATACAACCCAATAGGAAAGATTGGAGTTTGTTCTTGTATGATGTGCTTTGGGCATACCATATAGCTTCAAAACCCCAACTGGAATATCACCATATTGGATTGTCTTTGTAAAAGATTTTTAACTCTATATAAAGGTTGACCACCATGCATATTGGGATTTTAAACTATGTAATATGAATCTCTCATATATAAGTGAGCATAGGAAGGTGCAGATTCAGGAGTTGGAATAAATTTGACGTGATTCATATAAGAACTCCCGTATATATAAAGAGAAGACAAAGTCTATCCATGATGGGATAATTAATCAGCTGAAATTTCATATCGGTGATAATTTTCTCATGTATAATTCTAAGCTAAATCTTGACCAAATTAATCTCCGTTCCATATGGCTCAGTCCTTATATTGTTACTGATTTTTACACTTTTGGTTCTATACAAGTTTTTCATGATAAGAGTGGACATAGGTTTACTATTAATGGGAAGAGGCTCAAACAATTCAATGAGGATTTTCCAAATCATCTCATGGAGGAAATCAAACTGATAGGTGCCACATATGACACCACTTAGCAGGTTATCCCTCCTCCCTACCATTATTTACTTGTCTATTTATTTAAAATACTTGCATTGAGGACAATGTAATTTTTAGGTGTGGGGGAGGGTGAAATGTCATAGTTAGGATTAAAAAAACCCAAAAAATATGTTTTCATTTTTTATTTCCTTTTCTTTATTTATTTTTTTTGATAAACATTGATCTTAAAAATAATATCCAAAATAATTTTTCATTCTTGAGTCGATTGTGTGGAAAATTCCATTGTTTTTTGATTTTTTTTTCAAATGAATGTTGATATGGAATATTTTTATTGAATTTTTATTCTCAAATAAATCTTATTTTTAATGGAATTTTGAATCCCATGACTTATTAGCACTAAAAAATATTTTAATCCCTTACCCGAGAGACATTTTAATCCCTTTATTTTATACTCTTCATTTTAATCACTTTCTTGAGAGTCTTAGGTCATGTAGAGAAACTATAACTTTCCTTGATTATATTTAAATTCTTAAGATTTGAGTATTCTAAATTCATGATAGAGGTAATCATTCATTAAAAATTCCTTTGTACAATTAACCTCTATTCTCAGAAACCGTGATATTTTATCCTTCTTAAGAAATAAAGACAATAAAATTCCTATTAGGTAGCCACATTACAAGATAATTTATGCCTAAATACCCATATCTTTTGTATATTATTGTTTTATTTTCAGAAAGTGTTGGTGAGAGGGTGTTTCCATGGGAATTCTGGGCAGATAATCATTGTTATGGGTTGATATAAAGGGTGCCTAAATTTTCCTTAGGTTGTGGGTTCACAAGATATATTGCATTAGTGTTTCCCAAATGTTTCCCTCTTTATCTACAAAAAACTATATATTAAAAAAAATAGTTCTATACATCCAAAAAATAAAACAAAATAATAAAATAGAGAATATAGGATGTTTACTCCTTATTATTCATTGGTTGGTTGTGACCCACAAAAATGGAAAATGGGGAGAGTGAGTTCGAAGTGATACACTTTGTGAGGGGTTGACTTTGTACATTCATTGTGAACACTTACTGAATTTTGAAGTGTTTTTTATGTAAGAGATTAAACAATCTTATTCTACTTTATATTTTTAAACATTAAATCCTACCAACCCTTGAACTTGAGAACAACCTGTTGAATGTCCTCTTGAGTAGCACACATGTTTTTACTTGTAGAGAACTGAGAATCTTTGAAATCATATGGTAAGATAACATGAACTATGGGAAATGAACATAACTCCACTTTTATATGTTCATTAAGTGAAGAGGTAAAATTTATAGGTGAGTTAGGTTATGACATTTTGCATTGTTGATCAAATAAAGTTGAACAAATTCGAATGTGAGAGAATAAAAATGATAGGAAAATTGATTCCATAAACGAGACATGATGAATTTAATTTCAAAAGAATATTGAAATTAAATGAAGTTTTTATTGAAAATTTTAATTATAATAACAAATTAAACTTCATGATTGATTAAATAATTTTGTTTTTTTTTCACTATTAAAAAGGAAAATTTCACTTGTTTTGATGATTTCATTGAAGGTGGAGGTGATTCAGAGAGCCAATGATGATGCAGAAGGAAAATGGGTCAAACTACATGGAAGCCCATGAACACATGTACACTATTTTTCATGATCTGAGAAATCAAGTAATACAAATGGGATCATCATATGTGAGCCGATCCATATCTCTGTGGGATGCAACTTTTATTAAGGAACGCAAGACCAATTCTTACATTAAAATACACATTATAATTGATCTATCCAATGAAATAAATCTGCACAGGGAAAAACATTTCTGCTGTATTTTAGAAATATTTATTATTATAAACAATATCTAGTTGCCAAATTTTACATGGATATAGAAAAGGTGTTGGAAAGCAATCCTTTAGTTTTGTCCAATTTTATTTAAGAAAGTCTAACCGGCCAAAATCATGGACCAAGTTGATTATCGTAATTAGGGTTCCCAAAACCACCTCCCACTTTGCATATAAATTGGCACCTTGGGAAACCCATTTGGAAGTTCAACCAAGAGGCATGGTGCTTCCATTTTTGAATCTAAAAGGAGTACTCTTATTATCCCTAGAGGTTTTGGAGGTTGTGGGAAGTTCTACTTCAATATCATCTTCTTCCTCCCCTCCCATGGATTTATAAACCCCTTGTGATCACCTAGGGAGGAACATGATGTAATCCCAGGATTTATTTTTGTAATATTTGAATGGTCTTTTAAATTCTAGGTTTGTGTGTTGTTTTTAATCATCATACCTTATTATTTAATTGATTTATGTACTGGTATGTCATGCCCAACTCATATGATCATGTTTGGGGTACCCTTTAATGTGATGTTTCACACACCGTTCACCATTTTTTCCTTTCTATTTTAATTATGGTGTTTTTGTGGTTTATATTAGTAAATTGAACTCTCGTAAACACTATCAAGTTCATGTGCATTTATGTCATGGTATCACAAATAAATAACATAAAAACCTGGATAGAACATCGAGTTCTTCATGTGTTGCCTTGAGGAGTTTCGGTTATGAAGTCGAACACAAATCACTCAATCATCAGTGGTATCCAGTCAATCATTGTGTGTTTTTGACTGAACCCTAGGAGATACCCTATTTTAAAATCAGTAACATTATAGTTCAAGGTGTTACAAAACTTTATTAAAATATTTAAACCCTATATCTTGAAGCATTGAAGGTTGAGCATCACAAGACTTCCCTGGGTTGATCACGTTTAATTACTTTTGTTAAATTCCACTTTGTTTTTATCGCTTTCATATTTCTTTTGGAATATTAAATCCTAAATCCCCAAGTTTTCGAAAATCACATTCCCCTTTTATTTTTATTATCATAACCATATTTTTGAATTAATGATATAAGGCTTTGGCGAGAGACATCCTAGGGTTACTTCTATACTATAGAAATTCATGTAAACTAAACATCTAATTTGATGCACTCAACAATGAAATCATATACTGATAAATACCAATTTTAATATTGAGAATATCACTACATAGATTCAGGATTATATGAGTAGGAAGGAGAGAAGTCTTTAGCTAACAGAATCGATTGGGTCACTGCCCCAAATGGACTGGAAATATATCCTACCAACCCTCTCAGACAGTTCAGAGAAGAATGAATACTCCCCATCAAGAAGGTGGAGTGAATGAGTCCAAAATCATATGTGGATTCATCCATCTTCATGATCTCAGTCATGGTTGTAACAGCCCGAGATTTTATGAAAAATATTATTTTTTATTTCACTAATGTCTTGTGTTGTACGCTACACCAAAAGGAGCTTGCACAACACGCATCCTTGACTTTCCTTGCATTACACGCAATCGCAACCTTCCTCGATAGCGTGTGTGGTACGTAATACTGAGTTTCACGAAACAATGATATGCTATTAAAATATTATTAAAACTAGCCGTTATGAATAGTAATAACCACTTTTTAAAATTCTGTAAATCTTATTTTTCAAAATGAACTTCATTCTTGGATTCGGAGTATCGAATTTAGCCTAAGGTGAAATTTTGGTACTTTTTGGATAACTTTCACATTCTGATGAATAGTGAAAATTACTAAATTATAATTAAAAACAACTTTTTTAATCGAAATAATTAATAGTGATAAATTATTAATTTGAGTGGTTTTAAAGTATATTTAGAATATATTTTTACAATTTAATACAATGTTGGTCATTGGTTGTAATTTCACATTTAAACCAGACATAATCAAGTGTCAATCTTTTGATATATATTGTTTCCTAAAAACACGCTATTTATTTTAACAGCGGGATTTAATTATAAATTTAATTAATGCAATTTCTATGTTATGAATTTGGTAAAATAGACTTCATTTTTGAATTCGGAATATGAAATATAGCTTAGGATGAAATTTTGGCATTGTTCTGAAAAACATCAATTTTTGATGAATAGTGAAACTACTAAGTGGTAGGTTAAAAACTGAATTTTGTATAAAACTTAATTTTACCGCTTCTGTGAATGGAATTTCGAAAATCCGAGAGACACGGTTAATATCAAGGACTAAAATGTGGTTCAATGAGATGAAAATAATTTTTTGGTGAATAGTAACTTTTTACGTTTTTACCGCGGTTAATAGTAAATAGGGTAACTAAGGGTAAATATGATATTACTATTACCCTAACACATGTCCTAATTCTATTGGACAAGTGTAATTCGACCAAAAACAAACTTAGGAATAAAATATGACCATTTAGGCCCACTTGGATTAGATTAGGACATTTATTATTAATTTATTTAAAGAAAGGTTAAAATAGTTAAAATCAAAGTTTAATAAGTAAATCATTTTTAATATGGGGTTATACATAAGATAAATTCGATTGTAAATATTCATTAGAAAGCTAAAACGATTTCCTACATGATGGTATTTTATTTGTAATTTTTAGACATCAAATAATTTAATTTATTTATGACACAACTATCTTATTAAGGAAATATTGACATAATTGATGTTATAAACACCAAAATAAATGTAATTTGAAAATTTTTATGAATTCCACTAATTTTCTAGGTTAATATGATATATTAATTTTGATTTAATCAACTTGGTTCGAACATTTAATTCTGTTATGACTTTCACAAAAATCATATATCAAATAGTGTCAAAATTGACACAAAATAGTTTTTAAATCAAATATTATATTATTAATTGTTATTTTATTCCTAAAAATCTAAGGTTCGGCCAAATGACTTAGATAAGGATATATATATTAATAATAAACAATTTGGGGTTCGTTTGGCATGTTATAGTAAGTGTATTAACCATATAGTGAAAGAAAACAAAAAGACACGGTAAATGTTAAATTATTTAACTTAGAGTTAAATCTAATTGATAAGGTTAAAATAATATCCTAAACTTGACTAAATTCTATTGGTTGATAGGATTTCGACCCATCCCCACTTTAGCTTCGAAATAAGACCCTTTGGAACCATTATAAACCGATTTTGACTTTAATATAAAATAATATTTTGAGATATTCCTAAGATGCCCCTCTCCTCCCCTATAAAAGGACACCTCCTCCCCCTCCTCCTCACACCAATTTGAGCACTCAAGCTCGGCCAACCCCTGCCAAAATCTCTTCTCCACTTCCCTAGCAACATCCTAGAGGTTCTGGTCTTCCTCAAAGACCAATTCTAGTGCCCTAAGAGGAGGTCTCAAAGAGGCACTTCAAAGAAGAGGTAATTACCGTTACCAATTCTTTCATCTTTATTTCTTCTTCCACTTCTTCTTCTTAGGTTGTTTCATTATGAAGTAATAACATCAGTATCACTCATATACTGATATGTTATTATAAGTATGAAACAACCCTATTTCACCATCTATCCATCCTACGGGAAAAGAAATCACCGCGCGTGCGTACGTACGGAATACCGTCTCCACGCCGTGGTGTAATCTATTTTCCACCACCACCTTACATGGATGGGTATAATGGTGTAAAGAATAACTATACATAGTTATTACAACATCATATTGATTCTGATATATTGTATAATCCACTCCAATTCAATTCAGTATTTATGGAAATGATATCATCGCTCGTGCGTACGTACGGACTACCGTCTCCACGACGCGATGAGATTCATTCTCCATGTTAACCATTTAAGAATGATTATAAAGTATATATAAGAAATAATAATGAAATATATGACATTATAAAGTTACTGGATTTATGTATATATATATGTATGTCATCAACTTACTTCCATTCAAGACAATAAGGAAAGGAAAACAGCGTTCATGCGTACGTACGGACTACCGTCTCCATGAACGGTGTTTTTCATTTTATTTATCTACCTATTATATATATATATATACTGAATATATATGATATATAAATCATATTTTATATTCTGGAAGTGAGTAAATCATGATATAAGTAATAATGATGTCAAGAACAACAAGTCAAAACACCTACGATAAATGAAACGATTTTACCCAAAACGCTTCTTTAACATGGAATTTACAAAAGAACGGGTAATATAATGTCATAAGTGAACCATATATGATATCATAATAATGAATATGATTCTGTAATAAGTCAATAACATGATTTAAATCATTATACAGGAGGTTCGGACACTTACAAAGCAAGTCGGACCTAAGGTAAGGGAAATATCACAATCTCATTCTTATCCGAGATTGTTTGTACTTTGAAATTTACTGGGGTATATTTTATCATCCACATCCATGTTTCCTCAATATGTAATGTTATTTACATCCACCTACAATTTTTTAAATCCAATTTTACCCTTTGGTGAGTTTTTAGTAAAAGATATGAAAGGAATCTTTTGTCGTTTTTCATACGAGGCAATTTTTGACTTTTCCGACAAAAGTACGAGAAGAATGTTTTTTTAACTTATACGGCACGAACGGATTTTTACTTATTTTCATGAAACTTCCTCCAAAATATTTCATGAATATTTTCAATAAAATCTCTTTCTTTTAAAATTTCATGATGTTTTGTGAAAAGAAATTGATTTTGAAGAAGAAAGGATATTTTCCTCAAGAATTCAATTCAAGTGTTTTATCAAAATTATTTTCCATCTAAGATAATAAAGGGTTCTGTTTCTATCCATATTTTTACATTGATTTGACTATGTTGTGATGGAATTATGTTTATGAATTCCTTTATCTTATATGAATGGTTTTATGATGTCATGTTGTTTAAGAATCCCATTTTTATTACATGGGTTATGAAATGATTTATGGTTTATGATTTTGTGGCACACATAAGAATGGTATCATTAAGAGATGGGTGGGACCTATATCTCCCTCCAATGCATTGGGTAAAGATTTTATATCTCATGAGATAGACATGGCTGGAATGGTAGGTTATACCGGTTCAGTGAAACAGGACTGAAACGAGGGTTACTCGATTCAGAAAGGGACTTTGTCCACTAAGATAGTCTTGGCAATGAGTCTTGACTAACAAGAAATGATTCTCTATGATTATGTGTGAATGCCACAAAGTTTCATGTTTTAAGTTATGATTATTGTGATTACATTTCACTGCCATGGTTTATCCCATGTTATGATATTATGAGCTTTTTTTGCAGGTTAAGATTTCCAAAAGCTATGTTCTTATATATATGATGTGATTGATATTTCTTTTGTTTACCCTTACTGAGCATTTGAGCTCACCCTTTTATGTTTTCTTTTCCCCAGGATATAAAGAAAGGTTTTAGGTAAAAAAAAGGGATGACCTTTATGGGAGATATTGAAGAACTTTCACCACGATTAGAAGATTACGTTCCGAGTTTCCAAAGACACTAAACTAATTACGATCCTTGTGTGTGTGTTTTTGTTATGTACTAAGTATTCCGCAAAAGTAATGTAATGTCCATGTATGTCAAGATACGGGTCTCTACAGTTGGTATCAGAGGAAAGGTTTAGTCAACCTTTGGAAACTAGGATGCGAAAACTTTAGTGAGATCCCTAGAGATATTTCTAAGGTATGTCTAGGGATGTCCCTAAGGTTAAGTATACATATAGGTTATAGTACTAGAATTACTCTAACGATCATAGAATTAAACCTAAGATGTTATATATTGAAGGTACTCCCCCTTTATTATGTTGTTTTCCCTAGCATGATTTTTGCCTCTCACACTATTCTTTTTGGGTTTTAGAAAATGGCTGGAAACAATATGATTCACAATAATGGAGGATATGATGGACAATGGAATGATATTCTTCATGAGCAACCCAATGAAATGGGATTTGGATGTCCAAACATCATTATTATGCCGAATCAGCAATCTCACAACATGATCAATAAAGTAAAATTTGGTAAGTTTCCTGACTCGACTAATAAGAGAAAGATGGAGTTCCATGATGATCATAGAGGAAAGAAAGTTCAATTTCCCCTATGTAAATCATGTGGGAAGAGGCATCAAGGAGAATGTTTCAAGGGAACTGGAAGATGCTTTGGGTGTGGAAAAGAAGGACACAAAGCAAGTAAGTGCAAAGGAAAAGGGTCGGTTAACACCATGGATGAGGATAATGGTAATGCTACGACATCAAAAATGGTTAAGTGTTTTAAATGTGGAATGTATGGGCATTATGCAAACAAATGCCCTAAGGGAAAGACTCATGAAGAGAATCAGTATGGTCATATGGGTAGTATTTATGTGGATGATGATGAAGAGACTACAAATGATATGTGAGATGAAAGAATTTTTGAAGCTCGGTCAATGGTTTGAGAATGTAGTGACATGATTACATGTTTATCATGTGTAATTTTGGAATAAAGAGACATCTATGGATTGTTACACTGTTGTCTTTCCTTGTGTTTTGAAAAGTGTATGATTAATATTACCAGTATCCATGAAAGGTTATTCAGATATTTTTGGAATGTAGATGATATGCGCATAATGAAGGGATAAGGAGAAAATTAAATGTTTGATTGTATTCATGAGCTCATGATTGATATAAGGACTAAGTGATATCATGGTTTGAGTATATAGAATTTTGAGGATTTTGGTATGTGGAAAGTGTTAACTTTAAACTGCATTCATGTTTTCACTAAGGTATTCAAGCGAATACATGATTAAGGACTTTGAATGTTTAGAATGTGACCAACAAGACATATCTTATGGGGATCAACGATGGTATTAAATCTCTGGTAATCATTTTCACTATGTTATGAGAGTGGACTGCAGTATTATGGATAAGCCTAAAGATTAGAATGGATTATGTTGGACATAAGTTAGTATTGTTTAAGGATAGAAGTTTTTTTTTCGATATTATTGATGGGATGTTATAGTAATATAGTTTTATAAAAAGGAAAACCTGCAGGACGGGCGACAGCCCATCGCTTCGGACAAGGCTGTAGGAATCGAACCCACAACCGAAGTGCGACTGGCCTTTATCGCCTACCACTGACCTACAGGAAGTCCCTGTTTAGTAGAAACTAGTTTTATTATATTAAGCAGTATGATATATGAAGTATAAGTCCATTTTAGGAACCATATATGATTAATCTCACTATAGATCGATTTATGCATATAATTTTTGCTAACCTTTTGTTTGAGACAGATGGAATGAGCCGTCATTCTATCACATGATCTGCTAACACTTCACGAATAACAAATTCAACTTCATTTATTTAAGAGATGAAGTGGAAATTGTTCAAGGCACGAACAACAGTGAGATTGTACCAAAATAAAGTAAGTATTTATTCTAATTCAAATTCTTTAACTTTAGGGAAATAATCTTGAAAACCAAAAATGTTGTCCTAGTTCTCTTATACCTGATGAATCAGATGGTACCTTAGATCGTCACAAATTTATGGATTTGTGATTACTGGCTTTTCCATAGCCATGTTCTCTACCACTCTCCATCAGAACATGATGGTTAGATTTCTCTTCCATATCCATATTTTCACCTATGTGGAAACCCAGTGATTAGTTTATTTGGGTAATCGTTACATTTCATACTTTAGTTATTAAAGCCAAGTTTTGGTATTCCTTTTTACGATGTGGGTTTCTATTAAAGAAACTTTCGAATAGTAAACCATTTATAACCCCGACGAATTTCGAGGGCGAAATTCATTTTAAGGGGGGTAGAATGTAACAGCCCGAGATTTTATGAAAAATATTATTTTTTATTTCACTAATGTCTTGTGTTGTACGCTACACCAAAAGGAGCTTGCACAACACGCATCCTTGACTTTCCTTGCATTACACGCAATCGCAACCTTCCTCGATAGCGTGTGTGGTACGTAATACTGAGTTTCACGAAACAATGATATGCTATTAAAATATTATTAAAACTAGCCGTTATGAATAGTAATAACCACTTTTTAAAATTCTGTAAATCTTATTTTTCAAAATGAACTTCATTCTTGGATTCGGAGTATCGAATTTAGCCTAAGGTGAAATTTTGGTACTTTTTGGATAACTTTCACATTCTGATGAATAGTGAAAATTACTAAATTATAATTAAAAACAACTTTTTTAATCGAAATAATTAATAGTGATAAATTATTAATTTGAGTGGTTTTAAAGTATATTTAGAATATATTTTTACAATTTAATACAATGTTGGTCATTGGTTGTAATTTCACATTTAAACCAGACATAATCAAGTGTCAATCTTTTGATATATATTGTTTCCTAAAAACACGCTATTTATTTTAACAGCGGGATTTAATTATAAATTTAATTAATGCAATTTCTATGTTATGAATTTGGTAAAATAGACTTCATTTTTGAATTCGGAATATGAAATATAGCTTAGGATGAAATTTTGGCATTGTTCTGAAAAACATCAATTTTTGATGAATAGTGAAACTACTAAGTGGTAGGTTAAAAACTGAATTTTGTATAAAACTTAATTTTACCGCTTCTGTGAATGGAATTTCGAAAATCCGAGAGACACGGTTAATATCAAGGACTAAAATGTGGTTCAATGAGATGAAAATAATTTTTTGGTGAATAGTAACTTTTTACGTTTTTACCGCGGTTAATAGTAAATAGGGTAACTAAGGGTAAATATGATATTACTATTACCCTAACACATGTCCTAATTCTATTGGACAAGTGTAATTCGACCAAAAACAAACTTAGGAATAAAATATGACCATTTAGGCCCACTTGGATTAGATTAGGACATTTATTATTAATTTATTTAAAGAAAGGTTAAAATAGTTAAAATCAAAGTTTAATAAGTAAATCATTTTTAATATGGGGTTATACATAAGATAAATTCGATTGTAAATATTCATTAGAAAGCTAAAACGATTTCCTACATGATGGTATTTTATTTGTAATTTTTAGACATCAAATAATTTAATTTATTTATGACACAACTATCTTATTAAGGAAATATTGACATAATTGATGTTATAAACACCAAAATAAATGTAATTTGAAAATTTTTATGAATTCCACTAATTTTATAGGTTAATATGATATATTAATGTTGATTTAATCAACTTGGTTCGAACATTTAATTCTGTTATGACTTTCACAAAAATCATATATCAAATAGTGTCAAAATTGACACAAAATAGTTTTTAAATCAAATATTATATTATTAATTGTTATTTTATTCCTAAAAATCTAAGGTTCGGCCAAATGACTTAGATAAGGATATATATATTAATAATAAACAATTTGGGGTTCGTTTGGCATGTTATAGTAAGTGTATTAACCATATAGTGAAAGAAAACAAAAAGACACGATAAATGTTAAATTATTTAACTTAGAGTTAAATCTAATTGATAAGGTTAAAATAATATCCTAAACTTGACTAAATTCTATTGGTTGATAGGATTTCGACCCATCCCCACTTTAGCTTCAAAATAAGACCCTTTGGAACCATTATAAACCGATTTTGACTTTAATATAAAATAATATTTTGAGATATTCCTAAGATGCCCCTCTCCTCCCCTATAAAAGGACACCTCCTCCCCCTCCTCCTCACACAAATTTGAGCACTCAATCTCGGCCAACCCCTGCCAAAATCTCTTCTCCACTTCCCTAGCAACATCCTAGAGGTTCTGGTCTTCCTCAAAGACCAATTCTAGTGCCCTAAGAGGAGGTCTCAAAGAGGCACTTCAAAGAAGAGGTAATTACCGTTACCAATTCTTTCATCTTTATTTCTTCTTCCACTTCTTCTTCTTAGGTTGTTTCATTATGAAGTAATAACATCAGTATCACTCATATACTGATATGTTATTATAAGTATGAAACAACCCTATTTCACCATCTATCCATCCTACGGGAAAAGAAATCACCGCGCGTGCGTACGTACGGAATACCGTCTCCACGCCGTGGTGTAATCTATTTTCCACCACCACCTTACATGGATGGGTATAATGGTGTAAAGAATAACTATACATAGTTATTACAACATCATATTGATTCTGATATATTGTATAATCCACTCCAATTCAATTCAGTATTTATGGAAATGATATCATCGCTCGTGCGTACGTACGGACTACCGTCTCCACGACGCGATGAGATTCATTCTCCATGTTAACCATTTAAGAATGATTATAAAGTATATATAAGAAATAATAATGAAATATATGACATTATAAAGTTACTGGATTTATGTATATATATATGTATGTCATCAACTTACTTCCATTCAAGACAATAAGGAAAGGAAAACAGCGTTCATGCGTACGTACGGACTACCGTCTCCATGAACGGTGTTTTTCATTTTATTTATCTACCTATTATATATATATATATACTGAATATATATGATATATAAATCATATTTTATATTCTGGAAGTGAGTAAATCATGATATAAGTAATAATGATGTCAAGAACAACAAGTCAAAACACCTACGATAAATGAAACGATTTTACCCAAAACGCTTCTTTAACATGGAATTTACAAAAGAACGGGTAATATAATGTCATAAGTGAACCATATATGATATCATAATAATGAATATGATTCTGTAATAAGTCAATAACATGATTTAAATCATTATACAGGAGGTTCGGACACTTACAAAGCAAGTCGGACCTAAGGTAAGGGAAATATCACAATCTCATTCTTATCCGAGATTGTTTGTACTTTGAAATTTACTGGGGTATATTTTATCATCCACATCCATGTTTCCTCAATATGTAATGTTATTTACATCCACCTACAATTTTTTAAATCCAATTTTACCCTTTGGTGAGTTTTTAGTAAAAGATATGAAAGGAATCTTTTGTCGTTTTTCATACGAGGCAATTTTTGACTTTTCCGACAAAAGTACGAGAAGAATGTTTTTTTAACTTATACGGCACGAACGGATTTTTACTTATTTTCATGAAACTTCCTCCAAAATATTTCATGAATATTTTCAATAAAATCTCTTTCTTTTAAAATTTCATGATGTTTTGTGAAAAGAAATTGATTTTGAAGAAGAAAGGATATTTTCCTCAAGAATTCAATTCAAGTGTTTTATCAAAATTATTTTCCATCTAAGATAATAAAGGGTTCTGTTTCTATCCATATTTTTACATTGATTTGACTATGTTGTGATGGAATTATGTTTATGAATTCCTTTATCTTATATGAATGGTTTTATGATGTCATGTTGTTTAAGAATCCCATTTTTATTACATGGGTTATGAAATGATTTATGGTTTATGATTTTGTGGCACACATAAGAATGGTATCATTAAGAGATGGGTGGGACCTATATCTCCCTCCAATGCATTGGGTAAAGATTTTATATCTCATGAGATAGACATGGCTGGAATGGTAGGTTATACCGGTTCAGTGAAACAGGACTGAAACGAGGGTTACTCGATTCAGAAAGGGACTTTGTCCACTAAGATAGTCTTGGCAATGAGTCTTGACTAACAAGAAATGATTCTCTATGATTATGTGTGAATGCCACAAAGTTTCATGTTTTAAGTTATGATTATTGTGATTACATTTCACTGCCATGGTTTATCCCATGTTATGATATTATGAGCTTTTTTTGCAGGTTAAGATTTCCAAAAGCTATGTTCTTATATATATGATGTGATTGATATTTCTTTTGTTTACCCTTACTGAGCATTTGAGCTCACCCTTTTATGTTTTCTTTTCCCCAGGATATAAAGAAAGGTTTTAGGTAAAAAAAAGGGATGACCTTTATGGGAGATATTGAAGAACTTTCACCACGATTAGAAGATTACGTTCCGAGTTTCCAAAGACACTAAACTAATTACGATCCTTGTGTGTGTGTTTTTGTTATGTACTAAGTATTCCGCAAAAGTAATGTAATGTCCATGTATGTCAAGATACGGGTCTCTACAATGGTTACTGAGCCTGATAGTGTTGAAAAGTGCATTGGCCCTCGAGACGATAGTAAATGCTCAAAAAAAGCACCCAACCCATCCACAGGGTCCCAAAATATCTTGAACTTTCCCACCAATATAGAAGAGGATGTATCACTGTTAAAAGAAAGTAAGGTTATTCCTCCTCCCCTCACTCCGTCCCCTCTAGAAAATTCCCTATAGTAAATAGGTATAGAATAAGCTATTTCAGCCACCAAATACAAGAATTGTGATTCCTTTCCAAATTCTAAAGATCTCATCTCAAGAATTGTATCCCAATAGGAAAAGGAAGAGGATGATGAGGGGGATGTGGAGGAAGAAGAAGAATAATATGTTAGGGATGCCCATCTTGCTTTTGAGGAGGGTGTCTCTACTACCATTGATGAACTCAAGGAAATAAACCTGGGTACTGAAGAGGACCCGTGGACCACTCTGATTAGTGTGGCCATGCCTTCCATAGAGAAAGAAGTATACACATATTTCACGAAGAAAAATTGATATGTATTGATATGTAGTTATATAAAAATTACATGCCCTGATCCTGATGTGGCCACTCACTACCTGGTCCTGCTGGAAGATCACCGTGACTTCAAGAAAGCTGGGAAAAGGAAACACCCAACTCATGCTACCAAAATAGAGGCTGAAGTTGAAAAGATCATTAGAGCCAAATTAATTAGGTAAATACAATATCCCATCTGTATAGCAAATATAGTTCCTATTAAAAAGAAAAATGTGCATATTAGTGTATACATTGATTTCAGGGACCTCAACCAACACTACCAAAAAGATGATTTCCCTGTCCCAATCACAGAATTGTTGATTGATGCAACTACCAGGTATAAGTATTTATCTTTCATATATAATTATTTAGGTTATAATTAAATCCTGATATCATAAGAAGATGAAGAATCTACCGCCTTCAGATCCCATCAGAGAGTATTTTTCTAGATGGTGTTTCCCTTTGGTTTGAAGAATGTTGGTGCCACGTACCAGCGCTCCATGCATCACATCTTCAAACCCTTCCTATGAAAATTCATGGAATGATGTGTGGATGATTTATTTATTAATTCAATACATCTCTTGGACCACCTGTCAAATCTTGAAACTCTTTTAAACAAATTATGATAATGTAGTTTGAATATTAACCCCCTAAAATGTGAATTCAGCATCACCTCAAGGAAATTACTCATCTTCATTGTATGAAACCATGGTATCGAAGTCGACCCTGAGAATACAAAATATATTCTTGGAATGTCACCACATCACAAGATCACATTGTTGAGAGGACTCCAAGGACACCTAAATTACATTCGGTGCTTCATAACCAACCTCGCAGGAAAATGCCTTCCCTTCACCAGGTTGATGTAGAAAGGGGTATAATATCCATGGATTGATGATTGTCCTGAAGCATTATACAATATCAAGAAATATCTATTCATTCCATTAGTTCTAATAATTCATGTCAAAGGAAGACCACTCATTCTGTATGTAACCTCTTTGGAGTGATCCCTAGGCACCTTCCTCACATAGAATAATGATGCCGGTAGTGAGAATATCCTCTATTACCTCAGTCGAACCATGATTGATGCTGAGAATCGTTATTCAAATATCAAGAATAGATTACCTACATTAATATTTTCGATTCATAAGCTGAGGTATTATCTACAACACCATGAGGTCCTCTTGGTCTCTCATAGAAACTCAATAAAGTATATTCTCAATTGTCCAATGTTAACTAGACACCTATCACAATGGGTGGTCATCCTATAGTAGTTCGATATAAGCTTCAATTCCCAGAAGGTTGTTAAAGTCCATACATTAGAAGACTTTTGTAGAAGAACACCCCTCAATAGAAGTGACTCCATTGGATGTCTAATTACCCAATGAAAAGGTGTTTTTTATTCAAGAGGATCCCCAGATATGGGAGATGTGTTTTAACAGTGCATCCAGAATACTGAAAAGAAAAAGAATAAAAGACTCCAAGTTCATCAATGTGGGGCTGGGATTTATAATTATATCCTTAGAAAAGGTAGTCCTGCCTTATTCCTTCCTATTTCTAGAGGGGTTCACAAACAATGAAGAAGAATACTAGGCCCTTATCACAGGCTCAAAACTAGAAGTCCAAGTGAAAGCCAAACACTTGAAGATAAAAGGTGATTCAAAACTATTCATCATACAAGTCAATGGTGAATATGCTATCAAGAAAGAGGAGTAGAACCATTTGATGAACCATGTTCAAGAATTTATGGTATAATTCCCATCAGAGATGACACTGGCTTATGTCGCTCAGTCACATAGTGTGCAAGACAATGCATTAGAAAATATAGCCACAACTCTGGCTGATACGGATCATAAGGAAACTGTCATTAGCATTGCACACTATTGGATGTTTTTACTATAATTTCATGCCAAAATGGATTAAATCAATGAGATCAGTCCCATATTTGAGCTGTATAGTCATTCCACTGGTACGATGACCCCTATTATGGACTGTCTTCAAAATGGATAACTCCCCCCAAATAGGGATAGAAAGGAACATATCCAAAGAATAGTAGTCCATTTCATATAGTAAGATGGTGCAAACCAGAAAAAGGTTCTTTATAATATAAGACTTGATGGAGTCCTACTCAGGTGCATTGATGGAGAATAGACCGTTACAATCATGAAAGAAGTACATTCTGTAACTTTTGGGGCACACCAATAAGCATTTAAACTCTCATAAAATTCGAAGGCTTGGATAATATTGGCCCACAATGATGTAGGATTGTGCTGATTTCACCAAAAAGTGTCATTCCTACCAAGTCCATGCCAATTTCATCCATCAAACTCCAGAGTAGCTTCACATAGCTAAATACTCTTGGAAATTCTTCATATAGTGAATGGATGTCATTGGACTCAATCCTCCATCCACAACTAGAAAATTCATGAAAAATCTCATAGTAAATGACTTCTTTTTCAATTGGGCAGAAGTTTTACCCCTGAAATAATTCAGAGGAAAAAATTGTCATATTTTTGAAAGCCAATATCATCCCCATTTTTAGTGTCTCTCACACAATACTGACAGAAAATGACACCAATTTCTGCTCTTTTTAATTGGACAAACTCTACCAGGAGTATGGAATCAAAGACAACTGTTCATCCTGCTAGCATGTAGCGGGCAACTGATAGATAGAGTCTTTCAACAAGACCCTATCCAATATACTCAAAAATTTGGTAGAAAAAGATAATATATCATGGTGGAAAATCTTCCCCATGCTCTTTGGGCTTATGAGACCACAACTCGCAACACTACTAATGCAACCCTCTACTTGTTAGTATACAGGATGGAGGCAGTTCTCTCCATTAAAATTAAACTTCCATATTTTCACATTGTTATCTATGATCAACCTTACGAAGATGAGAAATACAAAAAACTATTTGATGATCTGGAGTAGTTGGATGAGAAATTTTTTCATACTTTGTACCATTTGGAATTCTACCAAAATTAGATTGCATGATCCTTCAATAAAAATGTTTTCCTATGGAATTTCCTTGAAGAAGAAATGGTGTTAGTCCTCAGAACCCCGATGACACTCAGGAATAAACCTCCAAATTTAGAGCAAAAATGGGAAGGATTGTATGTAATACAAAAAGTTTAATCTAAAGGAGCATATTCCATAATTTTAATGAATGGAAATCTCACCACATCTCCCACAAATGAAAGGTTTTTGAAGAAATATATCATGTAGCCAAAAGCATGATGCTACGTCCTGATCACATGAAGATAAACTGCATGATGATGTCATCCATGTTGCATGACATTAAACCAATTAATATCCCCATATTATCTGCTAGATTTTAAACTACACAGTGACATATACATATACTCTATACGAAATTAAACTACTTAGAATCTTTTTCCTTACCGCAAGACGTTAAACTGTATGGTGATCATTTTTTCTAGTACAATGACTTGTTGAGTATAAATCAGATTTGTTAAAGGGAAAGGTATAAATTCCCCCAATTTCTGTGTATGGGTTTGACCGGCACAGAGTGTGTATTTTAGAACTATATATGGCTTGATTCCCATTTATCAATGTGATATGTAGTGACACTTGAATTCTACATCCTGGTCCAGACACCAGTCAAAATCAACAATGCCCCTCTCCCTGCGCACATGTCAGACTTGCGTAGGGAAATTAATACATCATTTCAATACGACATTAAAATGTAAAGAATCCATCATAATCACATGATGTTAAACTGTACGATGGAACAACATTTCAACATGATGTTAAACTATACAAAAGACTTCTTGATTGCATGAAAATAAAATGCACAATGATTTTAACCATGATGCATGACATTAAACTACTTAGAATCTTTGTCCTTACCATACGATGTTAAAATGAATAGCCCAAATAATTTTCTCAGCTGAGGGGACATTGCCTTTGGCATCAGTCACCTACCATGTCGCACTACAAAACTATGTATGGCTTGATTCCCATATGTCAATGGGATAGTTAGAGACACCTAGATCCTATATCTTGGAATAACCACCACATGGTAATAGAATTCTTCTATTGTTATCTCAACTGCCTCTGCATCACAATAGGAGACCATGGATATTTATTGTTTCTCACACCAAGCATAGCTCATGCGAGATTATTAATGATGGTAAAGGTTTCCCCTGGATGAATAGAGGATATAGGTTTGCTATGGGCCCATTGAAAAGTGGTTAAAAATGACCCCCCTACCTGTTTATGAGCCAAAAATATACAGGGAGGTAGCTCTAGAACTTTGTGTGGCTTGATTTCTTCCCCTGCAAGATACATAGTGATGCTCAGATCTTCAATCTCAGTCTAGTCTCCATCAGAAAAATAAAAACGTAAAATGACCCCTCTCTGTGCATAGATACAACCAGCATTGGGAACATCTATAACTATGTGTGGAATTATTTCTAACCTTATATGATATGTATTGATGCCTAGATCCTTTATCTTTGTCCAACCTTGTAAGGACCCGACCCCAGTTGCCCGGAGCCGGTGCCTTATTTGATTACGTTGGCATACATACAAGGAATACGAATCCCGAAGGAACGAGTAGTTTAGTATTATTGGAAACAAGATACATACATAAGTTTATCATTACAACATGAAGGGAAACAAAAAACACTATTTTAAATCCACTAGAAACGTCTCGTCTGCTAGATTATACTTGTAAGTCATTCACAAATTACTTCTTCATATCCTGAGAAAATGAAACATAAGAAAGGGGTGAGCTCAAACGCTCAGTAAGAGTAAGAAATACAGCGGAAGATAATATAAACATTAGACATGGTGAACAATTGAAAACACATGCCTTTAATAATAAACTTGAAACATATTATGGCAGAAATATGAGCTAAACAAATAATGCCACAATTAAACATAATTATGGGTATTCTACTAGTTGAATAACCACATGAAACATGAGACCATAAATATAATCATAGAGGTATCTTGGGGCATTACTTACATAATCTTGTAACCATCTTGGCTACCTTAAAAATGGAAACCCTCACGGCTACCTTACTTTGTGTAACCATCACAGTTACACTTGGAGTAACCATACGGCCGACCTCCAACTTACTCATACCCAATGCATTGGAGGGAAATATAGGTCCCACCCTTCATTATAAACAATTCCCAATAACCAAAACATAATCATACAACATAAACAATAGCATAAAAACATTTCCTTTGAATCTTATAAAACAGAATTTTAAAAGAGGATTTTAGAAGAAAAGTCCCTTATAAACATCATATACTTGAAGTGAGGCTTAATAGAGTGGATGTAATATGTTTATACTCTGTAAATACACATAATGAAACATAATATAAACAAAACCCATCACACAAACAATTTAAATAGCACATAAATTATAAAGTAGAATGTTAACCCAAAGAATGGAAATCAGGTTAAGAATTCCCTTACAACAATGTGATCGGTCGAATCATATGACCAGAACGTAATAAATATAAATTAGATCATTGAATAACATGAACATAAAGAGAATCATGTTATTATATATATCAAATTACATTACACACATTCCACATACAAGAAATAAGCGGCGAACGACTAAAATCTCACAAAAATGAAAGTGAGACGAGGAACCCCTTACAACTTTGTAATCAATTGATTTGTATGACCCAAAATTAATGATTGTCAAATGATAAATTGAATATCATAAAAATAAAGATATTCATGATATGAGACAATAATGGGCAGTATACATACACCATACAAAGTAAAAATAGTGATTACGGAATATCTCACAAAAATGGAAGTGAGATGAAGAAACCCTTACCTTAATCTTGTCTTACTTCAAACTTGTTAAAACCTCCTGTATAATGGTTAAACGAATGTTATTATATTTTAAAGAAACATGTTTATGTTTATAACATCTTATATGGTCATTTCATAACCTCATTTCACCCCTTATTTGTTAGTATTTTGTTCCTTGCATTATTTTGGGTGAGTTCTTTTGTGATTTTCACGATCGGTTCATGATGAATCATTCTTGTTGATTGGAAGTGAAACTCCAGAATTGGAAAGGAGTAGTATGTACATATTTCCAATACCATAAATTTTACCATTTATCACTTTGATTCTTTATATGATGATGATTTATAAGTTAAAACATTAATTATGTTCATTTAGATCATTTAAGTGGTTCTTTGATAATTACAACTTCATTTAGTCTTATAAATTTGAATCATGAGTACAAAAGAATTCCAGAACCTTATATGAGTCATAAAACATATATTATAACCTGGTTCAACCATATAAATGGTTTCATGACCAGACTTGAAAGAATTAATGGAAATTGAAAATACATCATCCACGATATCGGCAATTCGACACAAATGGACAATGTTTTTTGATTCTTTAAATAAGTGAGAGAGGAGAGGAATAATGATTTGTAATTTTCCATAAACATGAAAACATCCAGAATATACATGATTCTGGAGATTTCATGCCTCTTGGATAAGAGGGGGTGAAGAAAGAAGAGAAAGGAATCATGAAATGAAGAAAACATGAGAAATTTCTTACAAAAATTTGGCAGTCTAACGGCGTCTCCTAAAATTTCATAAAAACAAGATTGATGAGAGGAATGGAATATCTCATCATCATACAAACTTTGGACAGTAAGAGTAAATATTTAATGAAATATCCAAACAAAAGACAAAGGGAAAGGAAGAGAATAACATAAAATGGAAGAAAAGAATGAAAATGAAAGAGGATGTTTACCTCTTGATCTCTTCTCCTTGAGATCCTCCTTAAGGGCTTTGGTCTTGGTCTTTTGGTGAGACTAGCAGCTCTAGGAAGTGGGGAAGAATATTGGGGAGGTAATTTGGCAGAATTTAGACAATGCTCAAGGCTTGAGAGGTGTGGGAGGAAGAGGGGAGTGAGGGTGGTATTTATAGTGGAGGAGGGGAGGTTTTTTGGATTATTTTAATCATTATTATAATATTTTTATCAAGACTATGAATAATCTCAAAACAAGTGGCCCTAAATAGTGATAATATCATGTAATTTCGAAGCAAGTGGCCTTGCATCACTTATGATGTCATAAATAGTGCATATTTACTAATAAATTGATTATACGGTATTTTATCGTATTTCACTATTCACTGAAAATTCCAGAGTTTCAGAAAAATACCAAAAATTTACCCCTACCATTTTTCGACGTGTAGAATTCAAAAGTGAAATCCATTTTTCAAAAATAATTTTCTAAATATTATTAATTTAATTTCTAAATAAGGTCACAGTTAATTCAAAAAATAACAATATTTAAGTGCAACTAGTTTTATGTGACGTTGGAAAATTAATTAAGATCCCATTATCCTATTGCCTTGGTAAAATAAAATAATAATAATATTTACTATTCATGAGGTCATATTACTATTCATTTTACTATTCATATTACTATTCATAAGGGTATGTTACTATTAACCAAAAAAACAAGTTTGTTCTATCAGACTCCAAATGACTTACTAAGCACAACTCTAGATGAACATTTCTTGAAATTCAAAACATAGAAGAGGATAGATTATAAAATTTAATTCTATATTTATTTCCAAAACCATGGGGTGTTACAAACCTCCAACCAAAAAAACAACACAGAAAAAAAACAAAAATGCCTTATTTCCCTACACAAAGGTTAGACCTATGTAGGAAGTTTCTTCATAAGATCCATATATGGGTTAATTACTACCCCTATAGGATAAGTAAGTAGCACCTGGATCATCAATCTTAGACCTGGCTATAGAAATGTATTGAATGAAAATTCCCTCATCATTATTCATGATACCCCTATGTGGCAGAGTAATCCCTTTCTGACCCTTGTTTCTCACACTGAGTATTGCTCACATGGGCTTAGGTGTCTCGACAGAGGATTCCTCATAGGATTACCAACTCACTACTGGAAAATGTCCTTACCTCAAGACATAAAACTTTAGGGTACCCCAAGAACTATGTGTGGCCTGATTCCTGCTCTCTCATGATATGTAGTGAAACCTGGATCCTTCGTCCTTGTCTAGCCTCCACCTAGAAAACCCCTCTTCCTTGCATATGGATTGTACATATGATGGGAATATCCATCAATAACTATGCACAACTTGATTATTTCCCTCATAGGTTACGTAGAGACACATTAAGCATAATACTTAGTCTAACCACCACATGATACAAATTCCCGCCTCTCTATGCACAGGTTAGACTGGTATGGAGAGTTTTCAAGAACTACATATGGATTGATTTATTCCCTCATAGGGTATGTAGTGATGCCCGGATCCTTCATCCTAGTCTAGCCACCATTCAAAAAAAACTTATCCTTTCCTTTGAATGTGTTAGAATGACATAAGAATCATGTTTTCATAACTATGTGGACTTTGATTCCCAACTAACTGGGATACATAAAAAACCTCCACGAGGTTCAAGCTTGGAACTTCACTCACTTCATTCTTTTCACATTAGTTCAATCTTATCCACACCATATTAAATTAAACTACATAGGATACCAGAACTATATGTGTCTTGATTCCCATTCATCAATGGGACATATAGTGGCACTTGGGCCTCCCCAGGTCCAGCCTCCATGAAAACAATGCCTCCCCAGGCATATAGGATAGACTTGCAAATAGAAATTCATGAGTCCTAATGACAGAGATGTTAAACTACATGACCAAATAATTCCCAAACACATGATATTAAACTATATGGAAGCTCATGAACTACAAGTGGCTTGATTCTCGACATGATGAGATACATAGTGACACTTGGAATTTCCCGGGTCTAGCCACAAAAATTCACGAATCTCCTACATGTGAAATAAAAACAGGGGCATGGGATTTAAAATATGGACTCTAACATCTATAAAGTGTCAAAAGACCATGATTCCCTATACATAGGAATCAGATCTATGTATGGGATCTCTTACCTTTGAATTAATCATGGTTTGGATATTTCTCATGTGCCCATACATCACATTTTCATCCATAAAACTTCATGCCCTGGGAAATATCAAATCACTATAATCACACAAGGCTATCAGAAATGGATGGATAGTGTCTTACAGACACCTTTACTTGACTATGAACAAAATTCCCTAGTGTCTCTGCATATGTTTCCCACAAAATGGTCTATCGACCAAAGGAAAATTCATACTTCGGAGAGGCCTTTCCTACTTCCATAAAACCATTGGAACCTAAGCCTTGAATCATCCCTTCTGACTCGAGGGATCTCTTAATAATGGTTTATACCTTCCTCCCCTATTCACATCTGTGGTGTACCAAAAATATCACAACATGATTGTCTCATATTTAGGAATTATTCCATTGATATTAAATCCTTGAAACATGATGATTAAATTGTGTGGAAGGCATCCTGATCGCATGATAATAAACTATATGATGAATTCATCCATTCTCCATGATGTTAAAATACTTAGAATCTACATCCTCACTGCATGATGTTAAACTACATGGCCAAACAATTCTCTTTTCCTTGATCCTACCATCCATAGTTGTTTGAGTGAAAACCTTTCCACCCCTTATTTCTCACATCGATCATAGCTCATGTGGGCTTACAAATTTTGATAGGGGAGTCCCCACAGAGGCACGTTGATTCAATATACAATGAATAACCCTACTATCATGACTTTAAAAAGAATATTAGTGTATTCCACTCCATATTGAGAAACCTAAAGATTTAATTTTATGAAATTAAACTACAAGATACCCCAAATATTGAAAAAAATACCCTCCCCCTGCCTACAAATTATATCTTGTTAGGGTGTGCAATCTATGGGTGCCAGGATCTCAAAACCTAGACCCAAACAAACCAATGGAATCAAAAGACCTCACCCCATATATGATTTAGATATATGTTGAGGAGATCCCAAATATATGGGTAAAACATGACCTGAATGCTTCTACTGTATCCAGGAACACTCCACCCATTTCTCAAACTCTGTTCTCCGAGTGATCTGGGATCTTTATAATCATCCACAACCATCAGAAATGGATGTCCAATGTTCTGTAGATACCTTTTCTTGACTAATCACACAATTACCCAATGGATCTGTATATGATTCCCACAAAATGGCTATTCAATTAAGGGAAAATTTTTCATCAAGAGAGGACTTTTACTACTTTCGTACACCAAATGGCTTCTAAGCCCCTTATCATCACTTCTGATCTAAGAACCCTCAAAAAAATTGTTTACACTTTCTTTCCTACTAACGTCTTGGACATGTCAGAACATCCTAGCCTAATTATCCTCCAGATAGATGAGAATTATATATCAACTTCATAATCACATGAAATTTAAACTAAATGATACTCGATACATGATATTCACCCTTAGACCAGGTAATGTCAAAGGGTGTTTCCCCTCATGACCCTGCACAAGAAATGAATATTCATAGGAATGTTTGACACAATCCCCAACTGATTGGAAAAACTGTATAAAAAAATACCCCATCTATATGTGTGAATCAAATCTACATAAGAATGAGCCTTAAAATAACTACGTACAACTTGATTCCTATCATCCTAGGATATGTAGTGACATCTGAATCTCATATGTTGGATCCATCTACTAAAAAAAATGTCCTCTCTCTACTTGGGAAATGGTCATACCTATGTAAAGAAACAAATCATATTAATAGGATAAAAATGTATCCACTTATTCCTGGTATTCCTAGTAAAGTTCAACCTGAAATTCCCCCTTTTCATGACCATGCACTCCTCTTTACACACCATAATCTATGTCCATAAGGGTCTGAATCCCCATAACCATCCATTTCCATCATAAATGGATGACTAGTGTCTTGAGGACACCTTTGTTTAACTATACACACAATGCCCTAGTGACTCTTCATATGTCACCCACAAGAATGGCATGTCAAAAAAAGGAAAATTCATCCTCAAAGAGAGGCTTTTCCTATCTCCATACACCTCTATGAAATCTAAGTCTCACCTCATTCCACAGTTTCAGGAAGCCCCTAGATTATAGTTTAAATCTTTCTACCCTCATTATTGGAAGTGATAGAACATTACTAGCTGAACTTTCATGAAAAAGGAAAATTGTGTCCCCCATTTGGTTAGCGTAAAAAATGAATAATTTAAATAATAAGTCTCAAAAGTCCTGATTGTATGATTTTAAAATAAACTATGGACTATCCCTCCTTTGAACATATGAAATTCATGCAAGTGCAGTTTCTAAACAAGAGAAATATGAATTCCCATGTACTTTCAGAAATTGTTTCCTTAACTTGCCACACACTACTACCCTCAACAGAAAAACAAATCAAAAATTCTAAACAAATGTATTGGCTATCAGAAATGGATGGTCGGTGTCCCGTGACACCTATGTTTGACTATGTTCACAATACCCCGGTGGCTCTGCATATATTACTCACAACAATGGCCTGTCAACCAAGGGAAAATTCATCCTTAGGAGAGGCCTTTTCCTACATTCATATTCCCCATGGCTTCTATTACCCATTTCATGTCCCATATCTATAAATCACAACTAGGGTAAAGAAAAATCCCTCATCCGTGTCTAAAAAATGTCGGGGCATTCTTGTTTAATGAGTCCTAAATTGGAGCCTTTACCCCGTAAGTCATTAGCAAAGTTTTTTAACCTTAAAAATCAGTAATGATAGTCTAGTTGGTATGACTATAAAATGATAATGAAAAAGACACAACAATTTCATGGGTGAAACCCCATAAAGGGAACCCTAGACAAAAGATGATTACCACTACAACAAATGCCGATCCTAGCGGCGGTTTAAACCGCCGCTATATTGTGTGGCGGCGGTTTACAAAAACCGCCGCTAAGTTTGGCGTCGGCAATCTATTAGCGGCGGTTTTTTCGATTCCGCGGCGGTTTTAGAAATGTGTCGTATGTCCGTCATTGAGCGGCGGTTATATGGGTATCTTATTTAGCGGCGGTTTTAACCGCCGCTAAATTCAGGCGTTTGATGCGCCTATTCTGCGGCGGTGAATACCGCCGCTAAATATCAACATAATATATTTAGCGGCGGTTAAAACCGCCGCTAACTGATTCCCGGTTATTTAGCGGCGGTTAAAACCGCCGCTAAATGCTCACAGGTATGGCATTTAGCGGTGGTTAAAACCGCCGCTAAACGTTGAACTGGAAAAAAAAATATGTTGCATCTGCTCCACCACTGCCCTAAATTTTCCAAAACCACTGCCACATCTCACCCATCAGCCCCACATAATATCACATCCACACATATTTGTAATGTACAACAGCTTACAACATTATTACATCATTACCATTTCATATTCCATCACTAAAAGAATACTACCACAAACCACTACACACAAAAACAAACATCCTCATAATAGTGACCATAACATCTCTTACCATAATAAAAACCAACATTAAAAACACCATCCCTCATAGACAAAACCACACCATAACAAGAAACATGTATCTCACTATGAGAACCAAAATCCAATAAAACAAGTAGGGAATCTATGAGAAAACCCATGAATGTTTCAATGTGAAATGACTCATAAAACCATATTGAAATATCCAAAATCCAATAAAACAAGTAGGTGGGTTTTATTAAAATTGGATATATTACCTAGGATACCACTAAAACAGTTATCATCCTCATGTTCCAATGAATATAAATGGTTCCAAAATAGAACCCTTGTGGGAAACCTCTCAAGGATAATATAATAATTTGATCAAAACTAATCATTAAATAAATAAACACATAACCATGTGTCATAACCAACCAATTAAAGGGACCATATTCATATTATGACAAACAATAAAATAGATTTACACAGTTACATTGAAAAAAATGAATGAATTAAAACACTTGACATTATTCATTCATCTTTGAATATGTACCAAAAAATATCTCCTCCAAACCACTATTCCACCATAGAAAATGATAAAATGGATTAACATTCCCATGAAGAGTAATCTAAAAATGATCCATGATTTCCATTGGGTTCACCAAATCATTACTTCATCCTCATCATCCAACTCTCTATATTTGAATATATGGGATGAATCATGATTATTTCAGTAATGTTGGGATACATTGATGATATTGTGAATTATTTTTATCAGTGGTTAGAGCTCCAACTGATATAACACCTCACCAATGTTCACCAAAACCTAAAAAATCCAGAACAACCTAGGAGAATCCACACTCCCTCACACAAAATATGCCTACCCCATCATGGAAACAACCTCAAGAACACAAGATCTTTGAAATATAACTACATGGGTCTACATCTATATTATACAGTGGTATTGAAATGATCCTGGCCAAATTAGATTTTTTTATTAATCCATTTTAAGGAAAATGGAAAAAACCAGAGTACACTACAGGAGCACTACGTGCTGAAAGAGCTTACAAAGTAGTGAAACACAAGGCTTAAGTTACTTGACTCTGCTGCTCTAAAGAGCTCCCAGTGTAGCATACCAACCTGGATGTCAGGATCCTCTCTGATGAGCTCTTCAAAGTAGGAAATCATCCTCTCCATCGTCTGAATAAATTCCTCTGAGTTGATTTTTCCCTTATTGAACCCGCGGGCTAGAATTCTATCTTGTTTATCTAACCACACTTCTTGCTCCTCTGTGGCATCAACTTGCAGCCTTCGTGCGTAAATTCTGTTGAGCTCCTCTTCTGAAACATTAGGATGAATGGCTTGTTCAATCATATCTTCCTTGGAGTGCAGGATGAGTTTCAAGCACTCTCCATTCTCTTCTTCTTTGTCACATATAGGCTTGTTTGTTCCTTCTTTTTCCCCCTCCTGAAGGGTTGTGCTTACTTTGATCTTTCCCTTCTTGGCCGACCTAGTCTCCATTGGTTTTGGAAGATGAGAATAATCCTTGCGACTCTTAGTCTTTTTCCCCTGGACCACAATACATTTTCCAGAATCTCTAGCGACTTTTTTCCCCTTCTTCCGCCGAGGGCTATGAGGGCCTTTCCCTTTACATCGATCCATGCTGTCCATTGAAGGTGTACTATAACTGTCATCACCTGAAAAATCATCCTCCGGAGACAATATAGGATCCTGAACTTCCAATCCAACAAAGCGGTTCCCCAACGATAACTGCATGCCTTCGCAGAGAGGGCTCGGCTTGAAAAGTGAATGCTCCAGATCTACCTTCTTCTTCATGACCTTATCTTTCCCCCCAATCCCAACCTTCGGATGATCCCCAAGGGTGTTAGGATCTAGTGCCTTCAAGATATTGGCATTGGAAAACTTCTCCTGTTCTCTGGAAGAAGTAACAGCAGCCAAGAACGACTTCCCCGGAACCAAGGCCGATCCCATGGGTTGGTCATTTCCCCGACCCATGAATTGCAGATGATGGTTGTCACCCCGACCTCTCCCAGGAGAGCTTCCAGCCCCATGAGCCTCACTGCCTTCACCTTCCTCGGCTTGGCTGGGTAATACAGGATGAAGCCCCACATCCACAACGGACCTCTCCACACCATCGCCCCTAACACCCAGATCATGCCTCAATCTAGAAAAAACATCTGCAACCCTCGGGCCAACCTCCTTGAGTTGCCCAGGTTTCTCAATCCTGACAGGACTCAAGAGAACCCCCATCGCCCCTGGATCCTCCCCGCGCGCCACACCAATCGCACCCGGATCCACTCTTGCGCATGACTGATCCTATGCCTCTAGAGCCACCAACACCTTCGAGGGCCTGTCAAAACTCCCGCGGCGACATCCTTAAACGTCATGGCCGATCTTGCTGCAATCGGTACAGAACGCGGGCCAAGAATCAAACACCACCCGCTGCTTCCATCTCAGTTCTTCTCCAACCAAGATCCATAGCCACTCAGTTGGGGGTTTCGAAATATCAACTTCAACGCAAACACGGGGCATAATAGGGTGACATACCGCTGAGGTTCGATGATCAGAACAGAGATACCAGCCGATCAAGTTCCCAAGCATACAAATAATAGAGGGATTCTGGAAAGGAAGAGGCAAATCGGGAAAGCTAACCCAAATCGTGGCCGACGGCGGATCGCGGTTCAAGTTGAAGTCGAACGACCATCGTAGAAGGAAGAAGCCGCATCCATCAAACACTCGCGGCGAGCTCGACCAGGCGACGACCAAGTCCTCAGATTCAAAACGAATCATCAATTGACGCTGGTCGAGCAAACACACCACCGCTCAATTTTGTAAACCCCAAGAACCAAAGACGAAGCGGTCGAAGGCATCTACCGAGGGACGACGACCTCTAAAACGATCCACTAGCGTTGATCTGTGCAGATCCGACGCCGCGTTGAATTCCTTGAGCAAAATCGCGAGCTGAGGAGAGCCTTAGTGGAGGTCAGGGACCTTAGGGCTAAGCGAAATGGCCGGAAAGGGGGGGAGAAAAGCTGGGTTGGTGAAAGGGATGAATGGCCGAAGCACCGTGGGAGGAATCCCCCCTCCCCCCGCCGGGGAGGAGGGGGCCGGATCTACAGTCATCGTCGAGCTAGGGCATCTTCACAGATGCGAGAGCGAAAACGCGATTCTCTTGGGGATGAATCCTCATCACAATGTAGCTGGAAACCTTGAAATGATCCTGATCTTCTTTTATAGTTTCTATAACTATTAGGATATTTTAAGTCATGCATTTCACCACACTAGAAAAATATTTTTTTATTCCCTTACATAGACACATCACAATGTAAAAGTATACAACATCCAACACAACTCATAGAATATATACACAAAAACAGATGAATGATGTATATTTTTATCGGAAAACAAAAAAAATTGGTGTTTTATTCACCCATAATGCAACTAGGTCAAAATTAATGTTCCCAAAAAATCCCACAACTTATTGAAATTCAATTCCAGATTTCCATCGATTAGGGGATTGAAAGTCATTTTAAAGAGAGTTTAGGTAATGGAGGGATTCCATATTCCTCCCAATAATGATGATATGAAATAGGAATTACATTCTAAACAATTAATTATGGTATCATGGGGAGTCCTAAAACCTCATCCATGTACAATCATTCTTAATAATGTATTTAACTGGACTCCTTGATTTCTATATAATGTTATGAAATCATTATTCAATATATGATCACATATCCTCCCTAATATTGGGGATACATTGTGACCATCACAATTTTGACTTCCACCCACTTCCAATTGGTATATAATGATTTCATGAATGTACACATCTAAGAACTAGTATATGAATTCATAGATCATATATATTGTGAGCCCCATTTATATATCTTCTTCTATTATAACACTGAATGATATAACCACAAACCAGATGTATTCAAACCTATGAGGGAAGGATGTATTCAAGATAACCTCATCATTCAACCACCTCGGGTGATTTTTAGACCATATATCAATCATAAAAAACCTATCAGATTCCTTTAAATGGTGTAATATATCATCTACAATTAAAATGGGTAATAATTCTTGATTTTATGATAATTAAACATTAATTACTCCAAACATAGTCTCAGAATACCATCTTAATACATAGAGAACAACACTAGAGTGCTAAAAAGAAATAATTTTCAGCAAATGAAATGCTTTTACTACAAACCAACTGTTATCATACTTGTTCAACACATCAAAAATACTACTACTCATCATCTGATGCTGCATCGTCACCCTCTCCACCTTCATCTCCACCACCTGCTGCCACCTGTAAGAACATTATATTGAAAATTAAATATTGTTGCATATTTATAATAAAAATTAAAACCAATAAAAGTTTGCAAACTAAATGATTTTCATTTTTTTGTGATTTACCTGCTCACCACTACCCGATGCACTACCACCGGGGGCATATCTGCTCATATGCTGACGTATTTCAAGCAACTCTTTCTGCAAATCAGATATCTGATTCCCCTGCTGGTGAACTGTGTTTCGTAGAGCAGACATCTCCCTCTGAGCATCTTCAGGTATGAAATGACTATAACCAGGAGTAGATGAGGCCGAAATCCCTGATGGCATGCGAAAGACCTCAGATGGTACGGGTCCCAAACCCATCCCGCGCACTCTACCAGGATGCTCCTTCCCAAGGACTTGACCAACCGGGTCATCCTGGGAGACTGAGTAGGATTGCCCAGGATTGGCATCCCATTTTTCTTTAATTTTTACCTATAAATCAAATATCAATATATATTAACACAGTAAAAACTGATATTAAGTTATTATAATAAATAATTGACTTCATACCCCAACTTCTCTGGCAGGTTCATTAACAAAACTTCCATCTGTTTTTTTATGAACATCCAGCCACAGTTCTGTTCGGGATGCTTCATGCCCTAAACTCTGTGACTGCATTAAACAAAGATAAATCATCAATCAAATATGTTAAATAGATAATATTATCTTATAAATATTTAAACTAATTAAAATATTACCAATGACATTCGGCTTCTTGAAAAGCTTTTTGAACCCGCAGTGTGCGGGATTACCTGCTTCGCCCGGTTTGAAGCATTCTTTCTTGAGAGATCCTGAAATAAATAAAATTCAATTTAATAGTATTGTATTCAATGTCTATCTCCTCTTCATGTACATTTATAAATGTAAAATGAGGATAATATAATAATATATATTTCAATACCATCCGCTTCTCATCACGATGTCTATCGACAAAAACCTTCCACTGTTCTTTCGGTACCCCACTGGGTATCTTCTCATACATCTGCTGCACGGTCAACGAAGAATCGTTGACATCACACCACAACCTCCATTTGAAATCTTTCCATTTTTTTCCAAGATTTTTCAATGTCCACTTCCGTGCTATCACATCAGCAACGGTAAAGTGGAAGAACATCTGTATACAGAAATTCATTTTGAATATATTAGTAAAATGACATTCAATTAAACCATAAAGTAATAAAATTACCTTTATTTGAGAATCATAAACTTCATTTTTCCAGTTTGGAGGCATATGCCTCCAATCATCATACGAAATAGGCAGGGAAACGGGCTCCGCTGCCAGCTGACCTATAATCTGACCAAGTAAACCTGCGGCGTCACCCGTCGGGACCCCATAAGAATCAAATGGCACCACTATCTTCTTGCCATGCATGTTCCAAACATCAGAACTTTTTATGTCTCTTTCCACGGTTTCACTGTCTTCATCTGCAATGAGCAAACAATTACTATAAACAAAATGCAATAAATTTATTTAATTAAAATTTGTACCTATGACTGCGACCCTCCAGAATGTCCGTGATGATCTGGAGGGGGCGTGTCGCTGCCCCGCTGCTGAAGCTCCTGTAGGGGGAGGCGATGACTCATCCTCTAATGAGGCATCCACTGATGGTGTCAGAGATGGTGTAGGGGGAGATGATGCTGTGGGGATAGACGGATCATCATCTGTCGCAGAAGAAGAAGGAATAGTGTACCGCTTCTTCCTTGGCATTCCTGTCATTTAATCAAATAAAATTAAGTTCAGAATATATATTTCAAAAAATTTATGCAGAAAAAAAATTAAAAATGATAATAGATGCCCAGTATTAACAAACAAAATATATATAACAATGATAATGAATGACTAAAGAAATGAAACAAGTAGTTGCTGAATGAATAAATAATTGTACATACAATCATTTTCCCCTTCAATCATGTCGGTTTCCTGCTCCATTGCTTCATCCACTTCATTCATCCTTGCTAGACCAATATTTTCAATATCATGATGGACAAATAATTCTGCTTCCTGTTGTTGATGAAATTCAATTGCAGAGGTCAAATCTTCCACTTCATCACCCATATCATACAAATCTCTTTGTATTACGTGAGTAACTACACTCCACCCTTCATCCACAACATCATTCACATAATATACCATTTTTTCCTGCGATGCTAAGATATATGGATCATGCAGTTCACGATCACCAACATCCATCAAGCGAGAGAAGTTTACAGAAGTAAATTGCAAGGAATCTCTTTTAACACCTCTGATAAAATCGACCCATTTTCATTTGAATAAAACAACAGAAAAATGCCCGTGGTAGTTTAATTCAATAATATCATGCAGCTTTCCATAGTATTCCACTTCAGCAAATGTAAAAATACCACTATTCTGTGTTTTCAAACCCACTTCTCGATCGACTGTACGAAATCTAAAACCATTCACATTATAAGCGTTGAACTTTCTAACTTGTTTTATAGGACCTCTAGCAAGAAACTTCAAATCTTCTGAAAAGTCAGCTCGAGTATCAGTATTCATGATCTGAAAAAAAAAATATAATTTAATAGATTTGCAAATTGTATGTGTCAAAGTAATATTCGTATTTATTGCAATATTTATAAACTTACACGTCGTGCAAACCATTCTACCAGCTCTTTATTCACAGCTTTAGTTATATCTTTTTCATTTCGTGTTCGGCTTCTCATTCGTCTCTTTGTTTGTATCCTCAACTCTTCAATAAATGGATCTGCAATTTCACTATTCAGCAGCACATATCTATGTGCCTGTAATAATTCCAATTCTGTTAGTGTCGCGTATGAGGTCCTCCCAACTGATCGGCCAATAGCATGAAATATTTTTGATTTCTGATGCATTTGAGATTGAGTTGATGTGTCGTCAACACGTCCAACTCGAGTAAATCTTGTCTCAATATCATCCAAATATCTGGAACAAAAGGTGAGACACTCCTCGGCCAAATAGCCTTCAGCAATAGAGCCTTCTGGTTGAGCTTTATTTCTCACGTATGCTTTCAAATGCCCAAGATATCTGTGAAAAAAAATAATAATATTATGCATTTATTTAAATGCCAAAAAATGTTTACTTAACTGGAAACATATAAATAAAATACCTCTCAATTGGATACATCCATTGATAATGAACGGGGCCTCCTAATTTAGCTTCGTCAACCAAATGCATAGTTAAATGCATCATGACAGTAAAAAACGATGGAGGGAAGATCATCTCCATTGCACAAAGGGTCAATAAAAACCTCTCCTGTAGGTTGTCAAGCTGAAATGGATGTAGAGCTTTCTCACATAACTGTCTGAAAAATGTGCAGAAATGGAGTACAACAGCAGTAACTTTTTCAGGTAATAATGTACGCAATGCCAATGGTAGTAACTGTTGTAACAAAACATGTGAATCGTGACTTTTCAATCCATATAACTTACGATTATTCAAGTCAACACACCTCGAGATGTTACTCGAATACCCATCAGATACCTTCACATTCTTTAAAATTTGAAGGAACATATCTTTATCCCTATTTTTCAATGAAAAAATGGCCGGAGCATACTTTTCATTCTCATCTAGCCAGAGATCACGTTTTATGTTCATTACTTGTAAGTCTTTGCGAGCATTGAGATGATCCTTCGACTTTCCATGCTCATTAAGTAATGTGAAAATCAAATTATCACATACATTCTTCTCAATATGCATCACATCAAGATTGTGGCGCAAAGAATTAAATTCCCAATACGAAAGTTTGAAGAATATACTTTTTTTCTTCCATTGTTGCGTTCTGATTTCACTTGACGATGCACTTCGCACTCGTTTTCCGCTATCATTCAAATGATGAACCTTCCCAAATTCTGTTTTAACATTTTCAAGCTGTGTCAATATTTCAGAACCGGTTAACAACTTTGGAGGTGGTCTACGATCAATGCAACCATTAAATTTTGATTTTTTCAGCTGAAATCTATGAGATGCATCAAGAAATCTTCGATGGCACAAGAAGCACCATTTTCTACTGTGAGGTAGCCGTTTGGGCTCGAAATCAAAGTTACAAATGGGACAAGCCAAACCCGTATAAGTGTTCCAACCAGATAAATTCCCAAGCCCAGGGAAGTCACTAATGGTCCACATTAAAGCAGCATGCATTTTAAACATTGTTTTAGAAGAAACATCAAATGTCTCAACACCGTTGCTCCATAACTCCTGCAATTCTTCAATCAAAGGCTGCAGGTATACATCAATATTATTTCCAGGCATTTGTTTTCCAGGAATAATCATCGAAATGATAAAAGATGTTTGTTGCATACACATCCACGGAGGCAGATTATAAGGGATCAAAACAACTGGCCAAATGCTATAACTCGTACTCAAAGTCCCAAATGGGTTGAATCCATCGGCAGCCAATCCCAATCGAACATTCCTAGGATCAGCTGAGAAATCTGGATGTAATGAATCAAATGTCTTCCACGATTGGGAATCCCGTGGATGTCTCATTAACCCATCATTTTTATTATCTACAGCATGCCACTTCATGTGTTCGGCGGTTTTTGATGACATGAATAATCTTTGCAATCGAGGCTTCAAAGGAAAGTAACGCAAAACTTTTGCAGGTGTGTTCCTTTTCTTCTTCTCCGTGAAATTATGTTCAGTCATGCTTCCAACATCACCCTTTGACTGCCATCTAGAAGAAGAACATTTCTTACAATTCTGTCTACTTAAATCCTCTCCCCAGTAAAGCATACAATCATTGGGACACGCATGTATTTTTGTATAATTCAGACCAAGCTTGTTAACAACTTTTTTCATATCATAAAACGATTCTGGGATTTTTGCTTCAGGAAATGCATCACGAATCAATTCCAATAACATGGACATTGCCTTATTTGCAATTCCACATAGACATTTGATATGGTACAACTTCAGTAGAAATGAAATCTTTGAATATTTCAAACACCCACTATACAACTCTTGATTTCCATCGTCAACTAAATCATGAAATGCATTTTCCTCACTGAAGTTTTCCCTTACATTTGGCTCTACAGAATCAAGAGGATCCAATGATATGTTACAATCTTGATCTGCTTGTGTTACAGTCTCAGAAACATCACTTGTCACGTTGCAATTTGTAGCACCCTCTTCTGGTTGTTCTGATATGTTTTGATGCTCATAGTGGTGTCTTGCAGTGCCGAATGCATCATTTATGAGGTTTTGCATTTCATTTTCCATTGTCGAAGAACTTGGGACCTCATTCTATGGATTAACATCAGTCCTCAATCTTTCTGTATTGTTTGATTCTCCATGCCAAATCCAACACAAATATTGCTCAGGGAATTGCTTCAGTATTAAATGTTCATAAACTTCATCTCTCTTCAACCATGTTCTAAATTTACATTTAGGACATGGACATCTTATTCTCCCTTCAACGGATCGATTAGAAATTGCAAAATCTAAAAACCCATTCAAACCCTTAACATATTGAGATGTGTTCCTCGGTAATGTGATCCAGCTTTTATCCATGTATATCACAATGTGCCTACACAAAATATACGATAGTGTAAGATTACAGAAACATAATATAATAAAGATGAACCATTGACCATAAAGTATGCATAATATAATAAAGATGATTCATTGACCACATTTACCATTTCAGACCAACTGAACAAGTCTGGTCCATAGGAGACAGCGTCAACACCTCATTTAGGAGCAATAAGAATATCGGGATACACACTTATCATAACACCATCGATCACACATTTATGTTGCCTCAAACCACACCCCTTTGATGTGTGATCGAAACTGATCATAATGCATTTTAAATCAAGTTAACTACATTCACTGAAACCATTTTCACAATGGGTAATGTTTGTTTTATTGTTCTAGGGAAATCTAAATGGCCACATTTAAGTAAAATTTAGAATATAATTCATTTAATCATGAGCCCATATAATGTGATCCATAAAAAGGATCCTATTTATCTTTCTAGGATAACAAAAAATACACATCATTGTAAGCGTCCATCAAAGGTGATCCATATGATGAAGCCTTTGTATCACTTTCGGCATGGTGTAAAGCCTGAACTTTTGAGATCTTCCCATGTATATCATGTAGGGGTCTGATTGTCTCTTGTGGAATGGTATAAAAATCTATCCCTAAAGAAGGTCACTCATCCAGAGAATCAGGATCACTCCTTGGTAGATATGTAATATGCCTCATTTTCTAGTATAGGGCATTTTATAAAAGAATCAAAGTATCACTATTGGGGTATTCATAAAACAAGTAACCTATGAGTCCATTCATGGAGTTCAATATATGGAACCAAAGTATATCTCAAGGAATACATAACTAATTTGATAATTTAATTCCAACAAATATAAGAATTGTCATGTTTAAAAGCATTCCACATCACAAGTCATGCATATGTTAGATGCCCATTTCCATGTTACTTTTCAATTATAAAATAATAAGGTCAATGTACTTAAGTATTTCAATTATAATAATTTGAATAATATTAATAATAGTGAATGGAAATTAAATTTCCATTCCAATATCATTCCACTTGCCTATATTTCCATTCCAATATCATTCCACTTGCCTATATTTCCATGTACATAATAAAGTATTAGGGTCCAGGTGAACATTCACAAATAGTAAACACACTATATGAACATTGTATAATTTAGGCCATGCTATCATTCGTGACACAAAAAATTATTTAGTTCTTTCAATAAAAGGTATTAAAACCCCACTTAATTGATTGTTTGGTCATTATGGAATAACATATTGGAGTGATATTCCCATTAAAATTTCATTAATCAGCATGTTTTCATTTTATAAGATAGCACACCTCCGCATGATTTTTTTTAGAAAATAATTGGTTACATAAAAGAATTCAAGGAATGCACACTTAAGTTGTGGTAAAAATTTGAGGCCTAAAACCATCAATGATTCTAATTTAATATACAATGGACAATGAAATTAGGGAATTAGATTCATTATATTATACTATAATAGACATAAACCTCAAAAAATGAATTTTTATGTGTTCAATGGTTTTTATTTACATTATGAATCTCAATTTAGGATACGTATTTCCTGCCAAATTAAATGATAAAAAACTCTTGAAAATTTTGAACTAGTAAAAAACACAGGATGGTACAATCTCTCCGCCTTAAAAATTATGGTCCCTGAGAATCCTTGAGGAATAGATGGAAAAAAAATCCTACATACTTATGTGATAAATATTTATTCAAATAGGCATGTTGTACATCCAGATGCACAACCCTCCACAAAGAATACCCTAGGCATACGATACATGAGAAATTAAAAATCAATAAAAATCTCGTATTCCTAACTGAAACATAGAGACTATGCATTACCAATTATTTAAAACGGAAGATTTGATCATTTAATACTATCATTAATAATTCAACCTTTGTTTCTTCTTAACATAAGAACAAGTATTTAAATTCCAATTCTGATTCACAGTATCTCTACTATTAGAACATTCTAATGAACAAACCCTTTTAGAATTACAAATATGCCTTTGGCATGGTTATATAAAATATGTAATGGTCTATTTCAAATCAACCTCATTTAGATTTGTTAATACTACTTTTTATAAAAAAACATGGTTGATTCACACTCTACTCACCTCAACTTAACAGTGTTCCATGAAAAAGTTCCTCAATGATAGAAATTAATGAAGAGATAAGAAATATGTTGATCCATAGCTAGATGATAATTTAAAAAAAACACTCATCATAAATAGAAAACACATTTCATCTAGAAATGTGATGTCGCCTCCTCCGGTACAATATTTTTACATCAAAGTTATCCACTGGAACTCATACCCAACTTCTAGTGATGTCCCGAGTTAAAAATTTCACTTATGTTTTCATGTCACAATACAAACATGGAAATATTTTAAATCCAGTACACATCGATTCTCGCCATTAAAACAACCCATCCAAGCACAAGATGATGTTCTCTATATTGATTATAACCAACTTCACCCAACCATGCATGTTAAGACCAAACAAACTAGCTATTTTTGACACTTTTAAAGAAGCTCAATTTCACCAGTTGACACATAGTCTCGTTCTGAACACGATGCATCGCTACTAGGGAATTATATAATTAATTAAGAATAACCAAATGAGTTCCAATTCAGCAGTCAATTCATCTAGCAGTTTATTAATCAGTATGTCATTTCAATGATGTGTTGTCTAGAAAACACTGATACTTTTTACAAACTAACCAGATATAAGTCATTCAAAAACATCACTGACCATTTCAAAAATTTTCATTCACTATTTCCTCCATTTTCTAAGAGGATACACTAAAACCATTAGCATCAGGAATGAAAACCAAAAAAACATATCAGCTTTTAAACATACCATGATGTGAGAATGCATAAACGTCTAAAAATGAGAATTACATGATAATAACACCCATAATATGGTTAAACAACATATGAACATCCATAAAACTCACTTTGGGGCTAAGGTCGAAGTAAGAAAGGTCCTCGGGAGAAGGGGGTCGCGGGTTGCCGGTCGCAGGCACCGCCGGAGGAGGTCGCGGGGTCGCCGGAGGAGGTCGCGGGGTCGCCGGAGGAGGTCGCGGGATCGCCGGGGGTCGCGGGGGGCTGCGGGCGAGGGTTGCAGGAAGGGGGCTGCGGGCGAGGGTTGCAGGGAAACGGGGTCGGGGTAGGGAAGGGTCGGCGTTTTTTACTAATGTTTACCCTTTTGGTGATATACATGTTTTCATGAGAATAGTGAATAGTGGTTTACTGTCAATGGGTAGAGGCTCAAAAAATTCAATGACGATTTTCCAAAGAATATCGTGGAGGAAATCCAACTAATAAATTCTACATATTCCACCACCTAGCAGTATTTACCTTCTCTCTACCTTAATTTACTTTGCTATTTATTTAAAATACTTTCATTGAGGGCATTGTAATTTTTAGGTGTGGGGGAGGGTGACTTGTCATAGAAAGTAAAAAAAACAAAAAAACCCAAAAAAATATGTTTTCATTTTTTATTTTTTTATTTTGTGTTTTTAGATAAACATTGATCTTAAAAAGAATATCCAAAATCATTTTTCATGCTTGACTCAATTGTGTGGAAAATTACATTCTTTTTGGAAAAATGTTTTTCAAATGAATATTGATATGGAATGTTTTTTTAGAATTTGTATTTTCAAATCATTCTTCTATGTTTAATGTATTTTTTAATCACATGCCTAATTATCATTGACCAATATTATAATCCCATACCTTAGAGACATTATAAGCCCTTTATGTCATATTCTTCCTTTTAATCACTTTCTTGAGAGTCTCGGGTCATGTAGAGAAACTAGAACTTTCCTTGATTCTATTTGATGACTTCAAATTTGAGTATGATAAATTCATGACAGAGGAAATCATTCATTAAAAGTCCCTTTGTGAAATTAAACTCTATTTTCAAAAACCATGATATTTTATCCTTCTCAAGACTTAGAGACCATGAAATTCCATTTAGGTAGCCACAATACAAGCTAATTTATCCCTACCTACCCATATCTTGTGTATATTATTGTTTTATTTTCTGTAAGTGTGGGTGAGATGGTGTTTACATGGTAATTATGGGGAGATAAGCATTATTATGGGTTGATATAAAGGGTGATTAAGTTTTCCTTGGGTAGTGGGTTCACAATCCATATTGAATCTTTGTTTTACACATTTTCCCCACTTTATCAGCAAAAAAACTACATATCAAGAAAATATTTTTCTGTATATCCAAAAAAACATTACAAAAGAATAAAATGGAGAAGAGAGTATTTTTTTCATATTATTCACTTCATGGTTGTGACCCACAAAAATGGACAATGGGGATAGTGAGTTGGAAGTGATACACTTTTTGAGGGGTTGATTGTGTACTTTCATTGTGAACACTTGTGTAATTTTGACATGTTTTGTATGTAAGAGATTAAACACTCATATTCTACCTCATATTTTTAAACACTATATCCAACCAACCCTTGAACCTCAAAACATCCTGTTGGAAGTACTCATGAGTAGCAAAATAGTTTCTACTGGTAGAGTACTGAGAATCTTGGAAAGAATATGGTAAGATCACATGAACTCTAGGAAAATAGCATAACTCAACTTTCATATGCTTCTTTAGTGAAGAGGGAAATTTTCTAGGTGAGGTAGGTTGTGACATGTTGCATGGGTGAACAAATAAAGTTGAACAAATTCGAAGGTGAGAGAAGAAAAATGATAGGAAAATTAATTCCATAAACGATAAATGATGAAATTCATTTCAAAAGAATATTGGATGTTTTTACACCTTTTATTAAGGAATAGGACATGATTAGAATATTTTACTTTTCCTAGGAGTGAAAATGTTTAGGTGTGGGGGTTATGATTGTACCATGATTTACTATTTTATTCCACCCTTATACCAATGTATTAAAGTAGTTTTTTACTGAAAATTATAATTATAATAACAAATTTAACTTCATGATTGCTTAAATAATTTTGTTATTTTAATTGTTAAAAATTAAAATTTCACTTTTTCGATGATTTCATTGAATGTGGAGGTGATTTAGAGATCCCATGATGATGTGGATGTAAAATGGGCCAAACTACATGTAATCCCATGAACACATGTCGACTTTTTTTCATGATCTAAGAAATACGAGCATCCAGATGGGTAGACATTTTGTGATTCGATTCATATATATGTGGGATACAACTATCATTAAGGAACCCAAGCCAAATGAATCCATTCTAAGTACTATCAGAACTGATCTATCCAATAAAATGAATCTTCATGGGGTCAAACTTTGAATTTGTATTTTTGAAATATCTCTAACTATAAACAATATCTAGAAGAAAAATTGGAAATGGAGATATAAAAATTTCCTACCAACAAATTTTTTGTTTTTTCCAAAGTGATTTAAGACTATATAACCTTACAAAAGCATATCCTAATTGGATTCTTGAAATCAAGGTGCCCAAAACCACCACCCACTTTTCCTATAAATTGGTACCTTGGGCACCCCATTTGGAAGTTAGACCATAAGAAAAGGTGCTAAAATTTTGGAGTCACAATGTAGTCCTCTCATAATATCTGGAAGTTCTAAAGGCTATGGGAAGTGATACTTCAACATCTTCTTCTTCCCCCCCTCCCATGGATTTCTAAAACCCTTGTGATCACCTGGGGAGGAACATGATGTAATACTGAGATTTGTTTTTGAAATATTTGAATGGTATTTTAAATTCTAGGTGTGTGCTATTTTTCATCATAATATATTCTTATTTAATTTAATTATGTAGTGGTATGTCATTCTAAAATCATATTATCATGTTTGGGGGTACCCTTTCATGTGATGTTTCACACACCATTCAACATTTCTTCATTTATCTTTTAATTGTGGTGTTTTTTTGTTCATTTTGGTAAATTTGAACACAAATCACTCAATCATTGGTGGTATCCTGTGAATCATTTTGTGTTTTTGACTAAACCAAATGAATTATCCTAGTATAAACTCAATAAAATTATAGTTATAGGTGTTACAAAAAATTTATGAAAGCATCTAAACCCTATCTCTTGAAGTGGTGAAGGATGAGCATCATGAGACTTCCCTAGGTTGATCACTTTTAATTACTTTTGTTAACTTTCATTTGTTTTTTATTTGCTTCCTCTTTATTTTTGAATATTAAATCATAAAACCCCAAGTTTTCCAAAATCCCATTCCCCTTCTATTTTTATAATCACAACCATATTTTTTAATTAATGATCTAAGGATTTGTCGAGAGATGACCTAGAGTTACTGATATACTGTAGAAATTCTAGTAAAGTAAACATCTAAATTAACATGCTCGACAACGTGATCAAATTTTGACACCTTTTCTGGGGAGACAATATCATTTTTTTTTCACTTTTACCCTTTTATTAACTTATTAATACTGTCTATATCCCCCATTTGATTGTTCTTGTTTTGGTTTTTGTTTTGTTTTTTGTTTTTTTGTGTTCTTTCTATCTCTCTCTCTTCTTATTCTCCTTTATCTCTCTCATTATATAGTTTGATATTATCTTTTCTTTTCTCCTTTAACCCTTCTTATGTACTTTTATTTTATCCATATTCAACCATAAAAGAAAAAAAATACAAAAAAACTCACAACTTATTTGCATGACCCAATCAGAAAAAAGAAACTTCTTGAATTTGACACAAAAATTGAAATGACACTTCACTCACAAATCAAGGAATCTAGAGCTGGTCAATCGGGTAACACTGAAGAACCCCTTATGGAACCTAATGTGGTTCTAAACTAGTAAAAACTGAACCCAATAAAACCCTAGAAAACATGGCTGTAAATAATCTAACCTTAAAAGAACCAACCTCCTCAGATGTGGAGTACCAACTTGCATACATGCAATATCCTATAGAAGTAGCCAACATTGATCTGAGATCGGGCCTCATCCACCTACTTCCCAAATTCCACGACCTTCCCGATGAGTACCCTCACAAGAATCTCAATTATTTTCATATAGTGTGCTTTAAAATGAATCCCCAAAATGTATATAAAGATATCATTACATTTAGGGCCTTCCCTTTCTCCCTTGATGGTGTTTCCAAAGACTAACTATACTATCTACCTACCACAATTGGGGGTTGGAATGACCTTAAATTAATATTTCTAGATAAGTTCTTCCCTACCTCCTAAAGAGTGTAAATTAGAAAATAAATCTATAAGATTAAGAAATCACAAGGAGAGACCCTTCATGAATATTGGAAGAGATTTAAAAGACTTTTCTCAAGTTGTCCCCACCACCAAATTAGTGAAAAATTTCTAATCCAATACTTTTATAAGGAACTTGTCCCCTTGGATCGTGGAATGATAGATGTTGCAATTGATGGTTCCCATGTTGATAAAAATCCTTCCACCACTCGTGACATAATAGCCAACATGGCTCAAAATGCATAAAAATTTGGTACACAAGCAATTGCACCAACCCTAGAAGTTCATGAGGTAAATAATTCATCCCTAGAACAAAAGGTAGATAATAAACTTGATAACATGAATAGACTTATAAGGAAATTATCTCATGAACATGGTAACTCTCACTCTTCTTATATTCTATTACATTGTGGTATTTATTCTGATAACACAAATTTTTCTAATCAGTGCCCACAACTTCAGGATTCATTTGAGTCTTGTGCAACAGTATTCCTAGGGTGTCCTTTTCAGAAAGAACGACCCTTAAAAAAAGAACCATTTAGACCAAAAAATCAAACCCCAGGTGGAAATCACAACCACAGTACCAACAAGGAGGTAACCCAAGCTACCTAGAGAAAAATTGGTTTCAATAAGGCCAAGGTATGCAATCTTCTTACCCATCAACTTCTCGGAAAAATCCTCCTCCTCCTCTTCCAAAATGTGAACCAAGCCTCAAGGACATGGTGATGTAAATGGAATCCCAAATACTCCAGTTCCAATAGACCACACAATTGGCTATTCAAGACCTACGAACTCATGTGGGATAGTTGGAAAACACCATCGGTGAGATAAATATGCAAGGTTCTTGACAACTACCATCTTAAACTATGGTTAATTCAAAAGAAAGAGGTAATGTTTGTGAAACAAAACTTTTTAGTGGTAAAGAAGTTTCTTCTTCCAATGATTCCACACAAAAAGTATATCCCCCTCTTGAAAACTCTCTTTCCCCACCATTAAAATATTCTAATTTTGAAAAAACAAACAAAAATTATTAACAAATTTTCATTGAGGATTCCACTGAACAAACCATTCATCTTCCTTTCCCCCAAAGACTCTCTAAATATTAGATTTTTTTTGATAATGAGATTGATAAATAGATACTATATATATTTAAAAGGTACTTTAACATTCCTTTATTGTATGCATTTAAACATTTTCATCATTACGAAAAATTTCTTAAAGAACATTTCAAACATAGATGAAGGATAAAGGTATATTAGAGATTCAACCTAGGAAGGAATGTCTTGGCCTTGATTCAAGCAGTAATTCCAACCAAGTTCAGGGATCTAGGAACTTTCACAATACCTTGCACCATAGGGGAGACAATCTTTTCTGATGACATGCTAGATTTAGGTGCTTCAATTAATGTAATTCCTTACTCTATGTACACTTCTTTGTATGTTAGAGAGATTAAACAAATAGGAATCATAGTGCAATGTGCCAACCGGAGCACAACACACCCATCAGGATTGGTTGAGGAATTCCTTGTAAAAGTGAAGAATCTTATCTTCCCCACCGAATTCTACATTCTTGAGATGGAGGATACCCAAAACCAAGGAAATTATCCTCTCATACATGTTAGACCATTCATAAAAACAAAAAATATGATCATTAATGTTCACAATGGTAAGATGTCCATGGAGTTTGGTAGAGAAAAAGTTTGTTTTAGCATTCTTGATTCCATGAAACACCCCATTGAAGATAACTACACTCTTCCTATCTATTTGATGGAACTTCCCTCTAACAAAACACACACACAAAATTATCTCCATAACCCACACTCTGATTTATTTTTCTCTTCTTCATACTTGGATTATTTGAGCCTTGATTCATGTTTTTAGTGTTGGTGTGGGTTCTAAAATGTGTAAATTCTATGCTTTAATTGAAGAGTGTGTTCATTCTGAGGTACCCATGATCATAGATGATTATGAAAATATAATTTCAATATATTCCTTATCCTTAGAAAAGAAACATGATTAGATAGATAGTTTTATGGACCTCACATCCCTTAAATCCCATCCCTCAATCCAAAAACCATCGGTGTTGGAAATAAAACCACTTCTATCTAATTTAAAATACACCTATATTGAGGTTATTGACAAATTTACCATCATTATTTCCAATAATCTCTCTCAAAAACAGGAATCAAAATTTCTTGACATTTTAAGAAAGTGAAAACAGGAAATAGGATGGAATTTGGAAGATATTCCTTGGATTATCCCATCTATTTGTATGCACCATATAATTTTAGATGATGAGGCTAAGCCCATAAGGCAGGCTCAACACCAGTTGAATCCCACTCTCCTTGATGTGGTAAAATTCTAAGTTAGTAAATTACTTTATTTTAGGATCATTTATCCTATATCTGATATTAAGTGGGTTAACTAGTTCAAATTGTTCCTAAAGAACTAGAATAACAATAGTGTCTAATGAAAGGAATGAATTGGTTCCAATATGTGTGAAAAACATTTGGTGAGTCTACATTGACTACCGTTGATTGAATCAAGCCACATGAAATGATCACTTTCCTCTACCTTTCATTAACCAGATGTAAAAAAGATTTATTGGTAAGTCTTGTTATTGGTTCCTTGATGGCTATCCAGGTTATCTTAAAATCCATATAGCCCATGAGGAGCAAGAAATGTAAACATTTACCTATCCATTTGACACATTTGAGTACAGAAGGATGCATTTTGGTATATTTAATGCTCTCAGTAATTTTCAATGATTTGTGTTGAGTATTTTTTTTGTGTACCTAGATAATTGTATGGATATTTTTATGGATGATTTCATGGTTTATGGAACCTCCTTTGATTAATTTTTTGGCACACATAGGTTCTATCCCCCATCTTTTCGTTGAAAAATATCTCATATTAAATTATTATAAATGCCATTTCATGGTTGAACAGAGGATCGTTCGTGGGCATGTTATTTCAAAAGAGGGTATTCAAGTGGATAAATCAATAATTGAATTAATTTCAACACTTTAATCTACAAAATGTGTTCATGAGGTGAGATATTTCTTGGATCCTACTGGTTTTTACCGTTGATTCATTCAAGACATTAGTAAGATCACACTTACCCTATCTTGATTGTTTCAAAAGGATTCTGAATTTGTTTTTTATAAATATTTTATGGATGCTTTTAATTCAATAAAATGGAGTCTCACATCACCTGCAATCATCCAAACACCAAGGTAGGATATCCCCTTTTAACTTATGTGTGATGCCTCTAAATTTTCATTTAGGGCAGTTTTATCACAAAGGGTTGAGAAGGATCCTCATGTCATTGTGTGTGACTCATGTACCCTTGACCCGTGCTAGAAAAACTACACAACCACTAAAAAAGAACTTCTTTCTATTGTGTTTTCCTTGAAAATTTTTTGTTCATATCTTATTGGGTCAAATTTTTTTTTCTTTTCTGATCATGTTAACCTTTATTTTCTCCTAAAGACCTGATGCTAAGCCCCGCTTCATTCGGTGGATGCTACTCATCCAGGAGTTTGATCTTGAGATTAGAGATAAATGAGGAGTTTAAAATGTTGTAGCTGACCAAATTAGTAGTATTTCCCCACCATTGGACCATCATGTTTACACACCCATCCCTATTGGATAATTCTTCCCTCATGATAACCTTTGTGATGTTTTGGACCTTACCCCCTGGTATGCAGACATTGTGAATTTTATAGAAACATCTAGGGTCCCCAATGATTTCTCACTTCACAATCCTAGTGTATTAAGAATGATTCTTGATGGTATATTTGGGATGAACCATATTCGTAGAGAACCTGTTGAGACCAAATTTTCCTTTAGTGTGTCCATGACCACGAGTTTACCTCTTTTTTGACCTTCTGCCACACTTTGGATTATGGGGGTCATGTTGGCTCTTAATGCATGGATCGAAAGGTCCTTATGTCAGAAAATTAATATAAAACATTTTATAGAGATTATCATTAGTTTTGTAAGTTCTATACTCAATGTCAATTGAAAATGAATATCTCTAAGATGAATGAAATCCCCCAATAACCCATGTTATTTTGTGAGATCCACGATTCATGGGGCATTGACTTCATGGGGACTTTTACAAATTTATTTGGATTTGTGCACATTAAATTTTCTATTGACTATGTATCTAAATGGGTGTAATAAAAGGCTATTAGGACTGATGGATCTTGAGTGGTTGTTGAATTTGTTAGGTCCCAAATTTTTAGTTGGTTTGGTTTATTGAGATTCATCATTAGTGATCACGATTTACATTTTTTCAATCACAACATGAAAAATTTTCTTTTTAAGTATGGGGTTGTTCGTAAAGTATCCACAACATATCACCCCCAAACTAAAAGACAAGCAGAAATATCAAATTGGGATGTTAAGTGAATCTTGGAAAAAAACAATACAACCCAATAGGAAAGATTGGAGTTTGTTCTTGTATGATGTGCTTTGGGCATACCATATAGCTTCAAAACCCCAACTGGAATATCACCATATTGGATTGTCTTTGTAAAGGATTTTTAACTCTATATAAAGGTTGACCACCATGCATATTGGGATTTTAAACTATGTAATATGAATCTCTCAGATATAAGTGAGCATAGGAAGGTGCAGATTCAGGAGTTGGAATAAATTTGACGTGATTCATATAAGAACTCCCGTATATATAAAGAGAAGACAAAGTCTATCCATGATGGGATAATTAATCAGCTGAAATTTCATATCGGTGATAATTTTCTCATGTATAATTCTAAGCTAAATCTTGACCAAATTAATCTCCGTTCCATATGGCTCAGTCCTTATATTGTTACTGATTTTTACACTTTTGGTTCTATACAAGTTTTTCATGATAAGAGTGGACATAGGTTTACTATTAATGGGAAGAGGCTCAAACAATTCAATGAGGATTTTCCAAATCATCTCATGGAGGAAATCAAACTGATAGGTGCCACATATGACACCACTTATCAGGTTATCCCTCCTCCCTACCATTATTTACTTGTCTATTTATTTAAAATACTTGCATTGAGGACAATGTAATTTTTAGGTGTGGGGGAGGGTGAAATGTCATAGTTAGGATTAAAAAAACCCAAAAAATATGTTTTCATTTTTTATTTCCTTTTCTTTATTTATTTTTTTTTGATAAACATTGATCTTAAAAATAATATCCAAAATAATTTTTCATTCTTGAGTCGATTGTGTGGAAAATTCCATTGTTTTTTGATTTTTTTTTAAAATGAATGTTGATATGGAATATTTTTATTGAATTTTTATTCTCAAATAAATCTTATTTTTAATGGAATTTTGAATCCCATGACTTATTAGCACTAAAAAATATTTGAATCCCTTACCCGAGAGACATTTTAATCCCTTTATTTTATACTCTTCATTTTAATCACTTTCTTGAGAGTCTTAGGTCATGTAGAGAAACTATAACTTTCCTTGATTATATTTAAATTCTTAAGATTTGAGTATTCTAAATTCATGATAGAGGCAATCATTCATTAAAAATTCCTTTGTACAATTAACCTCTATTCTCAGAAACCGTGATATTTTATCCTTCTTAAGAAATAAAGACAATAAAATTCCTATTAGGTAGCCACATTACAAGATAATTTATGCCTAAATACCCATATCTTTTGTATATTATTGTTTTATTTTCAGAAAGTGTTGGTGAGAGGGTGTTTCCATGGGAATTCTGGGCAGATAATCATTGTTATGGGTTGATATAAAGGGTGCCTAAATTTTCCTTAGGTTGTGGGTTCACAAGATATATTGCATTAGTGTTTCCCAAATGTTTCCCTCTTTATCTACAAAAAACTATATATTAAAAAAAATAGTTCTATACATCCAAAAAATAAAACAAAATAATAAAATAGATAATATAGGATGTTTACTCCTTATTATTCATTGGTTGGTTGTGACCCACAAAAATGGAAAATGGGGAGAGTGAGTTCGAAGTGATACACTTTGTGAGGGGTTGACTTTGTACATTCATTGTGAACACTTACTGAATTTTGAAGTGTTTTTTATGTAAGAGATTAAACAATCTTATTCTGCTTTATATTTTTAAACATTAAATCCTACCAACCCTTGAACTTGAGAACAACCTGTTGAATGTCCTCTTGAGTAGCACACATGTTTTTACTTGTAGAGAACTGAGAATCTTTGAAATCATATGGTAAGATAACATGAACTATGGGAAATGAACATAACTCCACTTTTATATGTTCATTAAGTGAAGAGGTAAAATTTATAGGTGAGTTAGGTTATGACATTTTGCATTGTTGATCAAATAATGTTGAACAAATTCGAATGTGAGAGAATAAAAATGATAGGAAAATTGATTCCATAAACGAGACATGATGAATTTAATTTCAAAAGAATATTGAAATTAAATGAAGTTTTTATTGAAAATTTTAATTATAATAACAAATTAAACTTCATGATTGATTAAATAATTTTGTTTTTTTCACTATTAAAAAGGAAAATTTCACTTGTTTTGATGATTTCATTGAAGGTGGAGGTGATTCAGAGAGCCAATGATGATGCAGAAGGAAAATGGGTCAAACTACATGGAAGCCCATGAACACATGTACACTATTTTTCATGATCTGAGAAATCAAGTAATACAAATGGGATCATCATATGTGAGCCGATCCATATCTCTGTGGGATGCAACTTTTATTAAGTAACGCAAGACCAATTCTTACATTAAAATACACATTATAATTGATCTATCCAATGAAATAAATCTGCACAGGGAAAAACATTTCTGCTGTATTTTAGAAATATTTATTATTATAAACAATATCTAGTTGCCAAATTTTACATAGATATAGAAAAGGTGTTGGAAAGCAATCCTTTAGTTTTGTCCAATTTTATTTAAGAAAGTCTAACCGGCCAAAATCATGGACCAAGTTGATTATCGTAATTAGGGTTCCCAAAACCACCTCCCACTTTGCATATAAATTGGCACCTTGGGAAACCCATTTGGAAGTTCAACCAAGAGGCATGGTGCTTCCATTTTTGAATCTAAAAGGAGTACTCTTATTATCCCTAGAGGTTTTGGAGGTTGTGGGAAGTTCTACTTCAATATCATCTTCTTCCTCCCCTCCCATGGATTTATAAACCCCTTGTGATCACCTAGGGAGGAACATGATGTAATCCCCGGATTTATTTTTGTAATATTTGAATGGTCTTTTAAATTCTAGGTTTGTGTGTTGTTTTTAATCATCATACCTTATTATTTAATTGATTTATGTACTGGTATGTCATGCCCAACTCATATGATCATGTTTGGGGTACCCTTTAATGTGATGTTTCACACACCGTTCACCATTTTTTCCTTTCTATTTTAATTATGGTGTTTTTGTGGTTTATATTAGTAAATTGAACTCTCGTAAACACTATCAAGTTCATGTGCATTTATGTCATGGTATCACAAATAAATAACATAAAAACCTGGATAGAACATCGAGTTCTTCATGTGTTGCCTTGAGGAGTTTCGGTTATGAAGTCGAACACAAATCACTCAATCATCAGTGGTATCCAGTCAATCATTGTGTGTTTTTGACTGAACCCTAGGAGATACCCTATTTTAAAATCAGTAACATTATAGTTCAAGGTGTTACAAAACTTTATTAAAATATTTAAACCCTATATCTTGAAGCATTGAAGGTTGAGCATCACAAGACTTCCCTGGGTTGATCACGTTTAATTACTTTTGTTAAATTCCACTTTGTTTTTATCGCTTTCATATTTCTTTTGGAATATTAAATCCTAAATCCCCAAGTTTTCGAAAATCACATTCCCCTTTTATTTTTATTATCATAACCATATTTTTGAATTAATGATATAAGGCTTTGGCGAGAGACATCCTAGGGTTACTTCTATACTATAGAAATTCATGTAAACTAAACATCTAATTTGATGCACTCAACAATGAAATCATATACTGATAAATACCAATTTTAATATTGAGAATATCACTACATAGATTCAGGATTATATGAGTAGGAAGGAGAGAAGTCTTTAGCTAACAGAATCGATTGGGTCACTGCCCCAAATGGACTGGAAATATATCCTACCAACCCTCTCAGACAGTTCAGAGAAGAATGAATACTCCCCATCAAGAAGGTGGAGTGAATGAGTCCAAAATCATATGTGGATTCATCCATCTTCATGATCTCAGTCATGGTTACTGAGCCTGATAGTGTTGAAAAGTGCATTGGCCCTCGAGATGATAGTAAATGCTCAAAAAAAGCACCCAACCCATCCACAGGGTCCCAAAATATCTTGAACTTTCCCACCAATATAGAAGAGGATGTATCACTGTTAAAAGAAAGTAAGGTTATTCCTCCTCCCCTCACTCCGTCCCCTCTAGAAAATTCCCTACAGTAAATAGGTATAGAATAAGCTATTTCAGCCACCAAATACAAGAATTGTGATTCCTTTCCAAATTCTAAAGATCTCATCTCAAGAATTGTATCCCAATAGGAAAAGGAAGAGGATGATGAGGGGGATGTGGAGGAAGAAGAAGAATAATATGTTAGGGATGCCCATCTTGCTTTTGAGGAGGGTGTCTCTACTACCATTGATGAACTCAAGGAAATAAACCTGGGTACTGAAGAGGACCCGTTGACCACTCTGATTAGTGTGGCCATGCCTTCCATAGAGAAAGAAGTATACACATATTTCACGAAGAAAAATTGATATGTATTGATATGTAGTTATATAAAAATTACATGCCCTGATCCTGATGTGGCCACTCACTACCTGGTCCTGCTGGAAGATCACCGTGACTTCAAGAAAGCTGGGAAAAGGAAACACCCAACTCATGCTACCAAAATAGAGGCTGAAGTTGAAAAGATCATTAGAGCCAAATTAATTAGGTAAATACAATATCCCATCTGTATAGAAAATATAGTTCCTATTAAAAAGAAAAATGTGCATATTAGTGTATACATTGATTTCAGGGACCTCAACCAACACTACCAAAAAGATGATTTCCCTGTCCCAATCACAGAATTGTTGATTGATGCAACTACCAGGTATAAGTATTTATCTTTCATATATAATTATTTAGGTTATAATTAAATCCTGATATAATAAGAAGATGAAGAATCTACCACCTTCAGATCCCATCAGAGAGTATTTTTCTAGATGGTGTTTCCCTTTGGTTTGAAGAATGTTGGTGCCACGTACCAGCGCTCCATGCATCACATCTTCAAACCCTTCCTATGAAAATTCATGGAATGATGTGTGGATGATTTATTTATTAATTCAATACATCTCTTGGACCACCTGTCAAATCTTGAAACTCTTTTAAACAAATTATGATAATGTAGTTTGAATATTAACCCCCTAAAATGTGAATTCGGCATCACCTCAAGGAAATTACTCATCTTCATTGTATGACACCATGGTATCGAAGTCGACCCTGAGAATACAAAATATATTCTTGGAATGTCACCACATCACAAGATCACATTGTTGAGAGGAATCCAAGGACACCTAAATTACATTCGGTGCTTCATAACCAACCTCGCAGGAAAATGCCTTCCCTTCACCAGGTTGATGTAGAAAGGGGTATAATATCCATGGATTGATGATTGTCCTGAAGCATTATACAATATCAAGAAATATCTATTCATTCCATTAGTTCTAATAATTCATGTCAAAGGAAGACCACTCATTCTGTATGTAACCTCTTTGGAGTGATCCCTAGGCACCTTCCTCACATAGAATAATGATGTCGGTAGTGAGAATATCCTCTATTACCTCAGTCGAACCATGATTGATGCTGACAATCGTTATTCAAATATCGAGAATAGATTACCTACATTAATATTTTCGATTCATAAGCTGAGGTATTATCTACAACACCATGAGGTCCACTTGGTCTCTCATAGAAACTCAATAAAGTATATTCTCAATTGTCCAAAGTTAACTAGACACCTATCACAATGGGTGGTCATCCTATAGTAGTTCGATATAAGCTTCAATTCCCAGAAGGTTGTTAAAGTCCATACATTAGAAGACTTTTGTAGAAGAACACCCCTCAATAGAAGTGACTCCATTGGATGTCTAATTAACCAATGAAAAGTTGTTTTTTATTCAAGAGGATCCCCAGATATGGGAGATGTGTTTTAACAGTGCATCCAGAAGACTGAAAGGAAAAAGAATAAAAGACTCCAAGTTCATCAATGTGGGGCTGGGATTTATAATTATATCCTTAGAAAAGGTAGTCCTGCCTTATTCCTTCCTATTTCTAGAGGGGTTCACAAACAATGAAGAATAATACTAGGCCCTTATCACAGGCTCAAAACTAGAAGTCCAAGTGAAAGCCAAACACTTGAAGATAAAAGGTGATTCAAAACTATTCATCATACAAGTCAATGGTGAATATGCTATCAAGAAAGAGGAGTAGAACCATTTGATGAACCATGTTCAAGAATTTATGGTATAATTCCCATCGGAGATGACACTGGCTTATGTCGCTCAGTCACATAGTGTGCAAGACAATGCATTAGAAAATATAGCCACAACTCTGGCTGATACGGATCATAAGGAAACTGTCATTAGCATTGCACACTATTGGATGTTTTTACTATAATTTCATGCCAAAATGGATTAAATCAATGAGATCAGTCCCATATTTGAGCTGTATAGTCATTCCACTGGTACGATGACCCCTATTATGGACTGTCTTCAAAATGGATAACTCCCCCCAAATAGGGATAGAAAGGAACATATCCAAATAATAGTAGTCCATTTCATATAGTAAGATGGTGCAAACCAGAAAAAGGTTCTTTATAATATAAGACTTGATGGAGTCCTACTCAGGTGCATTGATGGAGAATAGACCGTTACAATCATGAAAGAAGTACATTCTGTAACTTTTGGGGCACACCAATAAGCATTTAAACTCTCATAAAATTTGAAGGCTTGGATAATATTGGCCCACAATGATGTAGGATTGTGATGATTTCACCAAAAAGTGTCATTCCTACCAAGTCCATGCCAATTTCATCCATCAAACTCCAGAGTAGCTTCACATAGCTAAATACTCTTGGAAATTCTTCATATAGTGAATGGATGTCATTGGACTCAATCCTCCATCCACAACTAGAAAATTCATGAAAAATCTCATAGTAAATGACTTCTTTTTCAATTGGGCAGAAGTTTTACCCCTAAAATAATTCAGAGGAAAAAATTGTCATATTTTTGAAAGCCAATATCATCCCCATTTTTAGTGTCTCTCACACAATACTGACAGAAAATGACACCAATTTCTGCTCTTTTTAATTGGACAAACTCTACCAGGAGTATGGAATCAAAGACAACTGTTCGTCCTGCTAGCATGTAGCGGGCAACTGATAGATAGAGTCTTTCAACAAGACCCTATCCAATATACTCAAAAATTTGGTAGAAAAAGATAATATATCATGGTGGAAAATCTTCCCCATGCTCTTTGGGCTTATGAGACCACAACCCGCAACACTACTAATGCAACCCTGTACTTGTTAGTATACAGGATGGAGGCAGTTCTGTCCATTAAAATTAAACTTCCATATTTTCACATTGTTATCTATGATCAACCTTACGAAGATGAGAAATACAAAAAACTATTTGATGATCTAGAGTAGTTGGATGAGAAATTTTTTTATACTTTGCACCATTTGAAATTCTACCAAAATTAGATTGCATGATCCTTCAATAAAAATGTTTTCCTATGGAATTTCTTTGAAGAAGAAATGGTGTTAGTCCTCAGAACCCCGATGATACTCAGGAATAAACCTCCAAATTTAGAGCAAAAATGGGAAGGATTGTATGTAATACACAAAGTTTAATCTAAAGGAGCATATTCCATAATTTTAATGAATGGAAATCTCACCACATCTCCCACAAATGAAAGGTTTTTGAAGAAATATATCATGTAGCCAAAAGCATGATGCTACGTCCTGATCACATGAAGATAAACTGCATGATGATGTCATCCATGTTGCATGACATTAAACCAATTAATATCCCCATATTATCTGCTAGATTTTAAACTACACAGTGACTTATACATATACTCTATACGAAATTAAACTACTTAGAATCTTTTTCCTTACCGCAAGACGTTAAACTGTATGGTGATCATTTTTTCTAGTACAATGACTTGTTGAGTATAAACCAGATTTGTTAAAGGGAAAGGTATAAATTCCCCCAATTTCTGTGTATGGGTTTGACCGGCACAGAGTGTGTATTTTAGAACTATATATGGCTTGATTCCCATTTATCAATGTGATATGTAGTGACACTTGAATTCTACATCCTGGTCCAGACACCAGTCAAAATCAACAATGCCCCTCTCCCTGCGCACATGTCAGACTTGCGTAGGGAAATTAATACATCATTTCAATACGACATTAAAATGTAAAGAATCCATCATAATCACATGATGTTAAACTGTACGATGGAACAACATTTCAACATGATGTTAAACTATACAAAAGACTTCTTGATTGCATGAAAATAAAATGCACAATGATTTTAACCATGATGCATGACATTAAACTACTTAGAATCTTTGTCCTTACCATACGATGTTAAAATGAATAGCCCAAATAATTTTCTCAGCTGAGGGGACATTGCCTTTGGCATCAGTCACCTACCATGTCGCACTACAAAACTATGTATGGCTTGATTCCCATATGTCAATGGGATAGTTAGAGACACCTAGATCCTATATCTTGGAATAACCACCACATGGTAATAGAATTCTTCTATTGTTATCTCAACTGCCTCTGCATCACAATAGGAGACCATGGATATTTATTGTTTCTCACACCAAGCATAGCTCATGCGAGATTATTAATGATGGTAAAGGTTTCCCCTGGATGAATAGAGGATATAGGTTTGCTATGGGCCCATTGAAAAATGGTTAAAAATGACTCCTCTACCTGTTTATGAGCCAAAAATATACAGGGAGGTAGCTCTAGAACTTTGTGTGGCTTGATTTCTTCCCCTGCAAGATACATAGTGATGCTCAGATCTTCAATCTCAGTCTAGTCTCCATCAGAAAAATAAAAACGTAAAATGACCCCTCTCTGTGCATAGATACAACCAGCATTGGGAACATCTATAACTATGTGTGGAATTATTTCTGACCTTATATGATATGTATTGATGCCTAGATCCTTTATCTTTGTCCAACCTTGTAAGGACCCGACCCCAGTTGCCCGGAGCCGGTGCCTTATTTGATTACGTTGGCATACATACAAGGAATACGAATCCCGAAGGAACGAGTAGTTTAGTATTATTGGAAACAAGATACATACATAAGTTTATCATTACAACATGAAGGGAAACAAAAAACACTATTTTAAATCCACTAGAAACGTCTCGTCTGCTAGATTATACTTGTAAGTCATTCACAAATTACTTCTTCATATCCTGAGAAAATGAAAAATAAGAAAGGGGTGAGCTCAAACGCTCAGTAAGAGTAAGAAATACAACGGAAGTTAATATAAACATTAGACATGGTGAACAATTGAAAACACATGCCTTTAATAATAAACTTGAAACATATTATGGCAGAAATATGAGCTAAACAAATAATGCCACAATTAAACATAATTATGGGTATTCTACTAGTTGAATAACCACATGAAACATGAGACCATAAATATAATCATAGAGGTATCTTGGGGCATTACTTACATAATCTTGTAACCATCTTGGCTACCTTAAAAATGGAAACCCTCACGGCTACCTTACTTTGTGTAACCATCACCGTTACACTTGGAGTAACCATACGGCCGACCTCCAACTTACTCATACCCAATGCATTGGAGGGAAATATAGGTCCCACCCTTCATCATAAACAATTCCCAATAACCAAAACATAATCATACAACATAAACAATAGCATAAAAACATTTCCTTTGAATCTTATAAAACAGAATTTTAAAAGAGGATTTTAGAAGAAAAGTCCCTTATAAACATCATATACTTGAAGTGAGGCTTAATAGAGTGGATGTAATATGTTTATACTCTGTAAATACACATAATGAAACATAATATAAACAAAACCCATCACACAAACAATTTAAATAGCACATAAATTATAAAGTAGAATGTTAACCCAAAGAATGGAAATCATGTTAAGAATTCCCTTACAACAATGTGATCGGTTGAATCATATGACCAGAACATAATAAATATCAATTAGATCATTGAATAACATGAAAATAAAGAGAATCATGTTATTATATATATCAAATTACATTACACACATTCCACATACAAGAAATAAGCGGCGAACGACTAAAATCTCACAAAAATGAAAGTGAGACGAGGAACCCCTTACAACTTTGTAATCAATTGATTTGTATGACCCAAAATTAATGATTGTCAAATGATAAATTGAATATCATAAAAATAAACATTTTCATGATATGAGACAATAATGGGCAGTATACATACACCATACAAAGTAAAAATAGTGATTACGGAATATCTCACAAAAATGGAAGTGAGATGAAGAAACCCTTACCTTAATCTTGTCTTACTTCAAACTTGTTAAAACCTCCTGTATAATGGTTAAACGAATGTTATTAGATTTTAAAGAAACATGTTTATGTTTATAACATCTTATATGGTCATTTCATAACCTCATTTCACCCCTTATTTGTTAGTATTTTGTTCCTTGCATTATTTTGGGTGAGTTCTTTTGTGATTTTCACGATCGGTTCATGATGAATCATTCTTGTTGATTGGAAGTGAAACTCCAGAATTGGAAAGGAGTAGTATTTACATATTTCCAATACCATAAATTTTACCATTTATCACTTTGATTCTTTATATGATGATGATTTATAAGTTAAAACATTAATTATGTTCATTTAGATCATTTAAGTGGTTCTTTGATAATTACAACTTCATTTAGTCTTATAAATTTGAATCATGAGTACAAAAGAATTCCAGAACCTTATATGAGTCATAAAACATATATTATAACCTGGTTCAACCATATAAATGGTTTCATGACCAGACTTGAAAGAATTAATGGAAATTGAAAATACATCGTCCACGATATCGGCAATTCGACACAAATGGACAATGTTTTTTGATTCTTTAAATAAGTGAGAGAGGAGAGGAATAATGATTTGTAATTTTCCATAAACATGAAAACATCCAGAATATACATGATTCTGGAGATTTCATGCCTCTTGGATAAGAGGGGGTGAAGAAAGAAGAGAAAGGAATCATGAAATGAAGAAAACATGAGAAATTTCTTACAAAAATTCGGCAGCCTAACGGCGTCTCCTAAAATTTCATAAAAACAAGATTGATGAGAGGAATGGAATATCTCATCATCATAAAAACTTTGGACAGTAAGAGTAAATATTTAATGAAATATCCAAACAAAAGACAAAGGGAAAGGAAGAGAATAACATAAAATGGAAGAAAAGAATGAAAATGAAAGAGGATGTTTACCTCTTGATCTCTTCTCCTTGAGATCCTCCTTAAGGGCTTTGGTCTTGGTCTTTTGGTGAGACTAGCAGCTCTAGGACGTGGGGAAGAATATTGGGGAGGTAATTTGGCAGAATTTAGACAATGCTCAAGGCTTGAGAGGTGTGGGAGGAAGAGGGGAGTGAGGGTGGTATTTATAGTGGAGGAGGGGAGGTTTTTTGGATTATTTTAATCATTATTATAATATTTTTATCAAGACTATGAATAATCTCAAAACAAGTGGCCCTAAATAGTGATAATATCATGTAATTTCGAAGCAAGTGGCCTTGCATCACTTATGATGTCATAAATAGTGCATATTTACTAATAAATTGATTATACGGTATTTTATCGTATTTCACTATTCACTGAAAATTCAAGAGTTTCAGAAAAATACCAAAAATTTACCCCTACCATTTTTCGACGTGTAGAATTCAAAAGTGAAATCCATTTTTCAAAAATAATTTTCTAAATATTATTAATTTAATTTCTAAATAAGGTAACAGTTAATTCAAAAAATAACAATATTTAAGTGCAACTAGTTTTATGTGACGTTGGAAAATTAATTAAGATCCCATTATCCTATTGCCTTGGTAAAATAAAATAATAATAATATTTACTATTCATGAGGTCATATTACTATTCATTTTACTATTCATATTACTATTCATAATGGTATGTTACTATTAACCAAAAAAACAAGTTTGTTCTATCAGACTCCAAATGACTTACTAAGCACAACTCTAGATGAACATTTCTTGAAATTCAAAACATAGAAGAGGATAGATTATAAAATTTAATTCTATATTTATTTCCAAAACCATGGGGTGTTACAAACCTCCAACCAAAAAAACAACACAGAAAAAAAACAAAAATGCCTTATTTCCCTACACAAAGGTTAGACCTATGTAGGAAGTTTCTTCATAAGATCCATATATGGGTTAATTACTACCCCTATAGGATAAGTAAGTAGCACCTGGATCATCAATCTTAGACCTGGCTATAGAAATGTATTGAATGAAAATTCCCTCATCATTATTCATGATACCCCTATGTGGCAGAGTAATCCCTTTCTGACCCTTGTTTCTCACACTGAGTATTGCTCACATGGGCTTAGGTGTCTCGACAGAGGATTCCTCATAGGATTACCAACTCACTACTGGAAAATGTCCTTACCTCAAGACATAAAACTTTAGGGTACCCCAAGAACTATGTGTGGCCTGATTCCTGCTCTCGCATGATATGTAGTGAAACCTGGATCCTTCGTCCTTGTCTAGCCTCCACCTAGAAAACCCCTCTTCCTTGCATATGGATTGTACATATGAAGGGAATATCCATCAATAACTATGCACAACTTGATTATTGCCCTCATAGGTTATGTAGAGACACATTAAGCATAATACTTAGTCTAACCACCACATGATACAAATTCCCGCCTCTCTATGCACAGGTTAGACTGGTATGGAGAGTTTTCAAGAACTACATATGGATTGATTTATTCCCTCATAGGGTATGTAGTGATGCCCGGATCCTTCATCCTAGTCTAGCCACCATTCAAAAAAAACTTATCCTTTCCTTTGAATGTGTTAGAATGAAATAAGAATCATGTTTTCATAACTACGTGGACTTTGATTCCCAACTAACTGGGATACATAGGAAACCTCCACGAGGTTCAAGCTTGGAACTTCACTCACTTCATCCTTTTCACATTAGTTCAATCTTATCCACACCATATTAAATTAAACTACATAGGATACTAGAACTATATGTGTCTTGATTCCCATTCATCAATGGGACATATAGTGGCACTTGGGCCTCCCCAGGTCCAGCCTCCATGAAAACAATGCCTCCCCAGGCATATAGGATAGACTTGCAAATAGAAATTCATGAGTCCTAATGACAGAGATGTTAAACTACATGACCAAATAATTCCCAAAAACATGATATTAAACTATATGGAAGCTCATGAACTACAAGTGGCTTGATTCTCGACATGATGAGATACATAGTGACACTTGGAATTTCCCGGGTCTAGCCACAAAAATTCACGAATCTCCTACATGTGAAATAAAAACAGGGTCATGGGATTTAAAATATGGACTCTAACATCTATAAAGTGTCAAAAGACCATGATTCCCTATACATAGGAATCATATCTATGTATGGGATCTCTTACCTTTGAATTAATCATGGTTTGGATATTTCTCATGTGCCCATACATCACATTTTCATCCATAAAACTTCATGCCCTGGGAAATATCAAATCACTATAATCACACAAGGCTATCAGAAATGGATGGATAGTGTCTTACAGACACCTTTACTTGACTATGAACAAAATTCCCTAGTGTCTCTGCATATGTTTCCCACAAAATGGTCTATCGACCAAAGGAAAATTCATACATAGGAGAGGCCTTTCCTACTTCCATAAAACCATTGGAACCTAAGCCTTGAATCATCCCTTCTGACTCGAGGGATCTCTGAATAATGGTTTATACCTTCCTCCCCTATTCACATCTGTGGTGTACCAAAAATATCACAACATGATTGTCTCATATTTAGGAATTATTCCATTGATATTAAATCCTTGAAACATGATGATTAAATTGTGTGGAAGGCATCCTGATCGCATGATAATAAACTATATGATGAATTCATCCATTCTCCATGATGTTAAAATACTTAGAATCTACATCCTCACTGCATGATGTTAAACTACATGGCCAAACAATTCTCTTTTCCTTGATCCTACCATCCATAGTTGTTTGAGTGAAAACCTTTCCACCCCTTATTTCTCACATCGATCATAGCTCATGTGGGCTTACAAATTTTGATAGGGGAGTCCCCACAGAGGCACGTTGAATCAATATACAATGAATAACCCTACTATCATGACTTTAAAAAGAATATTAGTGTATTCCACTCCATATTGAGAAACCTAAAGATTTAATTTTATGAAATTAAACTACAAGATACCCCAAATATTGCAAAAAATACCCTCCCCCTGCCTACAAATTATATCTTGTTAGGGTGTGCAATCTATGGGTGCCAGGATCTCAAAACCTAGACCCAAACAAACCAATGGAATCAAAAGACCTCACCCCATATATGATTTAGATATATGTTGAGGAGATCCCAAATATATGGGTAAAACATGACCTGGATGCTTCTACTGTATCCAGGAACACTCCACCCATTTCTCAAACTCTGTTCTCCGAGTGATCTGGGATCTTTATAATCATCCACAACCATCAGAAATGGATTTCCAATGTTCTGTAGATACCTTTTCTTGACTAATCACACAATTACCCAATGGATCTGTATATGATTCCCACAAAATGGCTATTCAATTAAGGGAAAATTTTTCCTCAAGAGAGGACTTTTACTACTTTCGTACACCAAATGGCTTCTAAGCCCCTTGTCATCACTTCTGATCTAAGAACCCTCAAAAAAATTGTTTACACTTTCTTTCCTACTAACGTCTTGGACATGTCAGAACATCCTAGCCTAATTATCCTCCAGATACATGAGAATTATATATCAACTTCCTAATCACATGAAATTTAAACTAAATGATACTCGATACATGATATTCACCCTTAGACCAGGTAATGTCAAAGGGTGTTTCCCCTCATGACCCTGCATAAGAAATGAATATTCATAGGAATGTTTGACACAATCCCCAACTGATTGGAAAAACTGTATAAAAAAATACCCCATCTATATGTGTGAATCAAATCTACATAAGAATGAGCCTTAAAATAACTACGTACAACTTGATTCCTATCATCCTAGGATATGTAGTGACATCTGAATCTCATATGTTGGATCCATATACTAAAAAAAATGTCCTCTCTCTACTTGGGAAATGGTCAGACCTATGTAAAGAAACAAATCATATTAATAGGATAAAAATGTATCCACTTATTCCTGGTATTCCTAGTAAAGTTCAACCTGAAATTCCCCCTTTTCATGACCATGCACTCCTCTTTACACACCATAATCTATGTCCATAAGGGTCTGAATCCCCATAACCATCCATTTCCATCATAAATGGATGACTAGTGTCTTGAGGACACCTTTGTTTAACTATACAAACAATGCCCTAGTGACTCTTCATATGTCACCCACAAGAATGGCATGTCAAAAAAAGGAAAATTCATCCTCAAAGAGAGGCTTTTCCTATCTCCATACACCTCTATGAAATCTAAGTCTCACCTCATTCCACAGTTTCAGGAAGCCCCTAGATTATAGTTTACATCTTTCTACCCTCATTATTGGAAGTGATAGAACATTACTAGCTGAACTTTCATGAAAAAGGAAAATTGTGTCCCCCATTTGGTTAGCGTAAAAAATGAATAATTTAAATAATAAGTCTCAAAAGTCCTGATTGTATGATTTTAAAATAAACTATGGACTATCCCTCCTTTGAACATATGAAATTCATGCAAGTGCAGTTTCTAAACAAGAGAAATATGAATGCCCATGTACTTTCAGAAATTTTTTCCTTAACTTGCCACACACTACTACCCTCAACAGAAAAACAAATCAAAAATTCTAAACAAATGTATTGGCTATCAGAAATGGATGGTCGGTGTCCCGTGACACCTATGTTTTACTATGTTCACAATACCCCGGTGGCTCTGCATATATTACTCACAACAATGGCCTGTCAACCAAGGGAAAATTCATCCTTAGAAGAGGCCTTTTCCTACATTCATATTCCCCATGGCTTCTATTACCCATTTCATGTCCCATATCTATAAATCACAACTAGGGTAAAGAAAAATCCCTCATCCGTGTCTAAAAAATGTCGGGGCATTCTTGTTTAATGAGTCCTAAATTGGAGCCTTTACCCCGTAAGTCATTAGCAAAGTTTTTTAACCTTAAAAATCAGTAATGATAGTCTAGTTGGTATGACTATAAAATGATAATGAAAAAGACACAACAATTTCATGGGTGAAACCCCATAAAGGGAACCCTAGACAAAAGATGATTACGAGGCCCCTAAACCTATACTACATACGGTTTAGGAAAAACATAAATAAATCAAACACCATTAAGAGAAAAAAATCTTTTTAGGTAAAAACTCGCAAAGTGTGGCCTAAGAAAAAGTCAGGTTATACCCCCACACCATAATTGGCTTAGGAAAAACTTAGGGTGATAACAAAAAATGCACAAAGTTTGTAAGGTTTTCCATGTGACCATAAAAAGAGAAAAATTATGCTCGCTGATCCCCTCCACTCATGAGAAAAATTTGGGCATGATTTTATAATTTTCATTATCCCAGATTATGATTCAAATCTATATATGATTGAGATTTTGTTAAAATGCAGTTGATCATAAATGATTAATGTTTTAGGAAAAGGTTAAAGAGGAACACTAAAAATATAATTGTTTCTGTTATATCAAAATAAGTGAGAGTGGGGGAGGGACATCCACAATCCATATTCTCTCCCCAATTTAAAAAAAAAGTAGTGCAGGGATGCCCAAAAGATTAAAATGAGGCCTGACTGGCTCTTTCCATCAAGTCGATAACTGTCTGATGAGGGCTGTCAAGGGCTTATTCCAAAGAATCCCTCTATTCAGATCCAGCTTCAACCATTGGGCGTACTCACTTCATAATAGTCTGTAGGTCTTTACATTTCTGTTTGACAACCTCATAATTATCACTTGATGATTCTAGTTGCACATTTAGTCTATCCATGTGAGCCTCACACTCACACAATTCATCTATTTAGGAAATCACCTGGTCACGAGAATTAGCTTCTTCAACCTTCAGATGATGCAACTCATCAGTAATATCCTGTAATGTATAATCTTGGTGGTGATAAACATTGAACTGAGCGAGGTCACCTTCGTAATCAGTGATATCCTATTGATCTATAACAATTTACTACACAAAGATCTATAAGAGTCAGTAATCAAAGCCGCATGAACCCAGATCGATAAATAGTCAAAAAAAGTTATCCTCCTCATTGGATTTTTTTAGGAGAGTTTGTATGGTAATAGTATGGGTTTGACAGTGTGTCTATTTTCGCATATATTGAAGCCTCCTAATGGAATCGGAATCTTGGTCCTCCACCACAATAGGTATGTAATCAAGAATCATAGTTATAGAAGATGAAAGTGCCTTGATCTGAGTCACCCAAGCATGTGGACTTTCCATCCCAAAAGATTGTTTTACCTCTATGACTAAATGAGGGGGAGTGGAATCAATTTTTGGAATACTCGGTGATTTCCCACTCAAAAATAGCATCGGTAGGACCACAAAACACATCGGGTAAAGATATAGGATCTGAGTCACTTTCCATTGAGATGGGTTGTGTGGGTGAAGCCCCTTCCAAACACATGTGACAGTGGGTAGAATGCCTTCTCACCACATTGAGTTGAAGTGATAGTGCAACTGGAATGATTCTGGTAGGATAAAAAATTGACAAAAGCCTCTAAACCTATTGAACTAGCCTTCCTAATGCCCTATCAGGGTATCTAGCTACCCACAATTGGGAATACTCTAATAACAAGTATGTTCAGGCTACTGTGATAGGAATGAGAATATCCACATTATCATCCTCCCACATCATGGACAACCAAAATTGGTGAAGAATCATGAGATGAGACTCCCTCTTAACCAGAGTAGCAGCGAGATATGTGACATGTTACAGGTATCCAAATTGCCTAGAAAACCTATTAGAGACATAGGGTTTGTATATGGTTACCCTATCTATGTGAGAAGATAAAACTACATAATGAAGTGTAATGATATAAGAACACTTTTTCTAATATCCCCTTTAATTATCCATCATGGATTTGTGGGGCGCAACATAAGGTGAAAAATAAAATTGATAAATACCACTTAACAGTTTTATTTCATCAACAAAACTCAATGATTGGGGATGAATGTTAGAAATGTTGATAAGAGATGGGTGAAAGTCAGAATGAGTAACCCTCATAGTTTGAAGATACTCATAATAGGGGAAATGATCTACTATCCAGCCATATAGAAATTGAAATGGACCACTAAGATGATGTGGGGGTTACCTTCATGTATCTTCCCTAACAGTTCATAGATTTGAGAAATGGTAGGAACAAAAAAGTTAATGGGATGTCACTCTTCTAATGTCTCTTCTATCATCATAGTGAAATCTATGACAATGGTATATACATTGAGATAGGGGAAGAGACACCCACTCAATAACATGGAAAAGAAACCTTCCAATATGAGCTTGAGAGGTATGTCTGACAAAATTCGGTACCCCCATGTGGTGTATCGACCTGGCTCGAGGGTGGTGCAGTATGAGCCTAGGATTTGCTTGGATTGTTTAGTTGGGTGAGTCTGACTATAACGAACCCTCATCCTAGAACTGTTTTCCTACAAGAACATCCCTATTAAATATCGAATGAAATAAGAGAACAAGCATGAAGTGGTTGATTGAGTAATCCCTCTACCATGACCAATAATTTCCTTACCATTGGAGATACTTCTTCTACATCCCCCAATGAATTTCCTGTTAGAAGAAAATCATCATACACATTTCCTAGAATGTGAAGCCCTCTGAGTCGATGGATGTCCCATAAACTAATCCTCACCTCCTCATACAATAGGTGGATGTTATTTGTTCTTGAACACCAACAACTAGGCAGTTTGGGCAACATCTCACCTAGTGAATGGATTTAAAATTGGGAAACCCATGATACTTGATAAATTTTTAATAATTTTAAATATACAGGGGAATCCAAACAAATTTTATGCACCCAAAATTACCATTCCCACTCATCAAAGAAGAATTGTTAGGATCAAAAGTTCCATTTGGTGATAAACCCTACATTGGGATTCTCTCGAGAATGATTGACAATGGATGGGTACTCCCAAATGACTGAACTCAAAGTGGTGTTATGAATATAATTATTACTCTAAGTCCATACAGATCCATTTAGTGTGAACACATTATCTTGAGTAAAAGAAGTTATGAGTTCTCTCTTTGAAGAAATATTGTTCCGATCACACCCTCAGGATGCATTGAGGTGAATAACATGAGTACTGTGATTGACCAATGGTAGGGGAACATCATCTAGGAGTCCAAAATTGTAAATAAGAAACTGTACAGATAGAAGATAGTCCATGAGATGTAGTGAAATAAGGTCTATGAGAATACCCATTGAGGAATGATGTAGAAATGAAGGTTGTCTTCAAAATTATCAGCTATAGATTCCCTCTTCCTAGTCGGTTCTATTGATATAATAGGAAGAGACATTATCCTACATTAAAAAGTCCATTCAAAAGGGTCAGTCCACCAAAATGTTTGGTAAAAATACCAAAAATTGAAAAATGACTAAAGAAGTCCACATAAATCAAGGCTATGCATACTAAACACCAGAAATGGTTCATGGAATGCATTCCCCTCAAACCAGTGGTTTGAGGAACATTCTTCAAGAAGCTATCCCATGAAGTGATGTCCAGTGAACCGAACGGTTCATGAACTAGGCGAGCTGCATACTAATATTTTCTACCCAATCATCTGAAGTGAATACTTAAAAGTTAATGTTCGAATTTTAATTTTTTTTTGAAGAATTGAGTTTTAGTCTGTGGAGTAGGCAAACTGTGCAGTAACTTGCTATGTTGTAATTCAAACTTACGTTTTAAGTTTCATAGTTCAATTTTCAGATTCAATGGTTGGTCTATAGGCGAGAATGGTAGTGAAGAGTTCACAATTTGTGGAATGTGAAGCACGGTTCTTGGATGAAGGATTTCATGAAATAACTGGTATGAGTAAGTGGGGAAAGCCGAGAGAACCTTGAAGAGAACTTTTCACTGAGAATTCCAACAAATGAAAAATGACTTGGGCCATTTATATATAGGCATGGTCCCCCCAATGGGTCTAGCTTTCTATCAAAAGAAATTTTAGTTCAAGACCACTTTCTACATTGGAATATCCTCTACTTCATCCTGATCGGAACCTATTCCGATGGTGGGCATTTGTAGGGTCCTAAAAACGCTATAAAGGGAAGGAAAATAACTACACAAATTTGATGAAGGAATAAGACACTGGTTCGATTGAAAATTTGAGAAGAACATTAAAGAAATTAAATTTAGAAAAAGGCACAAAGTGGTCCGTGTACTGATTTATAGGAATGGTATTTGGATGGAATTTCCCTCGAACCGAACGGTACACAGATAGCTTGTGAAATGATGGCTCAGGAGGCATTGGATAGTGAACCAAGAATTTTGTGGAATAAATAAAGAATGGGGAAGATCCCCTGTGAACCACATCATTGGTGGAAAGGAGGTGAATAAATTCCACCCACGAACTATGGCCCACAAACTGTGTCATTGGAAAAAATGTGATGGAGAGGTATGCCCCCGTACACTCTGTTTGAAAACTAGGTGAGGACATCAAGGTAGTTATTTCCCCTACCACAAAACAAATCCCTATGAACCTCATCCACACAAACCTTGGTTGATAGAGTCGTTCGTAGGCCAGATGATTTCCCCATGGGCTTCCGAGAAAGTTGTCGTGTGAACTGTAGAAACATCCTCCTCGACACTCTATAAAATGACCATGAGGGGATCTGAGAGAGAGGATATAGAGTATCATATTTTAAGAAATCTTGGAGTTTACAAATAGAAGACGTAAAAGGAAAATGATCAATGAAGTACGGAACCGTGAACAGTTTCCATTAGGTACAAACACACCGCAAACCATAAAATGAAGGAAGGATAATAATACATTGAAAAAACCACAATACTAATTGGTGAACTGCAAACCATACTCCATTTGTGAATGAAATTCCTATAAACTACATGACTAATGGCTCTTCTTCAATCTGGAATACCGCATAACACATCTCTATGCAGACGAAACCCTACCTTGTGTAGTGTCTGGCTACATAGATGGAATATATCTCCTCATACCACCACAATTTGAAAATAGAACCCAAGGCCTCATAACACTATGGTATACAGACCCCATATAGGTTCACATACTACATCGGTATGTGAACAACCCCTCCACCCATATAGTAGTTTTCTATGTGGAGGGTACCCCACCCTACATGAAAAAGTGGTATGTAGAATGGGGTAACTTCAAGATTTATGCCTTTCGGTTCCAATCATGCCATTCTATTTACATTAAATCCTCCAAATCCCCTCAGCTAACCAGTCCATCGACATTAGGCCAAAGCCTCTTCCAAATCCACCAGAACCATATGATAAAACCATCGGGGCGCATTGGTACGTCCTTTTTATTTTACATACCTTTGGTAAGAAGAGTCACATAGGTAATCCTCACAAGGGTTTTGGGACCCAAGACTATCTTTAAGTTTACATTTCCATGATAACATAGGGCCCAACCATGGAATACTCATGTGAACCTCCCCATTATAGGGATAATGAATAATAACTGGCTTTTTCATTCAATGAGGGATAGTGATAAGACAAAGGGATCATTCCTTCCTCTCCCTTTGAAAAGGGGAAATACTTGTCCCCTTTCCCAGAACCAGCTTATGGGCACTCTCCCTGAGGTAAGTCCCTAACCTTTCCATGAGAGGTGGGCCCCTTTATCCTCTTAGGCTTAGCCTGAGACATGTTCAAATAGATTTATAAATGTAAATATCCAAAATATACACATGGGAGATGAAATTGGCACATTCAAAGCCCCCCTCTCCCTTTGGGATCTAGTTCCATCTATCGGCAGATGATGTAGCTCATGCAATCTTCAGATCCACTACCTCCTCTTGTTTCTCACACTGAGCATAACTCATGTGGTCTTAGAGTGTGGTAGTGATCATGAAATCTACATAGCCCCAAAATGTTGTCATCCTACTAGGTATAATCCCCAACCAAACCTTAAAATCATCTCAAGTCGAGATCCTCCTCTTGGTTCTAGAAACATGGGAAGATTCCACATGTAAGCCCTGACTAATGAAATATGTGAACTTTGATTCCTAATGTAACCAGAATATATAAGATGCCTATGTGAAGGCCTGAGAACAAGTGGGTAGCTACCACCCATAACCCCCACCCAATAAAGTACGAAAACTCTGATTACTGCTCTAACCATGATATATAGGATGCATGTATGAAGGCCCGAGCTCAAGTAGGAAGCTTCCATGAGTAATCACTACCCAATGAACCTCAAGAACTCTGATTCCTACTCTTACTAGGATATGTAGGATGCATATTCAAAGATTCAAGCTCAAGTGGATCATTTTTAAAGGCTAAGACCCAATTATTACCCCCACAAACAAGGCATCCTATACAGTATAAGTCTCAACTTAAACCAAACTATGAGGGATATGATTCCTATATAACTAGAATACATAGGAAGCCTCCATAAGGTCCAAAACTAGCACCCAAATCACCCTAGTATTTATTGGGACATATCCCCAGTAGGTCCACATCCACCTAATAGAACATGCCTCTCCTAAGAATCCTAGGACACCTTAGTGTATGTACCACATGAAATCTTGACTAGGAATCCTCTGAGTAGACATCCTTTATGAACAATGCTAAACTGTATGGATGGGTCCCTATCACGTGACCTTAAAAGGTGATGTGTCTAGTTAAGTGGAAAAAAATCGTAGGTTCTGATTCATCTCACAAGGATATGTAGAAAGCCCATCTTATGGGTTCGATCTCAATATCGAAGAAACTTCTATCCTCCCTAGATGGCGATAAGCTCCAGAGAACCTCATCATAGAGCTTAAACTAGAATTGTCTCAACAATTCCCAACCCATGTGTATATATGGTTAATATTTCAACCCATGGGTAACCCACAAACACATACTTGGGAATGAACCAAGGACTCATGAACATATGAAAATTTCGTAAATATATAAGAGAGTCTTAGAGTAGGCAATAATTACATCCAAAAGGGTGAGATGAGCCCAAAATCCCATCCTATCAACCAATGGATTCTTTAAGTGTCATTACAAAAATCTTCATCTAACGAGCACCTGCCTTTAGAAATAAGGTCCATGAATCATTGATACAAGGGTCGTTACGTGTTTATCACTCCATGAATCAACCCATTAGAGACCATTTGAGGAAAACATACCCAACATGGAACCCTTCATAATAACGGAAAACTAGTTAATGACTGTTGGACCATTCTATCCTCGCCCCTAGTATGACGTGAATCGGGTTGAAACAAATACCTCTATCAATTATATCTGACTGAGATTTGAGATTTACATTTATTACCTTGAATAGCCTCCAAAATACTCTAAATATTGAGTTGAAATTTAGTAAAACTTATCACACCCAAACTGATAGTCAATCAAAGATGAATATTCATAAACTACATGTAATGTTAAGGGAATTATTTATGTAATTCAATGGGGGTGGCATCAATATCTTCAATTGGTCAAGTTTTATTGGAATTATAGATTTCACTCATGAAACCAATATGGATCCTTATGAGGACCATTATGGGAAGAGATATAGAAATCCATCAAGTTAGGATGAATTTGGGGGACATACAAAATTGGGACCTATGGTTGAGGACATTGTAGAAAACATCAAGACAATTCAACAACACAATAGGACTACACAAAGTTGACATAAGATCCATTATAATAGTCATTCATGAGAGATGGAGTTTTAGGCCAGGGATAAAGTGTTTCTCCAAATATCTCTATGGAATAGAATAATGATATTTGGGAAGAATTTAATGTTAATCTCCAAGAAAATTAGCCCATTTTATATTACCAATATCATCAGATACCTTCCTTATCGACAAGAATTGTCACCAACCCTTTATCAAGTACACTATGTATCCGATATATCCCTCTTGAGGAAGTACATACCACATCCCCAACATGTAATAAATTAATAAGTAGTAAAACTGAAAAATTATCTCTCTTATGAAGAGAATCCATGGAATATCATGGGACATATGGAAACAATTCAACACAATAAGACAACTCACCTAATCAAAGTACTTTGAAAAAACTATAAAGATGAAGAGGCATCCTAAGAACTAAAGGAATCCATGAATCAAAAGTAACCTAAGATGTTTTTAATATAGTATGTAATAAAAAAATTTAGAGGGTAATATTTTTTAAGGATGGAAGAATGTAACACCCTGAGATTAAAAAACTATGTTTGATTTTGTACATGACACACAATACCGACACTAAATAAACCATGACTATTTAAATATGATCATTATCACATATACATTAAATTTTAAGGTATGAATTTGATTAAATATATTATGAAATATATATAAATGTCCTAAAAAATATAAATTTATTTTTCAATTACTAGAAAATAGGAACACAATTTTTTATAATGACACTTTTTCTTCAAAAAATAACTTTTCTTTAAAAAAATTTATCTTACTTATTTGATAAAATATTTTAATTAATTTATAGAACATTTATAATATGAATTTTATAAAATCAACATCAATTTTTTATTAGAATATCAATTTTTTCTTAGGCTGAGATTTTTTTTTATTTTTCTAAACAGATTGATTTTTAGTGAATTGATAAAATTACAATTTTTTCAAATACTGTCATTTCTTTTCATTAAATAAAATTATTTGAAGGTCTAATTATATTATAGATTTGGTATTTAAGTGACACATGAATAATCATATTTAGATTAATCTAATTATTTTTCACATTAATGAGAAATTATCATGACTTTCCTATATGTTTATTTTTATGATTGGAAACACAGTTTTCTACAAACTATTGTTTAGTGCATAAAGTTAATCATTGTTATATAATTTAAATAAATCATAATAAATAAATATTTAAATTAAATTTATATGTATATGATATATATTTATATGACTTTAAATTCATATAACAACAATTACTATTTATAGAGTTAATGTAAGATCATCTTTTCATCAAAAATGAATTTCCTAAAAAATTGTTTCTCAACAAGTTTTTGATATTTATTTATAAATTAAGTTATACAAATTATTTTGGTCAAATTTAATAAAATTGATTCCATTTGTGGAATCATAATAATTCATATTATTTAATGTGGTCGACATAATTTTTTATCATACTGAATATTTAAAATAGAAAAATTAATTATTACAGTTAATGTAAAAATGGGTTTATCGAGGGATGTTAATATATAAAGATAAGTGTTAAAATTACCTAAAAACAAAATGAAAAACCATTTTTTGGTTTTATTTCTATGATAACCTTATGAAATTAAAATATGAAAATATTTTGAGCCATTTTTCCAAAATAGTGTCTTGGCATTATTTTAAGTCTTTGAATCATTATAAGTATGGTACTCCCCTCAATTGTAAAATGGAACATGATCTTCGATTTTATTCACAGATAAAAATACTTTTGGATTAGAAAATTACTAAAATAATCCCCCACCTACTTCCAATCCCATTTCCTGGAGTCCTTTTTTTATTACATAACCCTATTAAGAAATCATTTGTTGACAACATAAAGAGGTTGTCTGAAGAAGATATATCATTCGTAACTGGGATTTTTTGGTTTATTAATTATTCCAAATCCATTATATATTATAAAATATTTATGATATAATAGAAAATGTATATCCAATATATTTAGATATTATTATGTTAATGTAATATCCTACATCCTTCTCCACTCTCATAAAATTGGTAACAAAACCATCGTTCATGTATACGGTGGACTGTAGCCCCATGAAACAATGTAATTAATTTTCCATATTTTCCTCTAATGGATATTTATGATGAAGGATTTAATGTATATATATTATATTCATTACTTATATATAATTTTTTAAAATTTATATATCACATATAATCTTACCTTTCCATTCATTAGAAGATGTCAACATCAATCATTCACACATATAGATTCCACCTCCATGAAGCATTGTGATTCCCTTTCTTTACTACAGCACATGGATAGTATATATAAGTTTATTTAAATAAAATATATAATATATATGATATAATAATGATTATTTAAATATAAAATAATAGTCAAATTCATTTTTATCATGATCATTGGATAATTGACACGTTATTCATGTGTACGTACGACCTACCATCTCCATGATTACAATGTTGTTCATTTTTCATAGCCATATTTTATTATTTGAATTAAAATTATAACCAATGTATAAATTTTTAAATAATTTTATGATTATTATTCTATAAATTAGTATATAATAATCTATATGACCTTAGTCAATGTACCAATTTTATTTTGGACTGATGAGTGAAATATCATCAAAACATCTGACGTGAAAATAATGATTATGTAATTGGATATAAAATGTTAATAAATAAAATTAAAATTATAATAAAAATGAATTATTATCTTAATAATTTAAATAATTAACAAATTTTTTTATTCAGGATGATAAAGAATGTATGTGATGATTCAGACTCATGGTAAGATATCTCTCTAAACAACCATTTTATACAGGTCATGGCCATTATCTCTCTGGGAAATATTATCTTTATCGTAAGTTTTATGGAATTTTTATAAATTAAATATATATTTCTCTCACATATACTCTAATATTATTCTACATTCCTCTAAGGGGGAAACATATCCCTTATATTCATCTATAAAATTTCTTCTTTATGGAATTTCATTTAACTAGGATTTGATCCATGATTATGAAACCCATTTCATTCCATGGGTAGTTCATTTGATTATTCATGTATAATTTAATTAATTTTTTAACACATAATCATGAACATTTTATGAGGGTGCACCCATATATCACTACAATACATTGGGTAAATATTTCATCTCTTTATATTTTTTTATTGTATTAGGGACTATACCTAAACCACTATTGTATTATGTCCACTACATGATGTTTTCCTAGAAGACAAACATTTTATATCATGTCATGTTTTGTGTTACTTTCGCATTTCCTATGATTCCTTGATCTTTTGTTACCATGTAATTTTTTTATCCCATGTGGTTACACATGAGCCTCCTATTTTATGATATCATGTTATAACTTTGACTCACAGGATATGATTCCTTATCATGTTTATTACCTTAATTGATTTCAACTCTCCCATTTATTTTTTATATTCCACGGGCTATCTCATGTAGTTTTAGGATATCAATTGACATAGTATCTCATTAATAAGAATAAAATAAATATTTTATGTTTTAATTTCATTTTGATAAATTATGAACATAGTCTTCCAATGACACTAGGACTAATGGTATTTATGTTGTATTTATTGGATATTTATGTTAAAATTAATGAAATAATTTGTGTGGAAGGCTTTATACTCTATAACTCCAAAACACTTCAACATTATCAATTCTATTCCCACTCTAATTGATGCTATAGAGTGTTGATGTTCCCTATTGCATCCCATGATGAATTCATACACTAAATGGATTTACCACACATTACCCCCACACAATATTTGGAATCCTATATTTTTTACAATTGATAGTATGAGGGATAAAAAACAACATCTCGTACACTTTTTGTCTTGGTGAAACCCTATGATGTGTCATTGAGACCAATAATAAGCATTAAAACTGAGATTATTTTTACAATATTTGGTGGTTCCTAATTTAATTTGGTATAAAATAATTATATCAGGGTCTATTATAGGGTGGGGGGTTTTGGTCATCATTTTTTTTATTTTAGATCAAATTTAAGAAAAATGACGATAAGAGAACTTTTGATTTAAAAAATGTTATAATTTTAGGGTCACTAACTTAATTTACATATGGAAAGGATTAATGTACTCAATAAGTATCCCATAATCACATGATAAGTTTTTTTGGGAATTATATTGATAACCTCTAAGATGATTTAGATACACATTTGATCATGAAGAAGTACCCTGGTGTATTCTATGCATTTTTAGAAGTTGAAAAATTTCTAGAAGTTATTATTCATTAAACTGCAAAAAAATATAATCCCATTCCCATGAAATAAGTAATGTGGTCTAGAAAAGTAGAAACTATCATTTTCATGCTTCAACTAGTAATGTTTCCCACTAAAACACCTAGGAAGTCCCTAAATCACCCCACACCTCATGCCAGGGTAAAATAGTAGTAAAACATCCCATGGTAAGAGACAATGTCTGATTAAGTCTTTCGATTGTTCAAGGAATAAAAGATAAATCTTTATACAATCTAAAATTTATAGTTTCCATGTTATGTCCTTACAACTATAGAAAATAATATTTTTAAGCTGCATGAGTTTTGGAAACCTATTGTGGCTGACCCCAGTAATCATCCCAACTATTTACCTTTTCATAGGAGATTAGGTCACACTATCATAGAATTATTTTCCTTCAAATCCATAATACATGGAATGGTTGATTCTGCATAGGTGATACTAGGAAAATCCCATTCACAAGTGGATTATATAAAAATCACCCACCAAATGAAGAAGGATATGGTCTTGAAGTTACAGCTACGAAAGTATAGAAGTTTGATAAATGGATGACTCAAAAAACAGTTGACTGAGCTCATTCCACCCTTATAGTACTTCTTTGTATACTTTTACTGATTTTAGATCCTATGGTAATGTCGTAAAACTTAACTTCTTGAGGAATATGTAATCATCACATGTATGAAATGGGGTAAGAAAAATAATCTTATCCCATCCCAACACTATCACTAACTCTAATAGATTTATTTCACTCATTATCTAATGAGATGGAACTATCCCATCAAATATAATATTAATCAGTTGAAGTATTTATTTTCAGCCATGTTAACACCAATCACATGAAATAAAATTTATCCGATGAAAAATATTATCATAAATTTGAGTTCCCATTACCTGAATAAGGAGTGATAGGCTATAGAATAGAGGGTATATTTGACAACATGATCATGGACAATCCTAATTTCCTATCAAAATTCATACTAAATATTTATATACTTCCAATACCCATAGGATAATTCTTTAGCAAACCCAATGGGAGAATGAAGACCTACCATATCCTTTTAGTGGTTTTCCAAATCCAATTGTTTTGGATTACCAGCTAGCACGTGTACAACTATTTGATTATCCCAACAAAAAGTGGTAGACAAGAATGTCCCATTCCATTAGTGATATATTCACCCTATACCTATGTCTTAGGTAAATTCATGTCTACCATAGGGAATTTATAACCTAATCCACATGCTAAAGAGTGTCCTCACATTGGAATAAATAGATATCAAGTATAGAAATATGAAATTATGAAGCTATTGGACACTATCTCAATGATGATATCAATCCCATATGATTTATATCTTTCAAAATGTATTTGGGAGATATTCATTGAGTCCCTTCATTATACCTAGTTGTTTGAGATAAAAATTTCCATATAAAAGGTTTATTTAGCGGAGACTAATCTAATGGAATGACACGATACCATCTCATTCATAGACCTAGATTAGGATGAATATATTCAGGGACATATCAAGCCACTATATGTTTTAGGGAATACCGATGATGTTGATGTTCAATGGGTACTTGTTTAAAATGGATATGGGTGAAATCTCAAATAGTATCAGACCCTCCAAAATCATTGTACTACAAGGATAAACTATCTCAAATGAAGATGACTGGTAAAGGGTACAAAATGAGTGAGTAAAATACCCTTTCAATGGTCCAACATGAAGTTCAATTTAGGTAACCCATGTCTAATACCGAGTTCATGGTCATCCATCAAGACAAGACATACAATTTTCTATTTAAGAGACTTCAGATTCATATCTACAGAGTTGTTCCATCAACATTTCATAATTTTTAAAATACCCCAAAAGTGAAATATTTAGTGTTAAATATAGATATATTTCCAACATTTAATATTTTGAAACCAAAGAAGATGAGGCATGTTTCTACAAAGGGGAGGGAAAAACAAACGTAAGAGAGATATATGTAGGTCACAACTCTAAATTTTTTGGAAACTACCATAATAAACTCTTGAAAATTCCTCGACAGTGAATTTATGCTTCTTATAAACCTGATTAAGGAAGTATAACTAGTCTTAGATGGAAATTACAGACAACAAAATTAACTAGCCCATGTCCATGCAATCATTATCCGACCAGAAAACCTAAGCCAATCAAAATAATGCTATACCAATTATGCATCTGAGTCTATGAATTTTTCTTATATATTAATGGAAATTAATAATAACCCCAAGACATCACATATAAATAGGGATGTCCATACATATCCTTCCCCCAAGAAAAATTGAAATGAATATAATAATCTTCAAGATATCCCCACAAATTCCATATCAGTTTAGATGTCAATTATCCTTCTCATATCCTCTTATTGATTTTCAAGGAAAGAGATACCCCCTTTAATAAACTATTTTTAATGATTCTCATGATTACTTAGAGATATAAGTGAAAGTGGATGACCACCAGGATGCTCCTACAATATACAGGAATGGTTTCTACACCACAATCAATGAGATTGGTCTGGTAAATTTGGAAGTATTTTAGGATCTATGACCTACCTTGATCAGTTCCCCCATGACTCTTAAAGAGAAGAATATTTATAATTATTTATTAAAGTATAATATATATGTTTTCACTTGTAATTATACATAGTTTTGTGGTATTGACCTAAAAGTATTTACTCATCACCCAGGATTTCCATATTAACATCAAGGTTTCACGTAAGTAGTTAGGAGTACGAAACCATATTACACCACTAGGGCAGAACCTCGAATCAATAAATAGATCCAATCCATTTTTATATATATGAGGTTCAGTGCCTAAAATGATTACCCAAAATTATTCCCATTAAGAAAAAGACTGGAAATATCTATGATAACTTTGATTTTAGGGCCCCTAATCAACATCTCTCAAAGGAATATTTTCCAATACTAATCACAACGATCATGTTTTAAGAAACATTAGGATTTTAATACCTTTCCTTTAAGCATTTTTACTAATGGTATAACTAAATCATGATGGACCTTTAATATGAGGAAGCCACCACCTTCAAATCGTTGTAAGAAATATTTTATTACTAGGTCATTCCCTTTGGATAAAATAATGTTTCTGAAACATGTCAACTTTCCATGAAACATATCTTTAAACCCTTCTTAAGATGAATCATGGAGTGCTATATTGATGACCCAGTGGTTAAATATTAGTGGTGTTGTAATCACCCCATTCAATATTCATCAAAGTATGACATCACAAGTTAATAATGAATCCATTGGACTTTTATTTTAGGGAAACATAAGGTTAATTACTTGTATTTATGTTACACCACCATGACATCATCTCTGACTTAGAATATACTATTGAAATTTTAGAAATTCTTCCCCATTGGAATATTAAATAATTGAGAGTGGTTGAGGGAAAAATCGCTTATATTGGATGTTTCACAACCAACATGGTTGGAAGGTGTATCCAATTAAATAAGATAATGAAGAAGGGAGATTCCTAATGGTGGGAACATTACTTCTAGATTCTTTTGGGAACCTAAAATAGTACCTATAACATTCACTAGTAGTAATGCCTATGGGAGAAGGAAAGCCTCATTCAATACAAGGATACCTTGGTACAATCAATCAATACCCTCCTCATGTATAAAATTGACGAGGGAATGGAAAAACACTCGTCTATATCAGTTGAATTATTCTAGATAACGAGACTTATTATCCAAATATCGATATGAAATTTCTTATAGTCTTCTTCATGGAAAAGAATAAAATACACAAATTATATTATCACGAGGTCCACTAGGTCTCCCATACCGAACCAATAAATTATATAATTATCTATTCCATTATAGTTGGGTTCAAGGACCAATGGAAAGTTATACAGTAGTAGTACAACATCTAATTTAGGTTAGAAAAATCAATCCAATGGAATGAACTTCTTGATATTCTTGTGACACATCCTACCTATAAAAACTAACCATTAAATATTGAAATTATTGATAAAGAAGTTTTCTATACCCATGAACACCCCTTGAATGTGGAAGATGTATTCAAATATATCCTCATAATGTCCAATAGGGAATAAGATGGAAAATTTTCAGCTTAATTAAGTTGGTTTATGGATTGTATTTATTTCACTAGTTAAGTAAATTTTTTCCCGACTCCTCCATATCTAAAGGATTCACTAATAATGGGGTGGAATAAAAATTCCTTATTAAACTCATAGATCTAGACTAGTAGTTTAATATGGAATTACTAAATGTAAAAGGTGACATCGTGATATTAATCAAATATATAAATGATGAATAGTCCGTCAAGAAAGACAAATTGATCCATACCATCAATTATGTGAGATGATTCATGTTGGAATTACCTTTTAAACCATTTCTTAATCACATCCATAAATAATTTAATTATAAACCTAATTCACTGGTAAATTCAACCACAAACATAGCTGATACCAACCATGATGATTCAATATTTCGTATCACTAACTGAAGGTCAGTCTGACTAGCAATCACATACAACATGGATGAGATCAATATGAATAACACTATCTTATGGCATGATGAGATGAAATCCATACCTAGATGAATTACCTCCATAATATATTACATATAATATAGTCCCATCTCATAAGATCAAGAAAAAAAATTAATAGATTCAATGTGGTAAAGTGAAATTTACCCTTCAAGTTGGAAAAAAATGAATAGAAATCCCTCTATAAATGATCCTTTGATGGATGCATCATGAGATGAATTATATTATGAGAAAAACTAACCATTATAAAAGAATTCCATGTAGTATCTCATGGATCTCTGATAAAAATAGGCTTCAATGATAAATTTAGACAGTGGTGGTTCTGGAATGGAAGGAGTTCACCATGAAATTCCATGCATGTCAGGTCTATGTAAAGATCATCCATCATCCTGAGAATTTTCTTAATACTACTAAATATTATTGGATATTTTCCCTATCGGGAATGGATATTTAGGGTCCATATCCCCAGATAATATGTATTTTTTTAAATACATATTTATTCCTAGAAAATTTATTTTCAAAAATGGGATGAGCTCATACCCCATAATGTAGTCGAATTAAAGAGTGGAACCAACTACATGAAGTCTAATATCATCACAATATTTGATGTACCCACAAGATACTGATGAAAAATGGCACAAAATTATTTTATACTAAGATTAAATTCTTATATTAAGTATAGAACATTGATTCCAACAATTTTTCTCACTATCATGTAAAAAAGGCGGTGATAGAGGATTTTAATAAAAATCTTTAAAATATACATTAGAAAATGGTGGATTAAGAAAATAAATCTTGGAAAGATATGATCCAGTAATATTAATAGGCCTACCATTAAAAAACTAGTAATACCTCAAAAGATACCAACTAATTTGTGGGATATGGTAAAGTAGTAGTATTACCCATCAAGGACATGTTAACCTCACTATGGTTAACTATATGTAAGAAACTTTTGGAAGATGAACAACCACATAGACAACCTGATGAGTTATAATGACTAAATGGGAAATGGATGTGTACACTACACAACATCAAGGTCCTTCAGAATGGAATTATGTAAGCATTAAATAAAATGTTTTCCCCTACTATTTCCTCTTAGGTGAATTGGTAATGGTAATCAAAACCCTGATGATACTTAGGATGAAACCCTTAAAGATGGAACCCATGTGGTAAGTGAGATATATTATACATAAGAAATATTTGAATGGATCCTACTCATTAGGAACAATTTATGGAGAATGTGTCCTAACCCCAACCAATGTAAGTATTCTAAAAAATACATTGCATAATTGACACCATATAAAAAGGTCCTCAATGGGAGACTTTAAACTGCACAAAATTTACACAACCATACAAAAAAATGTCAAAATCTATGTAAGATATCATTATAATGTTATTGTAAACTGCACATATCACATTACCATCACATGATGTAAAATTGTGTGATATACTATGTCCTTACTACAAAAAATTGAACAACATGTTGGTACTTATAGAATGAAATTGAACTACGTAATATTTTTTTACCTTATGGTAGCTATATCTCCTTTTCCAACTGATTTAGATATGTAGAAAAGGTTTCCTAAAGATAGGTTTACCAGATAATGTTGATTTTTTATAATCCTCCATGAGGAAAAACTAGTCCCACATTCGTACTTTCATCAAACACTCACCCACATTAGGTTTCCTTATTTCTCAATCTAGGATACCTCTGCAATGTAAATTTACTGTGAATGAGCTAGATGTTTATAGAAAATAAATTTACCCTATCCTTATGAAATTTTCATTTCTTAATAAGTATCCATACATATATGAACTTCATGTGTCTTGATTTTCTTCTTCATGGTTTTTATTTTTATGTTTGGAAAATCTATTTTAGGCCCCCATTGATCTTTGAAATGTTAACTATTTTATTTGATGTGAATGAATTTTTTTGCGGATTATTACTCATATAAAAATGTGAATTCCCCCACATATCCCAATTCATGCACTCTTTTATGGTTAAATTAACTTCCCATCCATATCTATTTTCTCAAACAAGCATGAATCATGTGAGATTAGGGAACCTAGAAATTTATTGTGACTAGTGTCATTGACAAAATTTTAATTAAACAATATAGGAAACCAAAAAAATTTCATGATTTTAAACCACATTATATAAAGCCTTCACTTTGGGAATATCATAACTTTTAATGATTTTGTATTCAAGGATTTCATGTTTTACCCTTTGACCTGAAAACATGTTTACTATATTTTGGCATAACCATTTTGGTTCTTAAACCGTTATTAAATATTATAATCTCTATGAACCACCATCATGAATTTGATATGTGAGTTGATACAAACTGTTTCCTTGACCGCATATTATCATAGCATTCTATGGGAATTTATCTCACATACACTTGGTTCTTCTTTATAGTGTATTGGTTATAAGGACTGACTAATATGAAGGAACCCCACTTGAATTTTTGGATTAATAACATAATACATAAGTTATTGGTACATGGGGATATTTTGTTCCCAGAGAAAAGGTACCCCTTAAATATATAAGTTATTATCCAAAGTATGTGTGATCTTGGATTCCACCATCACAAGTAGTTGAAATGTACCAATCAATATCTACCTCACATTTCATGAGATATTCATGGGTTATGATTTAATCATACCATAACACAACTAATCATGTGGATTTTATACCCTTGATGTTACACATCTACACATAGTACTCATTATCAAATAATGAATATAATATTAAATTCATTAGACCTTTCATTTTTGGGTATTAATCTCCTGTGAAGACTAAAATAACCTGAGTTAGTAATTATATTGGAAATACCATTTGATCAAAGTGAAAAGACCTTAAGAAATCAGACCCATATATTCCTTTTCACATGACATTAAAGAGAATGATTTCTGGGCAATCATGCATGACATTAAACATCATATAGTATGACATCTTATGGGACCCCCTACCTACGTGAGATATGGTATCATGAAAGGTTATGTTGGATGTATTCATAAGCCTATTATAGGGTTTAATATTTCATCCCTATAGAAATATAAAATATTAAAATGACTTTCCCTTGTATATGACCTTGTAGAGGACCATTTGGTCGACTATGATGTCAAAATACACTCACGAAATAATAAAATGGACCCTACCTATAAATGAGATAGATCTATGTAGGAATTAATCTTATAAAACAATTTATTTATTGAATCCTACTACCTCAGGATACACGATGAATCCTAGATCCCAAATACCAGGCTCAGTCACAATGTAATAAAAATATTTCCAATCCCTGGGTATTTTTCAGATCATTATAAGAAGTATTTACTACATTAAATACATATAGATTGATTCATATCCCCTCGTATACATACCAAAACTTGGATCAACAATAATTTAGTACAACCCTAAATTCCACCCCCTCTTAATATAGTGTTTGAACCTTTTCAATGATACATCACCTCCCTGGTGGCTACAAAATACAGTAGTGTTTAATTCTCCATTCCTATTCAGGGGATGGGTCTATGTAGAGAAAGCCTAAAAAATATTACTTATGGTATAAAAAATACCCCTCCCAATATATGAGTTCTATATATGGGATGATATGTATTATAAATACATGTGCCTTGATTCATTTTTTCTTGGGATACATAGTAATGCCCATATCCATCAATCTTGGGACTGGCTGAAAACTCAAACAAAAAGATGTACTATCCCTTATGCATATGAGATTGATCTAAATAGACGGGGGATTTATTTTATAGAGTTGACTGTGTTCATATTTCAACCCACAATATAAACATCAAGAATCCATAAGGAAGCCTAGATATATAAATTTTGTATTCCCCCAATTAACTATAGTGCTTGACCGAGTCACCACCCATTCACAATGGTCCTTTTCCATTCATTGTATGGAGACCATTGAAATTCCTAATTGTAGACCCTAGATAGTACAATATGATTTATTCCCAGGTCACCTGATGTTTCTCACACTAAAAATAATTCATGTGAGTACAGAAAATTGGACTACCCCATTTGATATGTCTCGGAGTACAACAACAAAATGTTGGTGGCATTAATGGTCCAAATTTCAATACCATAAACTGTTTAAGAATTTTCAAGTTATATAGACTCATTCTGCCTACACATGGTTTATTTGTAAATATGTATTTTCTCTAATTATTCAGGTCTATGTAAAATAACCCCAAGCATATGGATATCCACCGGTAATATAATGCAAGGAAAATATTCTTCCAACATCCAAATTCTGCTAAATAATGTACGGTGTCTCTAAGGACACAATTAATAATTATCATGTAATTCCATAACATTATCATCACATGATATTAAACTATATAACCGTAATCGTATAAATATGATGTCAAAATACATATCATAAGGTCCTCATTGCATGACCCTAAAACGTAGAACAAAAATGTACATATCACATGATATTAATGTGAAAAAAATGTGTCCCACTCAATCAAAGTTGTAAGACCCTAAAACCTAGCACTTGATTTTAAAATTCACATGATCATAAATTTATAGTGAAGGAGGCACAAAATTTTTCCATTTGAAAACCAATAATGGGTTTTTATAATGAAATTCCATATCTCTACTCACTAATATTTTCATATTCAGAGTTTATAAAAAAGTTAGAGAGTAAATAAAAGGAACAAAGATCATGCCTGTTATATGAGGACCCTAGTATAAGTTGATCCATTCTTGTTGGAACTCTCTAGTCCAAATAAAAATTTGTGTAATGATCTATTACATCCCATCATCATGATAAAGTGTTCAACATGTAGAAAAACTACCATTAGGGTTCTTTATCTATTATTTAATATTTCAATATTCATAATCCAACTTTATATATTTGATGTATGAGTTGACACACACCAATTATTTGAGATAATACACTTATCTTTGAACCCCATAGTCATGGGTAAATTATTATGGTTATTATATATATATTTTTTTGTAAAATGGACTGAGTAATCATAAGTTACCCCAATTAAATTCATTAATGAATAAATCAATACCTCAAATCTATTCTTAGGGGATGTTATAGTCTTAGAAAAAAGGTTCATCTTAAACCCATGAATTAAAATTTTGAATGTGTGCACTACCAATTTCTTCCCATACTAATAGTCACATTGTTCTTTCCACCATTCACCTCCCATTAACTTGAATATTACTAAATAATGATTAAAAAGTCCCCTAACCAAACTATTAAAGTATATTTGATGTCCTTGATGTTACATTACCAAGTATTATAATCATTCATGAAGTAGGGATGTGGTATTTCATTCATGAAACTTTTGGTGGTCCTTAAAACATGATGTAAAACCATGTGGTGTGTGTCCCAAGATTAATGAATATAAAAAAACTACTTCCAATGTTCCATTATCATGATATGATATTAGTTTCTTCATAAAGTACTTCATTGTCCATGTTTATGAATTTTCAAAGATTTATATATCCCTTGTAATGGAGAAGGGACCCCTCTACATGAATATTAATTTAAGGAAATTTTTGTTAACATATAAGGTACATTGACCCATTGACTAGAGTCATGTTTTAAATGTTGGAAAATAACTCTAATAAATGTGAGCCCTAGAAGTATCACAAATGAACTCATCACCTCAGAGTGTTTTTTGACCGTCCCCAATGTGTTAACCCTATATCATCACCCATGATTCATTACCTTTGAGGTGTTATTTATACACTCCATAATATGAATATCTATATATGTTAGATATCCACAACATCATGTCCCCATATCTCATACATGGTATCAGCAAGGATTCATGTTGTATGAATCCATCACAAATTTCCTTCCTTCATAATCTTAGTAAGGATGTAGGGCATCAGAACACTCCAGTAATATCTACCCTTCATAATCACAGTAAAAATGTAGGGTGTCAAAACCCTTCATGAATATCCATCCTTCAAAATTCCATTAAGGATATCGGGTGTCAATCCCATTCACAAATATCCATCCTCCTTTTCTCATGAATCTGAATACATAGAATGTTCAAGATATAAAACCCCAAACTACAAAAAAAATAATTTCTGAGCTATATGACAGTAAAATATAAAAAATGAGATAAATTAACCCAAATTAATTAATAATATGTTCTGATATATATGACCCTAATTTATAGAATATTAAACCCCAAATTATAAAACACTAAACTTTAGCATCATTGGTTCAAAGTTGTTTAACCATAAACATCAGCCATATTGTTCTTGTATATTACACTTTAAAAAAAATTAAAATTGACCTAATTCACTACGTGTAGAAAACTGAAAAAATTAATTTTTGGGAAAAATTAAAGCCTTTTTTCGCTTGACACACTCTTTCTATAATGCAGAAAAAAATGAGATGTTATAAATGGAATAGAATAAAACATGTTTGGTTGAAAACTAATAAAGGGTTTCCTGAGAAAAATTCATGCCCATTCTTGCTCAAACTAATGCTCAGTGTAATAGGAATCATTTAGTGTTAAAAATAATAGCTAAAAAGATTATAGGGACCATTATCCTACATAATAAAAAATTTATCTATGATCACTAGTTCTATTAGAATATGAAAAGGTATAGTGAAAATGTATTCATTAAGATCCATCCTAAAGTACCTAGTAATATCCTTTCACGAAGTTATATAATATTTCTGTATCCTGGATGACCCCAAAATGCTTATAGTGACCTACTATATGTGGCTTAAAATATGGCATGAGAGTCAGATCCATTTGAAATTCCCACTATAATATGGTCCTTTACCAATGATTTGTTCATAAAGTGAGTTCATCCCCTATCTTATATATGAGATAAATATATGGAGGAGTTTTCATTATAGATTTCTCCATCCATGAACCAATTTTCCCTACATGTGAGATTTATCTATAGAGGAATATTTTCTTAGAAATTTGTAATACATTATTCCTAGTCCGTTGGGATATATAAAAAAATATGGGGTCCTTATCTATGTTCCATCCACAAATTCCTTTCCATCCTAGTTCCCTTTTTATACTGAAATTTTTTCTTTTCCCAATAAAATATATACATGCCTCAATCTGATATTATTCCAGTGAGAAACCTAATTACCCAAAAATAATATCCATCATAGTAATACATAGGTTCTCTATTTCAGTATCCTAATCAATCAAGGTCACGAACCACTTCGTTAAAACACTCAAAAAACTTTAGTGAAAAAACTATTCCTATAAAATATGATCATAGGGTTCAATATCAAATACCATCAAATTTTCATGTACACGATGAATCTATCTATGTTTAACTTGAAATTGAATATATTTCATTTTGATTGAATCACATTTTGTTCAGAAATTATTTGACACGCATAAATATGTTCAATTGAATTTTTCATTGATGATTTAGGATGTGTGAATCCTATAAATAAAATAATGATATATTTTTATTTATGGATATAATGATTTGAGGTGGAATTTATGATAATAATGAACTTTAATTAATTTTACAATGGAACATAAAATAAATTTCAGAACACATGAAATAATTATATGAATTTTAATTTATGAAATTACACAAGCATGGAAAGCTATCCAGCTAGTACAACTAAGGAATGTGTGGGATTATCCCCTACCACGCTTGGAGATAAATCAACTAGATAGTACGGTGGGAATATGTGAGTGAACATGGTGTCTACTAGGTGTGCATGTCATGGGGAAAGAGCACATTAATTTTCATGGATGGATAGTAAAAGCGTGTGGTTTTTTCTATGAGGGTCAGGCATGCACATGTGTTCCGGGGGCCGATATACAGTACTATATTGATGGATGGTTTAAATAGAAGAGTTTATATAGTATAGTTCAATAAGATATAAGACGTATATGGAATCTTAGAAGTAGATTTTTGTTCCTCCACCTAAAATGATATACACATAACATCAGCTAACTAGTCTGGTTCATCCTAGCCATTAGCATGCTACAACATCATCATCCTCAACCTTTGAATTTTTAAGGGATTTTAAACTCATGAAAACTACACACAATCCAAAACCATGAATTTAATCTTTATCTTGCATGCAAGTGATATTTCAATGAATATAATCATTGCATAAAAATTTTACATGATTGAAATATTCAGTATATTTTGACTGATAATATATTCTTATATCATATTAATACTATTATCACAAGATCATTAATTTATCACATGATGTTATTTTATTAGATTACCATGTGGTGTCTCATGAGGACAATGATTGAGTGAAGCCATGGTGAAAATCCCATAGCTCTCACATGACCATGAAATGATGTGGTGATAATTATTGATGTTGTTTATAAAGAAGATCATATGTTCGATCTCATGAATCTTACATCATATTCAACTTCCATTATGTAAATATTTTGGTTGTCATTCACACACTGTCCCTTAAGCCTAAACAAGAGAAATCCCCAGTCATGTGAATTATTCTAGATTATTTGATGGTGTGACATATAATAATGATATCACATGAATAAGAACATATATAAGATAACCTCACCTCTAAAATCCTTTGTCACATGAAGCATGTGGAAGGTTTCCTATATCTATCCACTAGGGTATTGAGTGACTGAGAAAATACAATCACATGAATCATGTGAATTCATCACATGAAAATTTTCATATTGTCAATCATATAAATATCCAATCATAGACAAATTACCACACATTAATCTCATATATTTTATCCATCAATTACCCTATAAGGCCTTGAATGAAAAATAATACAATCATGTTATGTCATTATGTGATGTGAGAAAGTGATTACTTATCCACATTGGCTTTACATGATTATGAGAAACTCTAAGATTTTCAGTTTCTTGTAGGTATGCTTACTACGGCCTCCTACTAGTGCATATTGAAACTTCACCATGAAAAAAGGAAGAATATTCATTCCAAACATTCTAATATAATTCACTATCTCATAATAAAAAAATAATATAGAGAAAAACATGTGGTAGATGAATAATTTGAGGGTTTGTTATTTAATTTATTGGAATTCTATTCATAACTCCACACAATGAAAGAATCCATCATGAGACCCCATCGAGCAACTCCTATAAGGTCATGTGATCATGAGAACCTCTTATAGGAACACACGATGACCTAAAGATCATGAGATACCTTTATAAAAGTTTTGATTTCAACACCATTATGCATCCTTGGACATGAAACTCGAAACATGGAACATGAAAATAAATCACTTGAGTCCATGATTACACCATGTTTTCATGTGGACAATCTAGTTGTGCTATATTATCCACATGACCTAATCATGTGCCTATGGCCATGAACCATTGTTACATGAGAATAATATTTTTTGTCTTGAATTGAAAACCTATGGATTGGACCCCTTGGTCATGTTATGGAATCATGTGCCTTTGATCTTCCAGCCTTAGATATATACCCTTGATCACGTGACCCCCCTCTAGTTCGATAGACCTTAGCATGAAAATATTATTCATATAGAAATACGTGAAACCATTTGACATGAATTCTTGAAATGAAAAATCCCAAATACATATCATACTTACAATGGGAACACACTTAGACTTGTTTTCATTTTCATGTAAAATCACATGGACATGTTTTCTTTGACATGAGACCTTGAATGGGGACAAAACATAAAAAATCCCATTGCATGAGACCTTGACATGGAAAATTTGTGACAAATGCCAGCCTTTCCATGTGAAATCCATTAGATCTATCGGTCTCGTCACATGAAAAGCCTTTGAAATGTCATCCACTTCATGAAAAATCCCTTGGGAATATATTCCTTTTCATGCACTCACTTATAAGAAGGTGAATCTATTGAGTGCATGTGATCACATGACCCTAAACAGGTCATGTGACCAACTCACCCTTATGGAAAATATGGGGGAGGTACCTCATTCCATTCACACAAAAGGTACTCCCTTATATACAACCATGTTTATTAGACCATTCATGGTCCTCTATCCTAGTCCATAGGATTAAAAATAAATAAAGTTGTTACCTGATCATCCAAGATGGTTTATGTCCATAAATATTTTAGTCATCGTAAATCATGGTAACAAATTTTCTTGTGAGTTTATCATCATTCCTCGTCTATAATTTAAGGAGAAATGGGTTCAAACATGAGCCTCCTTCATAGTGTAATTCCCTATAATTCACTCTAGCACCTTAATCTGAGATGTTTCCTTTCATATTTCTCACATATCATGAGTCCAAACATCAGTTCTTTAACAATTTAATCATAAGAGATAATGAAACTTATTATATGTACCTAAAATATTCCAATATTTATAAACTTTGAGAAAATAACCCTCATGAGTATTTAATATAATTCATCACCCATCAACGGGTTAGAAGAAACATGGCCATAATGAGTACTCTTATTTTTTTACCAATTAGAAATATAGGATGCCTACTCAAGGCCCGAGTTCCATATCAAACATATCCCCATTGAATATATTCACATGGCCTCATTCACCATAAATTCCTTTATCCATCCACTCAGATTCCAAAATATGATGAATATTGTGAGAGAATATTCATTTTCTTATTTAGTTATACATTTCACCTATATTTTTATCATATTTCCAACACATTTATATAATAAATCTAATCTCCTTCCAACTATTATTTCCCTCACTGATCTTGAATCATGTGGTCTTCAATACTTAAAATAATTATGCTAATATCATAGTAAAATCACCAAATATGATAATACTCTCTAGGTATAATCCCCAACTACATCCTATTTTCTATTAGAGGGTTATAATCCTAATAAAGTAAATAAAAGGGTGACATCAGTGTTTAATCCTAATTATGATATTAAGGAAACCTAAATGTGTGATTCCCATTCCAAGATTCTTCAAAAGTGGGAATCCTTGGTAAATAGGTGTAATCCCAAACCACATCCCTATCCTCTTTAAATGGCTATATTACCAATTAAACATCTAATAGAAGACATAGTGCATAAGTAGCATACAATTGAAGTTTACACACTAGTGTGACATTTACAATATTCTTCCATCTCCTATTTCTCAAATCGAGTTTGATTCACATTGTCTTAGATACTAGTGATGATTTTTTCATATATATAATCAAAATTTTTCCAAGATAGGAGCCATTTTAGCTGTAAGACTAACTATATCTTCCCTTACTTTAGATGGATATATTCTTGATGAAATATCCTAGGATGTCCCTATATGCATATGTCATACTCAAAAACTCTGTTATTACAACTTTTACAACACACAAGACAAATTAGAACTATAAGAACTATGATTAATTTTTTCATATGATACATAAGACCCCTATTAATGGATCAATCCCCATATACAATGGTTAAATTCCCTCATATAAATTCTTAATACATGATTTTAAACTACATGGTATAGTGGTAAATAAACTACAATGTTTCTTTTTCCTTTTTTTATAGGATAAATTGGATTCATCCTGGATGTTAAATACCAATTATGAAGCAACTATTTCCTCCCTGGACAATGATAAACTCTAGAGTGAATATTAATAAATTTTTGAAACATAATAAGTCCACAAAATATAAATCTATATATACTATTTTACAATAATACTAAGAACCAATAATACCTATATATGGAATCATTGACAGGATTACTACATGAATGTATAAGGATTCAGTAATAGATCATTTTATTAGAGTAACTGGTACCATATTGAGATTTTTGAAAGATTCATGAACATATCTAAGTCTATAGTTGATTCATAGATTAGCCAATCATTCCCCCCAATAGGGTGATATGATTCCATCCTCCCATAATATTGACAGTGTGAGTTCCAGTGATCCATTGATAAGGAAACCCAATGACCACCTTTCTATAGAAAGTAGTCCCATCACTTGTTATATATGTGGGATCAATTAGCTTTTTCAAGGGATAAACCCGACTAATTTGAATGATTTTTAAACTATACTATGCCTCCCACAATCAAGAGTCAAGTAAAAAATATATCCAATGTAGATACATTAATTCATAGACATGTTTTACTATAATATATATATATATATATATTGAAAATTTTATCTTAAATAACTAAATTTAAAATTTCAAAAATTGAAAAATTTATGTATTCAGGTATATAAATAAAAAAGATTCATAAGTAATGTAAAATCCATAATGTTTTCCTCAAATTAAGAAATAAATTAAATGTTCAATCCCATGAAAATGAAAATTTATTTGTTGAAAAATGTAATGATTTAATGGTAGAATAAATGATGAATATTAAAATTTAAATAAATTTTCAAAAAAATGATAGGTTTATAGATCCAACAAATTTTTTTTATAAAAAATTACAATATTAAAAAATATTCAATATCCATAAGTATTTTTTAATCAACCAATTTTATATACCAAATGGTAATGAGTGTCACCTGATATTCTATGTAAAGAATTGAAAAGTTAGAATCCGAATTCTATCTAACTACCAATGGTCAGAAAATACATGAATCAGTTATAATTGATAACCTATTATAGAATAATAGGATTGTGGAATGAAGTAGAAATAAAAGTTATTAGAAAAGGTGATGAAAATCACCCACTGGATGAAGAATGATGTGGTCTTGAAGTTACAACTACGAAAGTATAGAAGTTTGATAAATGTATGACTCAAAAGACAGTTGACTAAGCTCATTCCACCCTTATAGTACTTCTTTTTATACTTTTCCTGATTTTAGATCATATGGTAATGTCATAAAACTTAACTTATTGAGGCATATGTAATCATCCCATGTATGAAATGGGGTAAGAAAAATAATCTTATCCCATCCCAACACTATCACTAACTCTAATAGATTTATTTCACTCATTATCTAATGAGATGGAACTATCCCACCAAATAGAATATTAATCAGTTGAAGTATTTATTTTCAGCCATGTTAATACCAATCACATGAAATAACCTTTCTCTGATGAAAAATATTATCATAAATTTGAGTTCCCATTACCTGAATAAGGAGTGATAGGCTATAGAATGGAGGGTATATTTGACATCATGATCATATCCAATCCTAATTTCCTATCAAAATTCATACTAAATATTTATATAATTCCAATACCCATAGGAAAATTCTTCAGCTAACCCAATCGGAGAATGAAGACCTACCATATCCTTTTAGTGGTTTTCCAAATCCAATTGTTTTGGATGACCAGCTAGCACGTGTACAACTATTTGATTATCCCAAAAAAAAGTGGTAGACTAGAATGTCCCATTACATTAGTGATATATTCACCATATACCTATGTCTTAGGTAAATTCATGTCTACCTTTGGGAATTTATAACCTAATCCACATGCTAAAGAGTGTCCTCACATTAGAATAAATAGATATTAAGTATAGAAATATGACATTACGAAGATATTGGACACTATCTCAATGATGATCTCAATCCAAGATGCTTTATATCTTTCAAAATGTATTAGGGAAATATTTATTGAGGCCCTTCATTATACCTAGGTGTTTGAGATAAAAATTTCTATATAAAAGGCTTATTTAGTGGAGACTAATATAATGGAATTTCACGATACCATCTCATTCATAGACCTAGATTAGGATGAATCTATTCAGGGACATATCAAGCCACTATATGTTTTAGGGAATACTGATGATGTTGATGTTCAATGGGTACTTGTTAAAAATGGATATGGGTAAAATCTCTAATAATATCGGACCCTCCAAAACTAGTGTACTACAAGGATAAACTATCTCAAATGAAGATGACTGGTAAAGGGTATAAAATGAGTGAGTAAAAGACCCTTTCAATGGTCCAACATGAATTTCAATTTAGGGAACTCATGTCTAATACCGAGTTCATGGTTATCCATCAAGACACGACATACAATTTCCTACTTAAGAGAATTCAGATTCATATCTATGGATTGGTTCCATCAACATTTCATTAATTTTTAAAATACCCCAAAAGTGAAATATTTAGTGTTAAATATAGATATATTTCCAACATTTAATATTTTGATACCAAAGAAGATGAGGCATGTTTCTATAAAGGAGAGGGAAAAACAAATGTAAGAGGGATATATGTAGGTAACAACTCTAAATTTGTTAGAAACTACCATAATAAACTCTTGGAGATTCTTAGATAGTGAATTTATGCTTCCTATAAACCAGATTAAGGAAGTATAACTAGAATTAAAAAGAAATTATAGACAAAAAAATTAACAAGCCCATGTCCATGCAATCATTATCCTAACAGAAAACCTAATCCAATCAAAATAATTCTATACCAATTATGCATCTGAGTCTATGAATTTTTCTTATATATTAATGGAAATTAAGAATACCCCCAAGACATCACATATAACCAGGGATTTCTATACATATCCTTCCCCCAATAAAAATATAAATGAATATATGAATCTTTAAGATATCACAACAAATTCCATATGAGTTTATATGTCAATTATCCTTCTCATATCCTCTTATTTATTTTCAATGAAAGAGATACCCCATTTAATAAACTATTTTTAATGATTCTCATGATTACTTAGAGATATAAGAGGAAGTGTATGACCACTAGGATGATCCTAAAATATACGGGAATGGTTTCTACATCATAATCAATGAGATCAGTCTGGTAAATTTGGAAGTATTTTAGGATCTGTGACCTACCTTGATCAGTTCCCCCATGACTCTTAAAGAGAAGAATATGTATAATTATTTATTAAATTATAATATATATGTTTTCACTTATAATTATACATATATTCATAGTATTGACCTAAAAGTATTTACTCATCACAGAGGATTTCCAGATTAACATCAAGGTTTCACGTAAGTAGTTAGGAGTAGGAAACCATATTACACCACTAGGGCAGAACCTCGAATCAATAAATAGATCCAATCCATTTTTATATATGAGGTTCAGTGCCTAAAATGATTACCCATCATCATTCCCATTAAAAAAAGATAGGAAAGATTTATGATAACTTTGATTTTAGGGCCCCTAATAAACATCTCTCAAAGTAATATTTTATAATACTAATCACATCGATTATTTTTGAAAAAACTTTAGGATTTTCATAACTTTACTTTAATCATTTTTACTAATTATATAACTAAATCATTATGGACCTTGAATATGAGGAATCCACTACCTTCAAATCATTGTAAGAAATATTTTATTACTAGGTCATTCCCTTCGGATAAAATAATGTTTCTGAAACATGTCAAGTTTCCATGAAAAATATCTTTAAACCCTTCTTAGGATGAATCATGGAGTGCTATATTGATGACCCAGTCGTTAAATATTAGTGGTGTTGTAATAACCCCATTCAATATTCATAAAAGTATGACATCACAAGTTAATGATGGATCCATTGGATTTTTATTTTAGGGAAACATAAGGTTAATTACTTGTATTTATGTTACACCACCATGACATCATCTCTGACCTAGAAAATACTAGTGAAATTTTAGAAATTCTTCCTCATTGGAATATTTAATAATTGAGAGTGGTTGAGGGAAAAATAACTTATATTGGATGTTTCACAGCCAACATGGTTGTAAGGCGTCTCTAATTAAATAAGATAATGAATAAGGGAGATTCCTAATGGTGGGAACATGACTTCTATATGCTTTTGGGAACCTAAAATAGTACCTATAACATTTACTAGTCTTAATTCCTATGGGAGAAAGAAAGCCTCATTCAATACAAGGATACCTTGGAAAAATCAATCAATACCCTCCTCATGTATAAAATTGATGAGAGAATGGAAAAAACTCTTCTATATCAGTTGAATTATTCTAGATAACGAGAATTATTATCCAAATATTGATATGAAATTTCTTATAGTCTTCTTCATGGAAAATAATAAAATACCCAAATTGTATTATCATGAGGTCCACCTGGTCTCCCATACTGACCCACTCAATTATATAATTATCCATTCCATTATAGTTGGGTTCAAGGACCAATGGAAAATTATAATGTAGTAGTACAACATCTAATTTAGGTTAGAAAAATCAATCCAATGGAATGAACTGCTAGATATTCTTATGACACATCCTACCAATAAAAAATAACCATTAAACATTGAAATTATTGATAAATAAGTTTTCTATACCCATGAACACCCCTTGAATGTGGAAGATGTATTCCAATATATCTTCATAATGTCTAATAGAGAAGAAGATGGAAAATTTTCAGCTTAATTTAGTTGGTTTATGGATTATATTTATTTTACTAGTTAAGTAATTTATTTCCCGACTCCTTCATATATGAAGGATTCACTAATAATGGGGTGGAGTAAAAATTCCTTATTAAAATCATAGATCTAGCCTAATATTTTAATATGGAATTACTAAATGTCAAAGGTGACTTTGTGATATTAATCAAATATATAAATGATGAATATTCCATAAAGAAAGACAAATTGATCCATATCATCAATTATGTGATAGGATTCATGTTGGAATTACCTTTTAAACCATTGCTTAGTCACATCCATAAATAATTTAATTATAAAACTAAATCACTGGTAAATTCAACCACAAACATAGCTGATACCAACCATGATGATTTTGTATTTCGCATCACTAACTCAAGGTCAGTCTGACTAGAAATCACATACAACATGGATGAGATCAATATGAATAACACTATCCTATGGCACGATGAGATGACATCCATACCTAGATGGATTACCTCCATAATATATTACCTATAATATAGTCCCCTATCATAAGATCATGAAACAAATTAATAGATTCAATGCGGTAAATTGAAATTTACCCTTCAAGTTGGAAAAAATGAATAGAAATCCCTCTATAAATGATCCTTTGATGGATGTATCATGAGATGCATTATAGTATGAGAAAAAACCACTATTATAAAGGAATTACATGTAGGCTCTCATGGATCTCTGATAAAATTAGGCTTCAATGATAAATTTAGATAGTGATGGTTTTGGAATGGAAGGATTTCACCATGAAATTCCATGCATGTCAGATCTATGTAAAGATCATCCATCATCCCGAGAATTTTCTTAATACTACTAAAACTTCTTGGATATTTTCCCTATGGGGAATGGATATTCAGGGTCCATGTCCCCAGATAATATGTAGTTTTTTTAAATAAATCTTTATTCCTAGAAAATTTATTTTCAAAAATGGGATGAGCTCATACCCCGTAATATAGTCGAATTAAAGAGTTGCACCAACTACATGACGTCTAATATCATCACAATATTTGATGTACCCACAAGATAATGACGAAAAATGGAACCAAATTAGTTTATACTAAGATTAAATTATTATATTAAGTATACAACATTGATTCGAACAATTTTTCTCACTATCATGTAAAAAAAGGCGGTGATAGATGATTTTAATAAAAATCTATCAAATATTCATTAGAAAATGGTGGATTAAGAAAATAAATCTGGGAAACATATGATCCAGTAATCTTAATAGTCCTGCCATAACACAACCTATACTACCTCAAAAGAGACCAATTACTTGATGGGATACGGAAAAATAGTAGTAGTATTACCCATCAAGGACATGTTAACCTCACTATGAATAACTATATGAAAGAAAATTTTGGAAGATGAACAACCACATAGACAACTTGATGAGTTATAATGACTAAATGGGAAATCGATGTGTACACTACACAACATCAAGGTACTTCAGAATGGAATTATGTAAGAGTTAAATAAAATGTTTCCCCTACTCTTTCCTCCTAGGTGAATTGGTAATGGTTATCAAAACCCTGATGATACTTAGGATGGAACCCTTAAAGATGGAACCCATGTGGTAAGTGAGATATATTATACATAAGGAATATTTGAATGGATCCTACTCATTAGGAACAATTTATGGAGAATGTGTCCTAACCCCAACCAATGTAAGGATTCTAAAAAAATACATTGCATAATTTACACCATATAAAAAGGTCCTAGGTTGGAGACTTTAAACTGCAAAAAATTTACACAACTATACAAAAAAATGTCAAAATCTATGTAAGATATCATTATAATGTTATGGTAAACTACACATATCACATTCCCATCACATGATGTAAAATTGTGTGATATACTATGTCCTTTCTACAAAAAATTGAACAGCATGGTGGTACTTATAGAATGAAATTGAACTACACAATATGTTTTTACCTTGTGGTAGCTATATCCCCTTTTTCAAATGATTTATATATGTGTAAAAGGTTTAATAAAGATAGGTTTACCAGATAATGTTGATTTTTTATAACCCTCCATGAGGAAAAACTAGTCCCACATTCGTACTTGAATCAAACACTCACCCACATTAGGTTTCCTTATTTATCAATCTAGGATACCTATGCAATGTAAATTCACTGTGAATGATCTAGATGTTTATAGAAAATAAATTTCCCCTGTCCTTATAAAATTGTCATGTCTTAATAAGTATCCATACATATATGAACTTTATGTGTCTTGATTTTCTTCTTCACGGTTTTTATTTTTATGTTTGGAACATCTATTTTAGGCCCCCATTGATCTTTGAAATGTTAACTATTTTATTTGATGTGAACCAATTTTTTTGGGTATTATTACTCATATATAAATGTGAATTCCCCCACATATCCCAATTCATGCACTCTTTTATGGTTAAATTAACTTCCCATCCATAGCTATTTTCTCGAACAAACATGAATCATGTGAGATTAGGGAACCTAGAAATTTGCTATGACTAGTGTTATTGACAAAACATTTATTAAACAATAGAGGAAACCAAAAAAATTTCATGATGTTAAACTACATTACATAAAGCCTTCACTTTGGGAATATCATAACTTTTAATGATTTTGTATTCAAGGATTTCATGTTTTATCCCTTCAACCTGAAAATGTGTTTACTATATTTTGGAATAACCATTTTTGTTCTTAAAACATTATTAAATATTATAATCTCTATGAACCACCATCATGCATTTGATATGTGAGTTGATACAGACTATTTCTTTGACCGCATATTCTCAGAGCATTCTATGGGAATTTCTCTCACATACACTTGGTTATTCTTTAGTGTATTGGTTATAAGTACTGATTAATATGAAGGAACCCCACTTGAATTTTTGGATTAATAACATAATACATAAGTTATTGGTACATGGTGATATTTTGTTCCCATAGGAAAGGTACCCCTTAAATATATAAGTTATTATTCAAAGTTTGTGTGATCTTGGATTACACCATTACCAGCAGTTGAACTGTACCAATCAATATCCACCACACATTTCATCAGATATTTATGGGTTATGATTTAATCATACCATAACACAACTAATCATGTGGATTTTTATACCCTTGATGTTACACATCTACACATAGTACTCATTATCAAATAATGAATATAATATTAAATTCATGGGACCTTTTATTTTTTGGTATTCATCTCTTGTGAAGACTAAAATAACCTGAGTTAGTAATTAGATTGGAAATACCATTTGATCAAAGTGAAAAGACCATAAAAAATTATACCAATATATTCCTTTTCACATGACACTAAAGAGAATGATTTCTGGCCAATCTTGCATGACATTAAACTTCATATAGTATCACATTTTATGGGACCCCCTACCTACGTGAGATATGGTGTCATGAAAGGTTAAGTTGGATGTATTCATAAGCCTATTATAGGGTTTAATATTTCATCCCTATAGAAATATAAAATATTAAAATGACTTTACCCTGTATATGACCATGTAGAGGACCATTTGGTCGACTATGATGTCAAAATACACTCATGAAATAATCAAATGGCCCCTCCTTATAAATGAGATAGATCTATGTAGGAATTAATCTTCTAAAACTATTTATTTATTGAATCCTACTACCTCAGGATACACAGTGAATCCTATATCCTAAATACTAGGCTCAGTCACAATGTAATAAAAATATTTCCACTCCCTGGGTATTTGTCAGATCATTGTAATAACTATTCACTACATTAACTACATATAGATTGATTCATATCCCCTCTTATACATACCGAAACTCGAATCAACAATAATTTAGTACAACCTGAAATTCCACCCCCTCTTAATATAGTGTTTGAACCTCTTCAATGATATGTCACCACCCTTGTGGCTATAAAATACAGTAGTGTTTAATTCACCATTCCTATTCATGAGATGGGTCTATGTAGAGGAAGCCTAAACAATATTACTTATGGTATAAAAAATACCCCTCCCAATATATGAGTTCTATCTATGGGATGATCTGTATTATAACTACATGTGTCTTGATTCATTTTTTCATAGGATACATACTAATGACCATATCCATCAATCTTGGGACTGATTGAAAACTCAAAAAAAATGTACTCTCCCTTATGCATATGAGATTGATCTAAATAGAGGGGGGATTTATTTTATAGATTTGAATGTGTCCATATTTCAACCCACAATATAAACATCAGGAATCCTTAGGGAAGCCTAGATATATAAATTTCATATTCCCCCAATTAAACATAGTGCTTGACTGAGTCACCACCCATTCACAATGGTCCTTGTCCATTCATTGTATGGAGACCATTGAAATTCCTAATTTTAGACCCTTGATAGTACAATATGATTTATTCCCAGGTCACCTGATGTTTCTCACACTAAAAATAATTCATGTGAGTATAGAAGATTGGAATACCCCATTTGACATGTCTTGGAGCACAATGACCAAAAGTTGGTGGCATTAATGGTCCAACTTTCAATACCATAAACTGTTTAAGAATTTTCAAGTTATATAGACTCATTCTTCCTACACATGGTTTAGTTGTAAATATGTATTTTCTCTAAATTATTCAGGTATATGTAAAAGGACCCCAAGTATATGGATATCCACCAATAATATAATGAAAGTAAAATATTCTTCCAACAACCAAATTATGCTAAATAATGTAGGGTGTCTCTATGGACACACTTAATAATTATTATGTAATTCCATAACATTATCATCACATGATGTTAAACTGTACAACTGTAATCATATAAATATGATGTCAAACTACATATCATATAGTCCTCATTGCATGACCCTAAAATGTAGAACAAAAATGTACATATCACTTGATATTAAGGTGAAAAACAAGTATGTCCCACTCAATCAAAGTTGTAAGACCCTAAAACCTAGCCCTTGATTTTCAAAATCACATGATCATAAATTTATAGTGATGGAGGCACAAAATGTTTCAATTTGAAAACCAATAATGGGTTTTTATAATGAAAATCCATATCTCTACTCACTAATCGTTTCATATTCAGAGTTTATAAAAAATTTAGAGAGTAAATAAAAGGAACAAAGATCACGCCTGCTATATGAGGACCCTAGTATAAGTTGATCCATTCTTTTTGGAACTCTCTAGTCCAAATAAAAATTGGTGTAATGATCTATTACATCCCCTCATCATAATAAAGTGTTCAACATATAGAAAAACTACCATTAGGGTTCTTGAACTATTATTTAATATTTCATTATTCATAATCCAACTTTATATATTTGATGTATGAGTTGACACACACCAATTCTTTGAGATAATACACTTATCTTTGAACCCCATAGGCATGGGTAAATTATTATGGTTATTATATATAGATTTTTTGTAAAATGGACTGAGTAATCATAAGTGACCCCAATTAAATTCATTAATGAATAAATCAATACCTCAAATCTATTCCTAGGGGATGTTATGGTCTTAGAAAAAAGGTCCATCTTAAACCCATTAATTACGATTTTGAATGTGTGTACTACCAATTTCTTCCCATACTAATAGTCACATTGTTCCCACCATTCACCTCCCATTAACTTGAATATTACTAAATCATGATTAAAAAGTCCCCTAACCAAACTATTCAAGTATATTTTATGTCCTTGATGTTACATTACAAAGTATTATGACCATTAATGAAGTAGGGATGTGGTATTTCATTCATGAAACTTTTGGTGGTCCTTAAAACATGATGTAAAACCACGTGGTGTGTGTCCCAAGATTCATGAATATAAAAAAACTACTTCCAATGTTCCATTATCATTCTATGATATTATTTTCTTCATAAATTACTTCATTGTCCATGTTTATGAATTTTCAAAGATCTATATATCCATTGTAAAGGAGTAGGGACCCCTCTACATGACTATGAATGTAAGGAAATGTTTGTTAATGTATAAGGTACATTGACCCATTGACTAGAGTCATGTTTTCAATTTTGTAAAATAACTCTAATAAATGTGATCCTTAGAAGTATCACAAATGAACTCATCACCTCAGAGTGTTTTTTGACCATCCCCAATGTGTTAACCCAATATCATCACCCATGATTCATTACCTTTGATGTGTTATTTATACACTCCATAATATGAATATCTATGTATGTTAGATATCCATAACATCATGTACCCATATCCCATACATGGTATCAGTAAGGATTCATGTTGTATGAATCCATCAAAAATTTCCTTCCTTCATAATCTTAGTAAGGATGTAACGCATCAGAACACTCCAGTAATATCTACCCTTCACAATCACAGTAAAAATGTAGGGTGTCAAAAACCTTCATGAATATCCATCCTTCAAAATTCCATTAAGGATATTGGGTTTAAATCCCATTCAAAAATATCCATCCTCCTTTTCTCATAAATCTGAATGCATAGAATGTTCAAGATATAAAACCCCAAACTACAAAAAAATAATTTCTGAGCTATAAGATAGTAAAATACAAAAAATGAGATATATTAACCCAAATTAATTAATAATATGTTCTGATATATATGACCCTAATTTATAGAATATTAAATCCCACATTATAAAACCCTAAACTTTAGAATCATTGGGTCAAAGCTGTTTGACCATAAACATCAACCATATTGTTCTTGTATATTAGACTTTAAAAAAAATAAAAATTAACCTAATGCAATACGTGTAGAGAACTGAAAAAATTTAAATTTTGGGAAAAATTAAAGTCTTTTTTCACATGAAACGCTCTTTCTATAATGTAGAAAAAATTGAGATGTTATAAATGGAATGGAATAAAACATGTTTGGTTGAAAACTAATAAAGGGTTTCCTGAGAAAAATTCATGCCCATTCTTGATCAGCCTAATGCTCAGTGTAATAGAAATCATTTAGTGTTAAAAATAATAGCTAAAAAAATTATAGGGACCATTATGCTACATAATAGAAAATTTATCTATGATCACTAGTTCCATTGGAATATGAAAAGGTATAGTAAAAATGAATTCATTAAGATCCATCCTAAAGTACCTATTAATATCCTTTCATGAAGTTATATAGGACTTTTTGTATCCTGGATGACCCCAAAATGCCTATAGTGACCTACAATATGTGTCTTGAAATATGGAATGAGAGTCAGATCCATATGAAACACCCACTATAATATGGTCCCTTACCAATGGTTTTTTCATAAAGTGAGGTCATCCCCTATCTTATATATGTGAAAAATATATGGAGGAGTTTTAATTATAGATTTCTACATCCATGAACCAATGTTTCCTACATGTGAGATTTATCTATAGAGGAATATTTTCTCAGAAATTTGTAATACATTATTCCTAGTCTGTTGGGATATATAAAAAAATATGGGGTCCTTATCTATGTTCCATCCAAAAATTCCTTTCCATCATAGTTCCCTTTTTATACTGAAATTTTTTCTTTTCCCAATTAAATATATACATGCCTCAATCTGATATTATTCCAGTGGGAAACCTAATTACCCAAAAATAATATCCATCATAGTAATACAAAGGTTCTCTATTTCAGTATCCTAATCAATCAAGGTCATGAACCACTTCTTTAGAACACTCAAAATCCTTTAGTGAATAAACTATTCCTATAAAATATGATCATAGGGTTCAATATCAAAAAGCATCAAATTTTCCTGTACGTGATGAAGATATCTATGTTTAACTTGAAATTGAATATATTTCATTTCGATAGAATCAAATTTTGTTCAGAAATTATTTGACATGCATAAATATGTTCAATTGACTTTTTCATTGACGATTTAGGATGTGTGAATCCTAAAATAAAATAATATTATATTTTTATTTAAGGATATAATGATTTGAGGTGGAATTTATGATAATAATGGACTTTAATTAATTTTACAATGGAACATAAAATCAATTTCACAACACATGAAATAATTATAGGAATTTTAATTTATGAAATTACATAAGCATGGAAAGCTATCCAACTAGTACAACTAAGGAATGTGTGGGAGTCTCCCCTACCACGCTTGGAGATAAAACAACTGGATAGTATGGTGGAAATATGTGGGTGAACATGGTGTCTACTAGGTGTGCATGTCATGGGGAAATAGCACATTAAATTTCATGGATGGATAGTAAAAGCGTGTGGTTTTTTCTATGAGGGTCGGGCATGTGCATGTGTTCTGGGGGCCGATCTATAGTACTATATTGATGGATGGTTGAAATAGAAGAGTTTATATAGTAGAGTTCAATAATATTGAATACCTATATGGAATCTTAGAATTAGAGTTTTGTTCCTCCACCTAAAATGATATGCACATAACCTCAACTAACTAGTCAGGTTCATCCTAGACATTAGCATGCTGCAACATCATCATCCTCAACCTTTGAATTGTTAAGGGATTTTAAAAGCATGAAAACTACACACAATCCAAACCCATGAATGTAATATTTATATTTCATGTAAGTGATATTTCAATGAATAGAATCATTGCAGGAAAATCTTACATGAATGAAATATTCAGTATATTTTGACTGATAATCTATTCTTGTATCATATTAATACTATTATCACAAGATCATTCATTTATCGCATGATGTTATTTTATTAGATGACCATGTGGTGTCTCATGAGGACAATAATTGAGTGAAGCCATGGTGACAATCCCATAGCTATCATATGACCATGAAATGATGTGGTAACAATTATTGATGCTGCTTATAAAGAAGATCATATGTTCAATCTCATGAATCTTACATTATATTCAACTTCCATTATGTAAATATTTTGGTGGTCATTCACACACTTTCCCTTAAGCATAAACAAGAGAAATCCTCAGTCATGTGAATTGTTCTAGATTATTTGATGGTGTGACATGTCATAATGATATCACATGAATAAGAACATATATAAGATAACCTCACCTCTAAAATCATTTATCACATGAAGCATGTGGACGTTTTCCATTATCTATCCACTGGGGTATTGAGTGACCGAGAAAATCCAAACACATGAATCATGTGAATTCATCACATTAAAATTTTCATATTGTCAATCATATAAATAACCAATCATAGACAAATTACCACACATGAATCTCATATATTTTATCCATCAATTCCCTTATAAGGCATTGAATGAAGAATAATACAATCATGTTATGTCATTATGTGATGTGAGAAAGTGATTGTTTATCCACATAGGCTTCACATGATTATGAGAAACTCCAAGATTTTCAGTTTCTTATAGGTATGCTTACTACGGCCTCCTACTAGTGCATATTGAACCTTCAACATGAAAAAATAAAGAATATTCATTACAAACATTCTAATATAATTCACTATCTCCTAATAAAAAAATAACATAGGGAAAAACATGTGGTAGATTAATAATTTGAGAGTTTGTTATTTCCTTCATAGGAATTATATTCACAACTCCACATGATGAAAGAATCCATCATGAGACCCCATCGGGAAACTCCCATGAGGTCATGTGATCATGAGAACCTCTTATAGGAACACACGATGACCTAAAAATCATGAGATACCTTTATTAAAATTTTGATTTCAACACCATTATGCATCCTTGGACATGAAACTGGAAACCTGGAACATGAAAATAAATCACTTGAGTCCTTGATTACACCATGTTTTCATGTGGACAATCTAGTTGTGATATAATATCCACATAACCTAATCATTACCTATGGACATGAAACATTGTTACATGAGAATAATATTTTTTTTCTTGAATTAAAAACCTATAGATTGGACCCCTTGGTCATGTTATGGAATCATGTGCCTTTGATCTTCCAGCCTTAGATATATACCCTTGATCATGTGACCCCCTCTAGTTCGATAGAACTTGGCATGAAAATATTATTTATATAGAAATACGGGAAACCATTTGACATGAATTCATGAAATGAAAAATCCCAAATACATATCATACTTACAATGGGAATACACTTAGACTTGTTTTCATTTTCATGTAAAATCACATGGACATGTCAGATTTGACATGAGACCTTGAATGGGGACAGAACATAAAAAATCCCATTATCATGAGACCTTGACATGGAATTTTTTCGACACATTCCAGCCTTTCCATGTGAAATCCATTAGATCTCTCAGTCTTGCCACATGAAAAGACTTGGGAATGTCATCCACTTCATGAAAAATCCCTTTGGAATGTATTCCTTTTCATGAACTCACTTATAAGAAGGTGAATCTATTGAGTTCATGTGATCACAAGACCCTAAACATGTCATGTGATGAACTCACCCTTATGGAAAATATGGGGGAGGTATCTCATACCATTCAAACAAAAGGTACTCCCTTATATACAACCATGTTTATTAGACCATTCATGGTCCTCTCTCCTAGTCCATAAGATTAAAAGGAATAAAGTTGTTACCTGATCATCCACCATGATTTATGTACATAAATATTTTAGTCCTTGTAAATCATGGTAACAAATTTTCTTGTGAGTTTATCATCATTCCTCATCTATAATTTAAGGAGAAATGGGTTCGGACATGAGCCTTCTTCATATTTTAATTCCCTGTAATTCACTCTAGCACCTTAATATGAGATGTTTCCTTTTTATCTTTCTCACATATCATGAGTCCAAACATCAGTTCTTTATACAAGTTAATCAAAAGAGATAATGAATCTTATTATATGTACCTAAAATATTCCAATATTTATAAACTTTAAGGCAATAACCCTCATGAGTATTTAATATCATTCATCACCCATCAACGGGTTAGGAGAAACATGGCCATAATGAGTACTCTTATTTTTTTACCAATTAGAAACATAGGACGCCTACTCAAGGCCTGAGTTCCATATCAAACATATCCCCATTGAATATATTCACATGGACTCATTCACCATAAATTTTATTATCCATCCACTCAGATTCCAAAATACGATGAATATTGTGAGAGATTATTCATTTTCTTATTTAGTTACACATTTCAACTAGATTTTTATCATATGTCCAACACATTTATATAATAAATCTTATCCCCTTCCAACTATTATTTCCCTCACTGATCTTGAATCACGTGGTCTTCAATACTTGAAATAATTATGCCAATATCATAGTAAAATCATCAAATATGAGAATACTCCCTAGGTATAATCCTCAACTACATCCTATTTTCTATTAGAGGGCTATAATCCTAATCAAGTAAATAAAAGGGTGACATTATTGTTTATTCCTAATTATGATATTAAGGAAACCTAAATGTGTGAGTCCCATTCCAAGATTCTTCAAAAGTCGGAATCCTTCATAGGTGTAATCCCAAACAACATCCCTATCCTCTTTAAATGACCATATTACCAATTAAACATCTAAGAGAAAACATAGTGCATAACTACCATAAAATGGAAGTTTACCCAATAGTGTGACATTTACAATATTCTGCTATCTTCTATTTCTCAAATAGAGTATGATTCACATTGTCTTAGATACTAGTGATGATTGTTTCATAAATATAATCAAAATTTTCACAAGATAGGCCCCATTTTAGCTGTAAGACTGACTATATCTTCCCTTACTTTAGATGGCTATATTATTGATGAAATATCCTAGGGTGGACTTATATGCATATGTCATACTCAAAAACTCTGTTGTCACAACTTTTACAACACACAAGACAAATCAGAACTACAAGAACTATGATTACTTTTTTCATATGACACATAAGACCCCTATTTATGGATCAATCCCCATATACAATACTTAAATTCCCTCATATATATTCTTACTGCATGATTTTAAAATACATGGTATAGTGGTAAATAAACTACAATGTTTCTTTTTCCTTAGGAAAAATTGGATTCATCATGGATGTTAAATACCAATTATCAAAAAACTATTTCCTCCATGGACAATGATAAACTCTAGAGTGATTAGTTATAAAGTTTTGAAACATAATAATTCCCCAAAATATAAATCTATATGTACTATTTTACAATAATACTGAGAACCACTAATACCTATATATGGAATCATTGACATGATTACTACATGAATGTATAGGGATTCAGTAATAGATCATTTTATTAGAGTAACTGGTACCATATTGGGATTTTTGAAAGAGTCATGAACATATCTAAGTCTATAATTGTTTCATAGATTAGCCAATCATTTCCCCCAATAGGGTGATATGATTCCGTCCTCCCATAATATTGAGAGTGTGAGTTCCAGTGATCCGTTGATAAGGAAACCCAATGAATACCTTTCTATGGAAACTAGTCCCATCACTTGTTATATATGTGGGAACCATTAGCTATTTAAAGGGATAAACCCAACTAATTTGAATGATTTTTAAACTATACTATGCCTCCCACAATCAAGAGTCAAGTAAGAAATATGTCCAATGTAGATACATTAATTCATAGACATGTTTTACTATAATATATATATATATATATTGAAAACTTGATCTTAAATAACTAAATTTAAAATTTCATATATTGAAAAATTTATGTATTCAAGTATATAAATAAAAAATATTCATAAGTAATGTAAAAGCCATAATGTTTACCTCAAATTAAGAAATAAATTAAATGTTCAATCCCATGAAAATGAAAATTTATTTGGTGAAAAAGGTAATGATTAGTGGTAGAATAAATGATGAACATTAAAATTTAAATAAATTTTCAAAAAAATGATAGGTATCTAGATCCAATTTTTTTATTATAAAAAATTACAATCTTAAAAAATATTCAATATCGATAAGTATTTTTTAATCAACCAATTTTATATACCAATGGAGAATGAGTGTCACCTGATATTCTATGTAAAGAATTGAAAAGTTAGAATCCGAATTCTATCCAACTACCAATGGTCGGAAAATACATGAATCAGTTATGATTGAATACCTATTATAGAATAATAGGAATGTGGAATGAAGTAGAAATAAAAGTTATTAGAGCAGGTGATAAAAACTGTAACATAATGAGTTTTTATAAATTACTTTTTGAATAAATTTAATTTAATTTATGGATTTCATCATACATTATACCATTTTATGCATTCATTATATTCTACAAAAATTTAATCTTTCTCTATAAGAAATATTGTGTTTAACCTGCATGACACACAACACTATGTTTCTACAAAACAACATATTATTATTATAATTATTTAAGAAAGATAGTTATAACCTAGAATTTTGTCATTGTAATATTAATATTAATAAAAAATTATAAACTATTATATATAATGTTTTTACATAATTGAATCATATTTTTAATGAAATGTATAATTTTTAGTAATGACAATATATTATGAAAGTATTATTTTCTAAAAAAACTTATGTACTCTTGTGAAAAATTTTTAAATTAATTTTAAAAAAATTATAAATTTATTATGATAAAATAAAATTCATTTATTAGTTTATACTTTCATAATTATTTTAGGTTTAATTTTTTTGATTTTTCAGAAATACTTCATTTTTGGATGAATAGGGAAAAATACTGAATTTTAATTGTAAACCACCTTTTCGACTAAATTATTCATATAGATAAAATATTTTTTTAATTATTTTAAAAGAATAATTAGTTAAATAATACATCAATAAATATAAATTATGTCATTGGAATCAATTCATAATTGAAATTGGATAAAAAAACATTTCAAACTTTTGAACATTTTCACATAAAAAACACGTTGTTTCATCTTGTATGCGGGAATAATTTTAAATTAATTTCTATAACTTATGTGAATTTAATTTTGTAAAATGGAGTTCATGTATGTAATAATGATAATTTATAATGTCTAATAAGTCCATTCAAATTTGTGACTAACGTTTTTAGTGAAAATGAGTTAAAATTCATTACAAAGATTTAGATAAAATGAGTTTACTAAGGTACTAAACTGTAAACCTAAAAGGAAAATAACATAAAAAGTTATCCAAAATCCATTTTATGGACTTTTTTTGATCTTATAACTTATATTATCAAGTATTTAACCTTATTTTATCCAAATTACAAGGCAAAAACATTAGTGGAATTCCCTATTTCAAATATTTATATGTTTCCCACTCACCTCCCTTATAAAAGAACTCCCCTATTCACCCCTCAACAGACCTATCAAACCCATTTTCTCAATAATTCACTATCCAAATATATTCTAAAATTTCCTCATATTATTCTATAATCCACAATTTTGGCATAAATCCAACCAACAGATTCCTTTGGTGAAAACCAAAAGGAGGCACCTTAAGAAGAGGTAGCATTTATCAACATATTTTTTGGTTTTATATCATCCACTAATCCATAAAAATATTATTATGTCATGAATATATAATTGAATAAGTATATATAATATAATTTTTTTTGTTAGGGGTACTACCTATAACAACACACACTTCCATTAAATGGGTTATGAGATCATCATTCATGTGTGTGGAGGAATACCACTTCATGACTAATGTAGTTCGTATTTATATTAACAACGATAATGATTAGAAATAATTATGGACACAAGTTTATATTTTGCATTTATGTATTTTAGATTTTACTATTATTAAATAATTTTTATATCACATATACCTTCATTCTTTCCACTTTGTGGGAATACAATAACATCATTCGTGTGTAAGGCGGACTACTACCTCACGAAGCGATGGTATTCATTCACGTTTTACATTGAATGTATTAATGATGTTTTTAATAAAAATATGTGATATATATAAAATATTTTTTTTATATAATGATAATAACTCATATACTTTTACTTATTTCATTCTGACAATAAAATAAAAATAGTATTCATGCATACGTACGACCTACCATCTCAATGAATGACATATTTCATTTCCTATTTAAAAATATTATGGATTATTATTGATAAGTATGTATAAAAAATTTATGATATTTTTATCATTTTTATTGTTATATAGATGATAATATCTTGATTAATGTATGAGGAACAAAAATATAATAAATCAAAACATATACTAAAAACAAAATGGTTAATACCTGAAGCATAGCATCAACATGGAATTGTTATTAAACAGGTAATATATGGTCATAATAAAATAATATATTCTAGGATTTAAGTGAATAGGGTTCTGTAATAGATGCATAAAAATATTATATGTATTATATTGGAATACTAAATGATTACAATGGATGTTAAGACTTAAGGTAAGATATTACTGTCTCAGTTTTATTTTCCAAGATACACAAGCCATGTTCACCACCAATTTCTTATATGTGGTGTGTATACTACCCAGGGATGGATTTAATGGTTCTCATAATGAGAATTATTTTGATTTAAATATCCCTTTTAGGAGCTATCTTTATTTAAGTTTATGGTTAGAATGTTACCAATGCAGTATAGGGATGTTTGTGTGTCAATTTTCATTCATTAAGATGTATGCATGTTATGAACCTATATTATTTGAAGAGGTGTATATACAACCCTTTTGGAAGTAATACCTTGAAAATTTTCATCCTCATTTTATTTTATATTTCATTTTATGTAATTATTTCATGAGATTTATGATCCAATGTTTCCAATGTGGTAAGAATTTATTGCTACAATCTCATCGTTTATCGGGATTCTTTACGATTATGCTTCCATAGATGAAATATTATTATCCATACCTAAATAATTCTCCTAAATTTTCTTGTAATCTATTTATTCATGATATATTAATGTAATAGTACCATTTATCCACTCTTAGGTACTAAAGATAATTAATAACTGTATTTTTTAATAAAATAGGTCTTAATTTCTATCTTCATTCGTAAATCTATTTTCTATCATAACAATTTTCCCAAAAAATATTTTCAAAAGCGTTTTCAACCTTCTAAAAATGATTTATTTAATAAAATTTTATAAACTTTATTTAATAAGATCATTTCAAATTAATATTCTTTTCATTTTCTGATTAAGGAACATTTCTAAACGTTATACAGTGCAAAAGGAATGATTATTTAACATGTACAACATGTACAAGTTTACCCTCGATCATGAACATTATTTCTGTATAACATCATTTTCAAGTTTACAATGTTAGTTTTTAATAATTTTTTCCACTATTATTCTAAAAATTCATTTTTAATTGTTTCTCAAAGAAAAAGTTTTTCAAAGTTGATTTGGGTTTCAAAAATAATTTTCAAGGAAGAAATGATATATTCCTCAAGAAATGTTTTAAATGATCATATAAAGTTATTTTCTATATAAGATGCCATCTGTTGGTGGTAATAATTCGTTACTAGGGATATTATCCAAGCTTTCTATTAATATTATATCTTTGAATGGTTTAAGTTTTTATAGCATGATGTTTATGAAAATATTTTTATTCCATGGGTTATATGCTTATGCAACTTGTTTCTCTTCTACGGGTTATATATTTATGAATCATTCTTATTTTTACACTTTATATCACACCACATATTTTTTAAATTCTTTATTTTATAATTTACTTGGTTTTGGATAACTTTTTAGTGGTTTGGTATGAATCACTATTTTATTATTTGTGTTTTATTGAAAAAATTCACGTTTTGGGCTTGGATGCATCTGGCGCACGGGTGGAGCATGGTTTGGAGACCATGAGACTACTCCCTAGTCACCGTAAAACTTTTCCAGTGTCCAAAAAAATTAAAGTTTAAGTATAAAACAAAATGATATTAAATGGGAGTTAAAATAAAAATAAGAAAAAAGTATAATATAATTAAAAGTGCTAATAATTTTTTTAATTGGAATATAATCATTATTATCATTATGAATATTAAGAGTAATATTAATGAAGAATGAAATTAGATGACGACAAGAGGAGAGATGGGAGACCTTATCTCACTAGAACCCTTGAGCATCTTGGTCTCTTGAAACCCTTGACTGCACAAACATAGCAGACTTCCTCAAGCCCGGGAGGTTCGAATCCCATAATTTTGTGATCCCTCAAAAGAAGCAGACACTCGATTTTAATGATTTTGTTGTGAAAGTCCATACGGAAGATTCCATTGATGAGCATACACACACCCACCATTTCTCTGGTAGATCCCAAGGGATCTCTTTTCTGCATGCGCTGAAGATCTATAATCCAAGCACATAAATTATGAAGAATCCTACTCTTGTCAAGAGACTTGACTATGGTGGGTTCTTGGTGGAAGCAGATACAGATGCACTTCATCAACGCACACAAATGTGCAAATTATCTATCATGGGCAGAGTCTCCTACCTTAAAGGTGACCATCCTTGGCCACTTTTCGATTTTTCATATGCATATTGCTCATTGTTGGAATGTTTCAAACTAGAAACTGATTCCAATAGGGAAAGGCTACTTTCACATATTGCTAAAATCACAAGAAAACTTAGGGAAGTCTTGGAGGATCAGAAACCTTAATATAAAGCCATGACTGCTTATAATTTTTGATTGGGACTTTAATTTTAATCTACACACATATAGAAACACAATGGAACAAGTTTGGGTTAAACTTCATGGCCTTAATTGGTTCTTTTGGCACCCAAAAATTATCTATGACATTGTCTCATGCATAAGAAACCCTCTGAAAATTGACCACAGAACTTTAATTGCTGACCTAGGGCTCTTTTCTAGAATTATGGTGGAAATTAATTTAGATTCAAAGCTTTATAACACAATCATCTTCACTACGAATGAATACAAAATAGAAATCCGAATTGAATATGAGAGGAAACCTCACTTTTGTGACCATTATAAAATTATTGGTCACACAATCTTTAACTTTAGAGTGATTAGAAATCAAGTAAACCATCCAACGTTGTAGGATCCTCCTCACAACCCTCAGACATAAATTCTGAATATATATGACCGAAGTCTATTCAGACATGGCATAGCCATTACTGTGATGCTGAGACCATGTGGATGGATCTGTGCAAAGGACCTCATATTCCAGGAGTAGGGGATTTGCAGTCTTCTTCTGACATTCTGTTTAAAGATAATCCCAATGAGGTAAGGACCTTCATTCGAGAGCTATAAATGATCATATATTCCATAGATGACTAAATTCCTACCAAAAAGTGGGTGAATGAAATGATATATCATGTTACCACTGAATGGATTAATCCTTCATTAGATGAAGAGTGGCATGACTTTGTAGATCCTGAGGATGTAAGTTCCCTTTATTTTTCATCTTCTTCCATTTTTCAACTTGAATTCTAATCCAAACATTTTTACTCAGGAGAAAAATTTTCTTAACTTATATTTGGGTAAAGGAAAGACAATTTAAGTTCCTTCACCACAATATAGCCCTGGAGGAATTTCTCTTGAAGCTACTAGAACACCCCTTGAATCAAGAGAAATATCTCTGGGCCAACCAACCATGGAGGAAAAAATAGAGAGGGTAATGGGATCTTCGATACCTGCCTTTATAGTTGACAATGAAATCCCTCCTAAAAATATGAAGAAACAAAATCATTTAAGAAAGAATACCATGGTTAAGCACTTTCTTAGTAGTGTTAAGTCTCCCTAATAATCATGAATTTTAGTATTTATTCCTGAAAAAGTGTTTAAACTTTTAAAGATTATTTGGGATTCTTCTATTTATTATTTTAAAGAAACTACTGATAAGAATTAAGGAGCCTTAGAAGGTGTTGTTGAGCAAACAAAAATTCCAAATATAGTGGTTCTTGAAGAGGCATTGAATCCAAAGGAACCGACATGTGTTCCTAGAACTGCTGCCATACCCGCTATCAGAGGAGAGGAAGCTTCTAGTAAATCAGTAATACTTCATAAAGCATCAAATGATATAATAGATAAATTCGATTCTGTGATACTTTTACGTTCATCACATGTTCCAAAACATCTAGCACCAAATGACATTGACCCCACAATTATTGCTGAAGAAGCTATTCGGGGTCAAAGGTTGCCGGAGGAAGGTTGTGAAGAAAACACGCCAAGTGCTCCCACATGTGAGACTAGACTGGGATATGAGATACCATTGGATGAAATAAATAACCTTGGAATGTCTTTTTAAGAACTATTAGAACATGTTAAAATATCAAATGATTTAAGAAGATTTTGGAGTTCCTTATATAGAATCAACTGGATGTGAGTTCTCATTATTCATTCTGTTAATATTCTTATGATTAACCTACTAACCATGGCTAATTGAAATATGCAGTTCCATCTAAAAAAAATTCTCATGCAATGGTACTTGGAGGAAGTGTTGATATTAACATCAACCCTACCATTACGGAGACATTAGATTAAGTGGATTTGGAGATAACAGGTTTTCCTGAGATTCATTCTGAAAATCCTGAGCATACTAAAGATAACCCTCCTCATCTAGAGACATCAAAAAAAATATTCAGAAATTGAGAACATTGGGGAGGATTATTCTCAAGCTTCTGACTTACTTATAGGTAAGAGATACTAATATTGTGATTACATTCACTTTTTTTATCTCTTGAATATAACCATAATTATTGATTTAACATATAGGGCTATCAACTTTAATGGCTAGGTCTGAAGGTGAAGCCTATACATCAGCCCAAACAACATTGGAAGGTGGAGCAACCATTTTACAAGAAGGAAGAGAGTAGGGAACTTCTTTAAGTGCATTAGTCTCAGAATATATCCCTCCTTATGATAGTGATTCTGAATCGAACCCAGAACTACAGAAGGATCTTCGTCTTGCTCCTCACAAAGCATGAAAAATTATCTGGAAGATAATATCTGAGATTCCCCTTGTGTAACTTCCTTTAATAATTCCACAACTTTCATCTCTATTTATCATGATAGGATTTGGCGGTTTTGAATACCATGAAATTCATACTATAGTGAAAGATATTATCTAGAGGAGGGAGCAAGAAGAAAAACTTCAACAAGACTTGATAAAAGCTAAACTGTCAATCAATATTAAAGAGTTCCAGGCAGCACTATCCCAAGATGAGGCTAATCATAATGAAATTTTGAAGGAACTAAAGTAGACAATTAGATAAAATATTGTTCATCAACTACACCTTCAACAGGAGTTAGATATCATTATAGGGGAGCTTGACCAGATTCATATCTCGTTAGAAGAAGTCTAGAAGGATGATACAAATGTCATTGTAGATGCTAGAGAAGCACTTCATCATGATGAATAGAGCGAGGCTGGTCAAATAGAAAAACTCCAACAAGCAATTGATGGGGTTCAAGAAGCTGTCAAACAAATGAGGAATTAAATATAAATCCTTTTGTAACTTCTGAGAGAGTGACTCCAATTTGTGAATTATCCTCTATGAAAATTGTCATTAATGAAAATTATTTTTTCTTTAAACATTTATGTTTTCACTTTTGTTAATTGATTTTATTTTACCTAGGCCATTGAGCCCAGTAATCATAGTATGATTTTTCCCTAGGGTTATATGGACAAACCTAAAAGCTTTATATTTCTTTATTTTTTTATTTCTCAATATTACCGAAACTATAAAAAATGCACGTTTAGTGAGCTAGGACATTAATTTCATTTAGAGTTCCCTTGAGGGTTCTCAATCTAATGAGTACCAAGTCTTTTATTGTTTGGTAGTTTAGAATCATGCATGTTGAACTATACTGGGCTAATATTTAAGGTCGAATAGCTTTGACCACAAATTTGAAATTAGATTCCAAAAAAAAATTCTATGGATAATAATTTCTTTAATATTATTTAAATATTTCCAAGGTGAATCTTGAGCCATAATTTTTATGGTCACCAAATTTAAAACCCGTGTCAACATAAGGGGTGTCTTTTCCAAGAATGAAATTACCATTATTTGAAAAACCCATTATGGGGGCTGTGTTATGTAGGGACAACTGGGGAATATGCTATATAGCCAAATAGTGGAATATTTTGAATGACATGCCTATTATGTAGGAAAATTATGCAAGGCCACCTAAGGGCATGTGCTACATAGCCAGGAAAAAGGGCTCTTTGAAGTTTAACATTTTTCTGTTGATAGTTAGGAAAAAATAAGATTTGGGTGACTCAAGACCACATTGGGTGGTTTTAATAAGGAAAGGAATTTTAAGAATGAAAAAGGAAAATTTTAGACCGACATAAGTCATGAATATAAAAACTATTTATATACAAATTTGGTGTATGAGTAATGGTTAAAATTTATCAGAAAGGGGAATTTCAGATATCTTACTGTGCAGTTTTAAGTCATGTAGTGAGGGCATTAATATTGTGTAGTTTTAAGTCATGCAGTAAGTACATTGGTATTGTGCAGTTTTAAGTCATGCAATGAGGACATTAGTAGTGTGCAGTTTTAAGTCATGCGGTGAGGACATTGGTACTGTGCAGTTTTACGTCAGGTAGTGAGGACATTGGTATTGTGTAGTTTTATGTCATGTAGTGAGAACATTGGTACTGTATAGTTTTAAGTCATGCAGTGAGGACATTTGGTACTATTTAGTTTTAAGTCATGTAGTGAGGACATTTGGGTACTATTCATTTTTAAGTCATGCAGTGTGTACATTTGGGTAATGTGCATTTTTAATTCATGCATTGAGGACATTTAGTGGCTTTAATTTAAAGTCTTTAGGTCTAACCAAAGGTATATGAAAACTCTCCCAATTTCTTGATCATTTGTTTGGAAATATACTATCATATTCAGGTATGGAAAGGAAAATTGTAAACTATGATTTGGGAATTTCTGGAACCAAAGAATTATATGGGAAAAGCGCTAAAATCATTAGAGGAAGTCTTTTCGAAGAACAAAGTTACCATTACTTGACAAACCCATTATGGGGGCAGTATTATGTAGGGCCAACTGGGGCATATGCTGCATATCCAAATAGTGACATCTTTTGACTGACAGGCCTGTTATGTAGGCAACTTATGCAAGGCCATCTAAGGAAATGTGATGCAAAGTTAGGCAAAAGAGTTCTCAAAAGATTTGTCATTCTATTTCTAAAAATTGAATAAAGTTTACGGAGATTTATATTTTCTGAATCATAGAGTTTGGTTTATAGAGAAAGGTACCTGAATATGGAAAGAGTATTTATAACCAATATGTCCAAGGAATCAGAGTAATGAGACTTTTACAAAGGTCTGAACCAAACGCAAGAGATATGGTGTATGTAGTTTTAGGTCATACAACTAGGACCATAAACGGAAACAATATATAACATGTGGCCAAGTGATTTCAAAGTGATTTCATAGTGTATCAAACACATGGTGAGGGAAATATGTAAACCATGTTCTTGAAGAGTTTCATATTGAGAGAAAGATAATGGGAAAAGTATACTTGAATGACTATTTTAAAATAAAGATTCTTGTATATTGTCATCAAAGATTAAAGGGGACAAAAATACTATAACCAAGAACAAAGTTACCATTATTTTACAAACCCGTTATAGGGGATTTATTATATAGGGCCAAATGGGGCATATGCTACATAGCTAAATAGTAGGATCTTTTGACTGATAGGCCCGTTATGTAGGCAACTTATGCAAGGCCACCTAGGGGCACATGCTGCATAGTCAAACAAAAGAGCTCTCAGATATTAGAAACCCTGTTACCAGAAATCATAAGAAAGATTATGAAGATCTAAAAAATATTCAATATTAAGAGTATGAAATATGTAAAGGGTTTATGTTCAATGTATATGAAAAATATTTGAACCAGTATTGTCCATGAGTTTGACATATTTTACATAGATCTAACTCATATTTAAAATGAATAATTTCTTTGTTTAATCTGAATTAATATTATGACGTGCAGTTTAAAGTCATGAAATAAAGACATTTTTACCCCCATAAGGAATTGAAACACATTACTTATATAAAGAAGAACCTTATCCAATTCCTAAGAACACTTGAGCTATGGTCGGTGTGAGAAACAAGGAGTAGTAAGGGTCTTTTTTATAATTCAAAGGTGACACAGATGAAGAATGGGGGTGTTAAATTTCCATACAGTTTAACGTCATGCGGTAAGGATGACAATGAACTTTTGTGAATATAAAGAAATATTGTAACTTGATTAAGGGATAAGACCCAAGTTTCACTATATGTCTTGCTGGGGAAAGAATCAAGTCATACATAGTTCTTAAAACATTCGATATGCAGATTTGATTTTTATACAAGAAATAAAGGTTTTTTTTATCGTGGCTGGGCCCAAGATTGGAAATCTAGGAATCTCTACATATCTAAAAATAGATGATAATCAAGCCATACGTAGTTCATTATACAATCATTCCTCATGATAATGGAGTTTAACATGACGAATGGGGGATTTTGACACATTCTGAGAGAATGGTAAATATTAAGAAATAAAATGGTATAATGACCAAATAATATATCTTAAAGAAACAATCTATATATATCTGATTCATATACAGAAAGAGAAAGGAAAATAAGAATATTTTGTGATTTGGATGGGCCCAAAATTGGAGATTTAGGCATCTCTACGTATCTCATTAAAAATGATAATCAAGCCATATGTAGTTCTTGAAATTAGGTCTCTATGCAGATCTGACTCAGACATAGGAAATAAAGGGACTCATGTACTACTAAGGAGTAGTAATGATGTCAATGATGTTTGCTTATGGACTCTCTTAACAAAAAATTGAGAGAACGGTAGTTGTACAAATGATGTCATGCAATTTAACGTCATGCGACAAGGAAGAAGATGTTATACATTTTTCTGTCATGTAGCATGGACTCTTATGGTTGTTATGCAGTTTAATGTCTTGAAACTAGGACATGGGGGCTGTGCTGTTTTATGTATTACAGCAAGGACATGGTACTGTGCAGTTTAAAGTCTTGCAGTGAGGACTAATTTTCAAAACTACACAAATTATTTCATCAAAAATCTCTCATTTGTTGAAGTTTTAATAAGATTCCCTTCTATTGAGATTAAGGCATAAGCTCCATTTTAATAGACCTTATGTATGGAATAAGGTCCCTCCCACCTAAGATCATGTTTGGGAGGTTTCTTCCCTGGTATCATTGGATTCTTAAGAACCAATACCAATTCTCCATGAAGAAATGAACGGAGGAAAACTTTCTTGTTAAAATCTCATGTTATTCTGTTATTAAAGACTTCTAAATTATGCAAAGTTTGCAATATTTTCTTGTCTAATAATTCCAACTAATTGAACTATTTCTGAGACCTTTAATCTGTAGACAACTGATCACAGATTGCAACTCTAAGTAAAGACAATTGCATTTCAGTTGGTAAAATTGCTTTAGTTCCATATACCAATCAATACAGAGTTTCTTGGTTATTAGTATGGGTAGTTGTCCAATAAGCCCATAAATCATTTAAAAGTTTATCATGCCATGATTTCTTATCTTTATCCACAATTTTCTGGAGTATATTTGATAGGGTCTTTTTAAAGGCCTCTATCTGTCCACTGGCCGCCGCATGATAGCGTGATGAATGGTTGGATTTGATATTATGTTCCTGATATAACTTTTTTACCTCAGCAGAACAAAAATTGGTGCCATTTTCCATCAAAATAGTATGAGGGACACCAAATCTGGTGATGATATTAGTTTTGACCAAACTAACAATTATTTTGGCTCCGACTTCCTTAAGAGGTATTTCCTCAGCCCAATTAGAGAAGAAGTCAGTAGCAGTGAGAATATACTTCAACTGCTTAGACATGGCTGGATGATAAGGCCATAATACATCTATTCCCCATATGGAAAATGGATAGAAGTATTTAGCTGTATGTAAAAACTCTGGGGGTTGATAAATTAAGTTGGCATTCACTTGGAAGAGATGGCATTTTTTAGTGAAATATATACAATCTTGCGTCATTGAAGGAAAACAGTATCCAAGCCTTCAGATCTGATCATAGAGTCTATTCCCAGACTGGGGGGCACCAAAAAATCCTTAATTTACTTCTTTCATGACAGCTGTAGTCTCTTCTCCATCAATACATCTGAAGATAATTCCATCAAAGCCTCTCTTTTAGACGATCGTTTAGTGATCTAGACTATCATAAATAGTGAAATTAGCTGCTCGTCGTTGGATATGTTCTTTTTCAGCCGTATTTGGTGGAAGTACCCCATTTTGAAGATATTCCATGATGGATGTTCTCCATCCTGTGGTATGACCATATGGTTCATAAATAGGGCAAATTTCATTAATTTCCTCTATTCTCGTTTGAACAAAAGGTGAGACTGCACGACAATGAGCTATGATAATGACGATCTCATCCTGATTTGGATCTACCAAGGATTTAGCTGCATTAGCCAGTGCATCTTCTTGGGCATTTTGTGATCGCGGGACACAAGACAATGTCAGATCTGAGGGAAATTCAGCCATTAACCCTCTGACATAATCACACAAAGGAATTAACTCTTCTTTTCTGATAGAATATTCCCCATTGATTTTTTTGATTACCAATTTGGAATCAAGTTTATCTTTAAATGATCCATTCACACCTGAAGGGCCAATTCTAAACCTGCGATGAGAGCTTGATATTTTACCTCATTGTTGGTACCACCTTCTGATAACAAGAAGGAATAAGGCAATACTACCTTTTCTGGGGAAATAAGGACAATTCCTAACCCAAATTTTTTGAGTTTAGGGTTTTCCATTCTATTCCTTATTGGACTTCTTGAAGCACCATCAAAATACATTTCCCATATTTGGGAATTATCTTGGATAGAAAATACCTCTTCATTAGGAAGTTCAGTATTAAATGATGTATCTTCTGCAGATGGATTCTCAGCAAGGAAGTCAGCCAGAGCTTGGTCTTTTATTTCCTTTTGAGGCACAAACTGGATATCAAACTGTTGCAAAATAACTACCCATTGTGCTAAATGCCCTGTAAGAATAGGATGACTGAGAATAAATTTGAGCAGGTTATTGTAAGATACCAATTGGACTCCATGATGTTGCAGGTAGTGCCTCAATTTCTGAACTACAAAGATTAATGCCAGGAAGCACTTTTCAATACATGAATATCGAGTTTCCGTATCAAGCATAATTCGACTGAGATATTAAAGGCTGTTTTCATTCCCAACATCAATCATTTGGGTGAGGAAGGTACCTAGTGATCGCTCTAAAGCTTCCACATAAAGAATAAGTGGTCTTACTTCAACAGGTGGCATTAATACTGGTGTACTCAAGAGATATTTCTTGAGGGTATCAAATGATTCTTGGAATTCTTTGGTCCATTAGTAGGTTACTACCTTCTTCATTAATCTGGTGAAGGGAAAACACTTGCCTACCAAATTGGTGATAAAGCACTGAATATCAGCCAAGTGTCCTTGGATTCCTCTTAATTCTTTCAGATTTTGAGGAGTTGACATACCAATGATTGATTTTGTTTTATCAGGATCAACTTAGATACCAAAATGGTGTACAAAAAAGCCAAGAAACTTTCCTAAGGTTACCCTGAAAGCACATTTCAAGTGGTTCATCTTCAATATGTATTGCCAAAGTTTATTGAATATGGTTTCCAAATCAGCCAAGTGATTGGAAAGTTGTTTGGATTCGACCACCAAATCATCCACACATCATTCAAAAAATTTCTCTAAGAAGGATTTGAATATATGGTGCATGACACGTTGGTCTGTTTCACCTTCATCCTTTAAACCAAAGGGCATTACCCGATATCAAAACACACCTTGAGGGGCTCTGAAGGCTGTAGATTCTTCATCCTCTAGGGCCATACGAATTTGATTATACCCAAAGTATCCATCCATGATGGAAAGATCTTCATATCTAACCGTTGCATCAATTTTAAGCTCTCTAATCGGAACTGAAAAATCATCTTTAGGAAAGTGCTGATTAAGATCTCTAAAATCAATACAGACTCCAATTTTCCCATTCTTCTTTTTCAATGGGACAATATTGGCCAGCCATTTGGGATACTAGAATTCACTAACAATGTTATCCTTTATAAGTTTATCAACTTTAGCTTCAATTTTGGAGGCAAGAGTTGGTTTGTTCTTCTTGCTGCTTTCTTGAATCCCCAATGTTCTTCTAGAAAACCCAAATGATGGGTGGAAACATTAGGATTAATACATGGAATTTCTGTATAATTCCTAGAAAATATATATCGATGTTTATTTAGAAAAGAAGTATACACCTCTTTCTCTTCATAGGTCATGTACACAATAATTAGAATGGGGCGCGGTTCTTCTTTTGTACCAAGATTTATTTCTCTAAGCTCATCCATGGTGGTAGAGACACCTTCCTCAAATGTTGTAGGAGCATCCCCAAGATCTTCCTCTTATTTTTCATTATGAGTTATTTATTTTGTTTCCATTTGTAGAGTAGATGACAAAGAAATATTCCCAGAGTTAGAGGGGAAATTAGTATTTGAACATCCCAAAGAAGAGGCCACCATATTTGACCTTACTGAAGATGAAGAGTCTTCCTATGGTAATAAAGAGGGATTTCCAGATTGAGAATCAACATCTTTGTCTTCCAATAAAATAACCACAATCTCTTATACTCTGGTTGACTAAGTAGAGGCTTGTTGTTGTTCAATGGATGAAATTAAAACATCTCCATTTAGGCTTTCATCATTGCTTGATGGATAAATAGTTTCTTCCATGTTGTCAGGCTCAATTTCTGTAATTGACATTATGGAAGTTGCTGGAAGAGTTTCTGGATTTGGGTTTACCTTTTCAATTTGATTGATGGGTAACACATAATCTATACTCAAATGCATAAATGGATTTTCTTGGATCTTTTCTATTCCATTTGGATCATTAACTCTGGTTATTTCCTTTTTCATGGGATTCATTCCATTTATGTGATAAAACTCTACCTCAATGTATTGATATTCACATGTTTGAACGGAGCCTTATCACTATTCTATATCCATATTTGACCATTAAAATAGTACTTAATACATTAGTGGTATGATGAAGGTATGGGTACATGTTGATGCAGCAAAGGCCTTTCAAGCAGAATGTTGAAGGCTGTGTCATGACGAAGAAACATGAAATTAGAATTAGACACAAGATCTCCAAATTGAGTTCTGAGTGTAATCTCACCCAGAGGTTCTTGTTCATTATTATCATAAGCTCGCATCATTAAAGTCGAAGTAAATAAGTCAGATTATGTCAAAACCAATCAACAAAGTGTACGAATAGGAATGAGGTTGACTCTAGAGCCATTATCAATAAAGACTCATCGGATATCTACATCATTGACCTTTCCAGAAAAATACAAAGGTCTGATATGTCCATGTACAACATCATCTTCATCTTCATTTGTAAAAGATATGACTACATGACATTCTGTAGGATCATTCTCCATACAGTAAACCTCAGTAGTAGCAACTTCAGTTTCAAAATCTTGAGGACTTGAAAAATCCTCAAGCATCCAAAATTGATAACTTGGATGGTACTTGGGCCAATTGTTTCAAGACATCATACTTTTGATCCAAAGGTCTGTGTTTCCTATCATGGAGATGTGGTTTTTCAGGTGATTTGGAAGTTTATGCTTCTGATGTAGACATACTCTATGTCAAATTAGAAGCTGGAAATACTTCTAGATTTGGTAAATTAGACTGACTATGTCTATTCATTTGTTGAGAAGAAGACAATGTGACTTCTAATCGGTCTTCCAAAATAATTGTGTCAGAACCGAACCTATCTTTCATGGAAGAAACTCCTTGTTCTTTTTGAGCCCCCTGAAGGGATCTTCCACAAGTTTCTGCTGCATATATGATTCGAGCAGGGGTAGTTCTAAAATGGTGGTTTTTAGAATTCCCACATCTTCCTCTATATCATCAACCTTGGCCTCTTCCTCTAGTTCCCCAATTGGGTAAAAGGAATTATGGCTCATTATAATTAGAATCACAATTGGCAAAATGATATGTTAAATGGATAACATTAATAGAACCAAAGATCAATTCTTCATCTGATGAATATTATTGTTGATAGGTTAATTATGGTTGTTCCATTTAGTGGGGTGGTTCCTGTGTTTTTGAAATAAATGGCATAAAATCTGACATGGTGAAGGAAAACTTTGGCTTTGACACAAGCTCATCTTCTTCTGACAACTCTTTTTCCTTATAATCACTTCACTTTACTAAGGAATAAATTTTTGATGAAGGTGGTTTTGCTATGGTAGGAGTGTCAGAAGACACAATCGGTTGTTTGAAATATGTTCGTAAAATGTCATGAGTCCAATTGGTCATTTTTATGATCATCCAATCATCATATTTTTGCACATTTTTACTTTTGACCTCTTTATATTTGCCTTCTTCTTCTGAATCAGTAGAAGTAACACATGCTACTTGAGATGATGAACTTTTCAATTTCACTTGTCCAAAGTCTACCATATTTTGTAGAAGGTATTTCAAAACAAAACACTCCTGAATGGAGTGTCCCAACATCTGGTGAAAGGGACAACAATTTAGAAGATCTTCATCTCTATATTTATTTGGATTCTCCGGCCTTGGAAACTAAACCAAATTGTTTTTTAAGGCTGAGATGAAGTAACCAGGAACTTGTTCATTCATGAAATAATAAACTTTATTATTTAATTCCTCAATTTTTTTCTGCCTTTAATTTCTTTGATCATATTGACGAGGTGGTCATTACTGCTGATGCTCAAGAGGCATATCCCTTTGGTATGATGAGTGTGTTTAAGTAGAAGCAAGTACATGTCTTGTTTGAGTGTGACTATAGAAACTTCTACTTTTCCAATACTCCTCCCCAGAGCTAATGAGATTAAATGAGTTTTAGCCTTAGTTTCTATAATATTGTCTTCTATCTGTTGAGTGATCAAAGTAAGGTCTCGAAGCCCTCTTGTGTATTTTATATAGATCAATGGTATGAATATCTCATCACATAGATTTTACACACAATTTGGCAGCAACTATTTTTGAGAGAGTTCTAGACTTAAGGAATATGTTAATCCTTTCCATCGTGTAATGAAATATTAAACACTTTCATTATCCCTTTTTTTAGAATTGGTAAGATCAAAAACTGTCATCTTTGGTAGCATTGAGCTAAATTAAAGAAGGAATTTCTGACGAAGATATTCCCATCTAGTAATTGATCGATATTGTAAAATTTTATACCAGACAAAAGCTGGTCCTTGTAATGACTACACAAAACACCTAATATTAACTACTTCTTGTTTTTGAGAAGTTCCCATCATGTGATCACAATGAGAAACAAAATGTTTTAAGTGTTTTTCTGGATCTCCTGAACCATTAAAGAGTGGGAATGTGGTATTCAAAAAATTTGGTGGTAGAGGAATTGCATCCAACCATTCATGGTAAGCTCTATTTTCCGGATGAACTGGTGCACGTCGTTCTTCCATAGCTTCTAATCGAGTCGTTAATTCCTCAGTTTTGTTCATAAGAATTTGGGGAATATACAGATGAACTGAAACTTGTGCAGGTATAGAAAATGGAGCTTTAGCTGGTGCGATGACCGGAAAAACCACTGATTGTGCTGCTGATATTTTCCTTGGATAACCCAAAGGAAAAATCCTATCGGGATGTATATGGTCCTTCCTTTATTGTGTATCTGGTGGATGGAATTCATTAACCACATCTGTAGTTAATAAAAATCGTCTTTGCTGAGGAGCTCCTACAGGATTTGCAAGTTGAGGACCTGTTTGGGGAGTATGTCTAGCGAAAATGCTGTTTCAAAGTAACTCTGTATTGAGTATTTTCAACTCCTTCATTTCCCATTCTTAATGTGAAAATATATCTTCAAGAGAAAGAGATTGACCTTCTCTAGTAGAAAAGTGAGATGAAATCTGACTTTTTTCCTTTCCCCTAGTTAGATTCCTTTCAAAGAGGGGGGAGTTGGTTATTTGAAGGTATACCTAGATTCCAGGCAAGCCTATGATTTCAGATGCGCAAACCTTCTTCATTTTCCTCAGTGTGTACTATATTATGGAAAAGAACTTCATCTTATGATTCCATTGAATTGGACTTATTTTCTAGAGGATCTTCTGTAATGGTGTTAACGACATTTTCTGACACGTAATGCATTGATGGAATTCTGTCATTATTTCTTCAAGATCATCTTCCTTTGTGTCTTTCATGAGACTTCGTTCTCCTATATGATTAATTCCTTGGAACTGGTTGGTAGAAAGTAACCCTATGGGAATACTCATATAGTTCACTTGTATGCTTTCCTTGTGTCTTCTTCCCTAATCGAGAGAAAACTGACTTCCGTTGAGGAGGGGATTGCAGATGTGAAAAATCCCCCAGCCCTACAGGCTGGGTCTGTTCCTATTCTTCTTCTTCAAAACTTTGGACTTTGTTGAATGAACTTGAAGGTTGAATTAAATGATCCACCATCCTTGTAAGATGGGGTGATTCTTGAACTTCTATGGTGGAAATTTGTGCAACTGGTCTTCTGATTTTGTGGATTTTGGTTAGGAAATTTGGTGGGTGCATCATACGACAACCATTTAAATCACATATTTTGGAAGATCGATGTGCTATTTCAGAAATTTTTATTCCATGATGCCTGGAATAATCTAAGAGGGATACCTACTCAAGATTCTCTGATGATTGATGTAAAAGAAACTCAACAAATTCTTTTCTTTGGGCCTGATTTTGATGAGAACTGGTTGAGGCCTGTTCTTGAGCGTACATCTGATTACATGAAAAATCTATTGATTGTGGCCAACCGTGGGCAATAACATTGCATGAGACCACTTTTGACAGACTTTTATGATTTTGGAGTGCAGTGAAATGCAATTATCCATGGGAACCCCATCCTCTGATACGAACACTAGATGGGGAATCAGAAATTAACTGGAGTAGTCTCTTTAGAGCATTGAGACATGCATGCTGAAAGGTTCTCTTCTATTTTTCAACCTTTGGATGTTGGAAAACTGAGAAATATTCCAAGTCAATTTAGCATTGAAACCCTTCTATTACCATTACATGATTTTGATATTCATCATATGGTAATACTTTGGTTTTCAAATGATGAAGAGTTTTCCATAAGTTGAGGAGGATTTCATGAATGCAATCTTCTTTCATCAATTATGGAATGTTATACTGAGAATTTTCCAAAGGCCAGAACATGAGTGAAATTTCTCCCTTAGCTAATTATTTCCTCATGTTTAACACATCTTCATCATCTTTCACTAGAGTTTTATCCACTTGGTCTGACCAAAGTGGATGCTCTGTATTAGAAGAAAAATGACCCAAGGGAGGTTCAGAGAATAACCATTCCCTTAATATGTCTTCTGGTTGAGAAAGTTTTTCACCCATAAATGACAAGGCATCAGACATGACTGGACTTTTTTTTCAAGTGCCTCAACATAGGAGGGCATTCTCATCACTACATTGTCAATTATGAAATTATCTTGAAAATGTGAAATAATAATACAGAGAGGACTTTCACAACAAATGAAATCACGAGGAGGATCACCATGATGGATTACAATAAGGGATAAATCTTCTTTCTCCTTGGTCTTCTGGCCACATGGAGGGTTTCTGTGGCTCTCATCCGGAGATAGGCACTCTGGATTGACCAAATTTTCATAAAGCAAGACTTCATGATGAAGTGTCCGATGAGGAAATTCAGAATTACAACTACCACTCCCATAATTTGGTAATGAGAGGGTAGGATCTTGAGCTGCAATAGATAAATGTATGGGGGATTCAAGAACTCCAACATTAAGAAGACCCAAATCGTAGCTTGACTCTTTATTTTCTAACAGTACTTGGGTAGATTGTTTTTGGATGTTCTCTTATACTTATTTGGGGCCACTTGTTGGGAAAAGTGGTTATCACATGAAAGTGCATGTGCCAGCCTTGGAGTGGTTACTGGAATGAAATGATTACCTCTAATTGGAAAGGGTGTATGTTCCCGATCTTTTTGTCCATATGATATGGGGGAATATGCCCCATAAACCTCCTGGACTGGAACAAAAGTATATATCTTCTCCAGGATGGAATGTTGATGTGTTATCCCATGTGTGGGGATAGATTTATATGTTTGTTCCCCTGATACTACTGAAGTAGTTGTTAAAATATCCCGTCATGATTCCATAATATGGGCAGGGATATTCATATGCCCTTTCACTATTGATAAGATGTGTTTCGTGAATTCAGCAGTCGGAACAGGAATATACGTCCATTCTGTATATAGAATAGGCATATGTGCCTTCTTCTGTCCTCTTTTTCCTATCAATGGATATTGACAGTACTCATGTATGGGGGTAGAGAGTTGGTTCTACCCTAAATTTGTCATCGGAGCTTTCCGATTGATATTCCAGGTTCTACCAAACGAGACTGTTGGAAAACTTGATAAACATTGGCAGGTGTATGTGCCTACTAGCTATATTCCATCAAGTATGGTTGACAGACTTCCTTAAATACTAGAAGACAAGACTGCTGATATAATTGGTGATTTTAAACATGTGTATGTTCCTGTTTACCAGTTTCCACAACATTAGATTGGTGGGATTCTTTAAATGCAGTCAGACGAGCCTGCTGACTGGTTGATGACTTGTAAGAAGGTGTATGTTCCTATTCATGGTACTCTACTGGGTTTATCTAGTGGGATTGGTGGGTTTTTGTCAGATGAGTCTACTGAGAAGAAAAATTAGGACGAATGGGTGTATGTGCCCACTCATTGTTTTCCATCAAGTTAAATTTATGGACTTCTTTGAAGGAGGCAGAGATGAGAACCTGCTCCCTATTGACCAGACGTTGTCCCTGAAATTTCATCTTGCGTACCCAGGTCTGAGAGATCTAGGCCAAACTTCTAGAGGTAACACCCCCATCATGTTGAGGGTACACTACCGAACGATTATGGCAGCGACTGATGCTGGGAGTCCTCAAGAAGGACTCATGTATTCTTGAATTGAGGCTTTGAGTAACCTCTTAATACAACTCCCTATAGTAAGGGAGTGATTGATTATTGTGTTCTGGGGATAAGGACCTGAAACGGTTGGAAACGGTGGTTAGCACTGTTTGCTTCTTGATCATCATTCATCATTGGCCAGATGATTGAGGATTGTCATTGACCTGGAGGGCCTACCGAGAAGCCTCCAAAGTTGGGATTGTACCATGCTAGCGATATTCCTTTACCATCACATTAGAGACCCAGCGTTGAAGATGCTAGGTTGGTGATGATGTCCTTCCCGTAGATGGAGATCCATCTTGATGAGCGGTCAAGAAATTCACAAATGTTTCCTTTGAGAAATCCATTTTTGGAATGAAGGGAATTCTGAGAAGAAAAACTTGAACAACAAACTCCATTAAAGAAACATATTTTATATGGATACATGCGTGATTTATTTCTTTTCCCGACCTTCCATTATCAATTGATAAGGGCCTAAAAGGTGGGTAACATTATTAACATGGTTAAGGATTTACGTCGGGTTCACCATTTTTGTTTCGTAGTTCCTTGAAATGTGTGTTCTAGTTTTAATAATAACTATTTCTAGGAGGTTTCCATTGGATTTATTTATGGAACCAGAAACTTTCAACAGTTATTTATCCAAAGGGGACTTGCTTTCTAAAGGCAGGTGTTCATTAAGTTTGAACTTTACAATACTTAAGGACATGCATTGGTCGAGACGATGGGAGGTCAGACTCATCACACTTTTTTGAGGGGAATTATTGTCTACTCCGGGACTCTCTTTGTAAATTTAAGATATTTTCATGAATCCTTATTAATTGACCAAATATCTCATAAGTATCCCTTGGAATTTACAATAACTTATTAACATGTTTAAAATTCAGAATCATCAATATACATTCAAGGTATTTCATTAATGGAAATATTCGTATGTATTTGAGGTTTTCCATCAATAGAATCCTCCTAATATACTGCATAGAGATTCTTTTAATCATCGTTATGATGATACTGGTTTTCAAGCCACTCAGTGGGGCACTCTGGAATTTATTGTCATCCAGGGAGACAAATGTTTGATTTGATTTTGGGATCTTTCCTATAAAACGAGCTACCTATGTATCCTTCTGAAAGGAATCAGAACCGTCGTAGTTCGGTGTTGCTTAATAGGACACATCATACCTTTTAAGGTCATGTGATAAGGACCTCTAAGTGAAAGGTTCTTGGTCAAAACTTAGTGTAGGACTAATGCTAAAGCATCCCAATGAACTTTGGAAAGAATATGGGTTTCCATATAGGATTAGACCCTGTTGGGAATATGGCCCAAGGAGAACATGGTTGATTTGAAGTATTGGATTTGAACCTCAAGGAGGCTTCCTAAATATCCCATATGGATGGGAATCAAATCCCACATAGTTCTATAAGTATCATTGGAGAGTATGATCCTTTGATAGAGATGAGTTTGGGATTACTTCCTAAAAAGGATTCCATGATGATTTGGGGTTTAATTTTGGGATTATTCTTAAGGAGGATGCCTATATTAAAGGAATTAGGGTTGGATTTTTGAAGAGGATGTCCAGTGAGCTTGGGCCCTGAAAAGGCTTCCTACATATCGTAGTTTGAACATGAATCAGAGTTCTCATAGTTCATTCGATTGTGAAAATTTTATGACCATGAAAAATCACTAAGCCCACGTGAGTCATGGTTAGTGTGAGAAACAATAGTATGTCAAAGATTCAACAAATACATTCAAAATTTAAAAATTTTCCTCCTCTGCTGGTGGAAAACGGCACACCTATGGTGTCCTAGGTGAATAGGAATGAGGAAAACATGGAAGAGGGCGAGGCGACGAGCCTTACCTCTATTATATTTACATTGGAAAAGGGTCCAATGTAAGGAGGAATGGATGAATGTTAGGGTCTTACACCAGGATGGCTTCCCATGGAGACAAAGTACAACAAGAGATGGAAAGGGTAAAAAAGGTCCCTGTGCCCATCCCCCTTTGGTATTTGGCACCGAAGAAGAGAGGAGGAGCAATGATGCCCCCTCCTACAAGAAAATATAGGGGATTACACCAATATGGTTGACCTAAAATTGATCTTGGTAGGGGAATGGATATTTCTACTTTATTTTTTAAAAGGAAAATTAGGCATGAACTGTGCCTTCCCTACTAGAGACCTGAGGTTCCAGGTCATCTCTTCGAGAAGGGAGAGGCCAGGATCCAACCCTCCTCCAAACCATGAACTTCCCAACACTGTTTCTTAGAGAAAGGTCTATGTGACTATGGATATACAAACCCACAAACACTCCATGAATCATAACCCCATTGTGAAACAAATGTGGGAAACCTATGACTATGGAAATACAAACCCAAATAGGAGACACACTGATGTGCCTTTCCCAAAGGTTTTATAAGTCATGAGGTTTTGGTGGAGGTCTCAACAGAATCCATTTCAGATAAAGGAGTCAATGAAGAAGAATCCTTGCCATGAATGGTTTTGAGGAAGGGTTGATGGCTTGTAAACTATAGAGAGTGAAGAGAAGTAAGTGAACCAAGGAGGGGTGCCCAAGTAGAGAAGGGTGTGCAAGTATGGGCACCCAAGTAAGCTTGGGCAACCAGATGTTCACTTAGGCGACAAACATCCTGTATGGTAATACTTGGGCGAGACCTTGCTCAAGCCTTCAAGAGTATTCACAGGTGATCCGAGTAGTGGGGCGCTGAATTTCTGGTGAGAGTAATGGGCAACGCACAAGTATTTATGACTTGGATAGGTTGGGCGCTTTAGGCGCGCGAGTTTTATGGTTTTCAAACACTAAAAGGACTTAAGTCCAATGATCCTCCCTTAAATCCTCCACTCAAGGTGTTGAAGAATTAACTTGAATGTTTCAGAAGACTGGGGCGAAGTACTAGGGTGACTAGAGCAACAATCAGGCTTCAAGGAAATTCGTCCATACTAATGGGGGCCCCAAGGGTCTATTTATAGGAAAATAAATGACATTGGGTGAAATAAGTTGGGCATTCAAGTGACTTGCGTGCCAAATTGGTGCTTGCAAGTACCTTGTGTGCCGTCGGTGTTTTGACTAGACTAGGGAGACACCTTTAGAACTTACCGAAAATTACACTTTCATTCATCTCTAGCTTGGTGGTGTATATGTGGGTTACATGACATATAGGGGCGCGCAAGTAGGTTGCATGCCAAATATGTTTTTTCTAAGCTAAGGTGGGCAAAAGATTATGCCTTTGAAATTTTTTGACTTATCTCTATGAATTATCTCTTTTTCATTCTAATGGATTTCCTTTGTCATGCTTTTTAGACTCTTTAATGAAATGGAGTGTCAATAGGTGCATACAGTGACCATGAATTTATTTTATAATGATTATTCTTAAATTTATGGGGATTTTAAAATCCATTTTTGGATCTCTCTTTCATGGGGTTTTCAGTTTCAATATAAACAAATATGTAAGGTATTTTTTCTGTTAATTTTCATTTATTGAGATGTAACTTATTTTATAAATAGTTCTTCTTTTATGTGGTATTTATACTACCCATATAACATGTTATATCCGGGATATCATTATTTTCATGAAATTATATGTTTACTTTGATGTTATTACTTCTTGGGGATTACTATTCATTGTGACTATAGTGGTAAGATTCTTATTTTATAACCTCATCATTTATTGAGATTGCTTATGATTATGGTTCAAAAGATGAAATATTATGATCTACCACTCAATAAACTCATGCAAATTATTCCCACAAGGTTATTTTATGAGAATAAATGTTTTACTTTAATTTTTCTTTCATTAAGTACCCAAGAGTTCCATAAAATGTTTTTATTCAAAATATTATTTTCGATCAAAAACAATTTTACATCCAAATCCATATTTTCTAATAATTTTTTTGAAAATGGTTTATTTTTTTAAAAAAAATATTAAATGTTATTTTTTCTAAAGAAATGTTCTAAATGATTTTTATATATTTCTCTATATGTTTTCATTATAATTTTTAGAAAAACTATTTTCAAATTTTTTTATGTTTAAAAAATTAATTTTTAAAATAACATGGATATTTCCCACAAGAAATATTTTTAATGTTATTTTAATGATATTTCCATTCATCAACATAAAATACCATTTTTTAAATAATTATCTAACAAGGATATTATTTAATGATACCATAGTCATAAATTATCTATATGGATTAATATTGTTTCAATGAGATTGTTATGGATCATGTTTCTTTTCCACAAAATGACATTTTTTTGAAGATATTTTTATGGAACACGTTTCTTTTATATTGGTAATTTTATTTTAAATGGTTGATTTTTAAACCTTATTCCTTTATAAAGGTTAACCATGTTCCAAATATATCCCTATGGAACCCATTTTTTTCATAGGGTTAATCATGATTCAATAAGATTGGTATGTAACCCATTTATTTTCCACTAGTTAATCATGATTTAATGAGACTATTATGAAACCCATTTATTTTCTATGGGATTATAATATTTTAAACATATTGTTATGGAACTCGTTTCTTTTCCATTTTTAACCATGTTTCAAATATATTTTCACGGTAAATGTTCCCTTTCCACGCGTAAACAAGGTTTTGAAATGTGTAATGACTGTTTTTATGATTTTTGTAATGAAATTAAATCTCTTTTTACATTTTTCATTTTTTTGTTCTCGTACCTAACTTATTCTATGTGGTGTCCAAGATAACATAGGGTGAGATTTTTATAACATAAACAATGGTTGTGACTAGATAATACTCCAATGCATTAGGTAATGATTATGTTCTCTAGAGAATTATATTTCAATTTTTCTATATGGTTATTCAAAATTGTAAGGTTTACAAAGCTATTCAATAAGTGTTCTTCAAGAGTTCTATGAGATTATGTCCCAAGATACCAATACATTTTATCTATTCTATTTATGGGTTTATGATGTGTTTTATTTGACCAATAATGATATCACATGGCTCATGATTATTTATTCTTATGAATATTTCCTTTTTTATAAAATTATCCCATGATATCATGTTTCATGATCTAGGTATTGATATGTATGAATATTATTATGTTATACTAATTCAATTTTATTATGTAATCATACCATCATGATATTATTATGGTCATTGATGGCATTCATTTGTTAATTCTTATGTTTTACCTTATGAAGAATTTGATATCACACTTCTTATGTTTACTTTTCCACATGTTATAAAGAATGATATTTATTGAGTTATTTCTAGAAGGGATTTCATATTCATGAACATGATGACTTAATTTGAAAAAGAAGTGATGAGTTAGTTGAGAGAAATTATTATTTCTAGTCATGTAAATGGTTTATGTAGTATTTTTTCCCAATTCTATAAAACTCTAAAACAAAAACGTCCTAGAGGTTGTTAGTGATCCAAAAATTCCTTTTTATTTTTTATGGTTTGTATAGAAAAAAATTTGGTCCCAATTATTAATACCAAATCCAGAAATGTAATGTTTATGATTCCAAAACTGAATCAGGTAGTGCAAGTTCCTAGATATTGTAGTTGGTATCAAGGGAATGGTTTATATAATTCTTGAGATAATGATATTTTTATATGATGTTATGTTGAAAGTTATAGATACCATTATATTTCTATAATTTTATGTTTGGTCATACATTAATTTTCATTGAAACCTCATTTGAGGGTTTTAAGTAGTAAATTTTTTGATGTTGTTAATGATTTTTTGTAAAAATTTTATTGGGTTGAGGAATTTATAACCTCTAATACCCCCATAATTTTTTACTTAGGGAGGAATTATTTTTCATGTTTAATGAAAAAATTTGCAACCCATATACTGGGTAACAACCCATCAACTTTAGCAAGGAAGTGGGCCTTGAACCCATAACCAAAGGATGATAAGTGTTTCCATCCTACCACTAGCCTATATTATGTCCTGGCTAGTATGAAAATATTATAGGTAATGATTATGTTTATTTCAAAAATATAAGGATCTTTATTTTATGAAAAATGGTTTATTTATCTTGGAAGAATCTATGATCAAATCCTTTTAATCATTTGTTTTCAAACATAGTGAAGAAACGTTTGAAAATTTTTAGGGATACTAATTTATAAAATTATTTTATTTTAAATTGGATTTTTATGATAAATATTTGGAGATTAATATATGATGGTTTGTTTTTTTATCTTAATACGTGATAAACATTTTTTTTTGGTTGATGTCTAAAGACTGAATGAATATCTTTTGATGCTTTTTGGTAATTTTTGGTCCATCAAAAATTTTATTTTATTGCTTCGGGTATGAAAATTTATTTCCAAATACACATCTATTGAAGAAAAAGATTAAATTGTGGTGGAAATTTATGAAAGGATGAAATTATTATAATCAACTATGTAAATTTCTCTATTATTTTAGTCATATGGTAATATAATTGCTCAACTCTAGGATAAGGTCATTAAAACAAAAGTATTATCCTAGTACCTTCAATTTTCATGAACCAATTATATTTTTAGTCATAAAATATTTATGGTTTTGAGGCCCTTAAATTTTAATTAGTATTTCAATTTATAGTGATCAATAAACTCAATTACTCTCAATAATTATTTACACATTTTCTTCATTCCCAGCTATGTTCTCTTTTTTGGATACCTAGTTATGTGTTATTAGTAATAACATTCATACATCTATTTATCTCTTATTAATAGGATATTTTATTAACCCTTTTTATGATGTGGGTATACAAAAAAGTTATTTTAAAATGTTCAAACTCTAATTGCTGATAAAAAGTTCAAATTGCAAGGATGAAAATTATTGGAGGGGGCATGGGGTAACACCATGAGTCATTGAAAGAAAAAAATTATTTTTGATAGCTTAAAGGGAAGTAAACACTGATTTTATCTTTCATTACATGAAAAAAAATATATTATGTTACATGCAAAAATCTTTTTTTCATTCATTAAATGAAATCCTGATATTTTTTACGTTTGATAGCATATTCAACACGTAACATCGAATTTAAATAACCCATGATATAAATAACCATTTGAACCTATCAGTTAAATTTGAAGGTATGAATAATATTTACTACTTTATTATATATATATATTTCTTACTTCATATAACATTATTTACAATATTCTAGTAAATAATTACTCAATTTGTAGTAAGGTTATTTTATTCTACAAAAATATGTTTTCGTCAATAATGAATTTCATTACTTTTAATGAAAAATAATTGATTTTTTTTTGATATTTTATAAAATATATTTGATAAAATTAAATTAATTTTTTGAATTGGAATTAAAAATTTTACTTTGTGTGATTTTTTTTCATTTTTTGGAAAATATTGATTTTTTAGAGATTACTGAAAAATGTTTATTTTGGTAGAAAATATTTTACATCAATAAAATAATTAATTTAAAAGTACTAATATATTTTTAAAATGGCTTCAAGTAATCTATGATATATTAAATCCACTTAATTATTTTTAATCAAAATTATATTGGTTTTTAGTATAAGTTTATATTTAGGTTTAAAATGGGTTTTTCTAAAAACTGTTTCAAAATGCATAATGTTTCTCCATTTTATTATTTAAAATAATCCTCAATAGTTACTATTTTATTTTATATATAAATTATATAACATTTAATATCAATTTAGTTTCATAAAATTATTATTATTAGTCATTTATTTATTATAGAATCATTATTTTCTCAAAAAATACCTCTCTTAAAAACCATATGTCTCAACCCGTATGTGGGATTAATTTTAAATTAAATTCTTCTAATTATGTGAATTGAATTTGGAAAAATATATTCCATATATGTAATAATAATAACATATATTATCAAATAATGCAAACTTTATTTTTTACTATATTTATTGTGAGTATGGTTAAAATTAGTTATCATGATTAATGATAAACAAGCTTTTGTACATTACTTGTGTTTACATTAAAATTAATTTCACAAAGACATTTTATTTTTATTTAAATAATTGTAAATAATATTTATATAAGGTGGTAATATATTTTTTTATGAAAATCATTTTAAATGTTGTATTATAGGATAAATTACTTTGGTAAATTAAATGATACACGTTACTGTGGAAAAGAAAAAAAAGTTAAAATTGAGTAAACATAAAGACTAGAGAATGAGATTATAAAAATGTCTTTATATAATTCCATAGATGTGTGTATAAAAAAATTAATCCCCCTCCAAAAATTATATATTTTTAGGCATTTTATGTAAGGGATACCTCCACATATAGAATACTTTTGAGTATTTATAAGAATGCCACTTCTCCTCAATTATAAAATGGCATTCACACACTTAACATATTCACACCTGTCACTCCATTTGGATCGACCAAACTTGTAAAAAATAAATTCCAAGAATTCCTACCATCATCATAGAATCCATTTTTTTGTAAAAATACATCTTATGAAGGTTTTTGTTAAATCCGAAGAAGATACCTAATGAAGAGGTTACGTTCTTCTATGAGTAATTTTGTTTTATGTCTTCCTTCACATCCTAATATTATTCCGAAAATATGATGATATAATATACTTTGTATCATACATATAAATATATGTTTTCATGTTAATTTTATTACCTACAACAACATTATCTTCCATCAAATGGCTTATGAAATCATCATTCGTTTGTACGGTGGACTACCACCTCGCAAAAATGATGTCATTAATTTTTTCATTACCATCCTCTCACGGTTGGTTATAATGAGGGATATATAGTTTTTATATGATATATATGACATAATTATAACTCTAGAGTCATTATATAATATATATATACCCTTTTATATTACAATACACATGGGATACAATAACATAAGTTGAGTGTTCGATGGACTACCGCCTCACGAAGCTATGTCATTCGTTTTTAACTAACATGATATGTCAAAGGTTATAAGGGTAAATATAACAAATATATGTGATAGTAATGAAATATTTATAATATTAATTATATAATTATCATTCTTTAAATATAATGTATCTTATTTTTATTACCTTTTAACTCATTGAAAAAATGATTACGCCGTTCTTGGACGTGTGAACTACCGCCTACCCGAAGAGATGTGATTCTAATTTTTCTTCTCCACATCACATAAATAATATATATAAGTATATATAATTAAATAATAATGTGTTTATGATATAATTATCATTATTTAATGATAAATATTATTCACATTCTTTCCATAATGATCCTTAAAAAATGGAAGTGTTGCCCATGCATTCTTACGATCTACCATCTCCATAATCATAATGTTAGTTCATTATTAATAACCATCAGTAATTATTGGATTAAAAATATTATTTATTTATAAATATGATAATTATTTCATAATTATTATTCTATATATTTTTAAATAAGTAAATATTTGAACATATTCAACTAACTAAAGTCAATGTTGACATATAAGACAAATATTGTTAAAACAATATAACATAAACATAAATGATTAAGTAATTTTATATAACCTAGTAATAAGTGAAATAAAATTGTTAATAAAAAATAAAATATTTATCAGTAAAGTAAATAATTAACATAATTTTATTATTTGGTAAGATAAAGATACATTTGATAAGTCAGACTTAAGGCATGGGGTTTTCTCACCCCACTTTTATTTATATGAGATATATGCCATGATCACCACATATTTTTGTTGAGTGGAATATAAAATTACAATGGATGTATTTTATTATTATTATCCTTAAATTTATGTGGATTTATATATCATTTTTAGGATATCTTTTTCACGGGGTTCACAGTTTCACAGTTACCAAAGAGGCAATGTACTTTTTCCTCAATTTTTGATTCTCTGATATGTATTCTATGTTATACAATAATCATAATTTATGAGTTGAATATAATACCATATTAAATTTTATATCATGTATATCCTTATTTTACTAATATTAGAATATTCATTTATTATTATTATTTTATTGGGATTATGATTCAATGTTATGAAAGTGGTTAAAGTTCTATGTTACGAGCTCACCATTTATCTAGATTGTTTATGATTAGGCATCCATTGATGACAAATTCTTATATATATATATATATGTCAGGAATCAAAAAAATATCATTATAATCTGATTATGTAATGAGAACACATGTTTTACTTTTATTTTACTCTCTTTATAAACTCAAGAATTAAAAATAATTTTTTAATTTATCTTTTAGGTTGAAAAATATTTTCCTTCTAAAACCATGTTTCCAAAAAAGGTTTTCACAAAATTTTTCAATAGAGTTTCCAAATATGAAAGGTTATATTTCTAAATAAATATTATATTTATTTTTGAAAAATACATTATATGTTTTCATTTTATTTTCAATGAAAATTCTTTTCAAAATGTATTATTTTATAATTTTTTTCCAAATAAAAAGAAAATATTTTACTTATGAAATATTTTTAATAATTTTATAATGGTATTTCTATTCGAAAACATAAAAAATACTTGTTTTTTATATAATCTATATAGATGATATTTTTTAATAATTCCATCATTAATCTTTATCTGATGGATTAATATTTTTTAAATGATATCTTAATATAAACTATTTATTTTCCATTGGATAACCATGTTTCAAAGAAATTACTTTGGAACCAATTTATTTTCTATCAGTTAACCATGTTTCATAGTGATTGTTTTGGAACAAGTTAATTTTTGATGGGTTAACCATGTTTCCATGTTATTTTTATTGAAAATATTTCATTTCCTTGGGTTAATCATGTTCAAAGAGATTATTATGGATCTAGTTTCTTTTCCATGAGATAATCCTGTTTTAATGAGATTTTTATTGAACTCATTTATTTTCCACTAGTTGATAATGTTTCAAATATATCGTTTTTAAACCCATTTATTTTCAATGGTTTAATAACATTTCAAATATACTGTCATGGAACTTGTTCCCTTAACATGGGTGAGACATATTTTGAAAGAATAATGATTCTTTATGAGTTTTATGATAGAATGATAGCTCATTGAGCAATATTTTTATTGATGTTCTTGGACATTACTTATATAATGGGACATACCAAATAGTGATAGGTGAGGTTATTTTAGTATAATTAATTACTGTTCCCAGATATTGCTTCAAATCATTGGAAAATGATTATTTTCTTTGGAAAATTATATTAGATATCATCCATACTGTTATTTCAATTTGTAAGGGTTCTATAAGGGTTTTATGAGATTATGCTCTAAGATACCAATATTTTTTTCCTATCCTTTCTATGGGTTTATGATGTTTAATTTAATCAAGATCGATATCGCATGGATTAGGATTATTGATTATTATGACTGTTTATATTGTTAAATAATTATTTCATGTTTTCATGTTTTATTATCCATGTACTGATGTTTATGGATATTCTTATTTTATACTCATCCACTTTGACTATGTCATACTACCATTATTCTCTTCTAAATATCACTGATAATAGTCATTCGCAAATTCTTGTGTTTTTTATTACTGAGCATTGTATCTCACCCTTCATAATATTCCTTTTCTCTTGTTTTAAATAATTGGTTCGAACAAATTATGTCATGAAGGGATTATATATGGATGATAATGATATATTAATGTGAAAATGAAAATCTGGATTAAGATGCATAAATACTAAGTTAAAGTCATGTGAGTTGTTTATATAGGATTTTTTCCTAATTTTATAAAATTATAAAGTAATAAGGTCTATGCTGATATAACTGATCCAATTTTCCATTTTTAAGATATAAGATTTGTATGGAAAAAAATTAGATCAAAATTATTAGCATCAAAGAGGGAAATGTAAAGGTTATGATTCCATCAATAAATCTAGTCATGTGGGTTATATGCAATTTTATTCCTGAACAAAAAAGAATAGGTTGGGTCGGCTTCATTAAAATGGGTAAATAATAGTCAAGGTGAAACTATAATAGTGTATGACATGTACAGACAAAAAAATGGCCATAGGAGAATAAAATTATGGGTGTTTTAGAAAGAAAAAGAACTCAAAATCCTTAAATTGATTATACTTCAATGTTAGTCCAAAGTTTTAATTTTATATTATTGAAGAAACCATTATGACATGGGTAACATTTTAAAAAAAAACTATATGAGAGAGATCATGATATTGAACTTATATTATCATGAATAATGGATAATTAATGTTAGAATATATAAAATTGGAATTATACACACTATTTAAATGATGTTTGGTGTATAGGACAAAACATGTGATAATGAAAGAAAATTGTGGTGAAAAATATTAAAGTAATGAAAATGTATGAATCAAGAAAAAGAAATAATGTTACCATGAATTTGGAATTAAAAAATAATTTAATGATATATACTATAATATTTGAATGAAATTATGGTATAAAATAGTCTATATAAATGAAGTAATGGTGAAAAATATAAAATATGTCTCATGAAATTCAAAATAGATACAAAATACCCTCACTTTAATTCTCTTTTATTCAAAATATGTTATTATAATTTTTATAAAATAAATAACTCTATTAATAAAATACTTCAAAACCTTATTTATATATAATTTTTTATTCTATTAATTTATAACAATTTATTATAAATATATTAGTTTTTTGTAGTTTATTTTCACCATCAGGTGCTAAAAAATCTCTTTCAAGTTTCATACAATATTTTAAATGGAATGATGGATTCATTTTTATTAAAAAAATCATCAATAACAGATTATTAAACATAAAATAATCAAGGGGTTTTAATTATATTTTGCATCTCATTTTCATTTTATTAATGATAATGGTATGATTTGTGGACATGGAAATTGTGAAGAACTAGTTTCGTTGTGTTTAATGATCGATAGGTGATATATTAATAATTATATTAATTACCAATAACACCATTACATAATCAATAAAAAAATTAAAAAAATTATTTCATTCCAATATAATTTTATGATATTCCTTAATCATTCATAATAGAAATATTATAACATCATTCATATAGGTTGAAAAACTCACCCAGACAGGAGCATGAAATAATAATTTATTGACTAAGGTTTTATTTTTAGGTAATGTTTACATAACTCTTAAATAATATTAAAATTTACACGAATATATATTTCTTCATTCAACTAATTCTTAGAACTATCCTTGAAGGGTGCTGATGAAAAATGAAAATCATAATTTGTGGATGTTATTGTGTAAACATACACAAGATTAAATTTTAAAATTTTTAAATACTGGGATTAATTGAAGTTAAATGACAAATAATATATTTAGGCTCATAATTGTTTCATATGAATCATATTAATTGTTCAAATCCATTTTTTTACAAACCTAGAGAGTTTTTTTATGAAAAAAACCACATTGCAACATGGAGGTGTTAGTCTTCACATACTCATTGTCGATGTTACTTTTTTTCTATTAGTGGTTGGAAAAGAAAAGATAAATTATTTATAAACTAATATAATAACATTTTAGTATATTAATAATACTTATTTCATTGTATTTTTGTGTCTAGAAAAATTATTTAAGAGGATGAATAAGAATAAAAGACTAATGAGCGAGGAATACTCATGTTTTAAAACTAAAATTTCTCTTCAAAATATCCATGGATATAGAGACCATATGATAACTAATTGAGAAAAAAGTCTTATAAACATGTGATATATTACATTTAGGTTGAAAATGGAAGAGTTTGATGAGTATATTTGGAGGAATATTTTTAGCATGTAATGGTGTAAATGTTCCCATTTTATATGTGAAATGATGGGTAATTTTGGGAAGTACCCATTACGTTTCATTAACTATATGTCACTATTAAAGGGTAAAAGGATCAAAAAGTGGAATATAACTATGTTTTGGAGTCATATATGATCTATAGATCCTATAAAATTAATTTTCACACATTTTATATACATGTTTCAATTATTTTAATACTAGATTTTTACACTTTATCATTTTGGTTTTTATCATCATAACTTGTTTCTACCCAGGTAATTTATCATTTAATAAATACATACCATAACCCATATTACCCAAAAATTTTTCATAAACCTAAATTTAATTTATATGTAATATAATATAATTTATAAATATTATAAAGTTAAATTCTAAATAAAAACATTTAATACATAGAAAAAGTGTTTTGTAAAAAATTAACATTTTCAAAATTAGAGTTTTAAATATTTTTTAGTATCAATTTACGTATTGAATGAGTGTTGATATATTTATATAAATTAAAAAATATTATATCCATTTTGATATGATTTTAATTTTATTGAATTAGATAAAAACTAAAAAATACTAAATAAATTAATCATTGAAATAAAATAATTTTACTATTATTATTGTAATTTATTTTATTAATAGTAATCATATTTTTTATGATGAAAAATTAAATGGAAATTTTTATAAATTTAAACCCACTAATTCTAAATATAAATTCAAAATTTTAAGTAAAATTTCTAGGTCTATGAAAAATTAATTTTAACATAAGCTTCTCTAATCCTTAAAATCGTATTTTATAAAAACTTTATTTTTAAGGCTGAACGATGTGTTTAAGGAAAATATATAAATGTTTTTGATTTTAATGAAATTATCTTTATTATTATTAAACAAAGGATAATTATATGGCATTTAATGATTTCTAAAACCTAATTTTAACTAGTGAAAACATTTTTAAAAAAGAGAGATAAATAATAGTATTTACTAGAAAACAATATTGCTTAATTTTAGAAATATTAAACGTGTATTTTATAAATTTTGTATTAAATCTTAAAATATATTATTTTACTCTATAAGTAAATCGTTAAAAATTAAATTATTTTATTTGGTATTCATCTAAAATAATTGAGTTAATCAACACCTTAACATTAATAATGGTCTTTATTATTTATTTCTACATACATTTCATAATTCAGTTACATGTATTACCTAATAATTATATAGATAAATGTTAACCATAATGTATTTGTATATAGTTAATTATGGTAATTATTTTCATTTATATCACTATATAGAATATATCTAGTCTTTATGGAATATATTATTTTAAATTTTATGGTGTTACATCCCCCTCCCTAAAGAAATAACATCTTCACAATATTAATTTTAATTTAATTATAAAATTATTAAATAGTATTAAAAAGATAGAAATATCTCATGATATATTTTAAAATGGGGAATATAATATAATATCATAGGTATGGCCTAAAAAATAATATTTTTCCATTATCTTTTTAGTTAATAACTTCATCTTTCCTTTGTAACTTGTTTCTCTATGAAATCCTTTTCCACACACGATAAATGTTCCCTTTGCATTGAGAAATTCTACTCGGTGTTTCTTCCCATGTTTTTGAAATTTAGGAATCATGATCTTATTTATTTTAATTATTTTTTTCACCTTAACTTCCTGGAAAAACCATCACTCTTTCTCCATTTTTTGGTAATTAAATATGTTATGTTTTTAATCATAAATAATGATAGCTCCTTTGTAATCATTATACGATTTATCACTCCAACTATTACCCCATTAGTTTCTCATTTGTTCTATCACCATATTATCCATAATTTACATTTTAAAATATGTTTCTACCAGATATATCCATTATAATAACCAAAATATTTAATATAAGTGATGAAAAATTATCCTCAAAGGAGATTTATGAAAAATCAACCTTTTTGGCATACTCATTGAACCCATCATGTTACCTTTATATTTAATTTAAGTTCAAGCTATATCACCCATGGTTCAACCTTTATTTCGTTAGTTTTTTATTTATTCCTCATAATTGTCAAAAATAATTTTTCAAATTTACAATGGGCTTGATTATAATATCATAAACACAAGAATCATTAAAATCTATACTCTTAAAATTCATCACACTCATTATACATACACTAAAATATTAATTAATAAATTCCTTAACATAATAATCATTGTATTTTCATCTATGTTATCCATGTTCAATATCATATTTGGTTCTATAACCAATATATATAATTACTTTATATTGGTTCATAAGATTTATGTGATTCATCCAAATAATATCCCTCATGCATTACAGGATAGGTTCATCATCTTAGGACCACTCATCATACACTTGGTGAATATCAAGTTAATACTCCACTAGCTATTTTCTAGATAGTTACCCCTAGATTCATCTATATAATATCACCATCGACTATCCATTATCCAAAAAGTGATTTAATTTTTAGGATATGAAAAACTAAATACCTTTCCAAAATTGAGGAATCTTTCATATACTTGGACTCATCCATTGGGTTTTCTCTAAAGTTTGTTCATCATAATTTCATTAAATATTCCACATTACATCAGTTAAACTAAAGGGTTAAATATACCATTTAACTTATAAATAATATAAAATTATCAACCATTGAAAACATTTATAAATCTTAAATTATCCTTAACTGATTAGACCCTAATCTATAATGTTATCCAATCCCTACTTTGATATACAAATTGATAGCATGTATGTAAATATTATTTAATTACATGACATCTAAAAATATTTCATTTCATAAATTCACATGTCCTTTTTTGGGTTTTATATTTAGATAATCAAAAAACTTAACTAATGAAGATTACATCTTTCTCAATTAGTTCATATTTTCTCCACTACATTAGAGACTACATAATCCATAAAAAATGTTCAATATCATCCAAAAATTATCCTCACATTCAATTTTATTTTTAAATATCATGTGTAACAAATATCTTCATAACCTAGTGAAATTGAAACAGAATAATGGTGAGCTCAAACACTCAATAAGGGTAATAATATATTTAAAGATATTATGGCGTGAATAATATAGTAAGATTAAACATGACACAATTAATTACATATAACTGAACACATGATATTAAAATAAATCAATGGATTACATATTAATATAAAAAATACTATATATAACAATTACTAAATTCATGGAAATGGAATGATAAATGTTTAACATATTTTAACATCAAGGCATTAGAATATATATATATATATATATATATATATATTAATTTCATGCCTATAACCAAGACACTATTCGTTTTTTCCATGGTCACAACCAATATATTATGCTTATAATGGATAATAAAATAGTAAATACTAAAAACATTTGTCTCTTAAGAACAATTGATGCACCAAATAAGGTTCCACTGAAAACTTCTTTAAGACAAATTCATTCCCTATGGTAAGGATATAAATAGCAATTCAATGCATAATAAGAATTACTTGATAATCAATAAAAATATATATTGAGATACAAAAATATTAAATTTCAATACATTTACTACTAATAAGTGAATAAAAAATATATAGAGATAATAGGTGGGTGGTTAAACATTACATAATGAACTTTCTAGAGTAATTAATTAACATCTGTTTTTTAATAACAACTATACATATTTTCAATATATCTCCGATCAATATGTTTAATATATTTCTATGAAATCGTCCTAATATTTAAACCATATAGAATAATAGTATATGGTTATGTTAATAATATTACAAATTCAATCAATGAATGGGTTTATAGGTGAATTCCATTCAAAAAAATGTAATGAAAAATTGGGGCTTCATTGATGAATTTCATTGAAAGTAAAATCATGCATATTAGAGTGGATGATTTGGAAAGTGAAATGAAATATTGATTATTTATATTAAATATATTTAATTAAAATATCAATAAATAATTTTAAATTTACAGTAAATGATCTTAATAAATTATTAAATTCATATATAAGTACATTTATAAAAGCATCCAATGAATAGTGTCACTAAAGAGAAGGATTCTCAAATAAAAAGAAGAGGTTGGATCAGTTTCCATAAAATGGTTAAATAATAAGTCAATGGGAAAATTAAATAGTGTGAAGACATGGAAAATATAAAAAAAGTTGAAGAAAATGTTTGTATTTTTAGAAGGGAATAACATTAAAATTATCTATGTGGATTATCTTTTAATGTAAATCCTGATGTTAAAATTGAGATTGTAAAAGAAACCATTTCTCCATGGTTAACAATTTACTGAAAAACACTATAAGGGATATATATAAATATATTGAAATTAAACAATAAATATAATTAATTAATGATAATTCATTGCATTATATAATAAAAAAGTAAAAAACACACCATTTAAAAGTAATTAGGTGCATATGTGAAAAAATGTCAAAAATAAATATATTTGAGATTAAAACAACTTACGGTAATGGCGTTATAATAATAAAAAGAAGATATGAGGGATACCATGAAATAAACATTAGGATAACATTTAATGAATGAAATTAATTGTACTTGAATGAAACAAGGGTCGTTAATGAACCATATAAAATAAAAATATGGTGCACAATATCAAACATGTCTCATGGAATTGAAAATAGAGAAAAATAATCAATACATTAATTACTACTTATTTAAAAAATTATATCCTATTTTATAAAAATACTATATCAATCACCCATTTAATAACTTTATTAATATATATTTCCCTTAAAAACATCATTTATAACTGTTAATTATAAATTTAATTTTCAATTATAATTTAGTTTTATCACCGTGTGATAGAAACTCTGACTGCTTGTTACATGCTAGTTTTTGTAATTGTGTAGTAGATTCTTGTTTATTAAACAAGTGGTAATAATCCTAATACTATCCATGAAACTATAATTTTTGTGTTCTAATGATTCAAAATATCCCATATTCACTTTGTCTTTTATAAATGTATGGTATGTGAAAATGGAAATTATGATGAACTAGTTTTAGTATGTTTAACGATTGAAAGGTGATATGTAAATAAATATAGTAGATATAAATACAAAATTTCCATAATTACTAAAATATATTAAATAAATTATCAATACACTATAATATCATTATATAAGAATCCTTAATAATTATTAATATAAATATTATAACATCATTCACATAGCTGGTGAACATGACTGGAACTGGAGTATATTATAATGATTTATTAGGTAAGGAATTATTTTTATGTTATGAAAATATAAATTTTATATAATTATCTACATGAAATAAATATTATATATATTCAATAAATTCGTTCATTAAACCATTAATGAAGAGTGGTGGTCATAAATAAAAAGTCATCATTTTTGGAGGAAGTAGTTGGCACATAGGCATGATTAACATTTCCAATTCTTAATATATGGTATAGATTGAAGGTATAGGAAAAATTACCAATTAAAATAAAAATTATTTCATAGTAAAAATATTCATTCATAAAATATATCCTTGGAACTATCCTTGAGTGGTAGTGATAAAAAATGAAAAACATCGCTTCATGGAAGCATACTCTGCACATACACACAATCAATATTACTTTGTTTTAATTAATGGATTGAATGGATTGAATAATGGTTAAAAATTAATATAGTAATATTTATTTATAATAATAATAATAATAATAATTTAATTATATTTTTGTGGATATAAAATTTATTATGATAAATATTAAGAATAAAATATTAAAGATTAAGAAATACTAATGTTGAGAAATAGAAATTTATATTTGGAAATTTCTAAGAATTTTACTCTTTTGGATTAATAATTAAGACAAGAGGACCATGAACGTGAGAGGGGAATCTATATGTATAATATTTTCATTTTTTTGCAGTACATTTGTATTAATAAGTAATACATAAAGAAGCGGAAGTATTCCTATTTAATAAGTGAATATAACGGTAACTATGGAGGTTCCCATTACATTTCAATAATTATATGTTTTTATTAAAGGTTAAAAGGATAAAAAATTGGAAAATAATGGATCTTTATTTTATTTAGGGTTTATCAATATATTTAAATAAATTTAAACACAATTTTTAAACATTTTTCAAGTCTTCTACTACTATATTTTTATACATTTCCATTTCAGTTTTTTACCTTCGTAACTATTTTTTGACCAAGTAGTTTATATTTTAATAAATATATGTGGTTAATATTATTAACAAATTTAGATAATAGGAACCTAATTTTATTCTATATATAATTAATTCAATTACTTGATAAGATAATATTCACTATTAAATTAAGGCATATATATATATATTGTTGTTTGGAAATTTTTTGCATTCACAATAAGTGTTATTAACATTATTTAGTGTTGATTACCAGTTGAATTAACAATATATATATTTATATATTACATTTTATTAATTTTCCATAATAGATTAATTTATTTTATTATATAAAAATTACACAATGTCAATGAAAATATTCATTAAAAAATAATAGTTTCATAATTATAGTACAAATTAAATTTAATCATTGTATTTTTTTAATTAATGTTTTAAATATTTACTTTTTAAAACTTTGAGATACTAATTCAAAATAAAAATTCAATTTTTTCAACTTAAATGTATAGGTTTCAGAAAAAATTATTTTAACATAATCACATTTAACCTCAATAATCTTGTTATGAAAAAATAATATTTGTTTTGAATGAATGTTGTGTTTAGGATATATATAAGTTTTTTCTAATTTTAATGTCATTAATTGGTTTATTATTACCTAAAAGTTAGTTTTTTGACATTAAAATAAATACAAAACCTATCATCACATATCATAAACTTAGTTAAAATAGAATGACTAAAAAAAATTTATTATAAGAAGTTATATATTTTTACTCACCTACTCTATAGCTACATTTTATCATTTATGTTCTATTCTATGGTTTATTGTGGTTCATTTTTTTGTGTATGACATGTTATCAAATGTATTAGGACTTAAAATAATATATAATTTAAAATCCTATAGTGTAACATGATATTTAATTTTAGGAAACCTCATGGGGATCCTAAAACGAAGTGATAAATTGTTTCAGAATAAGACCACCCAATTAATCAATGTTATATAGTGGAATAATAATTTTGAGGATTCATCTTAGGAACATGAGTTTTAAATGTGGAAAAAATATCTTAACATATTTTCATCCATGTAAATAAATATCATGGATTAAATAATTTTAGGGGGTATAATGTAATGCACCATGATTCTAGTGAATATTACTTCTTAAAATAATTTATTTGTCAAATATCATGTTTTACATTCAACCCCAAACAAAAATGAACTACAACACATTATCTTAATTTAAAACTTTCCATTTTAGTTTAGTTGTTGAGTTATTAGGTATAAATTTAGGTAAGTAAATTATTAAATATATGTATAAATTAAAATAAAAGTCATTATTAATACTAATTAACTAGTTAAATTTGACTGGAATAGCTAAATAACCAGTAAGATCAGTTTATTCTAATAATGAATCAACTATAAACTATGTATACTGAAGATAGGTACTGTTCAATTATGTTCAATTCATACAAGACTCTACATCACCCCAAACCATCCTTTTTTGTGTTCCCTCACTCCATACCCTCCACCATTATCGGGATTAGTCTCTCCAACGGTTAGGGTACCCAACAATTTACTTGTCTCCCTCAGTGACAACCCCCTCCAACAATGACTCGGTCTTCATCTACACCTTTTACTCGGAACTCTTACCTGACATCTCCTTCCACACAGGTATCACCATCATCCTCAACACCTCATCCAAACCCCGTTTCCATTCCGAATCCTCTGTTTCCAACTCGTTTTCCTCAGGCACCTCTCCTTTGGGCACCATTGACTTGTGATCCTCTACCTCACGATCCTCCTCCTCGGGCTGGTCTGCCTTGAGCTAGTGCACCTCAGGTCAGTTCATTTGTAAACAAAATCCCTTTCCTTCATCGAGGGGTTAATTCCACTATTATTGTTCTTCACATTCCCTTAGCTAGTTACCGCTTTCGGTCAGTCAATTTATGAACCAAATGGATGTTTTTTCATGATCTATTATTATTTCTTCCAGTAAACCATAACATCATGCAGTAAAAGTATCCCTAACTAAAATTATGGACAAATTTTTTATATACAATCTGTTTAATTAATTAATTATTCCAGATCATCATTACGTCTTGGAGTATAGGTAACCATTACTGAAATTACTGACTAATACATATACAACAATAGTTTTCTTATTTTAGTATATGAATTTAGACTTCAACTGGTCTGCTGAAAAATGTTAATTTCATTGATATTTTGATTTGTTCATTTCACATTAGAGGAACATGAATTTTCTTCTATAAATTCATTTCAATTATCTATTTATTTTTTCACACCCAAATAGTTCTGGAAGGAGAAATTTATTTTTGTTATGCGGTCTCAAAACGTGAAATTAAAGGTCATTACTTCATCAGATTCAATTTTACTTCTGAATTTGACAATGTTTACATGAGGTATGTCTTGACCCCATTCTTTTTTAATCAAAATTCATATTTTAATTTTTTTTTATTTTTTATAATCATGCACCATGTCTTATATTGTTTCTTACATCTGCATATATATTTTTCTATTAATTCAAATTTATATTTTTGTCACTTATTTTTCTTAGTCAGGTATGTGACATGCACTCCCTCAACAATCGTCATTTTTTCCAATAGTTTTTTATTTTGTAATATGTAACATGTATCCACTAAACACCTTTTAATTAAACCAGTTAAATTAATTTTTTATGTACATTCAACAAAAAATTCTTCTCTGCCTCGGGCTAGTATGCCATTGCTAAGTTCATCTGTAAGCAAAATCCATTTCCTTCATTAGTTGTGGAATTCCACTACTATTTTTATTCAGTTTCCTATAGCCGGTTACAACATTCGGTCAATAAATTTGTCAACCAAATGTTTGTTTTTTCAGTATCTATTATTCTTTCATCTAGTAAACCATAACATCATGGATTACAGGTATCCTTAACTGAAATTATTGACTATTTTCTATATACAAACTCTTAATTTACTTCATTGTTTCAAATCATCATTACCTCTTGCAGTATGGGTAACCCTTACTTAAATTACTAACTAATGCCTATATAAATTCAGTTTTATTATTTCAGTATATGCATTTAGACTTCTACTAGTTAGTTACAAAATGATAATTTCATTGTTGTATTTATTTTTTCATTTGAAATTAGTGGAATATGAATTTTCTGACCTAAATTCATTCCATTATCCATTTCTTTTTCACTTATAGACGGTTCAGAAAGGAGAATTTTATTTTTTATAAGGTCTCAAAAAGTGAAATTAATGACCATTCCCTCATCAGATTCAATATTACTTATGAATTTGAAAATGTTTAAATGAGTTATGTAACGAACCCCTAAACTTTTAATAAATATTCAATTTTTTTTTAATTTTTATAAGCATGAACTATGTCTTATATTGTTTCTTACATCTGCTGATATATTTTTCTATTAATTTAAATTTAAATTTTTGTCACTTATACTACTTATTCAGGTATGTGACATAAAATCCCTCAACTATAATCATTTTTTTCCAATAGTTTTTTATTTCTTTCATATGTAATATGTATCCACTGTACACATTCCAATTTTACAAGTTATTTTCACATTTTTATATACATTCAACATAAAATAATTTTGTCCTTTCTAATTTTATATAGATATTTGACCTTTTTGAACATCTATAAACTTATTCAATACTTGATAACTAGCAACCCATATGAATTAGATTTATATATTACTAAAAAATACACATAATGTTGTACCCTATATCATAATATTACAATTGATAATAGATAAGATGATTCTTTCTTTTGAATTCATTATGTATCCACCTTTCTCCCATTAATTATCCATTTGTGTATACATGTAGTCACCGATTAAAATAAATTATTCTCTATTGATTTAAATAAAATCCCATAAACTTCATCCTAATATTTTCATATTTGTATTTTTTTAATTTCGAAGTACCAAACATCAAATTTCATCACTAATGACCATTCCTTCATCAGATTTAATTCTTCTTCTGAATATGATAATGTTAACATGAGGTATATTGTGACCCCCTTCCTTTTTAATCAATCTTCAAAAGTTAATTTCTTATTTTTTATTAAATATTCACCATATATATATTATGTTGTTTCTTATATATTTTGATATATTTTTCTATTAATTAAAATTTAAATTTTTATCACTTATGTTTCTTACTGAGGTATGTGACATGCACTTCCTCAACCTTCGCGATTTTTCTAATAGTTTTTTAATTTTTTCATGTAATACATCTCCATAGAACACATTCCAATTTATCTAGTTATTTTCATTCTTTTATATACATTCAACATAGAAGTATTTTGGCCTTTCTATGTTCCAATAGATGTTTCACATTTTGAACATATGTACATGATTTCAAACTAGCAACCCATATGAATTGGATCTACATATTATTGAAAAAATACACCTAATTTTGTACCCTATATCACAATTTATCAATTGATCTTGAAAAATATGATTCTTTCATAGGATTTCATTATGCATCCACATTTTCCCATTAATCATCCATTTTTGTATACATGTAGTCACTAATTAATAGAAATTATTCTCTTTTGATTTAAACAGAAGCCCATAAACATCATATTAATGTTTTAAAATTCTTATTTTTTTCAATTTTTAAGGACTAAACTTCATATTTCATCATTAACGAATATTCGTTCATCAGATTAAATTCTCTTTATGATTTTGAAAACGTTTACATGAGGTATGTCGTGACCCCTTCCTTTTTAATCAATGTTCCAAATATATATATTTTTTAATTTTTAATAACAATGAAGATCTTATATTCTTTCTTAAATCAATTGATATATTTTTACTAATAATTTAAATTGAAAGTTTTGTCACCTATGCTACCTACTCAGTTATGTGAAATGCACTCCCTTAACTATCGTGATTTTTTTCAACAGTTTTTTATTTGGTAATATGAAATACGTACCCACTAAAATCATTCCAATTTAACCAATTATTTTAATTTTTTAATATACATTAAACACAAAAGTCTTCCTTCCTTTCTAAGTTCATGTAGTTGTTTCACATTTTTGAAAATCTATACATCTATTCACTTCATCCAAACTGGCCACCCGAATGACTTGGATTTACAGATTACGGAAAAAATAAAAATAATGTTGTATCCTATATCACTGTTTATAAATTTATCATGAAAAATATTATACTTTGTTATGATTTCATTTTGAATCCACCTTTTTCAAATTGATCATCCATTTTTGTGTACATTTCGTCATTTCATAATAAAAATTCTTCTCTGTTGACTTAAATACATTCCCATAAACATTATAATTCATGGTGGGAGAATGTTGGGGACATTGGTGTTATATTCATTAGGTTTTCGGGTCATGGGACTACATTTTTTTATTGTACTATCTTAATCAGGTGATAAAGATATATATTTTTGTGCGTATATTAATAGAAAATTATGTTTTCTTAGTTTTTCAGGGATGTTCTTATGTATTTTATTTATCCTGAATAAATTTAAAAAAGTTGAGGTAGATAATCCGTTAGCTATTCATTCAACATCGGAAGAGATATATATTGTAGGTTTGAGATAGATTGTACCTGCAAAGATTGACCTTAACTTTATTTATGTGAAGTATCTATTTTAGGCATCTACTAAGCCCAAAAAGAAAAAGGGAAACAGATTCTATGGAAGCTTTGTTCTCATTTTTTATATTCTTATTGAGTAGTTCATGTGTATTTTATTTCCTTGCTAGGTTGTGGGTGTATATAGAGGAACAATGAAAAAGAGACATTATGATGAGTAATATCCCACTATGTTGAAATTTAATAGGTCTTTAATTTTTTTCTATATAGGGGGTATCATGGTTAATGTATCTTCTTCTATATAATTAAAAAAATTAAAATATTGAGGGAATAACATTTCTCTTCATACTTAATGTCATTGGAGTTGGAGTTCAAATTGAGCATCCTTGCTACACCAACTTATTACTGGATCGTGTCTCATTCCAAAAGGCTATCCATATTATTATATAAGAGATATTAGAGATTATTTTATTAGGTTTATACATTATTATCATTTTTCTATTGTGAAAAACAAGTTTTATAATACTTAACTATTATTAGATCAACCCAGGCCATATAAGAGTGCTAATTTGATCATGCAACGTTCTTCTGTCCTTAAGGTTGGGGGGTCTGACTCTCACGAATTTTATTGGCATTACAATTTCATGCTTGGTGATTTAACTTGTATGGTAGTGAACTACAAGGTGAGGGATGATAGTTTTACCCAGTTCAATTTCATGGTGCATCTGATACCTGAGGTCTGGTACCCACTTTGGTGGGGGGGGGGGAGTTCTAAAATGGGATGATCAAATAATTGTAATAGGAGGTCTTTGGTTTCTATTAAAAAAGAAATGTATGTCTCATTTAATGGAATCCATGATATTTTTAATTTAGATATTTCAATTTTAATATTAATATTATTTTGGAAAATTTATACTTATCTACTATTTCATAATATTATTTTAGTAACATTAGGTTCTTTTGACTTGAAATTTCCAAAAGGTCTGGATATTCACACAGAACATGCTATAAATTTTATATCAATAATGTGAATTTATTATATTTATTTCCATTATGGACAATGTGTTTTTATTACTATAATTTCTTATGTGCATGTTAATATTTCTCTTATTTGATGCTATGATTATTGTTAAGGGGTTTTTATTATTGGTTTGAGGATGGAAACAGTATTTTAAGGAAAGTGAGTTCCTCTTTATATTTCATTTTGTCTGAGATGCCTCTTGAGATCCTAGGTTTTGTTTTTTCTAAATCTTTAAGGAACCATCATGTTTACCAATAAAAGAACATAATTTAACAATATAAGAATTAATTTTTTTGTGTTTTGTATTTATGTTCATTAGTTCTATTTTCAATGATCTAAATGTATAATATATTTTTTATAGGTTAAGATGATCTGTAATGATTTGTGCATACTAGGAAAGAATGAAATTAATTTTTTTAATGTAACTTACTTTACACATACCATCCATTTTCATAGCCTTAATATTTTTTAATAGTTATTGATAAATTTTTTGCAATTAAAAACCACAGCCTTATGTGCAACAAAGCCTTATATTAACAAATTTTTTGTTATAATATCTTTACTGTGAACTATCTATTTTATGTAAACATTCAAAATATCATAAATTGATGAGGCCAATTTTATCACAAATAGTATTAACATTAAAATTTATATTTTAATATTTAAATATTCATTAATATTTATTATTATTATTAAAAATTATTTTTTATCCAGGAAAATGCGGCTGAAGCCTTTGAAGGAGAAGATTCAGTACAAAGTGATATTGAAGTTTTTTCATTCTATATCTTCAACTGACTTTAAATGAATGATACAATTATAAAAACAGAATGATCAACCATTATTTTACTATTAACAGTTGTACAATAACATATACTATATATATATATTATAAAATAATAGATATTTTACCAAACTTGTATAATAATAGATATTGTACATATACTATTGGGAACTTGTACATTAAATTTTTCTTATCAAAATGAACACTTTAAATGATCAATATTAATACTGACAGAAAAATTGATAGAAATCACAAAGACTTATAGTTATTTATGTCGCAAGATACATGTTAAATCACCCTTGCTACCATCTACTGTGAAACAACCACCAATGTATTTGTCGGGATGTCAGATACCCAAGGCAGTAGGAGTAACTGAAAAGACCCAATGCAAATCAAAAAATTGTCCAAATAAATCTAACATGTCCTTTATATATATATATATATTTGAAATATTTCAATTATTATGTATAGAAATTATTGATTGTGTTGGAAGATATTCAAGTTGAAGATTTAGTAAATAGGTGCAATGTTATTATCCTTTATGCTTTCTTATATTTGAAGTTTTTGCATTTTTTGAGTCCACTTTTATTTCTATATTCTATACCACTAATTTATGTTATAAATATATTCATTATAGTAAATATTTATGCAAGGTTTTTTTTCTTGCATACAACGTGACAATGTTTACTATATTTAGATTTTGGAGATATACAACATCATGGAACAAACAAGATGTGGAAAAATGCATGAGCACCAGATCATTTTATTTTGTCTCAGTTATTAGTGTCTTCTACATGTAATATATATAACTTGTGAAACATGTATTTCAAAACTGGATCATGTACTATATCTCATCAATGGGTAAGATTTTTCAATTGAGAAATTGATATTTTTAGATCTTTGGAACATGTGTTTTATTTGAGAACGGGATCATGTTTTCTAATTGAGTAGTGGATCCTTTTTTTATAGAATTAGTTGATATCACCGTGCAAATGCATGGGTGAGTTGTAATCAACTATATATACTAAAATTGGGTACTCTTCAATTACATGTAATTCATACAAGACTCCACATCACCCCACCCATCCATTTTTTCATTCCCTCGCTCGAAACCCCCCGATCCGAATTATCCTTGATTGGGATTAGGGTTCCCAACCATTTTACTCACCTCCCCCAGTGACACCCTCTCCAGAAACTGTCTCCACCTACGTCTCATAATTCCTCCCCAACATCTCATTCCACCCAGGGCATTACCATCATCCTCTAGACCTCCCCAAAACCCTGTTTCGTTTATAGCTCCTCCTAATTTGACTCCTCCACCTCAAGCACCTCAGACTCGAGCTCCTCCAACTCATTCTCCTCTACTTCATGATCCTCCACCTCAAGTTTCTCCTCCCCGGGCTGCTACACCTCCAGTCAGTTCATCAATAAACAAAATCCATTTCATTCATCAGTGGGTGAATTCCACGACTTTTTTTCTTCACTTTATGACATCTAGTTACTGCATTCATTCAGTAAATTTTTGAACCAAATGTTTGTTTTTTCCAGATCTATTATTCTTTCTTCCAGTTCACCATATCATAATGCAGTACAAGTATACATAACTAAAATTGTTGACTATTTCCTATATACAAACTATTTAATTACTTTGTCATTCCAGATCATCATTACCTCTTTCATTATAGGTAACCCTTACTAAAATTATCGACTAATTCCTATATGAAAATTGTTTTCATATTTCATTCTATGCACTTAGACTTCATCTGGTCAACCACAACATGTTAATTTCATTAAATTATTGTTTTTTTCATTTCGCATTATAGGAACATGAATTTTCTGCCTTAAATTCATTTCAATTATCTGTTTCTTTTTCCACATCCAGACAGTTCATAAAGGAGAAAATTATCTTTGTTATGAAGTCTCAAAAAGTGAAATTAAGGACCATTTCTTCTTCAGATTCAATTTTACTTCTTCATTTATCAATTTTTAGATGAGGTATGTCATGAACCTTTGCCATTTTAATCAATATTAATTTTTATTTTATTTTTTATAAGCATGTACCATGACTTATACTATTTCATACATCTATTTATATATTTTTCAATTAATTCAAATTGAAATTTTTGTCACTTATACTGCTTACTCAAGTATGTGACATCCACTCCCTCGACTATCACCATTTTCCAACAATTATTTATTTTCTCATATTCAATACGTCTGCAGTACACACATTCTAATTTAACCAGTTATTTTCATTTCTATATACATTCAACATAAATTTCTTATCCACCTTAGACTATTGTGCCTCTATTTAGTTCATCTATAAACAAAATCCCTTTCCTTAGTCATTGGGTGAATTACACTATTGTTTTTCTTTACTTTGCCTCATCAAGTTACTACATTCGGTCAATCAAAATTTCTACCAAATATTTATTTTTTTCAGGATCGATTATCCTTTCTTTCTGTACACCATAAAACTATGTAGTACATGTATCCCTAACTGAAATTATTGACTATTTTATAGATAAAAAAACCCATTTAATTACTTCATTATTATATTTCATCATTACCTCTTACATTATAGGTAACCCTGACTAAAATTACTGACTAATACCTATATGGTAATAGTTTTATAATTTCAATCTACAAATTTAGACTTCAACTGGTTAGTCGAAAAATATTATTTTCATTCATGTATTGATTTGTTTATTTCACATTAGAGGAAAATGAATTTTCTTCCCTATATTCATTTCTATTCTCTATTTCTTTTTTTACATCTAAGAAGTTCATAAAGGAGAATAATATTTTTGTTATGAGGTCTCAAAAATAAAATTAATGACCATTCCTTCATCATATTTAATTTTACTTCTGAATTTGACAATGTTTACATGAGGTGTGTCATTACCCATTTCCTTTTTAAAAAATATTCAAATTTTAATTTTTTACTTTTTATGATCATGCAACATGCCTTATATTGTTTCTTAAATCTGTTGATTTTTTTATTAATTCAAAATAATTTTTTTTTCAATTACGTTGCTTACTCAGGTTTGTGACATGAACTCCCTCAACTATCATCATTTTTTTCCAACAAATTTTTATTTCTTCAAATTTAATATGTTTCCACTACACACATTCCAATTTAACTAGTTATTTTCATTTTTTATATAAATTAAACAAAAATGTTTTCTGAAATTTTTCAGTTCATATAGATTTTTCACCTCTTTGAACATTTATACACATATTCACTACTTGAAAACTAATCACCCATATGAATTAGACTTACAGATTACTAAAAAAATACACATAATGGTGTACCATATATCACTATTTATCAATTGAGCATGAATATGATGATTCTTTCTTATGATTTCATTCTGTCTCCACCTTTATCCTATTAATAGTCCATTTGTGTGTACATTTATCCACTACATAATGTAACTTCTTCTATATTGATTTAAATATAATCCCATAATCATTATCTTAATGTTTTTATATTTTTATTTTTTCAATTTTAAAGGAACAAACATCAAATTGCATCAGTAACGACCATTAAATAATCAGATTAAATTCTCATTCTGAAGTTGATAATGTTTACATGAGCTATTTTGGGACCCCCTTCCTTTTTAATCGATCTTCAAAATTTAATTTAATAAATTTTGATAACCATTCACCATGTCATATATTTTTTCTTACATCTGGTGATATATTTTTCTATTAATTTAAATTTAATTTTTTGTTAATTATATTACTTACTCAGGTATGTGACAAGAACTTCCTAAACCATTTTGAAATTTTTACAATAGTTTTTTTATTTTTTCATGTAATAAATATTTACTGCATAAATTCCAATTTAACTATTTATTTTCAGTTTTTTTGTATATTAAATATAAAATTATTCTAGACTTTCTAAGTTCATATAGATGTTTCACATTTTTGAAAATCAGTACACACGTGCTATGGAGACCCTAGCCTTTTACATATAATATTACATGATTTTAATCATACTTATACATCAGAGTACAATCCAAGGATCATAAAGTCTAACATCTTTGAAGACTAGGTACATAAAACATAAAACATGGGGCTAAAAAACACTACTTTATTTAATATCCATAAAGATCTCCTAACTTCATTTGAGCGCTTACATATTCATAGGGTACCTTGGGGAGAAAATGAACAAAGTGATGAGCAAAAAATCCCATTAAGGGTATGAACATAAGAATAAAGCTTAATAACATGAGTTAGGAGGCATGAAAAAATGATATCAAAAGCATAGTACATATGAAATCATAACATATAAACATGGGATCAAATATACTTGGAATCATAGAAGTGTGTAAGAAACATAAAACATGTATTTTGTCTTAGTCAAGGCTGACTTCCAATCCCGTTTCCCATAGTAGCACAAGGCAAGGCTAACTACCAAGACCGTAGCACATAGAATTTGATGAGGCTTAACTGTACCCAATGAATTGGAGCACTATATAGGTTCACCCATATTACATTTCATGAATATGTTTTCCATATAAATAATCATATATAATCCATCTTACATAAACATAATGGTTACCCATGGAAAGAATTGGGTACCACAGTCAGGACATAAAGCATAACCAATGGGCGTATCATGAAATTTCCCATGAAATAAGGGAATTATTACATACATGAAAATTTTTAAGGTAAAATATGCATATATCATGGAAAGTTATGTAAAAAAAAAGTGACAACATGTTGGAAATGTATTTGAGAATTTTTAGCATCAAAACATTTTTGTGCAGTTTTAAGGAAAATACTATAGATCATTTAAAATAGAAAGAAGGAAAAACTTTTATACACAACTATAATTTAACCAAGAAGGTTGTAATAATAAAAGGACTGATTTTATAAAGACAGGGGTGTCTTAAAACAGAGGATATAGTGCACTTGAAATTGGGTAGAAATTTGGAAGTTCCCCTTAAAACGAGTTTGATTACGGGGAAGTATCGAGGAGGGAAGCACTTAAAAGCATGTATATACCCGAAAGAGAATGAGGGATGAATCTTGAAACATGATTTTGGAGAATATAAATATCATGTATAAGTTTTATATAAAAATAAAAATAACTTCATTTGGGTAAAAAGAAAGATAGAGAAACCCGAAGGAATAAAGGTGATTCTGGTAGAAATCCTTATGAATTATCAACATGATATCGGGTGTACTTAAGAGGGAATAATGAGAGAGAAAGGGATTTTTTATATTTTATAAATAATTAGGATACTATGGGGGTGGTTTCTAATCATAAACCATCACTAGTAATTACGCATAAAAGGGAATAACATAGAGGACAATCTTGAATAAAACTGAAATGGAGAGGATCCCTTACCTTAAGCCCGATGGTGTTCTCCACTTGTCATTAATGACCTGAATAAAAAATTTAGGTTTATTAATTAATAATTCCATAAACTCTTCTATATTTAATTTATTTAGTACAACCTCTTTTTGTTCACCCTTTTTATTGGTTATAAGGTTCAATTTCATTGTTCAGGTCCGTTTGCTTCCTTGGTTTCTAATGATCGGTTCATGTTCGGATAAACACATATAATGAAAGTGGTTGTCCAGAATTTATGTTGTATGTTATTAGTGAACATCTAAGAGAATAAATGGTTATATTAATTCATTTGGTTATTGTGAGTGAAGATGAGTTATTATATAAAAACTTAATGATTACTGTTTTGGTGAATTAGTGGGTTTTGATTACAACGAACATGTTTTACTTTATAACTTAAAAACATTTGTACAAAAGGATTATAGAAACTTAACTAGGATATATTAAATATATAATAATCCGGTTCAACTATTAAAAAATTGGCTTCATGACCATAATTAATGATGATAATGGAAATTGATAAACCGTTGTCCTTGAAAGTGCTACATTAACACATCTCAAACAGGGTTTTCATTTATTTCAAATAAAACGTGGGGAAAGTAGAGATGATAATGAAATTTCCCAATTGCATAAAAACATTCCAGTACATGTATGTTACTAGAGTTATCATACCATTTCGGTGAAGGGAGTTGAGGAAAGAGATAAGAAATGAAAAGAACTTAAAAGAAATAAAGGAATTGGAAAGAGGAATTTACCTATTGAGTTTATCTCATTTTAGAACCTCTTAATGGGAGATGTTTTGTTATTTTTAAGAGACTAGGGGATTTTATAAGTGGGGGAGGATCTTGGGGAGATATTTGGGCAGAATATGTAACAACTCGAGATTTTATGACAATTATTCTTTTTAATTTCATTGATGTCTTGTGTTGTATGCTACACCAAAATTAGCTCGCACTATACGCAACACCGTATTAGCTTGCAGTATACGCAACACTATTCTTTGATCGTGTTACACACAGTTTCAAGTTCGTTTTGTGGAAATTATTTTACATAACATTAAGTATAGATTTTGATTAATATATAAATGAAATATGTTTTGATTATGTTATACGCAACACCAAACCGAGATTTCACTACATGCATCCCTGTCTTGGCTTGCATTATACACAAGATCAACCTTCTTCGAAAGCTTGCGTTGTACGAAATACTGAGTTTCACTAAACAATGATATGTTATTAAAATACTATATAAACTAGCGGTTATGAATAGTAATACCCAATTTTTTAAATTTTATGAATTTTATCTTTCAAAATGGACTTCATTTTTGGATTCGGAATATCGAAATTATCCTAGAGTGAATTTTTGGTATTTTTCTGAAAACTTTCAATTTTTGATGAATAGTGATAACAATGGGTTACTATTTAAACATTGACTTTTTATATAAATAATTATTTATTTTATTTAAATTTATTTTAGGTAAAAATTGATACATAATACCTATATAAGTTCAATTTAATTCATTGGAGTCATTTTATAATAATTTTAGATATATAATTTTTTTTTGAACTTTTCACCGTCTTTTACACACCTCCTAAGAGAGTTTGAAAATTTACATAAAACTTAATTTTACCACTTTTTTGAGTGGAATTTTGAAAATACGAGAGACACAGTTAATATCAAGGAGTAAAATGTGGTTCAATAAGATAAAAATAATTTTTGGTGAATAGTAACATTTAACTTTTATTTACCACTGTTAAAAGTAAATACGGTAATTAAGGGTAAAAATGATATTAATATTACCCTAACACATGTCCTAATTCTATTGGATTAGTTTAGTTCGACCAAAAACAACCTTAGGGATAAAATATTACCCTTTAGATCCATTTAGATTATATTAGGACATTTATTATTATTTTATTTAAAGAAGAATTAAAATAGTTTAAATCAGAGTTTAATAACTAATTTTTTTAAATTTAGGGTTATACATAAGATAAATTCGACTATAAATATTCATTAGAAAGATAAAATGATTTACTACATAATGGTATTTTATTTATAATTTTTATACATTAAATAATTTAATTTATTTATGACATAATGATGATGTAGTAATTAACTTATTAATGAAATATTAACATAATTGATGTTATAAATGCCCAAATAAATGTAATTTTAGACTTTTTATGAATTAAACTAATTTTATAGGTTAATATAACATGTTATTATTTATTTAACTAAATTTTTTATAACTAATCACGATGTTATGATTTTCACAAAAATCAAGTACCAAATAGTGTCAAAATTGACATAAAATAGTTTTGAAAACAAATATTATATTATTAATTGTTATTTTATTCCTAAAAATATAATTTTCGGCCAAATGACTTATATAATGATATATATATTAATAATGAACCAATTGGGATTCTTTTGGCTTGTTATAGTAAGTTTATTAACCATATAGTGTAAGAAAACAAAAATACACGGTAAAAGTTAAATTATTTAACTTAGAGTTAAATCTAAATGATAGGGATAAACTAGTAACCTAAACTTGTCTAAAACCTATTGGTTGAGAGTATTTCGACCCATACCTACCTTATATTCTAAATAAATCAATTTTGAGCTATTAAAAACCGAATGTGACTTTATTATAAAATAATATTTTAAGTTTTCCTAAGGTGCCCCTCTCATCCCTTATAAAAAGGGCACCCCTCCCCTCTTCTCTTCACACCCTTTCGAGCCTTGAAGCTCGGACAACCCCTGCCAATCCCTCTTCTAAAAATCTCTAGTTATATGATATAGGTTATTTTCTTCTCAGAAGACCAACTCTAGTGCCCTAAGAATAAGTTTAAAAGATGTGCGTCGAGGATGAGGTAATCTCTTCTACCGATTCTTTAAAGTTTTATTTATTCTTAAACTTCTTCTTATTTAGTTGTTTAACTATAAAGTAATAACATAAGTATCAATAATATACTGATATGTTATTATAAATATGAAACAGCCCAATTTCACCTTCTATATATCCTATGGAAAATGAATCACCGCGCATTGGTACGTACAGAATACCGTCTCCACGCCGTGGTATAATCTGTTTGTCCACCACCACCCTACTTGGATGGGTATAATGGTGTAAAGAATAACTATATATGATTATTATAACATAATACTTATTCTAATATATTATATCATCCACTCCAATTCCATTCAATAAATATGGGAATGATATCATCGCTCGTGCGTACGTACAGATTACCATCTCCACGATGCGATGAGATTCATTTTCCATGTTAACAATTCAAGAATGATTATAAAGTATATATAATAAGTAATCATGAAATATATTAAATAATAATGCTACTTGATTTATGTATATATATATTTATGTCATCTACTTAATTCCATTCAAGTCAATAAGGAAAGGAAAACAACGTTCATGCATACGTACGACCTACCGTCTCCATGAACGGTGTATTTTATTTCATTTATCTATCTATTATACATATATATACTGAATATATAAGATATATAAATCATTATTTAAATTCTGGAAGTAATTAAATCATGATATAATTAATAATAATATCAAGAACAACAAGTCCAAACAAGTACGATAAATAAAATGATTTTACCCAAAACGCTGATTTAACATGGAATTTACAAAAGAACGGGTAATATAAAGTCATAAGTGAACCATATATGATATAATAACAATGAATATGATTCTGTAATAAGTAAATGAAATTATTTAAATCATTATAAAGGAGGTTCGTATATGTACGAAGCATATCTGACCTAAGGTAAGGGATAATTATTCAAATATCTTTCTTATCTGAGATTGTTTATTCGCAAGTATTTACTGGGGTTATGTTTATTATCCAAGTCCATATTATCTCAAAATGTTTTCATAAAATGTTTACTTTTATTCTATGTAGGTTTAAAGTCATTTTTACCCTTTTTACTTTTACCACATCGTATGGAAGTAATCTTTCTTTTGTTTACCATACGAGGTACTTTTTGACTTTTTCGGCAAAAGTATGAGAAGATTATTTTTTTAACTTATATGGCCTGAACAGATTTTTACATTTTCATAATGCCTTATTTTCGTTAAACTTACTCTACAAGATTTAGTGAATATTTTCAAAAAAATCATTTTCTTTTAAAATTTCATGGCATTTTGTGAAAAGAAAATGATTTTGAAGAAGAAAAGATATTTTCTTCAAGAATTCATTTCAAGTGTTTTATCAAAACCATTTTCCATATAAGATGGAATTATTTCATATGTGTATGTTTCAAGTATAATGTATCTTTGATTTACATGGTTTCATTTTTCTTATGATGAAATGATACCCATTTTTTATATGGATTATGTTATGATGACATGATGTTTAAGAATCCCATTCTATTACATGGGTTATGCTATGATGTTTGATTTATGATTTTGTGGCATATGAAAGAATGATTTCATTATGAGATGGGTGGGACCTATATACCCCTCCAATGCATTGGGTAAAGATTTATATCTCATGAGATAGAAATGGCTGGAATGGTAAGTTAATCCGGTTCAGTGTTACAGGACTGAAATGAGGAGTGAACTCGATTTAGAAAGGGACTTTGTCCACTAAGATGGTCTTGGCAGCAATGCCTTGGATACTATGGAAATCATATCATGTGCTTAATGGTTTTCCACAATTACATGTTTTCTTCCCATGATATTTTATCATTATTGATGTTCCATTATGATATATGCCTTACGTACTTCCAAGATTTATGTCTTTGCTCAAGATTTTGATGTTTAGATTTTATGGTCAAGTTTTTGCATTCAAATGTTTATGGATTGTTTTATGTTCTCTATGTTTACCCTTACTGGGAATTTGAGCTCACCCTTTTTTATGTTTTCTTTTCCCCAGGATTTAAATAAATGTTTTAGGTAAGAAAATAAAAGGAGAAGTTCTTTATGAGAGATGTTTAAGATCTTTCACCATGATTAGAAGATTATGTTCCATGTTTCCAAAGACACTAAACTATTACGGTCCTTTGGTGTCTGTATTTGTTATGTATTAAGTATTCCAAAAAAGTAATGTAATGTCCATGTACGTCAACCTATGGGTATCTATAGAATATTGGAAAGGCACAAGGCTTGAGAGGGGTGGAGAGAAGAGGGAGTGAGGGGGATTTTATAGTGGAGGAGAGGCGGGTTTTTAAAATTTTTAAATCATTAGTTTATTAATTTCCATCAAGACTTGCAATAATGATGATTCAAAGACCAAAAATTGTAATTTGTGCATGTGAGTTATATATAATGGCCTTATAGCAGCCATACATCATCTGATGACATCAAAATTCATGTATTTATCATTTATCGTATATTATCGTATTTTACTATTCATAAAAAAATCATGTATTTTAGAAAAATACCAAAAAATTACCCTAACCATTTTTCGATGTGTAGAATCCCAAAATGAAATCCATTTTTCAAAAATAATTTTCAAAATATGATTAATTAAATATTTAATTAAAATCATAATTTATTCAAAAAACAGCAATTTTAAAACACTTATTTCTTTATTCCAAGATATAGGTATATCGTACCTTTTACTTGAATATTATTTATATACTACCATAGGTAAGGTTACTATTTATTAGGGTATATCACTATTCATAAGGGTATGTTACTATTTATAAGGGTAGGTTATTGTTCACAAAAAATTAATTTTTCCTTATGAGAGTCCAAAAAATTTACTGATCACAACCGTGTATGTCAGATTTTTGAAATTAAAAACACAAAAGTGACAAAATTATGTTTAAAGGTCCCATAGAACTTAGAAATTCATTATGTTGTGATTTCATTTGATTTTATAACATAATTATAGGAAGGAAATTTCCATTGAAAAATTTGGGTTGTTACATTCTTCCCCCCTTAAGAATATTTTCCCTCGAAATTTCATTTTACATTATAGGCCATAAACAGGGGTAGGTAATTTTCCTTCATTGTCTCCTATAGTTCCCATGATTCCACTTCGTACTTATGGTTCCACCATATTACCTTGTCCAGGTGAGTAGTTTTGTTACTTAGAACTTTATATCTGTGATCCAAGATCTTCAATGGATGCTCCTCATAAGAATGATCATCCCCCAACTGAACCACCTCTGAAGAGAGTACATGTGAAGGGTCTAGTATGTACTTCCTTAAGAGGGATACATGAAAGAAATCATGTACTTTGGCCCTGGTAGGTGTAAGTTCTAGTAGATAGGCCACAATTCTAAATTGATTAAGGATATTGAAGGGAACGATGTACCTGGGACTTAACTTCCCTTTATTTCCAATACTCATGTCCTTCTTCCATGGAGATATGCATAGAAATACCATGTCGCCAACTTTGAACTCAAGGTAACCTTGATGATTTTTTGCATAACAATTCTATCGACTTTGGGCTGCCTTGATATGCTGCTGAATGGTTTTCACCTTCTCCACCATTTCTTTGACCATTTCAAGTCCTAATAGCTTACGCTCACCGACTTCATCCCAACATGCTGGTGTTCTGAACCTTTTCCCATAAAGGGCTTCATATGGTGACATTTGGTTGCTCGAGTAAAAACTATTATTGTAGGATTATTCAACCAGTGGAAGATGTTGGTCCCATACTTCTTTGAATTCAATAAAACATGATCTAAACATGTCTTACCGTATCTGAATAGTCTGCTCAGATTGGCCATTAGTTTGAGGATGATAGGCCGTACTGAAGTTTAGTTTAGTGCTTATAGCATGTTGGATACTTTTCCAGAACTTCAAGGTGAATCTATGATCATGATCAGATACAATAGATAGTATAACTCCATGGAGCCTTACCACTTATTTGATGAAAATTTGTGCAAGTTTATCCAATGATAAGTTCTCTCAAAAGTTGATAAAGTGAGATGTCTTCATATGAAAATCCACAATGACCCATATAGCATTATTTCCTATGGATATCATTGGAAGTACAATGACAAAGTCCATAGAAATTTTCTCCCATGTCCATGTTGGTATGGGTAGTGGTTGCATCATCCCCTTAGAATTTTTCCTCTTATCCTTCACTTTTTGACATACCAGGAACTTTGGTATATACTCAATAATCTCTATTTTCATATTGTCCCACCAAACGTTTTCTCAAAGATCCCGATACATCCTTTTTCTCCCTAGTTGGATAGAAGAGGTTTAGCTATGTGAATCATTCCATAGCTACTTTATCTTTGGATCAGATGGTGCACATAATTGTGACCCAAATCTTACTACTCCTCCCCATCAATCAAGAACATGGAGGATTTCCCATTTTTAATAGCTTCCACCCTATTTAGAATTTCCAAATATTTTCTTCGAGCATCCTTTATTCTCTCAAAGAGGTATGGTTGAGCAATCATTTGATAAAGGATTTATGATTTTCCCCCCTTAATGATTCCCATGTCCATACTTTGAAAATCTAATAAGATCAGATCCTTTTCAATTCTCATCATTGATAAAGACACATGATGCTTTCTACTTAGAGCATTTGCCACCTTATTTGCCTTATCAGGATGGTAGTGGACTGATAAGTCATAATACTTGATGATATATATCCATATTCATTGGAGAATATTAATATCTTTTTTGTGTGAATATATATTTGAGACTCTTTTAATCAGTATATATCTCACACTTCTCCCCATAGAGATAATGACACCAGATTTTGAATGCAAAGATCACATTTTCTAACTCCAGATCATGCATGGGATAGTTTTGCTCATGGATTTTTAGCTTCCTTGAGGCATAGGCTATCACTTTATCATTTTTCATTAGCACAAAAACTAAGCCCTTCTTTGAAGTATCACTGTACACCACAAAGAGTTATCCACTTTTTGGTAGTGTGAGTACTGGTGCAGTGATAAGCCTCTTTTTGAACTCCTTAAAATAGTCTTCACATTCATGGGTCCAAAATTTTTATACTCCCTTCTATGTTAGCTTGGTCATTGGGTTTTACAATCATGAATAGTTCTTCAAAAATCATCGATAAAACCTGGCTAGACCTAGAAAGATAGGGATCTCTATTAAAGAAGTTTTCTTGGGCCGCTCTTCAATTGCCCTTGTCTTAGAAGGGTCCACAAATATCCCTTTTCTAGTGATAAAATTCCCCAAGAATGATACTTCCTCCATATAGAACTCACATTTAATGTACATTACATACTACTTCTCGATTCATAAATTCCTTAACACAATATTCAAATGCTCCTCATGTTCCTCCTTCCTCTTAGAGTATACCAAAATATCATCAATAAAAACTACGATAAATTTTTAGAGGTAATATCTAAAGACTCTATTCATTAAATCCATGAAAATTTCTCAAGAACTAGTGAGTCCAAAGGTAATCACTATGAACTCATAGTGTCCATACCTTATTCCAAAGGCAGTATTGGGAATATCTTCCTTCCTCACATTTAACTAGTGATATCTAGACCGAAGGTCCACCTTAGAGAAATAACTGGCCCCATCAAGATGATCGAACAAGTCATCTGTCTATGGAAGGGGATATTTGTTCTTTATCGTGATTTTATTGAGCTCATAATAATCAATGCAGAGGCACATTGGTCCATCCTTTTTCTTGACGAAGATGATTGGCGTACCCCATGGTGAAGCACTCAGTCATATAATACCCTTCTCAAGATTCTCCTGTAACTGCTTCTTCAACTCTTCTAGCTCTATAGTGTCCATTCTGTAAGGTGTTTATGATATAGGCAGAGATCTAAGAATAAGATCAATTGATAACTCAACCTCTTGATCAGGAGGAAGACCAGACAACTCTTTAAGGAATACATCAGTGTAATCCCTCACGATGGGCATGTCATCAACCATGATTCTCTCCTTTGTCTCATTAATTTGAGCTAGATATGCTCGCTCACAAGGTAGAAATATCGACACTTGAGATGATGATTCTAAAGGAGATTCATCTTCCTCGTCAAACTTGTAATGAATTGAAGGATGCTTTAGGATGTAAAGAGTGATCTCCCTTTCTCGACAATTGATGTTGGCATTGTATAAATATATCCAACCCATGCACAAGATTGCGTTGAAATACACTAAAGGAAGTATGATGATATTTTAAGGGAGGTTCGGTCCACAAATATTAACTAGGGAGGAGTTATAAACCATGGACCCAATAATTTGCACATCCTTTGTTCTTACAAATAACTTTTCCTCCAAATTTTGTGGTGGTGTTTGAATAGTTCTACTAAACTTTCAAGATATTAAAGAATGCATAGAACCAGAATCAAATAGTATGTTCACTGTTCTTGAATGTATAACCAGCATACCTATCTCCACATAGTTTTCTGGATCCACCTCATTAGTAGTGATAACATAATCCCTTCCTTGTTTCCTTGGTATTTTTTGTTGATTTCCTCTAACAACCCTTGACTTAGGGTAGTTGTTTGCATAATTTCCATGCTCCTTGTAGTTGTAACACTGCACCACTAGTTGAGAGTTGATCTGAACCTTCATTTATTCTTCCACATTAATGGATTTTTTCATATCCCTTTTCCAGTTTTTAGCCAAATGACCAAAATTTCCACATTTGAAGTAATTCTTGGTTCCCTTAAGATAGTTCCTAGGATGATTCTTCCCTCAAATTTTATAAGTGTGATATTAGGGATTCTTTACATCATGGTATTTTTTTATTGAACCATCCATGTTGTTTTATATTTTCTCTTCTGGTCACCAGGAATACAAGACCATTGAGAGTCTCCAATCATTATTTAAACCTTGAGGACACAAAAAACAATCTCCTCATAATTGTCGAAGTCTCGGATCACCAACACCTTCCGTAAACACGACTTTAGACCACCAAAGAAGCGATCCACCTTGCTTTCAGTGTTCATGAAAAATCCATAGGTATACCTTGAAAGCCTTGTAAAGTTTTCTTCATACACCCTGATGGACTCATATTCCTCCTAATTGAGTCCAAGTAATTATCTTTCTATCTTGAGATGGAAGGTTCAAGGAAAATATTTATTCAAAATATTCCTCTTGAATTCCTTCCAATTCATGGTATCAATTTCCTCTTGGGAAATTGTATCCTTAATGAGTGTCCACCACTGATCAACTTCCCATCAAAATGATAGACCACCAGTACAACTTTCTCTTCTTCCAAGAACTAGATGATGGATAATATCTTTTTAATGGATTTAATCTAATGTTTGTAAAATAGGGGATCATAAGATCTAATAAACATGGGAGGCATTTTATACATGAAGGATTCTACGACAACTTGCTCTTTCCTTATAGGAGGAGGGATTTCCACATGATTCGAGTTATTATTCATAACTTGAGCCAGTTGATCATGTTCTGTCATGAAGTTTTGAGCACCCATTTAATTCATATCAGTCATATAATTAAAGAAATCTTTACATTTCCTATCACATTGGTTTTTGGAACGTGTTCTTCTATTTCCCACCATTAGCTAAGAAAAAGAATTTACAATTACAGGGCTTGGATACTTAGTCATTGAACATAAAAATGAAACTTTTGAACATAAAAGGATAAACTTTTAGAGGAGAAGTATATCCTATCTTGTGATTAATTAGGTTTGAATCTAGGTTACCCCGATCTATTTCTTATCTTATATTCTTATGGGATTTTTTTATTCCATTAATAATGGTTTGTACTAAGCTCATGAATTTACCAAAGCATTTCCCCATGGAGTGTCAATACCAAGAGTGCAGCAAAGCCCATTTTTGTGTACCAGGATACCCCAAGTCAAGCCTGGAACACCTTATCGATGTTTTCACTCCTAGGTACATCTGTTCCAGAGCTGCCTCTACCTTTTTGTATCCAGACATGGATGTATTTTCATGATAAACCACTTACTCTATAATTACCAAAACATTGGGTTGTTTTCTTATACTTCATACCATCCTTAAGGTTATTACTAAAGTGATCTATTTATAATATCTAAAAATAACTAGACCATCCACTAATAAAAACTATAGATACTCTAGGATTTTACATATAACATTACCTGAATTTAATTATAATTATACATCAGAATACAAGACAAGGATCATAAAGTATAACATCTTTGAAGACTGGGAATATAAAACATAAAACATGGGGCTAAAAAAATACTCCTATATTTAATATACATAAAGAGATCTTAACTGTATTTTAGCCCTTACATTAGCATTGGTTACTTTGGGGAACACAAGAACAAAGGGATGAGATAAAAATCCCAATAATGATATGAATATAATAATAAATCTTAAGCACACGAGTTAGGAGGCATGGCATAATGATATCACAAGCATGGTACATATGGAACCATAATATATAAAAATGGGATCATATAAACATGGAATCATATAAGTGTGGAATAAAAATAAAACATATCTTTAATATGAGTCAAGGCTAACCGCCAATCCCATTTCCCAAAGTAGTACGGGCCAAGGCTAACCACCAATCCTGTTTCCCATAGTAGCACAAGCCAAGGCTAACCACCAAGACCGTTGTACATAGAATCTCATGAGAATTAACTTTACCAAATTTAATGGAGCTCTATCTGGGATCACCCTTCTTACATTTCATGAATATTTTTTCCACATAAATAATCATATATAATCACTCTTGCATAAACATAAGGGTTACCCATGGAAAGAACTAGGTAGCACAATAACGACATAAAGCATAACCAATGGGAATATCGTGAAAGTGTTCTTGAAAGAAAGGACTTATAAAATCCATGGAAGTTCATAAGGTAAAATAAGAATATATCATTGAAATTCACGTCAAATAGAAGTTATAACATGTAATAAATTTATTTGAGAAATTTGAGCATTAAAACATTTTTTTGCGATTTAAAGGAAAATACTATAGAGATTATGAAATATAAAAGACGGAAATTTTTTATATAAAACCATAATTTAAACAAGAGGGTTTTCATAATAAAAGTAATTATTTTATAAATACAATGGTTTCTTAAAACAGAGGATATAGTGCACTTGAAATTGGGTAAAAATTTGGGATGTTCCCCTTAAAACGAGTTTTCTTACTAGGAAGTATCATGGGGGGAATCACTTAAAAGCATGTATATACACAAAATAGAATGAGGGATGGATATTGAAACATGATTCGGATAATATAAATAGTATGTATAAGTTTTAAATAAAAACAAAAGGCAACTTTATTTGGGTAAAATGAAAGATAGAGCAACTGAAGGAATAAAGACAGTTCGAGTAGAATTCCTTTTAGATTATCGACATGATATCAGGTGTACTTAAGAGGGAATAATGAGAGAAAAATGGATTTATCATCTATTATAAATCATAAGGATAGTATATGAGAGGTTACTAATCATAACCCATCACTAATAATTACACATAAAAGGGCATAACATACATGACAATTATAACGACCCATACTTTACATACATTGTTAATACTTCAAAATTGAAGCACACTTATTACAACATATGATAAAACCACAAAGGACCGTATAGGTATAGTGTCTTTAGAAACTGGGAAACATAAACAACTGGTTCATAAATCTTCTACAGAGTCTCCCATTTATTTCATCATATCTAGGGTCCCTTTTAGCATATTCTACTTAATATCCATCTTCCTGACCTGGGGAAAAGAAAACATAAAAGGGTGAGCTCAAATGCTCAGCAAGGGCAAATAAAGGAAATAAAAATCATATCATATCTTTTTGAAAATCATAACCTGCAAAAGAGATCATAAAATCTTAATAAACCATAGAAGTGAAAATGAGATCCCCATAATCATAACATGAAACTTGAAACTTTGTGGCATGCACACATAATCATGGAAAATCATTTCTTGTTAGTCATGACTTATTGCCAAGACTATCTTAGTGGACAAAGTCCCTTTCTGAACCGAGTTCACTCCTCGTTTCAGTCCTGTATCACTGAACCGAAATAACCTTCCGTTCCAGCCATGTCTATCTCATGAGATATAAAATCTTTACCCAATTCATTGGAGGGAGATATAGGTCCCACCCATCTTATAATGAATCCTTTCTTATGTGTGCCACATAATCATAAAACATACATCATAGCATAACCCATGTAATAAAAATGGGATTCTTAAACGACATGACATCATAAAACAACTCATATAAGATAAAGGAATTCATAAAAATAATTCCATCACAACATGATCAAATCAATTTAATAATAGGGATAAAAACAGAACCCTTTATTATCTTAGATGGAAAATAATTTTGATAAAACACTTGAATTGAATTCTTGAGGAAAATATCCTTTCTTCTTCAAAATCAATTTCTTTTCACAAATCATCATGCAACTTTAAAAGAAAGAGATTTTATTGAAAATAGTCATGAAATCTTTTATAGGAATCTTCATGAAAATAAGGCTTTATAAAACAGTAGAAATCCGTTCGTGTCATATAAGTTTAAAAAAAAACATTCTTCGTACTTTTGTCGGAAAAGTCAAAAAGTACCTCATACGAAAAACGACAAAAGATTCCTTTCATACATATTACTAAAAACTCACCGAAGGGTAAAAATGGATCTAAACAATTGTAAGTGGATGGAAACAATATTACATATTGAGGGAACATGGATGTGGATGATAAAATACACCCCAGTAAATACTTACGAATAAACAATCTCGGATAAAAATGAGATTGTCATATTTCCCTTACCTTAGGTCCGATTTGCTTTGTACGTGTCCGAAGCTCCTGTATAATGGTTTAAATAATGTTATTGACTTATTCCAGAATCATACATGTTGATATGATATCATATATGGTCATATTATTAGCTTCTTGTTAGTAATATTTCATTGTTACTTGTTACTCGGGTCTTTATAACTTTTTGTTCTTATGCGTGTTTTGTCGAATAAATTCTTATTCTTATCTTTAGGTTATAGATAATTCATTTACAGAATGGTATTAGTGTAGTATATACCATATTCATTCATTCAATTCATTTATATAATCATTATGAAATGAAGATCATGTAGAACGAGTCGCATCACATCGTGGAGACGGTATTCCGTACGTACGCACGAGTGATGATATCGTTCCTATGATCATGGAATTGTATTGGAGTATATATATATATTATTTCAGTATCAATATTACTTCATAATAATCATATATAGTTACTTATTACACCATTATAACCATCCTTGTAAGGTGATGGTGGAAAAATAGATTACACCACGGCGTGGAGACGGTATTCCGTACGTACGCACGCGCGGTGATTTCATTTTTCCGTAGGATGGGTAGAAGGTGAATTAGGGTTGTTTCATATTTATAATAACATATCATTATGTAAGTAATACTGATGTTATTACTTTATCATGAAACAACTAAAGAAGAAGAAGTTGAAGAAGAAAGAAATTGAAAAGATCGGTAATGGATATTACCTCTTCTTTGGAACGCCTCTTTGAATCCTCCACTTAAGGAACTAAGATTGGTCTTTGGAGAAGACCAGGACCTCTAGGATTATTCTAGGGAAGTGGAGAGGAGAAAATGGCAGGGGTTGGCCGAGCTTGAGTGCTCAATTTGGTGTGAGGAGGAGGGGGAGGAGGTGCCCTTTTATAAGGGAGGAGAGGGGCACCTTAGGAATATCTCAAAATATTATTTTATATTAAAGTCAAAATCGGTTTATAATGGTTCCAAAGGGTCTTATTTCGAAGCTAAAGTGGGGAAGGGTCGAAATCCCATCAACCAATAGGATTTAGACAAGTTTAGGGTATTATTTTAACCTTATCAATTAGATTTAACTCTAAGTTAAATAATTTAACTTTTACCGTGTCTTTTTGTTTTCTTTCACTATATGGTTAATACCCTTACTATAACATGCCAAACGAACCCCAAATTGTTTATTATTAAAATATATATCCTTATCTAAGTCATTTGGCCGAACCTTAGATTTTTAGGAATACAATAACAATTAATAATATAATATTTGATTTAAAAACTATTTTGTGTCAATTTTGACACTATTTGATATATGATTTTTGTGAAAGTCATAACAGAATTATATGTTCGAACCAAGTTGATTAAATCAACATTAATATATCATAGTAACCTATAAAATTAGTGTAATTCATAAAAAGTCTTAAATTACATTTATTTTGGTATTTATATTATCAATTATGTCAATATTTCATTAATAAGATAATTACTGCATCATCATTGTGTCATAAATAAATTAAATTATTTGATGTCTAAAAATTACAAATAAAATACCATCATGTAGTAAATCTTTTTAGCTTTCTAATGAATATTTACAATCGAATTTATCTTATGTATAACCCCATATTAAAAATGATTTACTTATTAAACTTTGATTTTAACTATTTTAACCCTTCTTTAAATAAATTAATAATAAATGTCCTAATCTAATCCAAGTGGGCCTAAATGGTCATATTTTATTCCTAAGTTTGTTTTTGGTCGAATTACACTTGTCCAATAGAATTAGGACATGTGTTAGGGTAATATTGATATCATATTTACCCTTAGTTACCCTATTTACTATTAACCGCGGTAAAAAAAGTAAAAAGTTACTATTCACCAAAAATTATTTTCATCTCATTGAACCACATTTTAGTCCTTGATATTAACCGTGTCTCTCGGATTTTCGAAATTCCATTCACAGAAGTGGTAAAATTAAGTTTTATGCAAAATTCGGTTTTTAACCTACCACTTAGTGGTTTCACTATTCATCAAAAATTGAAAGTTTTCAGAAAAATACCAAAATTTCACCCTAGGCTAATTTCGATATTCTGAGTCCAAAAATGAAGTCCATTTTGAAAAATAAAATTTATAAAATTTCAAAAAGTGGTTATTACTATTCATAACGGCTAGTTTTAATAGCCTATTGTTGTTTAGTGAAACTCGGTATTGCGTACGACGCAAGCTATCGAGGAAGGTCGCGATTGCGTGCAAAGCAAGCCAAGCAAAAAAGATTCCTTTGATGATTTATATAACATAAAAGTCTCGGGTGTTACATTCTACCCCCCTTAAAAGAATTTCGCCCTCGAAATTCGTCACTTTGTAACAAACAGATGAGGATACTTCTCCCTCATCATATCCTCAAGCTCCCAAGTAGCTTCTTCAAGTTGGTGGTTCCTCCATAAAACTTTCACCAAGCGAGTGGTCTTGTTTCATAGGATTTTTTCGCTACGATCCAGAATCTCTATCGGCTGTTCTTCATAAGAAAGATCTTGCTCCAGCGGTACAACTTCTGAGCTGAGTACATGTGAAGGATCTGGTATGTACTTTCTCAGGAGAGATACATGGAACACATCGTGAACTTGAGAGAGATTCGGTGGAAGCGCCAATCGGTAAGCTACCTTCCCAACACGATCCAGTATTTCGAAAGGACCGATATATCTAGGGCTCAACTTCCCCTTCTTTCCAAATCTCATAACTCTCTTCCAGGGAGATATTCGTAAGAACACTTTATCGCCCACTTCAAACTCTAGGTCTTTTCTTCGGTTGTCGGCATAACTTTTCTGTCGACTCTGAGCTGCTCTTATGTGTTGTTGAATAGACTTGACCTTTTCTACCATTTCATCAACGAGATCAGGTCCTAATAGCTTTCTTTCCCCAACTTCATCCCAGCAAGTTGGAGTCCTGCATTTCTTTCCATAGAGAGCTTCATAAGGAGCCATCTGAATACTGGAGTGAAAGCTATTATTATAAGAAAATTCCACCAAAGGTAGGTGTTGATCCCAACCTCCTTTGAAATCCATAGAGCAAGCTCTCAACATATCTTCTAGGGTTTGAATTGTTCTCTCAGACTGACCGTCTGTCTGGGGATGATAAGCAGTGCTGAAACTCAACTCTGTATCCAGAGTATGCTGAAGACTTCGCCAGAACTTCGAGGTAAATCTCGGATCTCGATCAGATATAATAGAAAGTGGTACTCCATGCAATCTTACCACTTCCTTTACATATATCCTGGCAAGCTGATCTAGGGAGAAATCCTCTCTAATAGGAATGAAGTGTGCAGACTTTGTAAGACGATCAACTATGACCCAGATAGCATTATTGCCTTTGGACGTTTTAGGAAGTCCTGTGACAAAGTCCATAGTGATGTTTTCCCATTTCCATTCGGGTATGGGTAATGGTTGTAACATCCCCTTAGACTTTTGTCTCTCAACTTTAACTTGTTGACAAACCAAGCATCGAGAGACATATTCAGCAACATCTCTTTTCATGCCATCCCACCAGAAGTACTCTTTCAGGTCCCTATACATCTTCGTGCTTCCAGGATGAATAGAGAATGAAGAACTATGAGCCTCATCCAGCAGCTCTTTCTTTAATTCGGGGATGGGAGGAACGCAAACCCGATTCCTGAACTTTATTATCCCATCACAATCAAGGTTGAATTCAGGAACATTTCTCACCTTCTTTTGTAACTCGACATCTTCTTTCTGTGCCTCTTTAATCTTCACATGTATAGATGGTTGAACATTCATTTGAGAAAGATAAGATTTTTCCCCTTCCATTATAATTCCAAGATCCATCCTTTTTAAATCCATAAATATTGGATCTTTTGTGATCCTCATCATGGATAAACTAGCATGGTCTTGTCGACTTAATGCATCTGCCACCTTGTTTGCTTTCCCAGGGTGGTAATGGATTGAGCAGTCATAATCCTTAATCAGCTCCAACCATCTTCTTTGACGCATATTCAGCTCCTTTTGTGTGAAAATATACTTTAAACTTTTATGATCAGTATAAATATCACACCTTTCACCATAAAGGTAATGCCTCCAAATCTTTAATGCAAAGATTACCGCAGCCAACTCCAAATCATGTGTTGGGTAATTTTGCTCATGGATTTTCAACTGTCGTGAGGCATAAGCTATCACCATATCATTCTGCATAAGAACACACCCCAATCCCTTCTTGGATGCATCACTGTAGATCACAAACCTTTCTCCACTACAAGGCAGTGTGAGCACAGGTGCACTGGATAACCTTCTTTTCAACTCCTTGAAATTCTCTTCACATTCCTCTGTCCAGACAAACTTAACTCCTTTCCGAGTCAACTTGGTGAGTGGATTAGATAATCGTGAAAAATCTTTTACAAAACGTCGATAATATCCAGCCAAACCAAGAAAACTTCGGATCTCAGTTACTGTTGTTGGTCTCGACCATCTTTCGATAACCTCTGTTTTTGCTGGATCCACAGATATCCCCTCTTTTGAGATTATGTGACCCAAAAATGCAACTTTTTGAAGCCAAAATTCACACTTGGTAAATTTGGCATAAAGCTTCTCCTTTCTCAGGGTCTTCAATATAATTCTCAAGTGATCTTCATGTTCTTCCTTGCTCTTTGAATAGACAAGAATATCGTCTATAAAGACTACCACAAATTGATCAAGATAGTCTCTAAAGACTCTATTCATTAGATCCATGAAGATAGCAGGGGCATTAGTAAGACCAAATGGCATCACTATAAATTCATAGTGTCCATACCTTGTACGGAAAGCCGTCTTTGGTATATCCTCCCTTTTGACCCTTAATTGATGATACCCTGAACGAAGATCAATCTTGGAAAAGTATTGAGCTCCGCGTAGTTGGTCAAATAAGTCATCAATGCGTGGGAGAGGATATTTGTTCTTGATAGTGATCTTGTTAAGTTCTCGATAATCAATGCAGAGTCTCATTGATCCATCTTTCTTCTTAACAAATAGAACAGGTGCTCCCCAAGGTGACGCACTAGGGCGTATGAATCCCTTATCAAGATTCTCTTGGAGTTGCTTCTTCAATTCCTGCAACTCAATTGGGGCCATTCTATAAGGTGTCTTTGAAATAGGTAAAGCACCCGGTACGAGTTCTATTGAAAACTCAACTTCACGATTTGGTGGAAGACCTGGTAATTCCTCCGGAAAGACATCATCAAACTCCCGTACAATGGGCATATTCTTAATCGTAAGTTTCTCTCCAACCATTTGAGATAAATAACCTTCATTTAGTGGAATCATGACCCATAAGATGGAAGAAATTTCCACTGGAAGGTTATGTTCATCCTTGCATTGATAGACGATCGTAGATTGATCTGGAATATGAAATGTGACTTCCCTTCTTTGGCAATTGATATGAGCTCCGTATAAAGAAAGCCAATCCATGCCAAGAATCACATCAAATTCCACTATAGGAAGGATCACAAGATTTGCAGGAAGCACTTTCCCACAAACTTCGATCGGAGAAGAATTATAAACTTTTGATGCGATTGATGTGCCATTAGGTGTTGTCACAGCTAACTCAACATCTAATTGTTGAGGTAATACGGTGATACCCTCAGAAAATTCTTCAGAAATAAAAGAGTGGGTGGATCTAGAATCAAATAAAACATTTGCTACTTTAGAGTGGATGGTAAGTGTACCTTTCACCACATCGTTATCGTACTCCACATCGCTGATAGAAATTGCATGTGACTTTCCTTTGTCTTTAGCCTTAAGAGTTTGTTGACGTCGACCATCATCATCAACCCTTGGATTTGGGCATTGATTGGCATAATGCCCCATCTCCTTGCACTTGAAACATTGAAGTGTAGTAGGATCATTCTGTGTATCCCTTCCTTTGTTTGCATCATTAGACATCTTCTTCCCATTATCACGACATTCAAATGCCCGATGACCTTCTTTTCCACATTTAAAACATTTACTTGTCCCTTTAAGACAACTCCCTCCATGTTTCTTTCCACACTTTGAGCATAAGGGAAAGTTCATCTTCTTTTCAGTGTGCTCTTTAGAGTTTCCTTTGAATTCCATCTTCCTCTTCTTATCAAACCCATGTGACTGATGGGTTACTCCAATCTCCATCTCGACTTTGAGAGCACATCGAACGATTTCCTCGTAGCTATTGAAGTCCCTTATGGCTAACGCCCTTCGAAGACTTGGTTTTAAGCCACTAAAGAATCGATCGATCTTACTCTCAGGTTGGATAATAATACCAGAAGCGTACCTTGCAAGTCTTGTAAAATTTGCTTCATAGGTACTAACAGATTCGTCATCCCTTTGCTTCAGTTCAAGAAATTCTTTCTCCATCTTTGTTCGGAGAATACGAGGGAAGTACTTATTGAAAAATAAGTTCTTGAACTCGTCCCATTCCATAGACTCAATTTCATCCCTTTGCCTCGTATTCTTAACAAGATTCCACCATTGATCAGCATCTCCTTCTAAACGATACACTGCTAGGATGACCTTATCATGTTCAGAACATTGAAGAACTGAAAATATCTTTTCAGTAGTACTAATCCATTGTTCAGCAACTAATGGATCAGTAGACCCACTGAAAGAAGGTGGACGCTGCCTCATGAAGGATTCAACAGAATGTTGCTCCCTCCTTTGCTCGTTTGGAAATCCTGCATGATTCATAGCTTGAGAAAGTTGTGTGAGCATGGCTACAAGATTTTGCATTCCATCTCCCATATTGTTTGGTTGCTCAGGGGGACAATCATTGCATTGCCCATCGCATTCCGCATTAACACGGTTCCTTCGGGTTCCAGCCATTGACTAAAACCAAGAAGAATAGTGTGAGAAACACTAATTATAATAGGAAACCACATAATTCAAGAATAAAATTTTCATGCTTAAGGTCTTATCCTAGGTTATTCAAGGCCATTTCTAAAACACTAAGATTGTGTTCTATGCTTAGACTTATCCTTAGGGTTCTTACTAAGGCTTTCACATCCTAGTTTCCAAAGGTTGACTATACCTTTCCTTTGATACCAACTATAACGACCCATACTTTACATACATTGTTAATACTTCAAAATTGAATCACACTTATTACAACATATGATAAAACCACAAAGGACCGTATAGGTATAGTGTCTTTAGAAACTGGGAAACATAAACAACTGGTTCATAAATCTTCTACAGAGTCTCCCATTTATTTCATCATATCTAGGGTCCCTTTTAGCATATTCTACTTAATATCCATCTTCCTGACCTGGGGAAAAGAAAACATAAAAGGGTGAGCTCAAATGCTCAGCAAGGGCAAATAAAGGAAATAAAAATCATATCATATCTTTTTGAAAATCATAACCTGCAAAAGAGATCATAAAATCTTAATAAACCATAGAAGTGAAAATGAGATCCCCATAATCATAACATGAAACTTGAAACTTTGTGTCATGCACACATAATCATGGAAAATCATTTCTTTTAGTCATGACTTATTTCCAAGACTATCTTAGTGGACAAAGTCCCTTTCTGAACCGAGTTCACTCCTCGTTTCAGTCCTGTATCACTGAACCGAAATAACCTTCCGTTCCAGCCATGTCTATCTCATGAGATATAAAATCTTTACCCAATTCATTGGAGGGAGATATAGGTCCCACCCATCTTATAATGAATCCTTTCTTATGTGTGCCACATAATCATAAAACATACATCATAGCATAACCCATGTAATAAAAATGGGATTCTTAAACGACATGACATCATAAAACAACTCATATAAGATAAAGGAATTCATAAAAATAATTCCATCACAACATGATCAAATCAATTTAATAATAGGGATAAAAACAGAACCCTTTATTATCTTAGATGGAAAATAATTTTGATAAAACACTTGAATTGAATTCTTGAGGAAAATATCCTTTCTTCTTCAAAATCAATTTCTTTTCACAAATCATCATGCAACTTTAAAAGAAAGAGATTTTATTGAAAATAGTCATGAAATCTTTTATAGGAAACTTCATGAAAATAAGGCTTTATAAAACAGTAGAAATCCGTTCGTGTCATATAAGTTTAAAAAAAAACATTCTTCGTACTTTTGTCGGAAAAGTCAAAAAGTACCTCGTACGAAAAACGACAAAAGATTCCTTTCATACATATTACTAAAAACTCACCGAAGGGTAAAAATGGATCTAAACAATTGTAAGTGGATGGAAACAATATTACATATTGAGGGAACATGGATGTGGATGATAAAATACACCCCAGTAAATACTTACGAATAAACAATCTCGGATAAAAATGAGATTGTCATATTTCCCTTACCTTAGGTCCGATTTGCTTTGTACGTGTCCGAAGCTCCTGTATAATGGTTTAAATAATGTTATTGACTTATTCCAGAATCATACATGTTGATATGATATCATATATGGTCATATTATTAGCTTCTTGTTAGTAATATTTCATTGTTACTTGTTACTCGGGTCTTTATAACTTTTTGTTCTTATGCGTGTTTTGTCGAATAAATTCTTATTCTTATCTTTAGGTTATAGATAATTCATTTACAGAATGGTATTAGTGTAGTATATACCATATTCATTCATTCAATTCATTTATATAATCATTATGAAATGAAGATCATGTAGAACGAGTCGCATCACATCGTGGAGACGGTATTCCGTACGTACGCACGAGTGATGATATCGTTCCTATGATCATGGAATTGTATTGGAGTATATATATATATTATTTCAGTATCAATATTACTTCATAATAATCATATATAGTTACTTATTACACCATTATAACCATCCTTGTAAGGTGATGGTGGAAAAATAGATTACACCACGGCGTGGAGACGGTATTCCGTACGTACGCACGCGCGGTGATTTCATTTTTCCGTAGGATGGGTAGAAGGTGAATTAGGGTTGTTTCATATTTATAATAACATATCATTATGTAAGTAATACTGATGTTATTACTTTATCATGAAACAACTAAAGAAGAAGAAGTTGAAGAAGAAAGAAATTGAAAAGATCGGTAATGGATATTACCTCTTCTTTGGAACGCCTCTTTGAATCCTCCACTTAAGGAACTAAGATTGGTCTTTGGAGAAGACAAGGACCTCTAGGATTATTCTAGGGAAGTGGAGAGGAGAAAATGTCAGGGGTTGGCCGAGCTTGAGTGCTCAATTTGGTGTGAGGAGGAGGGGGAGGAGGTGCCCTTTTATAAGGGAGGAGAGGGGCACCTTAGGAATATCTCAAAATATTATTTTATATTAAAGTCAAAATCGGTTTATAATGGTTCCAAAGGGTCTTATTTCGAAGCTAAAGTGGGGAAGGGTCGAAATCCCATCAACCAATAGGATTTAGACAAGTTTAGGGTATTATTTTAACCTTATCAATTAGATTTAACTCTAAGTTAAATAATTTAACTTTTACCGTGTCTTTTTGTTTTCTTTCACTATATGGTTAATACACTTACTATAACATGCCAAACGAACCCCAAATTGTTTATTATTAAAATATATATCCTTATCTAAGTCATTTGGCCGAACCTTAGATTTTTAGGAATACAATAACAATTAATAATATAATATTTGATTTAAAAACTATTTTGTGTCAATTTTGACACTATTTGATATATGATTTTTGTGAAAGTCATAACAGAATTATATGTTCGAACCAAGTTGATTAAATCAACATTAATATATCATAGTAACCTATAAAATTAGTGTAATTCATAAAAAGTCTTAAATTACATTTATTTTGGTATTTATATTATCAATTATGTCAATATTTCATTAATAAGATAATTACTGCATCATCATTGTGTCATAAATAAATTAAATTATTTGATGTCTAAAAATTACAAATAAAATACCATCATGTAGTAAATCTTTTTAGCTTTCTAATGAATATTTACAATCGAATTTATCTTATGTATAACCCCATATTAAAAATGATTTACTTATTAAACTTTGATTTTAACTATTTTAACCCTTCTTTAAATAAATTAATAATAAATGTCCTAATCTAATCCAAGTGGGCCTAAATGGTCATATTTTATTCCTAAGTTTGTTTTTGGTCGAATTACACTTGTCCAATAGAATTAGGACATGTGTTAGGGTAATATTGATATCATATTTACCCTTAGTTACCCTATTTACTATTAACCGCGGTAAAAAAAGTAAAAAGTTACTATTCACCAAAAATTATTTTCATCTCATTGAACCACATTTTAGTCCTTGATATTAACCGTGTCTCTTGGATTTTCGAAATTCCATTCACAGAAGTGGTAAAATTAAGTTTTATGCAAAATTCGGTTTTTAACCTACCACTTAGTGGTTTCACTATTCATCAAAAATTGAAAGTTTTCAGAAAAATACCAAAATTTCACCCTAGGCTAATTTCGATATTCTGAGTCCAAAAATGAAGTCCATTTTGAAAAATAAAATTTATAAAATTTCAAAAAGTGGTTATTACTATTCATAACGGCTAGTTTTAATAGCCTATTGTTGTTTAGTGAAACTCGGTATTGCGTACGACGCAAGCTATCGAGGAAGGTCGCGATTGCGTGCAAAGCAAGCCAAGCAAAAAAGATTCCTTTGATGATTTATATAACATAAAAGTCTCGGGTGTTACAACAATCTTGAATAAAAGTGAAATGGAGAGGATCCCTTACCTTAAGTCAGGTGGTGTTCTCTATTTGTTATTAATGACCTAAATAAAAAAATTAGGTTTATTAATTAATAATTCCAAAAAATATTCTATATTTAATTTATTTATTATAACCTTTTTTTCATTTTAGATCGTTTTGATTGGTTATGAGGTTCAATTTCATTGTTCAGGTTAGTTTTCTTTCTTGATTTTTAATGATCGGTTCATATTTTAATAAACACGTATAATGAATGTGGTTTTCCAGAATTTAAGTTGTATTTTGTTATAAAACATATAGTATATTTCATGGTTATAATAATTCATTCAATTATTGGGAGTGAAGATGAGTTATTATATAAAATCTTAGTGATAACTGTTTTGGTTAATCAGTGGGTTTTGATTACAACGAACATGTTTTTATTTATAAAATAATACCATTTGTATAAAAAGGATTAAAAAACCTTAAATAGGATATATAACATACATAATAATCAGTCTCAACCACAACACAAATGGTTTCATGACCAGAATTAATGACGATAATAGAAATTGAGAAACCTTTGTCCTTGAATGTGCTAAATTAACACATCTCAAGCAGTGTTTTAATTTCTTTCAAATAAAATACGGGGAAAAGAGGGATGATAATGAAATATCCCATTATAATAACTCAATTAAATTACATGTGTTTTACAGAAGTTATCATTTTTTTTTGGTGAAGGGAGGTGAGGAACGAAACAAGAAAAGAAAATAACTTAAAATAAATAAAAAATTGGAAAGTGGAATTTACCTATTGAGATTATCTCTTTTGAGAATCTCTTAAGGGGAGAGTTTTTGGTATTTTTTAGATACTAGGGGATGTTGGACATGGAGGAGGAGCTTGGGGAGATATTTGGGTAGAATATTGTCTAGGCGCTTGGCTTGAGAGGAGTAGAGTGAAGAGGGCATGAGGGGGGGGGGTATAGTCGAGGAGATGAGGGTTTTCATAAATTTTTAATCATTAGTTTATTAATTTACCTTAAGACCAGAAATAGTGAGATTCCAAGAAAAAAACAGTAATGTGTGCATGTGATTTTGAAATAATGGCCTTACATCAGCCATAAATTAGCTGATGAAATTATAATTCTTGTATTTAGCATTTATTGTAAATTATCGTATTTTGTTACTCATAAAAAATTCAAGTATTTTAGAAAAATCCCAAAAATTCACCCCAACAATTTTTTGGTGTGTAGAATCCAAAAATTAAATCCATTTTTCATAAACATTTTTATAAATATGATTAATTATATATTTAATTAAAATCACAATTTACTTGAAAAACAACAATTTTAAAAAACTTATTCTTTTATTCCAAGATATTGGTATATCATACTTTTACTTTAATATTATTTATATACTTCCATAGTCATGGTTACTATTCATTATGGTATATCACTATTCATAATGGTATGTTATTATTCATAAGGGTAGTTACTATTCATAAAAAGTTAATTTTTCCTTATCAGACTCCAAAAAACTTACTGATCACAACCGTGTATGTTAGATTTTTAAAACTCAAAACACATAAGTGAAAAACTTATGTTTAAAGGTCATATAGGACTTAACAATTCATTATGTTGTGATTTAATTTGATTTTATGACATAATTACAAGAAGGAAATTTCTATTTAAAACATTGGGTCGTTACACATGCAAACTATCCACCCATATGAATTGGATTTATATATTACTAAATAAATACACATAATGTTGTACCCCATATCATTGTTAGAAATTGAGCATGAATAAGATGATTATTTCTTATTATTTCATTCTCCATCCACCTTTTTCCCATAAATTTTCCATTTGTGTGCATATGTAGTCACTTCTTAATAGAAATTATACCTTTTTTATTTAAATACAAGCACATAAACATCATCCTAATATTTTCATATTCTTATTTTTTCAACTTTGAAGGATGAAACTAAAAATTTATTCATTAACAACAATTATTTCATTAGATTCAATTCTCTTCATGAATTTGAAAATGTTTACGTGAGTTATACAATGATCCCAATCCTTTTTAATCAATGTTATTTTTTTTAATTTTTAATAACTAGTGACCTTTTATATTATTTCTTACATCTACTGATATATTTTTATATTAATTTAAATTTAAATTTTTGTCACTTATGTTTCCTACTATGGTATGGGACATAAATTCCCTCAACAATCATAATTTTTTTAAACAAAATTTTATTTTTTCATATTTAATACATCTCCACCACACACATTGCAATTTAACCAGTTGTTTTCATTTTTTAATGTAAATTCAACATAAAATACTACTGTACTTTCTAAGTTCGTATTGATGTTTCACCTTTTTGAACATCTATAAACATATTCAATGCTTTGAAACTAGCCTCCCATATGAATTTTATTTGTAGATTACTAAAAAAATATACATAATGTTGTATCCTATATCACTATTTACAAATTGATCAAGAATAAGATGATTATATCATATGATTTAATTTTGTATCCATATTTTCCCTATTTATAATGAATTTGTGTGTACATATAGCCACTACTTAATAAAAAGTATTCTCTATCGATTTAAATACAAGAACATAAACATCGTAATTCATGGAGGAAGATTTTTGAGGACATTGGTGTTATCTTTTTCAAGTTTTCATGTCATGAGAATACAGTTCTATACTGTACTATTTTAATTAAGTGAGAAATATATATATATATATATATATATGTGTGTGTGTGTGTGTGTGTGTGTGTGTATTAATGGAAAATTATGTTTTTTTAGTTTTTTAGAGATGTGATTATTTTTTTAATTTTCCTATAGTTATTTCAAAACGTTGAGGTTGATAAACCATTATCCATTCTTTCAACATCCACAGAGATAAATATTTTAGTTTTGAGATATAAGGCACCTATAAAGAATGACATGCACCTTCTTGATGTGAAGAATCTATTTCATGCATTTTCTAAGCCCAAAAAGAGAAGGGAAATAGATTCTATGGAAGTTTTGTTCTCATTTTTTATATTATTTTTGAGTAGTTCAGGTGTATTTTATTTCTTTGTCAGGTCATGGTTGTACTTAGAGAAATAATGAAAAAGGGTAATCATGATGGGTAATATCACACCATGATGAAATTTAAGAGATCTTTAATTTTCACTTGCACAGGTTTATCATGGTTTATGTATATTATTTTATATAATTAAACAAAAATTTAAATCTTGAGGTAATTAAATTTCTGTACATGGTTAATGTTACTGGAGTTGGAGTTCAAATTTTGCATCCTTACTGCACAAACTTATTACTTGATAATATATCATTCCAAAATGTTATCCATGTTATTATATTAAAGATATTAGAAATGATTTTATTAGGTTTTTACACAACTATCATTTTTATAATGTGAAATATAGGATTTATATTCTCGTGCTCTTATTAGATCCACCCAGGACGTATAAGATTGCTAATTTGATCAAGAAATGTTCTTTTATCCTTGATGTTGGGGGTCTGACTCTCAGTGGTTTGGTTTTGACATTGTAATTTCATGCCTGGTGATTTAACTTTTCTTGTAGTCTGGTGCATCATGAGGGATAAAAGTTTTACCCAGTTTAATTGCAAGGTGCATCGGACACCTGGGGTTTGGTACCCACTTTGGTGGGGGGAGGGGTATAGTAGGATGTTTACAGAATTGTAATAGGAGGTTTGTGGGTTCTGTTAAAAAAATGTCCATATCATTTTATGGAATCTCTGAGATTTTTTACTTTAGAAATTTCAATCTTATTTTTCAAATTATTATGGATAATTTATACTTATTTAATATGTAACAATGTTATTATAGTAAATTTAGGTTCCTTTATCTTGGAATTTAAAAAATGTCAGAATATTCACATCGAACATGTTATAAATTTTATATCAATAACATGTATTTTTAAAATTTATTTCGAGTGTGTTCAATGTACCTTTATTATTGAAAATTTTTAAGTCAATTTTAATATTTCTCTTAGTATATTCTAGGATTATTGTTGAGGATTTTTATTTATAGGTATAAGGATGGAAAAAATATTTTAAGGAAATTTTTTTCAGCTTTAGATTTCATTTGGTCTAAGATGCCTCTTGAGATCCTGGGTTCAGTTTCATCTAAACCATTTAAGGAGCTATCATGTTTTGCAATAAAGGAACATAATTTAACAACAAAATAAATGAGTTTTTTGAGTTTTATCTTAATGTTATTTAGTTTTAATTTAAAATCTCGAAATTCTTAATATATTTTTCTAGGTTAATCTACTCTCCGATGATTTTTGTGTACTAGGAAAGAAATAATTTTAATCATTTTTTATAGTAAGGCACTTTACAATTACCATCCAGTTTTTACAGCCTTAATAATTTTTAAGAGGTATTGATAAAATTATTTCTATTAAAAACCACAAACTTATGTGAAAAAAATCTTTACATTAACAAACATTTTGTTATATTTCTTTTATTCCATAATATCTCTTTTATGTAAACATTCAAAATATAATAAATTTATGAGGTCACATTAATCACAATTAGTATTAACATTCCAAACTTCAATTTTAAGATTTAAATATTCATTAATATTTATTCATTTTATTAAACACTATTTTGTATGTTAAAAAATATAGTGGAAACATTTAAAGTATAAGATTCTGTACAAAGTGAAATTTCCATAAGTTCATTATACAACTTCAAATAATATTAAATGAATGATAAAATTATACAAATATAAAGATAATCCATTATTATACTATTAATAGTTGTACAACAAATGACACTATACAAATGTTGTATAATAATAGAAATTATACCTAATAGGTACAATGACATATATTTTACAAATACTGTATAGAGATTTTACATTATATTTTTTTGTTAAAATGAAAACATTAAATGATCAGTATTAATACTAAACAACATTTGATAGAAATCCCATGATATTTAAAACTAACTATGTTCAAAGATGAATGTTAAATCGTCATTTCTACCATTTACTATGAAACATCCACCATTATATTAGTTGGGATGTCAGATATCAATGGCAGTAGGAGGAACATTAATGACCCGACACAAATCAACAAAGTATCTGAATAAATCTGACATGTCATCTATATATTTTTGTTGCAATATTGAAATTGTTTTGTAAAAAAATTGTTTATTATGTTGGAATATATTCAAGTTTAAGATTCAGTAAATAGGTATAATGTTATTTTCCATACTGCTTTCTACAGTCTAAACTGTCTGCATATTTAGAATCCATTTTTATTGCTATATTTTGTACCACTAATTTAAGTTATTAATATATTATATGTAGTCAATATTAATGTTGGGTTTATTTCCTATATACAAAGTGAAAAGGTTTATAATAACTAGAGTTTGGAGATATACAACATCATGGAACAGACAAGATGCAGGGGAATGCATGAGTAATGAATCCTTTTTTTTCTCATTTATTATCTTCTTCTACTTGTACTATATATAACTTGGGATACATGTATTTCAAAACTGGACCATGTAATCTTTCTCATCAATGTATGAGGTTTTATAATTTGATAATTGGATATTTTTTAGATCATTGGAACATGTATTTTATAAGATTATTGGATCATGTTTTTTAATTGAGAAGTGGATCAATTTTTATAGGATTAGTTGATTTCACTATGTAAATGCATGGGAGAGTACTACTTTTTTCTAAAATTGGATTTTATACGCAATGAGTTTTTATTTCAAAGAACTATTTATATTATGGTTTAATGTGTTTATGATATATTACTTATATGAATAATATATTAGAAATAATATAATTATAAATTGATCAGTAATAATATTATTAAATTCATTATTGGAAAAGGGTATTTTTTGACTAAATATAGTTTTCATTATATTATATATTACCAACTAAAATATAATTTCCCAAATTTTTTAAATTGAAATTTAAAAAATAACAATAATTTTTTGATTCATTAAAATAATATCCTCTTATGTTTAGTTTTTTGATTTTTTTGAAAATTTTAATTTGTTCATTAATATTGCAAAATACAGTTTTTAAAAATACCAAAACATTTATGACATTGATAGGGCATAAGAAAAACATAAATATTATGATACATTTTTTATTGAATAACTATGTATTTTATATGTAATATTATTTTTTAGGAACATGATATTTAATTTAAAAAACAAAATTTTACATTTCAAAATCTAAGATATATTGGTTTCAAAAACTTCTTTTGATGAATTATAAATTGATTATTTCAGATTTTTTTAAACATATAGTAATTTAACCTAATAATATTTAGTTCAATTTTGGTATTAAAATTTACAAATTATATATTATTTTCTAATATTTTTGGAACAAAAAATAAATTACTTGGTTGAAAAGTAGTTTCCCTAGCAAAAGTTATTATTTTAATATTGTTAATTCTATGGCTAAAGGTCCCGATATAAGTTTTATAAATGTCTCTAAATGAGTGGTTGAGAAATTTATTGACCTTAAAATATTTTACCCTCTATTATTTTTCATTTTTGATCCACTTTAAATGATAAAAATTGATTTTTATATAAAGAAATTATAATTACCAAAAATCCATTCTTTTCACATATAAAATCATCCTCTAACTACCGATTAAAATATACACAAAAAATTATAATTATAACAATTAATATGCCTCATTAATTTGAAAATAATCTATTACTGTATTATTTAGTGTTTTTCCCTATGGATATTCATTATCCATTATAATTCAATATGATTTATAAGATGATATAAAATTCTTCTATGTATTTTCCTTTCTATAATCATTATTCAATTTATTATTCATATAACTATTCATAGATTTATTTTAAAAATTATAATATAATTACCTATGTATTATTAATATATGGATTTTTTTATTTATTGAATGAACATCATCTACCATTCCCCACTTTCATTGTAAAATTTAAGCATTGTTCATGTTGCCTGTAGACTACCTCCTCTATGGATGGCCAATTTTATTTTTAATTTTAACATTAAATTTCTTGTTAAATAATGGTATTAAATTAATAAATTTGATATTTATAACAAGATTAATATTATAAGTAATATAAATCAAAATTTACCTTCTTTTAATTTTTTGAATAATGAAAACATAGTTTGTGTGTACGTGTAGACTACCCCTGGAAATATTTATATCTATTTTCGTCACCTCTTTATATGGTGATTATAAGAATGTACTTATTTAATTCAAATTATTTTTGAAATTGTATAATAGTTATTTAAATGATATTATAATTCTTAAATCATTATTTACAATTCAACTTTTTTCATAAAAAATTACGGGAACAAGATCATAATTGATTCTATCTTTAAGATTCATGATTAAAATTTTGAATGAATGGAATTAAAAAAATTTAATTCACTATAAAGAATATATTATGTTAATATTGATAATATTATAAACATAATATTTGTATCAAATAACGGGGTCTGACATCGATTTTTTTAATCATGTGCGAAACAATAAAAATTTGTAACTTTTGACAGTGAAAATAAATTACAACTAACTAATAAATGTATAAAAAAAGTATAATTAAAGAATATAAATATATTAATAGATATATATAAGTTTATAAAATAATATTTTAATAATTTATGCTTAATATATTTTAATTTAAGGTGATTTCATGGATGTTAAGATCAATGGTAAGGATTTTTATGGACTTAATTCCCTTTTATTAAGTCTTAAACCATATTTCTTGATTATGGTCATTTAAATTCATCTTATACTACCATATTTATATTCCAAATGATATTTAATTATTTATATAGTGAAAATACAACTTTACATCAAGTTATTCTTCTCATTATATATTTATCTCTCGTTTAAACTATGTCATAGATAATAGTATTTCTTATCCACCAAAATATGTTTTTACAATTCCTTGTCCATATTATTTATTCTAAAAAAATTTCTTATTTATTATTTTAAAACCTAAATATTTAATTTTTCATGTTCCATTAATAATTATATTCATACCTTATTAAGATTATTTTTTAGTAACCCCTTTTACAATTTTGATTTTAATAAATGATATTTTAAAAATTGATGAAAACATTACCTTTTCTAGTTGTAAATTTTATATTCCACTCAAAATTTTACTAGGGTAAAATTTAGTAATTTTCAATAATCTATTTTTTTAACAAATAATTTCTGAAAAGGTCTTCTTTTTAATTCCTTAAAAATTGCAATATAAAAAGTGTTTGGTAACATCTTATCTTTATTATAATGTTATGATACATTTTCTAAAGTCTATTTAATGTTTCAATTATAATTTAATATTTGACTCCAAAAATATTTTAATATTTTGGATTTATGTTTTATAAATCATATTATTAATGACATTATGAAATAAACATTTTTGATGGTTAATATTTTTGTATGATTTTTTCAACTTTTTATATCATATTATACAATGCCATTTGAAAATGTTACAAAACCAATTTTATTTCCATGGGTTTTCATGATACTATAAATGATTGATGTATTATAGAAAATATATATATGGATGTTTATAGAAGGAATTTTATATATCCTTCCAATAAATTTCTTACAAATTTATAGGTAATGGGATAATAATTTATTAAAATTATTGGGTTTTCTAAAATATAATTAATAGACATCATGGGCTTGTTAACAAAAATAATTATGGGGATCACAAGTTCTTTCATAACATAATACAAGGTATTTCTTAGGTTCGCTCAAAATTTTATTATTAACAATTATTAAGTTTTTACATTATTTCATGGATATTACTCATTCTTTTTTCATGCTCATAAGATTCAAAATAAATATTATATTTTTATAGGTTGTGTTATTCTTGTTATTATTCCTTGATGACTATTGGATAGTTTATGTTCCTATTTCATGATCTTTAATTGTTGAATTTTTTTTATGATTTCCATTAAAAATATAATGATATTTTAATCTGATATTTATCCCTTATATATGTTTTGTATCTTTCTTATGATATGAAAATTACGATTCATTAATAATTTTACACTTATTGAGCATTTTAGTATATCACTTTATTATATTTTCTTTCCCATGGTTATGGAGATGTATATAAATTATGTGAAATCTAGAGAAATTCTAGTGTGGTATAATTATGGAGATATTTTAAAAAATATTATAAAATAAGTTTCTTATATGGACAATCCTAAAAGTTACAAAATAATGTTTTTTAATATGATGTTATTTGTGATATATAATGTTTAATTTATGGAATATTGGGTGGATTTTATGTAATATATAAACTAAGTTAGTTTAAATAGTTTGTGATGAGATGGAAAAATTATGATTTGGATGAAAACATACCAAATTTGAATGGCGGGATACACTAAAATGTTTTCAAGGACACATGGGGTTAGGGGACCTTCCCCTCAGTATGAAACTATGGATCTATTTTGTTGTTAATATATAGTGCTTTGTATATAATTACCTATAATAGGTTTAATTTTAAGTTTATTGTTCTCATTAACAATATTCTTGAAAATTATTTTGTTATTTTCCCACATTAGGTATAAAGTGTGGTGTGTGGGAAGAGAAAATTAAAATGATATAGAACACTCTAATATCAAACTAAATATGGTTGGACTACTGTGGGGTGTCAAAATAGATTTGATTTGGATTACAATCCATGGTTTGGTTCAAAATATATGCCTTGGATGTCACTAAAAATATATTGGATCATGGGAATCAATATATAAATAGTTCTTATAGGATTCAAAGTGGAGTATCGTCACTTATGAAATTGTTGCCTTAAAAAATGATGTGCACCCTAACATAAATGAGTACAATCATATGGTTCCATAATAATACTATAAAAATGCATACGATGAAAAATTCCATAGAGTAAATGGTCTTTCAATCCAATATAAATTTGTAGATTGGAATATATATACATATATAACATATAGGCATTTTAACTGAGAAATTATTGATGTAGATATTATTATGAGGATGGTTAACAATGAAATTTTAATAATGGTATCCACTAGATGATATTTAAGGAAAATGGGGTTAGTGGACTTTCTCCCTAGGAAGAAAATATTCCTCTAGTTAGTTGGTTGGATATGGAATCATGTATACCATTACAATGAGAAATGTATCCTTTAGAGTCATGTTCTCTAATTAAAAGTTATCATGAAAGTTTTATGTGGATTAAAACACTTGATAAAGAATTTGTTTCTTATAGTAAATGATATTAATGTAGGGTGTGAACACCATAGTGATTATGTGTCTGTGTATTGTACAAATTATCAATGTTATGGGTAATGACTAAATATGGACCGGCTACCATAATGAAATCCTAACCATAATTTTAATACATAGAAATTTCTTGAATAACAGTGGTCATATCGTAGAATATAAGTTCATTTTCAGTGGAAATTAATATCTTCTCTAACATCTTCATAGACTAGTGGGTTTAATGTGAATACCTTGTATTTTCAATGGATTATAAAGTTGGATACAAAATATTTATGATGCTTTTCATTTTTCACTCTATCTTTTAAATAATCCATGAAGGGGGTGTAATAGTGAGCGTAGACTATAATTTTTCAATGGTTCACCTTACATTATTTATATAAGATGATATTTTATATCTCTTTTATTTTGATGTTTATATTGATGCAATTTAGACCAATGGATGATAATGTTTATGACCATTAAACATTTGTGAAATATGTGGTTAATCATCCATTCATAGGGGATAAATCAACATGAATTGAATGAGAAGACCTTATTATATGTATTATATTAATATATTTGACTAATTCATAGAGTTTTGATTCAATAATTATATTCTTGTGTCAATCTATGCATTATAATAGTTGATCACAGATTTCAGAGAACCAAACCTCGGTGTAGGGTAATTGGTAATGAGATATTTTATCTGATCATTGGTTTTTAAGTAAATAACCTTACTCTAAGGATTTTTAAAGTGGTTTGAATCTAACGAAAGTGAGTTTACATCATATAATCTGGACCATTCTGTTATTTTAAAATATTCCAATGTAGATTATATTTCATTTTGTTTGACATCATGCAACAAGAAGTCGAACAATATATAGTTTACAATTATATCTAAATAAACATTATATATGGGTTTCTCATTGATTTTGACCATTTTTAAGACAATTAATGGATTCATGTCAATGAAAAACCAATGGTAGAAAAAAAAGAATAAGTTTGGCCTCAAACATCATGATGAAGACAAGGTTTAAATGGAATGATACTTATGGATGGTCCTAATATAGGTAATATGGGAATCACTAAGTGTCCTAAAATTTTATGAATCAACAAATATATAATTCTTATATAAAAATAAATATATACTATAATGGTTCCTTTGAGGTAATGTTAATTGAAATTTAAATACATTACGAGGAAGGGAAAATTTGGTGGTAATATCTTTTGAAATCGGACTTGGGTCAAGACCTCTATGCATTAGAAAAAAATCCTATGGTAATAATAATTTATCCCCAAATAGTTTTTGATAGGGAAATTTTTTTATTTTAACATGAGATAAAAAATATAGGATTTTCTCTAGATATACCCAGTATACATTACCTGAGTATCTGTAGATAATTTCTAAATTTATAGTTGGGGATTTCACCCTAATTTAAATATAGAAAGGCCATGCATTATGATGTAGTTCTTAGGTATTTTGGATTTTTTTACTAGTATAGGATTATAGATATAATCTCTATTTTAGGAAACTTTATATGGATAATAAACTCATGTAGAGAAAATATGGAAATATATGGTGGACCACTCTATGAAATTTATAGTCTTTTAGGGTGGACCATGTGTTGTGTAGTTTAATTTGACAAGAAAAAGACTCAGAAGTCATATTGTTAATGGTATTATGATAGAGACTAATTCCATGTATTTAATAGTCATGTAAAGTGTACGTAGAAGTTATATAGTTTAAAATCATTAGAAAAAAACCATATATAAAAGGTTTTGTGCATAATTGGTTCATGTAAATAATTAAAGTGGCTTTACCATATTTATAAACTAATAGAGGAAAAATGAAATAAATTAGTGGGGGATAAAATTCTAGGATAAAGCAAGGATTTAAATTGGAATTAAAACTATGGGTAAATACAAGAAAAATAGTTAACATGTCACTATATATCTTAAAATTATAGGAATCAATCCAGACATAGTTCTTATATGGAAATAACTCCATATTATGTTTGGTTTTATCAGTGATATAATATTAATTGTAATTCCTATAAATTATGATAGTTGGGAAATTTTATGGTAATAAATTTTTTATTTGTATATAAGCTAATACCTTTAGGTGTCACTATATGTCCTATGGTAATATAAATCAAGACACATGATGTTTATGATAGAGTATTATTTTATTCTGGCATGAGATTAAGACTAGAAGTGGATTTATAGATATATCCATGGTATGCGATCTATTTTTTGGAATATCATGTATTGGTGTATGTATAAGGTAAAAACCCAATATAAATATAGGTATTCGATGTATAAGGATCATGTTCATTGGAATTCAGGAATTATATCCTAACATGGTATTATAGGTCAAAACCCTATACCAATAATAATTAAATGGATATGAATATCATCTGGGGGAATATCATTCCATATAGTGTGGATCAATCAATTGATTTTAAGGTATTTCATGGTGTAAAATGATTCATGTAGTTTAACATCATGTTACAAGGACTATGATGTATTTTAATTTATGGAGTTATGAAAAATTACAATTTGAATTAGTTTGGCTTCATGAATAGTCAAATTATTTCTTAAATTTAGATTCATATGATAGGGAACTTTTATATATATATAAAAATATATATATATATATATACATACATATATATATATATTCATAGATTTGCATCTTGAACAAAATTTCATTTCTTTAGTGCTAAACATAGAGAGGGAAACTGATGAGAATTGGTGGGGCTTTAGATGAATGGATGAAGTAGGGGCTATAGTTGAGATAAAACCAATGATTTAACTATGAAACCTATTCTATAAATCCATTTTCATCCCTAAATAACATTATGATAGAAATATTTATTGTATAATATCCTTAGTATAGTTCGAGCATTTGTATAGGGTATGGATGATGATAAATTCATCTTAATATAGGCCCATTGAGAAACACATTATAAATGAATCTCAACACTAGCATGTAAATAGGGTTTATGTGAAATTATATTATCATATGGGTCTTAGATAAGAGATAATGGTATCAGTGCATTATAATAAAAATATGAATCAATCCACATGTAGTTCTAGAAATGTCTATGAACAGATATAACTCTTGTTTATGGGGTCATGGTAATAATGTAAATGAATATTCAGATGTGAAAATAGAGGAAACAAAATGTAAATGTGATCTCAACACCCAGACAACCTAAATTTGTTCAATCCTAATGCACTAAAATGTATAGACCTATTGTGAACTAGTGTAGGACTAATATTTTGGGAAATATCTGATATAAATATTCAATATAAGGTTGATCATTGGATTAATGATCAAGGAATAACTACATATCCCATAGTAATGGTGATCAAGATAGTTGTATTTCATTATATAGAATATACTTTTATAAATCTAGTTCTTGATCAAGATAGAAATTGAAAAAAAAAATATTTAAGTGTTCGAGAAACAAGAGACTCGATTTGAATTAAGAATGGTCTCATCCATAGAACAAAATTTAATTTAGAAGTGGAAGTTGTAGCTGAGAATCACATTGTAAATCTTTGTGTCACAATGTATCCTAAGATAAAGAAATCAAGATGCACACAATTTAGGTAAGGGTCATTTTTTAGTTGGACAGGCGAGACATGAAATTATGTTTAGCCATTATATCTATGTCCACCACATCCTTGAGGAAATAAAACACTTTTGTAAATTGGGAAAATATATTGTGGTATTTAATAATTTGATTTCACATAATATAGCCTCTCCATTCCATATTATGTTCATGTGTGATAGACCACTCTGAATATATTAATTTCATGTGGGATGGATTTTATGTCATATAGTTTAATTTCATCAAATAGTAACTCTATGATATGCATTTCATAGTCACACAGATAGAAAAAGGGTTATATAAATTATAAGGTCACATGATAAGGACCGTTATTATAAAATAAATTCATAAATCATACTCCAGATAAAAATAAAATAGTATCATCCTAATACTGAGAAGGAAGCCCATTATGAATGAGCTCTTAGTATAATAAAAGGAAGGGGTTTCCATTTAAATGTATCTCCATTTAGAGACCCATTGTGAATGATGGGGCCTAAGTAGTATGATGTAATTCTTAAAAATGTCACATATTTTTTCTTATAATATGTTAATGTATAAGGAACCATGTATTAGGGATTTTTTTCTAAAATTGACTAGAAAGCAAGGATGTTATGTCTCATTGAATAGATAAGTCTTACCTATCTAGTGTCTTGAAGGATAAGAGATATATCTTTCAATTTAATATTTCATGATAAAGAAACCTATTCTATGTGGTTTAACATTGTAAAATTAGGACCTTATGTTTTATATTTTAGAGTCATGTGATGAGGGTTTTTTATGCAGTTTTACAACTTAGGGAAATCTAATGTTGAACACATTGTGGAATTATGAAAAGTATTTCTTGACAAACAATTCCTTAGTGGTGAGTATGATGTATGAATTATCCATTTTTATCATGGAATATTATTCATTGGAGTAGAACTTATATATAACATCATGTCATGTCCATTATGGATCTTGCATTATAGGTTTCTTCCTTAGTATCAAGTGAGTTATTATGAACCGCATAATCTCCCCTTCGATGAATTAGCGGTGGAAAATATTTTTGTTGAAGGAATTATTGAATAAATTATGGGGAACATTTTTTTGTGAAATATGTGTAAATGATTCCTATAATATCTCTCCACTCCATCCTTCTAAATATATGATTGATCATCTTCAATGAACTGATTTTATAATAAAATTCTATGTGAAGGAAACTAGTCTTATATAGGTAGGACTATATGTGTCTCACATATATGTGAATAAGGGTTCACCTATGTAGCAATATGGTTATGAGGTTATAATCCCAAAAACTATATATAATCTTATATATACAATTTTAATTATCCTTTTACATCAACATCTAAAGGATACGAGATCAATTTTTGTTATAGACCTAAATATATTCATTCACCATTACTTGATAGTAGGATGAATGACATGACTAAGTATTTTATTCTTAATATGTACTTTTAAAATCATAGACTGGAAATTGGTGATCTTTTCCATCAATATTGTATGTTGGAAGAAAATATAATAATGATATTAGTCCTCATAGAGTTGATGATTTCCTTTTTTATAACTCTATTGAGGGATATTGACTTAACCAAATTAGAGAATTAATTGATGAAAATAAGGATGTAATTGAGCTATCTAGGTATAGTTGGGAGATATGGCACCTAAAATTTATTACCTATATAGTAAATCTCTAATAGTAGTTAGTAGTGTGCAATATTTCTAGGGTTAATAAATGATGTTAGAGTATCTCTGAAAATAATGTATCTTCATTGTAAACTCCCTATAATCTTTCTTCATTGAACTACTAGTATCTTTGTTTATTAATTTGATGGGAGATCTTGGATCCATATTAGTGAGCATGGAATTATCCAACATCAAATTCCTATATAATATTGATGGTCTCTCTTCCATCTATAAACCTAAGAAGGATTCCATTTAAGCCTCATTTATGTAGGAATTTCTAATTATTTTGGGTTTCAGAGATGTCAAAATTCTCTACTCAATGATGGATATATTCCTCCTTAGCTCGATATAGTAGGAAAGTTCAATTTTGGAAGTAGAATATTATGGGATACATCTATCCAATTATGGAATAGACCATAAAGGGTAGAGTTTCACATTAATTATGGGTGTTCATAACCTCATTTATCTCTTCTACTTTGGTTTTGAAGCATTCTGATATCACCCTATAATTTGTCATGGAACTGACTATCCCATCATAGTTGAGATTTTCTAGGTTTATAATTACATTGGAAAATGAATCTAATTAGGAATTATAATAATGATAGGCATGAGAAAAATTTGGTTCTATGGGTAATTTAACCATTAAACCTTATACATAGTCAAGATAGGGGGTTGAAAATTCTTTAATGATGGTGTAGTCACTAATGATTAGACTGATTTCCACATATAAATCAGTTATGATATTCAACAATGATTTTTGTGTCTGAAGGGATATATCAAATATTGTGATAAGGGTTTGTTATTTTGAATCATTATTGGTATATCCTTTTGACAGTAAGTAGGAATATGGTAGAATTTTTTTAATGATATAGATGAATAATATCACCTATATGAACCAATAGAGCTTCAGGTTTTCCATCCTTCTAGATAATGAACTCCTTGGTGTTTTATAAAAGTAAATCAACCACAACTGAGTGGTTAAAAATGGATAAGTCCTCTTCATAAAGGATACCTATGTAGTGTAGTTTCTTATCTATGATAGAGTTTTTTATGAGTAAATCCTCAAATTATTTTTTATTAATCACTTTCTGAGATGCAAATTGGATTTAAAACTACTAAAAAATAACCCCCATCATGATAAATTCCATGACTGAGGATCTATATGAGAAAATGACCATGATAGAATAGATGGAACTCATAGTGATTTAAATAATGTCCCAATTTCTATTTTGTGGAGATCAACTAATGATAGATCTTCTTGAAGTATGAATATAGTGTTTTAATATCCAATTTTATTCTAATAACATGATATTGGCTATTCTCTATTCCCATAAAATTTATTTTAGTAAGGATGGAATTGAGTAACATCGCTAGGGTCTCCATATAAAGGATGAGAGGCTCACCATTTACTAGAGGCATCAATAATGATTTATTAAAGGGATATTAATTGAGATTCATAATTTATTTATAACAATTATCATCCCACATATTGTAAACCTATCATGACCCGACCTATACCAGGGCTTGAGACGCAACTACCCCAAGCCTAACTCCATAGGCCAGGGGATGATGACCAACGCTGAAGGCATAACAAACTCAGGGAGGCCTTTTCCTATATACCAGTATGCAGACACAAAAAAAACTCAATAAAAAAGTGTAGAGGGAAAGGAAAAAAAGTTACAACAATGATATTTATAAAAAACAAATATTCATCTTCCTATAAACAATACAAGTACAGAAAAGTAAAATGAAAGGGATAGGGAAAAAATACACACCCAGCCAGAAATGTGCCACAACTCGAAAATAGGTGGAAAAGTAAAACATTTGAGAGAGCTCCACTCTTGGATCCTAAACTATGACTAATGCATGCGGTCCAAGAACCCCATATCCCTATTCCCCCCTGAAGTCATGATCAACTTGTCTGTTGTTTGCAAGGGTACACCGAATGCGGGAAAATCCCAAATAGGGGTGAGTATAAAAATACACAGTAAGATACCTTGAAAGATTAAGGGAGTAGCAAAAGATGTAATCAAGAGAGGATTAGTAGATAGAACAAGGTATAGTGAAAAAATATAGCTTTACTCAACTAGATATTAAAGTAATCCCATACAAATATAAGGACCTAGATATGGTGAGAAGTTGAACTTCTCATCAAGTCTTCACTACCTATTGTAGGAGAGAAGACTCATCCAACAATTAGAAGCTAGACAAGTAAAGTACGTGTAATACCCCCCACATCTACGCCTATCCAGGAAGGAGAGTAACCAAATCCCAAGGAGTTGGTACTACAATACGATATATATATATATATATATAATCAACCAAATAATCCCAAATGAGAGAGAAAGGGGATCTCCATATGACAAGCTCATCCTAGGAAAAGAGTCTCCAATAGTTCCAGGAGTAACCATCAATGCCTAGAATCCCACATGTCTGCTCTGAACTACATGTCAAAAGGGATCAATCAATGCACCTTGATACTATCATCTTTGGGAGGGGTTTTCTCACCCACACAGTTTTAGGTGGCTTCATAAGGATGCGTCTTGGTGAAAAAACACCCTTATTTCTGGAGAGTCCAAATACACGTCAAACACGTCTCATCACTATGCCGCACAGTCGATAGATCAAGTAACAAAGTCATAAATCCACATCCCAAACTCTCTGAAGGGTATTCTTAGATGAGTCATTGGTGAAACCACTAGCCAGGCCTATTGGATGGTAAGCTCAAAAGAGAAAACAACGAACCTCACTGCCTAGCCCTACTGGAGGGTAAGTCCTGAAAGAGAAATAGGTGAACCTCACTACCCATCCACACTGGAGGGTATGACCTGAAGAGAGAATGAAAAAACTCACTACCCAACCTCACTGGAGGGTATTCCCAGAAGAGAGAATAGAGAACCTCACTGCCCATACTCATTGGAGGGTAAGCCCAAAAGAGTAAATGACGAGCCTCGCTGCCCTGCCTTGTAGGAGGTTAAGTCTTGAAAGAGTAACCGACGAACCTCACTGCCTAGCCACACAAGATGGTATTCTTTGAAGAGATAACAACAAACCTCAATACCCAGCCTAATTGGAGGGTAATTCAAGAAGAGAGAATGGCAAACCTCACTGCCTAGCCTTGTTGTAGGGTAAGCCCAAAAGAGTGAACAACAAACCTCACTGCCCAACCACGCTGGAGGGTAACTCCAGAAAATATAAATATCATAATTTAGTGTTTCCTCAGATAGGTGTCACACACAACACATCGAGCATCACCTCAAAACATCTTTCATCTTATCTCTAAAGTCACTAGGGAGGGCACCATCACGTTCCACACTAAAAACACTCAGGATAGGCTATTGACGAGCCAAAATCCAAGTTCAGAAGAAAGATATATGAGAGGTATAAGATTCGTAAAGTGGTACATAAGACACGTGGGTCCCAAAAGATGTGTGACCCCACCTCATCATCTATTAGTGTACCTAGCCATTATCTAGTACTAAATTGTGATCTAGTACCCACAAGTCATGGCAGTGTACTCCTAGAGTACACGACACCTCTAGCCAAAAGGCTGACGAGCGCACGTTTCCTATTACTGATCCAAAGGGAAAAAACATAATTATACTAAAATTTCACTTAAAAAGGACCTCAAATAACCAAACATATTACACTGTAGTTATCCTTGCGAAAAAATGCACTTGATCGACTATTCACATGCCCGAAACGGACTATCGGCAAAGAAACTTCATTCCACCGTGTTGTGCCAAAATAGTGCCACATAGGGTCCATGCCTCAATCTTGAAACACATCACACAAATCATTCCATTATTATACACACATAAAAGCACACAGAATCATCTATTCATTCCTCCAAAATGGAAAACCAGTGAAATGACTAATTTTCACTACAAATGCCTGATCGGTGCTCGATCACTACCGATCACAAAAAGGATTCGCAGATCCAAACAGATCGCACCATTTTTATCCTTGTAGAGAAACCTGCAATGTAGACTATTCACATTCCCCAAATGGACATCCGATGCATAAGTTGTAAAATGCTGCATTACGCTCGAATGGCATCCTGTGGGGCCCATGCCTCGACCATGAATTTAGTTAGGAAGATCACACAATTGTGATCCTCACGAAGAAACACAAAATATTGGCTACTTGATCATCAAAAATGGATAGCTGGTAGGAAAATCTCATTCCACCACAAATGCCCAAAACAGGCCTCGTGGGGCCCGTACCACTATTTCTGTTGAAGGGCCTGAAATAGTCCTTGAAATGTCTGCCTCAACTCTAGGGTCACAATTCCTATGACAATATGTCAATCGGACATCAGACATAGAAGTTATGTTTGGTATGAGAATCGTCAAATAATAATAATAATAATATTATTTTAAATGGACGTTTTGTATCATAGAGCCTCTTGCATGAGACAAAAAAGATCTCAAAACTGCCTCAAAAGGTTTTCTGTGAAATGATGATTATGTATCCATAGACATAAAACAAAACGGACCCCCGGATTGAAAGATCTGAGGGTTTTATTAAAAACCTCGGTCCGAACCAGCCTGGACCGACCCGAACTAGTCAATCCCACTGGAACTTCCGACCGCCGCCATGGCTCTACCACCATCTACTACGCAACACTGCAACCGGTCATGCCTTCCTCCGCGCACTGCCATGCCAGCTGCGATGTCCGTTGCACTCCATCGTGCCCACTGTTCCACCAATGTGCTCTGTCGCCATCAGCCACACTCCACCGCCTGCTGGATCCCCTCGCCAGAACCTCTTGTTGGAAAACTTTCACTGGCCCCTATGATGACTCTAGTGATCCAAATTTTGATCTCAACCTAGATCTAGACTCTCCGGGATGATAACTTTACAACACCATCCTCTCCTCAATGATCTGTTGATGTTTCAGCTTGTCCAAAAGTAACTACTGCTTCCGCTCACCGTTATGCTTCCTCTAACACCCTAAACTCTTACCCGATCACAGATTGGGACTCCTCGGGTCGAGGCCTTCACATTTATGTGTCTAACTCCATTATTGAAGATCATTTGTGTAAAACAAAAAGTTTTGCGATGAAGAGAATGAAGAATGCGAAGAACGAGAAATCGTAAATTGAAATAGACAATGGTCAATGTTTGTTTGGACTTCATTAAAGGATTCCATAGGAGTGACAATGAACAAAAGTAAAAAAACAGGGGGAAAATATTCCACCGAGGGGGGGGGGGTAAAAATCTGAAATAGAAACCCTACCTTGAATTCGGATCCGTTGTTGCATTTACTATGCTCTGATCTATCAGCGTCTGATGTTTTGTCACAATGTGACGATGTTTGAACTTCAAATCGCCATCGGCCAGAGCTTACCCATCTGAGATAGAAAATGACCTAACTCTGCCTCATTTCCGAAACCTATTATTTATAGGAAACTACCAGCGGAAGTGAAATCCAAATCTCCCGCACCCTCTCAATTGAGGTATCCCTTTGGAAAAACACCGTGCTATGAACTCAATGGTGGTCTTGGATTTCCAATATCAGTCCTCATTCAAGAGTTATTTAAAGTAGCATTTCAAATAAAACAATTTTATTTATGGGTTTTCCCTCTCGAACCTTTTCTATAGAATTCCTATACTGACAAAGAATATACCCTACTAGGGTAAATGGTACACTCTATAATCAACAATGACCTCAGATTACTGATCCAAGTTAACATTTGATAGTTATTTGGGTTTTAGATATTAAATAAATGAATTAATAAATTAATTCATCCCTTTAATGCACCACTAACGAGTAAGCGGTACGAACATCCAGCAATGACATATTTTATGTTGCCCCTAGGGTAAAAACCACTTTATGGACCCAAATGTTGTCTCATATTTCTATTCAGATCAACCATTTAAGGGATATCTCGATTTCATTTTGTGAATAGTTCAAAACACATAACATTTTTTATAATTTTTTCTAAGCACACCGGGCCTCATAATTGAATGTTGTCTTAGCGCCTAGCTCTACAAAAATATGCATAAATATTCCAAAGTCTTACAAGGGAAAAACTTGGTCTCTAAAACATTCCATCCTTCAAAATCATTGTCCCCAAAAAGAAAAACTAGGAAAAATATCTATGGATACTGAGCTCACATATGGCTCTCCCGCTCCTAAGAAAACCTTCACATTACCATGCTAGCACAACACATTATCTAAAGGGATAGTCCGTAATCATAAGGTCAGTTCCTTTAAATTATGTGCGTAGGGACACACATGTATTTGATCAGCTATGATACATGGAAGAATTCATGTGCCCACTCCAGGTTTTAAGGGGTTGGGCAAGGTGGTAGGCAACCTGACCATCCCATGCACAATTCTGAATGGCCCAATAAAACTCGGGGGATAGTTTACTTTTCTATCCAAACCTCTATATTCCATATCATGACAAGAATCACAGTTTCTCCCAAGAATAAAGTCTTGTGATTCCCTCCTTAATAATATCCATCTGCTAAAACACCCAAGGATATCTGGTCACACAAGTTTCACATTCGATGCATCATAATTGAGACTATCTAACATGCTCGAGAAGTGTAGGATTCAAAACCATCAACTAAGGAAAAGTTTAAACTTTTTCTCCACTAGGGTCATCTAAAGGAAAGATAACTTCTCTAAAACTTCCTGCATCTGGTGAGCCTGGGATTTCATGATAAGGGAATTTTCAACAACACTGGCTCTTTTCAGAGCATAGACTATCTCGAAGTCATAGTCCTGTAGAAATTTACAACATCACTGCCATCTCAGATTCAAGTCTCTCTTGGTGAAGATGCACTCAAGACACTAGTGGTCTGAGAAAACCAAAAATCACTCCCTCAGAAGGTAGCATCTCCAAATTCTTAGGGAAACGACTACCGCTGCCAGTACCACATAGTGTGTCACATAGTTCTGTTTATTTTGTGTCTATCACCTCGACCTATTCTTGATAATAGTATCAAGAATGACGTTGATCATGAAAGGTACCAAAAAACAAGGTAGGTGAAAAAACTCATCCAAACGCAAGAGTCTATACATAGAAATCACGTGGCATACCCCACGGGTATTTCCCCCCCTTGGAAGGATAGTAATACCAAAAAAAAAAACTCTTACAAACCCACTAGTGGAACCTTAAGAAAATGGTAGGTCAAGCAGCAAGAATCCATTGGCAAGCAAAGACCTGTTCCGATACTCCACTACACAACCCCTCCATGAACAAACAAGTTAGAGGGACTCATCCACAAAACCTCAATACTATCCTCTTTGGGTGGCACTGAATCTCCCTCATGGTTTTTCTCACGTCACAAAAACACATCTCAGTGGCGGAAGAACCCCTCTTTCTCATTCATTCAATGCAACGTCGAACAACACTAACACAAGGCTACACCGATTCACCGTATTACCCTTGGTTACTCTATGAGTAAGGGGTTGGAAGAAAAGAGTACCTCACATACTGTCTAACAAGTTTTACTACAAAATGAATAAAATACCAAGATCATAACTCTTATCATCTCAATTACTGTAGGAGTATATAAATCCATAACATGCATCTTTCCACAGCCTTGACCACCATCTCCCAGAGCCTAACATGGGCCACTTAGTGGTGGTGGAAGGACCTCACAACGTCTTCCAGCGAACACAATTTTTCTTTCTCTTATACCATCACTACCTCCTTAAGGACCACCCAATCTTCAACTGGGAGGTCCCAAATCATGACATTGCCTCTACCGTGTTGGTGCATCTACCAAATTCCTGGAAAGATCAACACATTTGGTCGAGTGGTCTTGTGCCATATGATCTAGCATGTCACAAGCATGACACTAGCCCTCTCTAGGCTATCCCGGTGCTCTACTCTATCCCTGGCCATGTGCCTGAGTCTTATCAAGGTGAGGCCTCCTACATCGAGGGCCTACTAACTAAGGTTTTTTGGCTGTGGTAGATATCCCAATTCTATTTCACCCACTACCAAAACTGGTCAAATAGTTCCCCTCTTATAGAAATATCTCTGTCACCAGTTCCTACTTTATCACCCTGAGATATGTGTTGATGAACAAGGGATTTACACTAGCATGAATCAACTCAATGGATACCCTGCTCAAACTTCAGTTCTAGGATGTTTCCTTCATAGACTACATCCAAAGAGTACCGAGTAAGGTATGCGAACCTAGTCGCATAATCAAACACTATCATCCCTCTCCACTGAAGTTCTAGAGGCTCCTGAAACCATATGGAATTTGAGAATGATGGGTTGTACTCCTCAGAAAACAGCTGCTGGAATTCATCCCAAACGAGTGCTGACTAATCATGCATTATAGTTTCTTGGCTCTTCCAATGCCAAGATGCTCCATGGAAGAAAACTGGCTATCAAAGATTCTATCTAATTTGTTTTTGTACGAACAAGCCTGATGAGGCAAACCATCGACTCTTGCCTACCCTTAAATGTATGAGGGTCTGGATTAACACGTAACCTAAACTGTCTCTGATGATAGAATTCATGAAGTGCACTCAACCTATACATGTCCTTAGTTTGCTTTGCTGAGACAAACTTCTTCTCAATAGGTGGTGGTGCTTCTACTTGTCCACATGGAGGAAATGAATCACATGATGAATCCTGAACTGAGGCCTCATCACTCATGAAATCATCATCACAAACTAGAGATAGTATCCTGGCTACTGTTGTTGAAGAGGAATCTTGAATATGATCAAGGAGTAGCACAGTCAAATGAGTATATATATATATATCAACAATGATGGGGAGCTAACTCAAGAAGGACAATCAAATAATCAATCCAATATGATGCATGTACCACAGTTCCCTACAACAAGTGTATTATCATGCTTAGTCGATAAGCGGGTAATAAGGGTACTGGTGAATGGCTACGTCGGTTGTCACACCATCGCTGGACTCCCTGGCCTAGGAGCCACTCTTGAGGCACTTTGACACTATTTTCCTAAAACCCAACCAATTAATTTTTTGGGATAGTCCGAACAATATCCCAAGGAATGAACCACCACTAACATCATTTTTTCATGACCCAACTGATACTGGGGCTCGAGTTGCAACTACCCAATGCCCACCTCTATAGGCCAGGGGCTGGAAACAAGCGCTGAAGGCATAAAAAACTCTGGGAGGACATTGCCTAACTACCTGTACACACACATGCAGTCATCTAAATGAAAAAGTGCAGAGGGAATGAATAAAAAGATAAACACTTCTATATATAAACCACAAATATGAATATACATCTAAAAAATACAAGTATATAAAAGTAAACTGAAAGGGAATGAGAAGAAATACACTCCTGACCAGAAAAGTTACATAACCCAATAATAGGTGGAAAAGAAAAATAGCTGAGAGAGCCCCACTCCTAGATCCTAAGATACAACCACCACACGTGGTCTAAGAACCTCATATCCCTATGCTTATATGAAGTCACGATCACCCTTATTGTCGTCTATAAGGGTACACTGAGGTCGAGAGAAGCCCAAGCAGGGGTGTGTATAGAAATACACAGTAGGATTCCCTAAAGGATGAAGGGAGAAATAAAAGATGTACTGAAGAGGGGAGTAGTAGATAGAACAAGGTACAATAAAAGAGTACAACTCAACCCAACTTGAAAGTGATGCAAGATCATCCAAACACAAGGACCAAGAGATGGTGAGGAGATGAAATTCTCATCAAGTCTTCACTAACTATAGTATGAGAGTAGACTCATCTAACCACAAGAAGCTAGAAACGAAAAACACATGTCATACCCCGCACGCCTTCACATCTTTTGGAAGGAGAGTAACCAAAGCCCAAAAAGTGGGTACTAAAATATGAGATATATATACTCAACCAAATAATCCCAAATGAGAGAGTGAAGGGATCTCCATATCATTAGCTTAGCCCAGGAAAAGATCTTCCAATACTTCCAAGAGTAACCATAGATGCCTAGCATCCCACACGTCTTCTCTGAACTGAAAGTCAAAGTGGCTCAATCACAACACCCTGATACTATCCGATTTGGGAGGGTATGTCTCACCCATACGGTTTTAGGTTGCATCACAAGGACATATCTTGGTGGAAAAAATGCCCCCCTTTCTTGAGAGTCCAAAGACATGTTTAACCCATCCCATCACTATGCCACACAGTCGAGAGATCTTGTCACAAAGTTGTGAAACCACTTACCAACCCGGATGGAGGGTATTCTTAGAAGAGTCATTAGCTAACCAACTACCCAGCCTAGATGGAGGGTAATTCCAAATTAGTAAACAATGAAATTCATTGCCCAACCCTACATGAGGGTAAGTCTTGAAAGAGTAACCGGAGAACCTCACTACTCAGCAACGTTAGAGGGTAAGCCTTGAAGAGAGAACAATGAACATCACTACCCATCCTCGAAGGAGGGTAAGCCTAAAAGATAGAATGATGAACCTCACTTCCAAACCTCCCTAGAGGGTAAGCACAAATGAGTAAACAATGAACCTCACTTCCCAACCCTACTATAGGTTAATTCCTAAAAGAGTAACATTTGAACCTCACTGCCCAGCCACACTGGAGGGTAATCCCTGAAGAGAGAATAGAGAACCTGACTGCCCAGCCTCACTGTAGGTTAAGCTCCGGATAGAGAATAGTGAACCACAATTCCCAGCCACACTAGAGGGTAAGCACGAAAGGGAGAACGGTGAACCTCACTACCCATCCACACTGGAGGGTAAGACCAGAAAACATCACTTCCATCATCATGTGTCACATTGGTTAGGCATAAAATTCAACACATCGATCGTCACCTCGAAACATCTCGCATTATATCTCGAAATTCACTATGGAGGGAACCCTTGTGTTATACGTGGAAAACACTCTGGATAGGCTGCTCGTGGGCCAAAATATGTGTTTGGAAGAAGGAGATATGAGATGTAGAAGATTCATAGAGTGGTACATGACATGTGTGGGTCCCACACGATGTGTGGCCCCACCTCATCATTTGGTCGTGTACCTAGCCATAATCAGGTACTAAACCATGATCAAGTACCCACAAGCCATGTTAGTGTACTCCCAGAGTACATGGAACCTCTAGCCAAAATCCTATTGAGCGCGTGTTGCTCCTTACTGATCCAAAGGGTGAAAATGTAATTCTACCGACTTGCCTCTTGCAAAGCCTTGGATAACCAAACAGATCCTGCCATTGCGATCCTTGCAAAAAAATCACAAGGCCGACTATTCATTTGCTCGAAACGGACTCTGGTGAAGAAATTGCATTCGACCATGCAGTGTGCAAATAGTGCCCGTTGGGGCCCATGCCTCGATCTTGAAATACATGACATGGATCGTTCCATTGTAATCCTTTTGAAAAACACAAGGGATCAGCTATTCATTCGATCAAAATGGGAAACCGGTGAAAAGGGATATTCTCACTGCAAACGCCCAATCGGTGCTCAATCACTACCAATCACAAAAAGGCACTGCACATCCATATGGATCACACCATTGTGATCCTTGAGGAAAAATGAAAGGTAGAATATTCACTTGCCCCCAAAATATATTTGATGCAGAAGTTGTAAAAATTTTTAAAACGAAGGAATGTGTCCTTTGGGGTCCACTCCTCAGCCCCAAATTTAGTCTGTTTCATCATTCCATTGAGATCCTCATAAAAAACACAAAAGATCGACTACACGATCATCCAAAACGGATATCTAGTGGAAAAGTCACATTACATAGAAAATGCCCAAATTGGACCCATGGGGCCCACAACACTATTTCAGTTTAATTGCCCAAAATAGGCCTTGAAAAGTCTGCCTCAACTTCAGTGTCACAATGCTTTTGATGGTGTGTCAATCGGACGTCGGACACAGAAGTTACGCCTAGTACGACAATCGTCAAATAATAATAATTATATTGTTATTATTATTTTAAATGGATGGTTCATATCACTATGTCTCAATCCAATTCCAAAAAATATCTCAAAATGGCCTCAAAAGGTACACCATGAAATAAGGATTGTGTGGCTAGAGACGACATGAAAAACGAACCCCCAGATTGAAAGATAGAGGGTTTTTATTAGAAACCCCAGTCCGAACCGGCCTAGGACTACCCGAACCGGCTGGTCTGGCTTGAACCGATGTCTACCACTATGGCTCCCCCATAATCCTCTACAGACCACTACACCAACCATGCAGTCTGCCGAGCCACCACCATGGTCCGCCACCATCCGCCGCCCGTTGAAACCCCTCACCAGAGCCTGCCGACGGAAAACTTCTACGGACCCCTACAGTCACTCCAATGATCCAAATTTCAATTTGAGGTCATATCTGGACTACTTGGGAAGAGACCTTCAATGATCCAGACTCCACTTGATTATCCATCTTCATTTCGTCATCGAACAATGTAGCCACTACTTCCACTTGCCGTTGGGCTTCCTCCGGTGCCCAAAACTCGAACCCGAGCACAGATCGGGACTCCTCGGGTTGAGGGCTTCACAGATATGGGTCTAACCCTACGATCGAAGGTTGTTTTTTCAAGAAGAAACGGTTTTGATGAAGAACATGAAGAACGCAGATAATGGGAAATTATAAATTGAAACAGATGATGTTCATTGTTTTTTGGCTGTTGTTAAATGATTCCATAGCAGTGAAAACAAATATAAGTAAAAAATGTCAACAAAATATTCAATCAGGGCGGGGGGATGTATAATCATAAATAGAAATAATACCTTGAATCCAGATTCGTTGTTGGGTTCACTATGCTATAATCTATCAGCGTCTGAAGTTTTGTCACGATCTGATGACGTTCAAACATCGAATCACCGTCGACCAGAGTTTCACCATCCAAGAGGGAAAATGAGATAACTCTAGATCATTTTTCTAAGCTTCTATTTATAGAAAACTACATGCAGATGTGAAATAAGAATATCCTACACCATCTCAACTGAGGTAGCCCCTGGGGAAAACACTATGCTATGAACTCAATAACGATCTCAGATTTCCAATCCGAGTCCCTGTTCAAGAGTTATTCAAATTAGCGTTTCAAATAATATAATTTTATTTAATTATTTTATTTACAGTTTTTCAATTCATGAATTTTTCTACAGAAGGCCCGCACCAACACAGATTATACACCTCATAGGGTAAATGATACACTCCATACTCAACTACAGCCTCAAATTTTTGATTGGAGTTTCCATTTGAGAGTTATTTGGGTTTGACCTATTAAATAAATGAATTAATAAGTAAATTCATCCATTAAACATACTGCTAACAAGTGAGGGGATCGAACGTCCCACACTGAAATATTTTATGTCACTCTAAGGATAAACACCACATTATATACCCAAATGTGGTCTCATATTTCTGATCTGATGATCCATTTAATAGATATCACTTTTCCATTATGTGAATAGTACAAAACAATTATTATTTTTGTATAATTTATTCCGGGTACACCGGGCCTCAGAATTTCATGTCGTCTCAACTCATAGATATGGAAATATATGTAGAAACATTCCAAAGTCTTCCAAGAAAAAAAACGAATCTCTACATAACCCCTTCATCATTAACCTTTTAAAGGGATATATTTGTTTAGTGAGGTTGACTGTGAAGTTATTTATTTTAAAAAGTCATCTTTGTAGTCCTTCCTACTCATTGTGGTTTTATTGAAATAGAACAATGAGTATCATCTTCATATATTGGGGTTGACTTTGATTTCATAGTATTATCCCTTGATTAAAATTAATTTATATAATGCTACCCCAAAAAAATATTCATGACAATAATCCTCACGTTTTTTTGTCATAATTTTTTGAATATTATTTCAACATCAACAAAATGAAAATTTAATTATTGATGTTTAACCTTCAGATAATCTATATATCACTCTATAGACTACAAAATAAATGAAGATATGGTTCCTGGAATGTCTATATATAGAACTAGGATTATTCAATCTAAAGAGTATTACTTAGTCATAATTTACCCCCTTGGGTTCCTTGATGGTAATAGCCTATTCATCTTCTAGGACCATTCAGGTCCGCATATATCCTAAATAAGTATCCATAATGGAAATTTCATATAAGAAAATCATTAAATAAATTATAAATTTTTGCACTCGAATTGGAAAAAATTATTTGGGATATACTATTTGATATTGCTAAATCTTCTGATTACTTGGTTTTAACCATTCATTTTCTCGATGAGATTAATATTGGAATGAAACATTTGGTATTAAAGATCCCAAATAATGGAATATTTTATGTCCTTATAAAACATGGACATCACTTTGGTATCATGGGTCAGCTGTATTCTCTTTGCAACTTGTTTATAGCCAGGATATTATTTTAGAAACCCCAAATGATGGGTGGACACATAGGAACCCATCGTACAAATTTTCATGTAGTTCCATGAAAAATAATATCAATATTTCTTGATTAAGGAGTTGTATTTGAACTATTTATCAAGAACTATGGAATAAATAATCAATTTATGGTAAAAATCTTCCTCTGAAACCTGGTTAAACAATTTCAATTAATTGATGGTGCTAGATAAACTTTTCTCAAATTCTTGATGAGTGTCCCAATGACCTTCCTCCCCATCCCTCTCTTATTTTTCACTGTACTTATAAGAAGAATATAGATTGAAATTCTGAGATCAAGGAGGTGATATGGGGGATTCTTTATTATCATTAGAATAAAAAATTTCCTCCAAATTGACGAGCTCATATGATAAAACCAATACAATGGGGATAAGAGTTAAAATTCCTAGACCCCATACTTTTCTTCACATGGGATTTAGATACAATAGGTCAAATAGCCTTGGATTTGTTAACTGAATATTGGTTAGACATGATTTTCAATAGAGATACTTTAGGGAATGATTGATTAGTGTACATTATCTATAATATTTTTCTTTTATTGGTGAAAACCATTTAATGAAAACATCTTATTGACTATCATATGAAAATACGATGCTGGATTTTTTTAGTTTATTTTATATTATGGCAGGTGTGACCTAATTAATTCTCAGATATAGAGTTTTCTCAATAATATTTTTAATGGGAAACATGTATTCTTCACCGAGTTCTATCAATTGTTAAAATGTTGTGACTTCAATTACATTAGAGGCATTAATCTAAATAGAATTATTTACAATTAGTTTTTCCACTCCCATTTTTGAACCATTATATATATATATATTCATATATAATAATAATAATAACCATAAGACTGAAAGGGGAATTTATCTTCATACAAAACCCTTTCATTCACGTAAATAGTGAACTTTAGACACATATGATATGAAGAGGGTACTATCCATGTATATTGATCCATTTCCTTCATAGGAAGACATTAAATTTTATTTATTGATGGAAAACCATGAATTCAATGTTGGGAAAATGATCTCCAAATAGGTTTATTAGCCAGATCTTTATATGGGGTCTCTGTAGCACCTCGACACTAGTAGGGTTGGACCTGGGGTCCACTACCATTACAATGGCATGATTACAAAAAATCAAATCCCGATGGACCGAAAAGTTTAGTAGTCTTGGTAAACTAGATACATACATGAATCTTGTATTACAAATGAATAAACTAACCACTACATAATTTTTCCCTTCATTCGAGGATAACTTTATTATGCATATTATATCCTTTTATATCTTTCCCAATACATTTCTAGGATTCACGGGGAAAAACCATAATAATGGTGATATCGAATGTTCAGTATGGGAAAAGTTTAATAGAAGAAATAACGAATTAAGTAGAATAATAAATATCGAAAGTTAAATATATGAAAACATATTCCATGTAATCAATAACTGAGAAGTAAGTGAGTAAATAATATGTCATGCTAAATAACTAAAAACTCATTTCATTTAATCCATAAATGATAAGGAAGTGAGTAAATAATATTACATGGTATGAAACTGAAAGAAAAATACTTTTAATAAATAAAATGAAAATGAAATGTATCCAAAGATATGTTGACACAAAATCTCATGGATGATTAATAACTGAATCAAAATTAAGGAAATGATTAATTAATGAAAGTCATGTCTCATACACATGAAACCTATACTGTTAATACCATTAACAAGATGTTTTAAAACTATAGGTAGAAACATGTGTAATTTAAACAACTAATTTGTCTCATGAGAACTTGTTAATGCATCTAGGGGCTATATAATGTTCCGGACCCACATGTCATTTCTAGTCTAAAGTATTCCTCATATTGAATAATAAAAATAAATAATATACCTTATCAAATATCTATATTGAATAAAGAATATAGATTTATCAATATTTCCCCAAATAATCAAATAACATTGAAATTAGACACTTTTTGTAAAATGGAATATAGTTTAGGAAATAGTAATATCCATGATAAATGATATTAATAATTTGTGAAATTTAAAATTTTAATTATCATATAAAATTTGAATATTTCAAGGGGAATAAAAAAATTCATGCAAGTGAATATCAATACTATATTTGGACAAATCAATCATAAAACATCTATAGGAGGAATAACAATGGAATCAATGAAATGTATCGCAAGTAGAGTAAAGATAAAGGGGTTAAATCATTGATGAATTAAAATACTATAAAATTATCTTTCAAAAACATTCTTGAGGAAAATATAATTTTTCATTAAAAAACCTTATGAAAATACTTTTCATTGAATATAACATTAGAAAATATTTTCTTTAAATAGTAGAATTTTAAACATATAATAGAATCCTCAATGAAATGAAAATGGGTAAATCTGTACATGTCGTATGAGGTAAAAAGAAAATTCCTTCTACAAAGAAATAAAGGTTCAAAAAATTCCTTGTTTGGAAAGAAATAAGAAGACTGTATTTAAAACATTGGAAAAAGATAAATTTTTTTAAAATATCCTTAATAAATCATTTTGGAAAGGTTACAAAAAAATTTTGAAATTTTTTTTAATAAAAAAATTTTAGAAGGAGACATGTTTTCCAAATATAGAGGGAAATGAAGAATGGTTTTCATAAAATTTATTTTCTAAATCATTTTGAGTACTGAATAATACAAAATGATATTAATACTTGAAAATGGATATTAATAACTAGAGGAGAATAAACTTAAAGGGATTATTATATGGTGATCAAATAAATTTTATTGATAGAAATTCAGGTGTAAAAAATCTAGAATAAAGTTGAGATTGTAATGAAAACCCTTCAAAATACCATAACAATGAAGTGAAAATAAATCAATTAATAGATTATGTGTGTCAAATGTAATTCCAAATAAAAAAATTTGAAATAAATCAATAGATTGTATGAAATGTGATTACACAAAAAATTATTGAATTTTAATGAAAATAAGGAAGTAATATAACCCAATAAAAAGAAATTTCATTATGAAATTCTTTTCCACTTGGGTAACATTAAGTGTAAATCACCTTAGATGAAATAAGGAAAATTGAAACTCAAAATATCATGAAGAACGAATGAATCATGATATTATATGACATATTTTTAGTATGTAGACCATATATAAGAAATTAGGACCAAAATAATAAAGTGATTGTTTAATGATTACATTAATAATAACTATAGGCAGTGATATTGCAAAGATAATAATTAAAAACGTTCTTGATGAGAATAATCTTATAACATTCCAATGTCTCACATACCACTTTCAGACATTGGAATCATAATATCCATGAATGAATACAATTAAATGAAACTTATAAAATTAAGAGCTTAAATAGAGTAGATTTATAACATGTGAAAGGGTAATATATACCCCATATAAAACAAACAAGCTGAAGAACAAAAAATAAGTCTCAATGGAATGTAAATTGAGATTAAATCCCTTCCCTTGCATTACCTTTTGGGGTCAATGTACTTTAGTATCCATTATAATGGTTTTAAACATGCCACTAAATAAAACCATAACCATAAACAAATTTATAATATCATATATTATCTTCTTATAATATGTTATAACTTTTTTTACAATATTTCTTTATTTTCACTATTTTAGGTGTTAATTTTCAAGTCTTTGAGTATGTTTTTGGCTTTTTACGTGTTGTTATTATTACGTGGATCATGATCTCATCATATTGAAGATGTAAACCATGGTGTAATTATCATATATATATATTAATTATATATTTATTTATAATAATCTATAATATTTGGAGATAAGAAATGAAAGGCATCGTTCATGAAGACGGTAAGTCGTACGTAGACATGGACACTTCCTTCATTTCTTTATCATATTAAAGAAATTAAATGAAAATAATATATATCTATATTATAATTATAGTATCATATCTATGTCATATAAGTTACATAGTTTTATTAAAACCGTCCTTTGTACATTCCATGTATAGTGTGAATGAATCAGATTTCATTGAGGGGGCGATAGTCAACACTTCCACAATGATGTTATCATATTCCAATAAAATGGAGTGAATAAATTTTTGTGTTATAAATAATTTGTATAAAATACATTATAAATATCATATAAAACTTATATAAACATATTTTACATCATAATACCAATCCATGATTGGTGGTAAAGGAAAAAAAATAACTTTTTATCATGAGGTGATAGTCCTCCGTAAACATAAACGATAAGTTCATTATCCATTAGATGGAAGTGTGTGTATGTATAAGTATAATCTGGAAAAAAACATATCAATATATTGATTATAATTTTGTTTCTAGGTAAACATGGAATAAAAAAATATGAGGGGGTAGAGAACTAAAATAAAACTAAAGATCTTGAGGAGTGATATTACATCTTAATTAGGTAACTCCTTTTTGATTAAACCAAAGGGCTTCCATAGATGGATTTATACCCAAAGGTTGTATTCAGGGAGGAAGGGAGGAATTTTGGGAAGTGAATTGGGTAGATATTTTCTAAGACTTAGTGGCTTGAGAGGTTTGAGGAATTGATAGGGGTGGTGGCATTTTATAAGTGGGGAAAATGACTCACTTAGAATTTTTGAAAATAAGTTAACTGAACCCACTTTTAAAAAAATAAATTATCTTACCACACACAAAATTAAAAAATATACAAAGGAGTATATGGTATAAATATTTCAATCCAATATATTTTGGGTAACTATATAGGTCATTGTTGTAACACCCCAAGGTTTTAAAAATAAATTGAAATGAATGAAACATTGAGTCTCTATGTAACGAAAATTATTTTAGGTAAATAGTTATAAACTAGTTGTCAAACATGAATTTTCACTTCAATGATTCAAATTTTGAAAATAGAACTTATATGGTTGTGATCAGTAAGTTGTTTGGAGTCTGATAGAACTGACTTGTTTTTTGGGGAATAGTAACATACCCTATGAAAATTGAAATGAATAGTAATATGAACATTATGAATATTAAATCATATTATTATTTTATTTTCATAATGTTATAAGATAATTAGATCTAGTTTAACTTTTCATGGTAATATAAATTGCATTTTAGTTTTTAAATTGTTATTTTTTGAATAAATTATAATGTTATTTAAAAATTAAATTAATCATAATTAGAAAATAATATTCATAAAATGGAGTTCATTTTTTGAATTATTCACGTTGAAAAATGTTTAGGGTGTTTTTTTGGGATTTTTTTGAGATAGTTGAATATTTGGTGATGAGTAAAAATACAGTAATAAGTTTTTGTTGTGTTTGATGACATCATAATGATGTAATAATGATGTAATCATTCTGTTCGACTCTTGAGGATTAATATATGATATGAGGTGTCTCAAGTGGCCAATACCATGGGAAAAAACAATGGGAAAGGCGATGGTTTTCAAATACCTATAATGAGGTGTCCTTTCAAATTAATTAAAAACTCCCTCACTTTGACTATAAATACCACCCTCATCCCCCTCTTTCTATCACGCCTCTCAAGCCTTCAGAATTGTCAAAATTACACCCAAAACTCTTACCAAATATCTTCCACATGTACATGATCTTATGGTATTACAAAAAGGCCAAAACCAATGGCCTTAAGGAGGATTTCAATGAGAAGAGATCAAGAGGTAAAAATCCTCATTTGTTTTCTTGTGCTTTCTTTTCAATTATTTTCTTTTATTACACTCACTTATCCTCTTATTATCTAGGGGAGATGAAATATCTTGTATTGTATATATTATTTATTTTTATCATGTTTATGGGAAAATTCATTATCATTATTACTCTCTTATTGATCTTATTATAAAAATAAAAACACCATCCATAATGTGTCGATTTATCGACATCATTGATGGTGCGTATTTAATTTACTTTAATTACATCAAAGATGGTTGTAAAACCATTTAAACAGATAAAAAAGTTTTAAAATTGTATGATATGACATCACTTATGTTCTAGAATAAACTTATATGCATAATATTAATGTTATATAATAAAATAAGTTCGTGATTATCAAAGAACTGCCAAAATGATCTAAACAAATACCACTAATGATTTATCTAATTCTTCATCCTTATAACATGTAATTAAAATTATTTATGACGTAATTTATTATTATGGAAACATATTAACACAATTTCATTCTACTTCTAGAGTTTCTATTTCATTTAACAAGAATATCCGTTACGAACTAACCATGGAAATCATGTAAAGAACGCACCCAAAACAATGAAAATAACAAAATATTATTTATAAATGGGCAAATTCTGTTATAAAATGATCCTATAAGGTATTATCAAAATTTATATGTTTCTTTAAAATATCAGTAACACTCTTTTAACCATTATAAAATAGGTTTAGACATGTTTTATGTTTGAAGAACCTGAGGTAAGGGAATTATTAACCCAGTTTCCATTCTTTGGGTTAACCTTATATTTCATTAAGTATGCAGTACTAAGATTATTTGTGTAATTAATTTAATTAATATTATGTTTTATAATGTTTATTTATATTTTATACACATATTAATTTAATTATATCAATTATCACTTCAATTATATGATATTTGTAAGGGGATTTTCTTTAAAATTTCTCTTTTAAAATTCTGTTTTACAAAATTCAAAAGAAATGTTTTTATGCAATTATTAAAGTTTTATGATTATGTTATAGTTCTTGGGAATTGTTTATGATGAATGGTTGGACCTATATATCCCTCAAACTCATTGGTTATATGTAAGTTTGAGGTTGGTTCTATGGTTATTCCAAGTGTAACTATGATGGTTACACCATAAGGTAGTCATGAGGGTGATATTTAAAGGTATCTATGAGGGTTACAAATCATAAGGTAGGTAAAAGGGTTATAATAAAAGTATCTAATTCTCGAAGATACATTTTTTGTTTTATATCTATTCTATAATTTTTTCTGAAAATATCATGTTTCACAAAGTAAGTATATATGGGTGAGAAGTATGTCTTTTTGAAAATGATTTCATATGTTTATAATTTTTCGTGGGCTAATAGTTTATTTCCATATTTTTATATCCCTGACTAAGCTTTTTATGCTCATACCATGTTTTTAAATGCTTTTCCTAGGTTATAAGGATGTTTAAGAGAAAGAAGGATGTCATGTTAAATGTTATGATGTTTTTTCAAATATATCTTGTTTCAGTTTGGTGTTAAAAACGTTATGTTTTGGAAGAAATGGATAATGTTTTAATGGAACCCACTTTTTATTCTTGTGGGTTGATATGTAATATTTTTTTCCAAAAATTATAAAACTATAAACTAACAATATCTTTGGGATTATAAATAAATGAAATCTATTAGAAATAGCTAGATTATGTAATGTTTAAGGCTAGGTCCATATAGATGGTATCAGAGCACGGTTTTGATACCTTTATGAGTTTGTATAATATTAATAAGAAAACCATAAATGATTTTTACCATATGTTTATGTTTAAATGATATAGAATTTAAATATTACCATGTTTATTCATGTAATATATGTCTGTTTAGAATGGTTTTTTATAATAAATAGAGAAGCTGAAATTGGATGGAACCGAAAGGTTGATATCTTTCCGAATATGCGACCGAGATTGGTTGTAATTGTAACCAATTAGTTTGTGATGGTAAAAGATCACCTGATTCAAGAAATAAATGGATGCGTCATCCATGAAAGAGAAAAACTAGAGCTACCACAAAGAAGCATGATGATAGTGGAACATTTTATGAGCCAAAACCCTCATGCTATCAGTGGATCTTCTAACCTAGTAGCAGATGAAGGATAGATTAAAGACCTTGAAAAGATATTTTATGTTATGGTATTTTCAGATAATCAAAAGGTTAGTCTTTCCATGTAACAGCCCGAGATTTTATGAAAAATATTATTTTTTATTTCACTAATGTCTTGTGTTGTACGCTACACCAAAAGGAGCTTGCACAACACGCATCCTTGACTTTCCTTGCATTACACGCAATCGCAACCTTCCTCGATAGCGTGTGTGGTACGTAATACTGAGTTTCACGAAACAATGATATGCTATTAAAATATTATTAAAACTAGCCGTTATGAATAGTAATAACCACTTTTTAAAATTCTGTAAATCTTATTTTTCAAAATGAACTTCATTCTTGGATTCAGAGTATCGAATTTAGCCTAAGGTGAAATTTTGGTACTTTTTGGATAACTTTCACATTCTGATGAATAGTGAAAATTACTAAATTATAATTAAAAACAACTTTTTTAATCGAAATAATTAATAGTGATAAATTATTAATTTGAGTGGTTTTAAAGTATATTTAGAATATATTTTTACAATTTAATACAATGTTGGTCATTGGTTGTAATTTCACATTTAAACCAGACATAATCAAGTGTCAATCTTTTGATATATATTGTTTCCTAAAAACACGCTATTTATTTTAACAGCGGGATTTAATTATAAATTTAATTAATGCAATTTCTATGTTATGAATTTGGTAAAATAGAATTCATTTTTGAATTCGGAATATGAAATATAGCTTAGGATGAAATTTTGGCATTGTTCTGAAAAACATCAATTTTTGATGAATAGTGAAACTACTAAGTGGTAGGTTAAAAACTGAATTTTGTATAAAACTTAATTTTACCGCTTCTGTGAATGGAATTTCGAAAATCCGAGAGACACGGTTAATATCAAGGACTAAAATGTGGTTCAATGAGATGAAAATAATTTTTTGGTGAATAGTAACTTTTTACGTTTTTACCGCGGTTAATAGTAAATAGGGTAACTAAGGGTAAATATGATATTACTATTACCCTAACACATGTCCTAATTCTATTGGACAAGTGTAATTCGACCAAAAACAAACTTAGGAATAAAATATGACCATTTAGGCCCACTTGGATTAGATTAGGACATTTATTATTAATTTATTTAAAGAAAGGTTAAAATAGTTAAAATCAAAGTTTAATAAGTAAATCATTTTTAATATGGGGTTATACATAAGATAAATTCGATTGTAAATATTCATTAGAAAGCTAAAACGATTTCCTACATGATGGTATTTTATTTGTAATTTTTAGACATCAAATAATTTAATTTATTTATGACACAACGATGATGCAGTAATTATCTTATTAAGGAAATATTGACATAATTGATGTTATAAACACCAAAATAAATGTAATTTGAAAATTTTTATGAATTCCACTAATTTTCTAGGTTAATATGATATATTAATGTTGATTTAATCAACTTGGTTCGAACATTTAATTCTGTTATGACTTTCACAAAAATCATATATCAAATAGTGTCAAAATTGACACAAAATAGTTTTTAAATCAAATATTATATTATTAATTGTTATTTTATTCCTAAAAATCTAAGGTTCGGCCAAATGACTTAGATAAGGATATATATATTAATAATAAACAATTTGGGGTTCGTTTGGCATGTTATAGTAAGTGTATTAACCATATAGTGAAAGAAAACAAAAAGACACGGTAAATGTTAAATTATTTAACTTAGAGTTAAATCTAATTGATAAGGTTAAAATAATATCCTAAACTTGACTAAATTCTATTGGTTGATAGGATTTCGACCCATCCCCACTTTAGCTTCTAAATAAGACCCTTTGGAACCATTATAAACCGATTTTGACTTTAATATAAAATAATATTTTGAGATATTCCTAAGATGCCCCTCTCCTCCCCTATAAAAGGACACCTCCTCCCCCTCCTCCTCACACCAATTTGAGCACTCAAGCTCGGCCAACCCCTGCCAAAATCTCTTCTCCACTTCCCTAGCAACATCCTAGAGGTTCTGGTCTTCCTCAAAGACCAATTCTAGTGCCCTAAGAGGAGGTCTCAAAGAGGCACTTCAAAGAAGAGGTAATTACCGTTACCAATTCTTTCATCTTTATTTCTTCTTCCACTTCTTCTTCTTAGGTTGTTTCATTATGAAGTAATAACATCAGTATCACTCATATACTGATATGTTATTATAATTATGAAACAACCCTATTTCACCATCTATCCATCCTACGGGAAAAGAAATCACCGCGCGTGCGTACGTACGGAATACCGTCTCCACGCCGTGGTGTAATCTATTTTCCACCACCACCTTACATGGATGGGTATAATGGTGTAAAGAATAACTATACATAGTTATTACAACATCATATTGATTCTGATATATTGTATAATCCACTCCAATTCAATTCAGTATTTATGGAAATGATATCATCGCTCGTGCGTACGTACGGACTACCGTCTCCACGACGCGATGAGATTCATTCTCCATGTTAACCATTTAAGAATGATTATAAAGTATATATAAGAAATAATAATGAAATATATGACATTATAAAGTTACTGGATTTATGTATATATATATGTATGTCATCAACTTACTTCCATTCAAGACAATAAGGAAAGGAAAACAGCGTTCATGCGTACGTACGGACTACCGTCTCCATGAACGGTGTTTTTCATTTTATTTATCTACCTATTATATATATATATATATACTGAATATATATGATATATAAATCATATTTTATATTCTGGAAGTGAGTAAATCATGATATAAGTAATAATGATGTCAAGAAAAACAAGTCAAAACACCTACGATAAATGAAACGATTTTACCCAAAACGCTTCTTTAACATGGAATTTACAAAAGAACGGGTAATATAATGTCATAAGTGAACCATATATGATATCATAATAATGAATATGATTCTGTAATAAGTCAATAACATGATTTAAATCATTATACAGGAGGTTCGGACACTTACAAAGCAAGTCGGACCTAAGGTAAGGGAAATATCACAATCTCATTTTTATCCGAGATTGTTTATTCGTAAGTATTTACTGGGGTGTATTTTATCATCCACATCCATGTTTTACATCCACCTACAATTGTTTAAATCCATTTTTACCCTTCGGTGAGTTTTTAGTAAAAGAAATGAATGGAATCTTTTGTCGTTTTTCGTACGAGGTACTTTTTGACTTTTCCGACAAAAGTACGAAGAATGTTTTTTTTTAACTTAAATGGCCCGAACGGATTTTTTACGGTTTTATAAAGCCTTATTTTCATGAAGCTTCCTCCAAAAGATTTCATGACTATTTTCAATAAAATCTCTTTCTTTTAAAATTGCATGATGTTTTGTGAAAAGAAATTGATTTTGAAGAAGAAAGGATATTTTCCTCAAGAATTCATTTCAAGTGTTTTATCAAAATTATTTTCCATCTAAGATAATAAAGGGTTCTGTTTCTATCCATATTTTTACATTCATTTGACTATGTTGTGATGGAATTATGTTTATGAATTCCTTTATCTTATATGAATTGTTTTATAATGTCATGTTGTTTAAGAATCCCATTTTTATTACATGGGTTACGCTGTGATGTATGGTTTATGTTTATGTGGCACACATAAGAAAGGATTCATTATAAGATGGGTGGGACCTATATCTCCCTCCAATGCATTGGGTAAAGATTTTATATCTCATGAGATAGACATGGCTGAAATGGTAGGTTATACCGGTTCAGTGAAACAGGACTGAAATGAGGGTTACTCGATTCAGAAAGGGACTTTGTCCACTAAGATAGTCTTGGCAATGAGTCTTGACTAACAAGAAATGATTCTCTATGATTATGTGTGAATGCCACAAAGTTTCATGTTTTAAGTTATGATTATTGTGATTACATTTCACTGCCATGGTTTATCCCATGTTATGATATTATGAGCTTTTTTTGCAGGTTAAGATTTCCAAAAGCTATGTTCTTATATATATGATGTGATTGATATTTCTTTTGTTTACCCTTACTGAGCATTTGAGCTCACCCTTTTATGTTTTCTTTTCCCCAGGATATAAAGAAAGGTTTTAGGTAAAAAAAAGGGATGACCTTTATGGGAGATATTGAAGAACTTTCACCACGATTAGAAGATTACGTTCCGAGTTTCCAAAGACACTAAACTAATTACGATCCTTGTGTGTGTGTTTTTGTTATGTACTAAGTATTCTGCAAACGTAATGTAATGTCCATGTATGTCAAGATACGGGTCTCTACAGTTGGTATCAGAGGAAAGGTTTAGTCAACCTTTGGAAACTAGGATGCGAAAACTTTAGTGAGATCCCTAGAGATATTTCTAAGGTATGTCTAGGGATGTCCCTAAGGTTAAGTATACGTATAGGTTATAGTACTAGAATTACTCTAACGATCATAGAATTAAACCTAAGATGTTATATATTGAAGGTACTCCCCCTTTATTATGTTGTTTTCCCTAGCATGATTTTTGCCTCTCACACTATTCTTTTTGGGTTTTAGAAAATGGCTGGAAACAAGATGATTCACAATAATGGAGGATATGATGGACAATGGAATGATATTCTTCATGAGCAACCCAATGAAATGGGATTTGGATGTCCAAACATCATTATTATGCCGAATTAGCAATCTCACAACATGATCAATAAAGTAAAATTTGGTAAGTTTCCTGACTCGACTAATAAGAGAAAGATGGAGTTCCATGATGATCATAGAGGAAAGAAAGTTAAATTTCCCCTATGTAAATCATGTGGGAAGAGGCATCAAGGAGAATGTTTCAAGGGAACTGGAAGATGCTTTGGGTGTGGAAAAGAAGGACACAAAGCAAGTAAGTGCAAAGGAAAAGGGTCGGTTAACACCATGGATGAGGATAATGGTAATGCTACGACATCAAAAATGGTTAAGTGTTTTAAATGTGGAATGTATGGGCATTATGCAAACAAATTCCCTAAGGGAAAGACTCATGAAGAGAATCAGTATGGTCATATGGGTAGTATTTATGTGGATGATGATGAAGAGACTACAAATGATATGTGAGATGAAAGAATTTTTGAAGCTCGGTCAATGGTTTGAGAATGTAGTGACATGATTACATGTTTATCATGTGTAATTTTGGAATAAAGAGACATCTATGGATTGTTACACTGTTGTCTTTCCTTGTGTTTTGAAAAGTGTATGATTAATATTACCAGTATCCATGAAAGGTTATTCAGATATTTTTGGAATGTAGATGATATGCGCATAATGAAGGGATAAGGAGAAAATTAAATGTTTGATTGTATTCATGAGCTCATGATTGATATAAGGACTAAGTGATATCATGGTTTGAGTATATAGAATTTTGAGGATTTTGGTATGTGGAAAGTGTTAACTTTAAACTGCATTCATGTTTTCACTAAGGTATTCAAGCGAATACATGATTAAGGACTTTGAATGTTTAGAATGTGACCAACAAGACATATCTTATGGGGATCAGCGATGGTATTAAATCTCTGGTAATCATTTTCACTATGTTATGAGAGTGAACTGCAGTATTATGGATAAGCCTAAAGATTAGAATGGATTATGTTGGACATAAGTTAGTATTGTTTAAGGATAGAAGTTTTTTTTCGATATTATTGATGGGATGTTATAGTAATATAGTTTTATAAAAAGGAAAACCTGCAGGACGGGCGACAGCCCATCGCTTCGGACAAGGCTGTAGGAATCGAACCCACAACCGAAGTGCGACTGGCCTTTATCGCCTACCACTGACCTACAGGAAGTCCCTGTTTAGTAGAAACTAGTTTTATTATATTAAGCAGTATGATATATGAAGTATAAGTCCATTTTAGGAACCATATATGATTAATCTCACTATAGATCGATTTATGCATATAATTTTTGCTAACCTTTTGTTTGAGACAGATGGAATGAGCCGTCATTCTATCACATGATCTGCTAACACTTCACGAATAACAAATTCAACTTCATTTATTTAAGAGATGAAGTGGAAATTGTTCAAGGCACGAACAACAGTGAGATTGTACCAAAATAAAGTAAGTATTTATTCTAATTCAAATTCTTTAACTTTAGGGAAATAATCTTGAAAACCAAAAATGTTGTCCTAGTTCTCTTATACCTGATGAATCAGATGGTACCTTAGATCGTCACAAATTTATGGATTTGTGATTACTGGCTTTTCCATAGCCATGTTCTCTACCACTCTCCATCAGAACATGATGGTTAGATTTCTCTTCCATATCCATATTTTCACCTATGTGGAAACCCAGTGATTAGTTTATTTGGGTAATCGTTACATTTCATACTTTAGTTATTAAAGCCAAGTTTTGGTATTCCTTTTTACAATGTGGGTTTCTATTAAAGAAACTTTCGAATAGTAAACCATTTATAACCCCGACGAATTTCGAGGGCGAAATTCATTTTAAGGGGGGTAGAATGTAACAGCCCGAGATTTTATGAAAAATATTATTTTTTATTTCACTAATGTCTTGTGTTGTACGCTACACCAAAAGGAGCTTGCACAACACGCATCCTTGAATTTCCTTGCATTACACGCAATCGCAACCTTCCTCGATAGCGTGTGTGGTACGTAATACTGAGTTTCACGAAACAATGATATGCTATTAAAATATTATTAAAACTAGCCGTTATGAATAGTAATAACCACTTTTTAAAATTCTGTAAATCTTATTTTTCAAAATGAACTTCATTCTTGGATTCGGAGTATCGAATTTAGCCTAAGGTGAAATTTTGGTACTTTTTGGATAACTTTCACATTCTGATGAATAGTGAAAATTACTAAATTATAATTAAAAACAACTTTTTTAATCGAAATAATTAATAGTGATAAATTATTAATTTGAGTGGTTTTAAAGTATATTTAGAATATATTTTTACAATTTAATACAATGTTGGTCATTGGTTGTAATTTCACATTTAAACCAGACATAATCAAGTGTCAATCTTTTGATATATATTGTTTCCTAAAAACACGCTATTTATTTTAACAGCGGGATTTAATTATAAATTTAATTAATGCAATTTCTATGTTATGAATTTGGTAAAATAGACTTCATTTTTGAATTCTGAATATGAAATATAGCTTAGGATGAAATTTTGGCATTGTTCTGAAAAACATCAATTTTTGATGAATAGTGAAACTACTAAGTGGTAGGTTAAAAACTGAATTTTGTATAAAACTTAATTTTACCGCTTCTGTGAATGGAATTTCGAAAATCCGAGAGACACGGTTAATATCAAGGACTAAAATGTGGTTCAATGAGATGAAAATAATTTTTTGGTGATTAGTAACTTTTTACGTTTTTACCGCGGTTAATAGTAAATAGGGTAACTAAGGGTAAATATGATATTACTATTACCCTAACACATGTCCTAATTCTATTGGACAAGTGTAATTCGACCAAAAACAAACTTAGGAATAAAATATGACCATTTAGGCCCACTTGGATTAGATTAGGACATTTATTATTAATTTATTTAAAGAAAGGTTAAAATAGTTAAAATCAAAGTTTAATAAGTAAATCATTTTTAATATGGGGTTATACATAAGATAAATTCGATTGTAAATATTCATTAGAAAGCTAAAACGATTTCCTACATGATGGTATTTTATTTGTAATTTTTAGACATCAAATAATTTAATTTATTTATGACACAACGATGATGCAGTAATTATCTTATTAAGGAAATATTGACATAATTGATGTTATAAACACCAAAATAAATGTAATTTGAAAATTTTTATGAATTCCACTAATTTTCTAGGTTAATATGATATATTAATGTTGATTTAATCAACTTGGTTCGAACATTTAATTCTGTTATGACTTTCACAAAAATCATATATCAAATAGTGTCAAAATTGACACAAAATAGTTTTTAAATCAAATATTATATTATTAATTGTTATTTTATTCCTAAAAATCTAAGGTTCGGCCAAATGACTTAGATAAGGATATATATATTAATAATAAACAATTTGGGGTTCGTTTGGCATGTTATAGTAAGTGTATTAACCATATAGTGAAAGAAAACAAAAAGACACGGTAAATGTTAAATTATTTAACTTAGAGTTAAATCTAATTGATAAGGTTAAAATAATATCCTAAACTTGACTAAATTCTATTGGTTGATAGGATTTCGACCCATCCCCACTTTAGATTCGAAATAAGACCCTTTGGAACCATTATAAACCGATTTTGACTTTAATATAAAATAATATTTTGAGATATTCCTAAGATGCCCCTCTCCTCCCCTATAAAAGGACACCTCCTCCCCCTCCTCCTCACACCAATTTGAGCACTCAAGCTCGGCCAACCCCTGCCAAAATCTCTTCTCCACTTCCCTAGCAACATCCTAGAGGTTCTGGTCTTCCTCAAAGACCAATTCTAGTGCCCTAAGAGGAGGTCTCAAAGAGGCACTTCAAAGAAGAGGTAATTACCGTTACCAATTCTTTCATCTTTATTTCTTCTTCCACTTCTTCTTCTTAGGTTGTTTCATTATGAAGTAATAACATCAGTATCACTCATATACTGATATGTTATTATAAGTATGAAACAACCCTATTTCACCATCTATCCATCCTACGGGAAAAGAAATCACCGCGCGTGCGTACGTACGGAATACCGTCTCCACGCCGTGGTGTAATCTATTTTCCACCACCACCTTACATGGATGGGTATAATGGTGTAAAGAATAACTATACATAGTTATTACAACATCATATTGATTCTGATATATTGTATAATCCACTCCAATTCAATTCAGTATTTATGGAAATGATATCATCGCTCGTGCGTACGTACGGACTACCGTCTCCACGACGCGATGAGATTCATTCTCCATGTTAACCATTTAAGAATGATTATAAAGTATATATAAGAAATAATAATGAAATATATGACATTATAAAGTTACTGGATTTATGTATATATATATGTATGTCATCAACTTACTTCCATTCAAGACAATAAGGAAAGGAAAACAGCGTTCATGCGTACGTACGGACTACCGTCTCCATGAACGGTGTTTTTCATTTTATTTATCTACCTATTATATATATATATATATACTGAATATATATGATATATAAATCATATTTTATATTCTGGAAGTGAGTAAATCATGATATAAGTAATAATGATGTCAAGAACAACAAGTCAAAACACCTACGATAAATGAAACGATTTTACCCAAAACGCTTCTTTAACATGGAATTTACAAAAGAACGGGTAATATAATGTCATAAGTGAACCATATATGATATCATAATAATGAATATGATTCTGTAATAAGTCAATAACATGATTTAAATCATTATACAGGAGGTTCGGACACTTACAAAGCAAGTCGGACCTAAGGTAAGGGAAATATCACAATCTCATTTTTATCCGAGATTGTTTATTCGTAAGTATTTACTGGGGTGTATTTTATCATCCACATCCATGTTTTACATCCACCTACAATTGTTTAAATCCATTTTTACCCTTCGGTGAGTTTTTAGTAAAAGAAATGAATGGAATCTTTTGTCGTTTTTCGTACGAGGTACTTTTTGACTTTTCCGACAAAAGTACGAAGAATGTTTTTTTTAACTTAAATGGCCCGAACGGATTTTTTACGGTTTTATAAAGCCTTATTTTCATGAAGCTTCCTCCAAAATATTTCATGACTATTTTCAATAAAATCTCTTTCTTTTAAAATTGCATGATGTTTTGTGAAAAGAAATTGATTTTGAAGAAGAAAGGATATTTTCCTCAAGAATTCATTTCAAGTGTTTTATCAAAATTATTTTCCATCTAAGATAATAAAGGGTTCTGTTTATATACATATTTTTACATTCATTTGACTATGTTGTGATGGAATTATGTTTATGAATTCCTTTATCTTATATGAATTGTTTTATAATGTCATGTTGTTTAAGAATCCCATTTTTATTACATGGGTTACGCTGTGATGTATGGTTTATGTTTATGTGGCACACATAAGAAAGGATTCATTATAATATGGGTGAGACCTATATCTCCCTCCAATGCATTGGGTAAAGATTTTATATCTCATGAGATAGACATGGCTGAAATGGTAGGTTATACCGGTTCAGTGAAACAGGACTGAAACGAGGGTTACTCGATTCAGAAAGGGACTTTGTCCACTAAGATAGTCTTGGCATTGAGTCTTGACTAACAAGAAATGATTATCTATGATTATGTGTGTATGCCACAAAGTTTCATGTTTTAAGTTATGATTATTGGGATTACATTTCACTTCTATGATTTATCCCATGTTATGATATTATGAGCTTTTTGCAGGTTAAGATTTCCAAAAGCTATGTTCTTATATATATGATGTGATTGATATTTCTTTTGTTTACCCTTACTGAGCATTTGAGCTCACCCTTTTATGTTTTCTTTTCCCCAGGATATAAAGAAAGGTTTTAGGTAAAAAAAAGGGATGACCTTTATGGGAGATATTGAAGAACTTTCACCACGATTAGAAGATTACGTTCCGAGTTTCCAAAGACACTAAACTAATTACGATCCTTGTGTGTGTGTTTTTGTTATGTACTAAGTATTCCACAAAAGTAATGTAATGTCCATGTATGTCAAGATACGGGTCTCTACATTCCATTTATCATTTTGAAGGTGAATCTGATTAGTGGTGGTCAATGGTGACTGATATCGGGGATGAAGAGGAGATTGAATCCTTAGAGTGGGATGAATTTAAAAGTATTTTCTTTGATAATTATTTTCCTAAGGTGGTTCGACTTAGGATGGAGAATCAATTTATTAAATTGAGGAAAAAGTAGGAAGATTCGGTGGTCACATATGAATCATGATTCACCCAACTAGAAAAGTATTCTACAAATATTATTCAAGATCTTAATAGAAAAATCAATAATTTTTTCTTAGTATTGAATCCAAGATATCATAGGGAATTGGATTCCTGAGAATTCAAAGGATATTATAATCTAGTATGATGTACTGAGATGGTAGAAATGGAGTTCACTAAAGATCATGGGTACTTTGAGGACAAAGAGAATAAGATTTCCAGATAGAAAGCAATGGGTAAGAATCAATCAAATAAATATGATGGTAAGACCGTTCAGTTTCTAATTTGTAAAAAGTGTGGTAAAAATCACCATGGGGAATGCATTGATAAAACTAGAAAGTGTTTTCGATGTGGTAAGTTTGGATATATGGCCCAATATTTGAATGAAAATGATCTTAAGATCAATTCTGATAAGAAAATTGTAAATTGTTTCAAATGTGGTGAGATGGACCATTATGAAAATTCCTTCCCAATGAAAGATCCGAGTGATGAAAAGCATCCAAAATATTAGCATAAAGGTGTAGTGATATCATCTGTGACTATGTCAGTATATGTTGGGCCATACAATGAAGTGGTATCAGGTACTTTGTTTGTTTACTCATATTTTGATATAGTATTTTTTGATATGTGGTCAATAAATTCCTTTATTTTTGAAAAAGTTTATAGTAAATTGAAAATATCACCACAAAAAATGATACCATAACTTATTTTTATAACTCCAGGGGTAAATGTTGTTGATAAAATGGATTTTAATGGTCTTCCTATTATTATCTGTGAAAAGAAATTACTTGAAAACTTTATATTTTCCCCCTTGTAGATTTTGATGTTATATTGGGTATGGATCCGATTTCTACTTATCATGATAAGATTGATTATAGAGCTAAAGATTTTCTTTTTCAAAAAGTGTTTTAGTCTGTATAAAATTACTAACCCATACAAATGATAACATATCAAGAAAGTGAGAAACTATTGAATGATTGAAATAAAATATATCTTACTCATATTATTGAAAACAAGGGAACTGTTCATATTAATGATGTTCTAGTGGTAAATGAAAACCTTGATGTTTATTTCTAATGATTTACCTCGTGTTATACCTAGCTGGGAAGATAAATTCACTATTATCTTAGTTCATAAATCTAATCCAATTTCAAAAACCCTTATGAAAAGGAAAAATGGAAATTATTGAATTAAAAAAATAGTTGTAGGAGTTTCTTGATAAAGGATTCATTCTTCCAAGCACTTCACCTTGGGGAGTTCCTGTTTTTTACATTAAAAACAAATATGGTTACATGAGACTTTGCATTGATTATAGAGATTTGAATAACATTACTATTAATAATAACTATCATTTTCCTCACATTGATGCCTTTTTTGATCAGCTCCAGGGAGCATAATATTTTTTCAATATTGACTTGAGATATAAGTACCATCTTCTGATGGTGATGGAGGATAAATTTAAAAAAAAAACATCTTTTCAAACTAGATATGGTCATTATGAATTTTTTGTTATGCTGTTTGGGTTAAATAATGAACCTATTGTATTCACAGAACTTATGAATAGAATATTCCATAAGTTCTTAGATAAATTTGTGTTCTTTTTTATTGATGACCTTCTCAAATATTCTAGATGTAAATATGAGCATGAAAAACATCTAAGTATTTTTTTCAAAACTTTAAAAGAAGATAAACTGTATAGAAAATTCAACATGTGTGAATTTTTGTTACCAAAAATTTCATTCGTTAGTGTCATAGTTTTCAAAGATGGCATAAATATTGATCCTAGTAAAACAAAAGTTGTTGGAGAATGTCCAAGAACCAAAAAATATTACTGAGATTCAATGTTTTCTTGGATTGGTAGGATATTACCAAAGGATTGGTGAAAACATTGTATGATTATCTGGTCAACCAACTATGTTAACTCAAAATTGAGCTAAATTAATCTGGACAAAACAATGTGTTTTTTGTTTTTAGGAATTGAAATGAAGATTGGTGAATTCTCCACTTTTTACACTAACTTATGGAAGTGATGGGTTCGTTATCAAATATGATGCTTCGTTAAAGATACTTGGTTGTGTTATGATGCAGAATGATCTGGTAATTTCTTAAGCTTCAAGATAACTAAAACCTCATGGGTTAAATTATCCCACACATGATTTGGAATTAGAAGTTGTGGGTTTCACTTAAAAAGTTTGGTGGCATCATTTATCAGAGCCAAATTTGAAATATATATTAACCAAAAAATTATGAAGTATATATTCACTCAGAAGTAATTAAAAACGAGCCAGAGAAGATGGCATGAATTGATAAAGGATTGTGATTTCATGATCAAGTATCATCATAGAAAAAGAGACAAAGTGGTAGAATCCTTGAGTCTAAAACATCAATCATCATTAACTATGTTACACCTATAATAAGAACCTTTTATTAATGATTTAATTAATTTTTATGTGGAAGTTGTTGGTGTATAAAATTACTCAATTTTGTTTCAGGTTTCAGTGTAGTCATCTATGTCAGACAGAATTAATCAAGTACCGAAGGCAGATGGGGAGCTAAATAAAAAGTTGAATTGGTTAAAATGGGTATGTTTCTAGAATTTATCCTTGATAAAGATTGTATTCTATTATTTGGAATGATATTATGTGTTCCTTGTGATTTTAATATTAAGAAATAATTTTGGTGTGAAGATCATAGTTCTCTATTTTTAGTTCGTTCTAGCAGCACAAATATGAACAGAGGCCTTTGGGAGTATTACTGATGGGATAGAATAAAAAAATATATTACAGATTTTACTTTGAAATGTTTAACATGTCAATAGGTTAAATTATAACAGATATTACCAAAGGGTATGCTCAGTATTTACCAGTTCTAGAGTGTAAATTGGAAAATATATCTACAGGCTTCATGGTGGGACTAATAAATACTTCTTGAGGTAACAATGCAATCTAGGTTACTATTGATCGACTGACTAAACCTGATCACTTCCTTACTATTTGAGATAATATGTCTCTGGATCTGCTTTCTCAACTATAAATTAAAAAGATTTACAAGTTACTTAGATTTCCTCTTTCCATTTTATCTAACTATGATCTCATGTTCAATTCTAATTTTTAAAAATCCCCTCAGAAGTCATTGGGAATAGAATTAAATTTCAGTATAGCTTTTCATCCTCAATCAGATGGGCAGTTAGAATGGATGATTTAGACTTTGCAGGATATGATTTGAGCTTGTTCAATGGATCACCAAGAAATATGGGATCATCATATTTTTATATATGAATTTTATTATAATAAAAGTTTTTAGTTTAGTATATTGATTGCACCTTTTGAAGAATTATATGGGAAGTGGTGTCAAACTCTATCTTTTTGGGATGAAGTTAGGGAAATGAAGTTTATTTGACTATAATTATTATAGGAAGCATCTAATAATGTTAAGATGATCCGGCAACACATGAGGACAGATCAAAGCAGGAAAAAAATTATATAGATAATAGGAGGAAATACTTTTATTTTGAGGTAAGTGATCATGTTTTTCTTAGAATCTCACCATAGAAAAGTGTTATGGGTTTTAGTAAGAAAATAAATTTGAGTCCATAGTTAATTGTACCTTATTAAATCCTTGAAAAAGTTAGAATGGTTACCTAACAAGTAGCGTTACCTTCTATTTTATCTTATGTACACAATGTTTTTCATTTTTCAATGTTGAGAAAGTATGTGCCAAATTCATATCATGTTTAAGCCCAAAATTCATTTAGTTTAAAGATAATATTTCTTATAAAGAGAAACCTATTCAGATTCTCGATTGAAGAGAAAAAGTGTTGCAGAATAAGATAATCTACTAGGTAAAGGTTTTTTATAAACCACATGGTTGAAGTGGCAACATGGGAATCTGAAAATTCTATGTGGGAAAGGTGCCCTCTCTTGTTTAATAAGTAAATAAAATTGTGAGGATGAAATTTCCAGAAGGTGGATAGATTGTAACACCCCAAGGTTTTAAAAATAAATAAAAAATACATGAAACAATGAGTCTCTACATAATGAAAATTTGTTTTAAGCATATAGCTATAAATTATCTATTGAACATAATTTTTCTGCTTCTATGATTTGAATTTTTAAAAACAGATATCTACAGTTGTGATTAGTAAGTTATTTGGAGTCCGATAGAACCAACTTCTTTTTTTGGTGAATAATAACATACCCTTATGAATATTAATATGACCCTTATGAAGAGTATATCATATTATTATATTATTTTCTAAAGGTTTTAAGATAATGATATCTTGTTTAATTTTTCAAGGTGATATAAATTGAGTTATTGTTTTAAAATTGTTATTTTTTGAATAAATTATGATTTTATTTAAAAATTAAATTAATCATATTTAGAAAATTATTTTTATAAAATGGATTTAATTTTTTAATTCTACATGTTGAAAAATGGTTAGCGTGTTTTTTTGGATTTTTGAGAGAGTTGAATTTTTAGTGAATTGTAAAAATACAAATTTATGTTTTTGGTGTGTTTGATTACATCATAATGATGTAATTATTATGTTTTACTATTAAGGATAAAAATATGATATGCGGTTTCCTAAGTGGCCAATAACATGGGAGAAAACCATGGTTATTCCCATGGTTTTTCAAAATACCACTAATGAGGTGTCCATTCAAATTAATTAAAAACTCCCTCACTTTTACTATAAATACCACCCTCACACCCATATTCCTCTCATTCCTATAAAACTTTTATAAATGTCTAAAATATTCCAAAAAAACTTTCTGAGGATCTTCCACACATCCAAGAGATTCTGGTATCACCAAATTCCCAAAACCAAAGCCCTTAAGAAGGATCTCAAGGATAAGAGATCAATAGGTAAAGATCCTCTTTCATTTTCTAGTGTATTATTTTCAATTATTTTTATTTTCATATACTCTATTCTCCTACCCTTATCCAAGAGGCATGAAAGATCCATTATTATATATATTAAGTATATTTATCATTTTTAAGGGAAAATTCATTTCCATTATTCCCCTCTTATTCCTCTAATTCTAAAAATGAAAACACCATTCGTGATGTATCGATTTACCAGCATTGTGGATGATGTGTGTTCAATTTCCTTTACTTCCATAAAATATGATTTTAAAACCATTTTTAGGGTTAAAAAATTATATAAAGTTTATTATATATCCTCTATTATGTTATTCATTTAACTTATACACATAATATTAATGGTATGTGATGAAACAAGTTCATGATTATCGAAGAACCACCAAAATGATCTAAACAAATATCACTAATGATTTATCTAATTATTCATCCTTATACCATGTAATAAAATTGATTTATGGAATAATTTAATATTATATAAACATATTAACACCATTTCATTCTAATTCTGGAGTTTCTCTTCAATTCAACAAGAAGATCTTTTACGAACAGACCATGGAAATCGTGTAAAGAATGCACCCAAAGCAATGGAAACAACACAACATTATTAATAAACTGGTAGAATTATGTTATAAAATGATCATATAATGTTATATAAAAATTAATATGTTTTTCTAAAATATCAATAACACCATTTAACCATTATACATATGGTTTAAACAAGTTTTAAGTAATAATAACCCGAGGTAAGAGAATTCCTAACCTAGTTTCCATTCTCTGGGTTAGCCTTCTATTTCATTAATTATGTGGTACTAATATTATTGTTGTAATGCGTTTAATTAATATTATATTTTATTATTTTTATTTATAGTCTATAAACATATCCCTTTTATTCTATCAATTCTCACTTCAATTATATGAAATTTGTAATTGACTTTTCTGAAAAAATTATCTTTTAAAATTCTATTTTACAAAATTTAAAAGCAATGTTTTTATACAATTATTCATGTTATATAATTATGTTCTAGATCTTGGTCATTTTTTATGACAAAGGGTGGGACCTATATATTCTTCCAATGCATTGGGTATGTGTAATTTGTAGGTCAGCCGTATGGTTACTCCAAGTTTAATTGCAATGGTTACAACATAAGGTAGTTGTGGGGGTTACATAGTAAGGTTATCATGAGGGTTACAAATCATAAGGTAGTCGTGAGGGTTAAAATATAAGTAATTCCCCTAGATACCTTTATGGTTTTATATATTTTCATTAATTTTTTATGAAAATCCCATGTTTCACAATGTATGTATATATGGGTGATAAGTATGTCTTTGTGAAAATGATTTCATATGTTTATAAGTTTTCATGGACTAATGTTTTTTTTCTTCTTTTTAAATCCCTTACTGATATTTTTATGCCCATCCCATATTTTTAAATATTTTTTACAGATTATTAGGATTTTTAAGAGATAAAATAATTTCATGTTAAATGTTATGAATATTTTTCAAAGAAATCATGTTGTTGTTTATTATTAATTTTTTTTTGTTTTGGAAGAGGTGGACATTTTTTAATGGTACCCACTTTGTATTCTTGTGGGTTGATATGTTTGAGTTTTTTCCTGACTTCATAAAACTATAAACTAAAAAGATAATTTGGATTTTTAAAATGTAAAATATAGTTTAAATAGCTAGATTATGTAGTGTTTAATGATGGGTCCTTATAATTTTGGATTTTATGTTTATGGTTTGGTAACTTTCTAAGCCTAATTTAATCGTAATTATTATTATTAATTTTAATTACATTCACTTATATTTTTGGTCAAAAACTATGTTGACCATATTATAAATTATAAATAAATGTTATTCCAAATATGAAATCCATTTTTCAAAATTAAAATCATAGTTGTGGTAGATTTTAATTTTAATTTAATCACTCTAATGGGACAAGAATGCTGGTTTTTAATGTAAACATGTTGAAAAGTTTTCTATGTCTATATATCAAATTTTAAATTAAAATTTATTCTAATGACCTATATTGAATTAATTAACAAGAAATTAATATAATAAAACTTTAAAACCATGTAAAAATAAAATTTATCCTTATAAATAAATTAGATGAAAAAATAACTTTGAATTAAAATTCCATATTTTTACTATTAATTATAAAAATAAAACTTTATAGAAAAGTACCAAAAATTAATAATATAATAATTTTAATTTTCCACATTAAAATATTATTTTTATTTTAACATATAATATTTATAACATTCCCATCAATTGGATTTAAAATAGGATCTCTCTTTAAACGTAGTAAAAGTGACTTAATGAAAATATAAGTCTTTATGTGTAATATTTGGTGTTTTCTTATCTGATGCCTATCAAATATATTATATGAATATGAAAAATATTTTAATAAATATAATATATATATATATATTTAATTAATATCACTCACTAATTGAAATTAAATTAATTTATTAGGATACAACAACTATATGAGCATAATAATAGTTTTTTATAAAAACATTCCCTTTATATACAATTTATTCTTATATTTATTTCTAATTAATTTATAACAAATGAATTCATTAATATTTTTTTAAAATATTTATTTTCATAATTTAGTTGATACTATTCATAAACACTAATTTAATTACTATTTTAAGTAGAATTATATTAAATAATAATACATTAATAACATATTATTTTCGGGTAAAACATGGTATTGTGTGTAATGGAATCAATTGAAGAAACTTATTTTTTGTGTGATGTATACTGACTCAGTATTGTGTGCATTTTAATCTATAAAGTATATTTGAAATTTAGTTAATATATTAAATATATTATAAATTCTTTAGATATTATATTCTCTTATTCTCTTGGTGTTTCATGTGATACATGCTATTGAATATAACGTTCCCACATTAGATTTTTAGGGTGTTACATTCTCCCCACCTTATTTAATTTAAATCATCAAAATTTAAACTCAATCTTGGGGATAGATTGTTTGATATTTTTTATGTTGTAATCCCACATCTTGAGAAGGGTTATTAATAAGGCCTTTAGAAAAGATATAATAGGAAGTACAAATGTCAAATGATATGACTTATAACTAGTTCTCTAAGTAGAAGAACATTAGTAAAAGTAGAGATACATACACTGAGGAAAATCATAAATATTTATAGTGAGTGATTGAGGTCACTAATAACAAACAAGTGAGTTATCAATGGAAAGTTAAGGTCCTCAAATACACAAATTTGTGAATATTTATAAGATCATTAGTTCAACAAAAATTAATATATTAGGACAAAAAATTGATCATTTTCATAATGTTGTGTAATTGTTTTACTGCCTAAAAATATAAGGAAATTTACTTACATGATACATTTTCATATCATATGAACAATTCCATCTTTTGGTTTTTATTTTATCAAATTAAAATTAATCCCTTACTTTGGGAAATGGGTATGAAAAAATTATCATTGATACCTACATCACTAAAATACACATTTAACGGATCTTATATACCCTAAAAATTGAAAATTATTTACAGTTTTCTCTAAATATTCTCCAAATACAATATGGTCAATACAAAAATCAATAAACCTAAAAAAATAGCAACACTAGTTTATCATTAATATTTATTCATAAAATAGTTCAACTAAAAACAATGACATAATCACTAGGGTATTGTGTAGGTCAGTGGTTAACATTAAACCCTTATCATCCTTCGGTCAAGGGTTCAAGACCCACAGCCTTTCCAGACATGGATTGTTTGTCACCTGACATACATGATATCCTTTTATAAAACCAAATCAATACAATTTCTAAAATAAATATGATAGAAATCCTTGAAGTAAGTTTAATATCTAAATATTCTTTTAACTAAGGTTTTCAATACAACCCTAGTAAATAAATTCTTCATCCACTTATTTCCACATACATTATTTCTTATTACATTGTTTATCCATAATATCATTTATAGGATTTATAAGTCATGACATATTTCCTTCAACCTAAAACACCTTAGGATTAACCAAGGTTATTCATTGTCAAAATCCTTCATATTTTTTTTGTAAATAAAATATGAATTATCTTATGTATATTCCTTAGGAGTGTCAAACTAGGTTCACAATAAGGCCTTTTTTCATGTACCAGGTTATGTCAATTCATGACTAACACTCCTTGTTGGATTTTTTACTTCTAGGAACATCTGTTCTAGAACCACGTCAACTTGTAGTATCCAGATAGGGATTTAATGCTAGGATGACCCATGTAATCACTATGTTAGCAAAATTATGGGGTGTTACTGTATAATTATCCACAAATTATACCTTTATGTTATGTTCTCTAATCTATATTGTCCTAAATATAGTTCCCAAGTCTTATAATAAACATCATTTAATACCAATTGAAACACCCCAACCATAGAAATCCCAAAGCTACTGACAACTACCCTTATGTTTTCATAATTAAAAGGAATAAAATATCGAAGGGTGAAAGATTTTATAAGTCTTCGTAATCCAAATAAATACAATAATATTGTATTATAAGTGAGTACACTAATAAGTACATAATTGTTTCCTTTATTAGTGGATAACGTTATTCCATATAGCGTATCCTTTCATATTTTTCTTAGTTCACTTCGAGGATTCCTGCAGAAGGAAATATAATAAGTGTGAGGTTAAATGCTTAGTAAGAGGAAATTATAGTGGAAGAAATAATGAATCAATGAGAATAATCAATATATAAAAATAAAATAACTGAGAACACATTCCATGTAATCAATAACTGAGAATCATGTGAGTTAATAATATGGAAAGGTAAATAATTGGAAACACCTTCCATGTAATCAATAACTTAGAAGGAAGTGAGTAAATAATATGTAAATTTAAGAAAATTAAAACACATTCCATTTAAAAATAAACTAAAAATGAAATATATCCATAGATATGTCGACAAAAAATCTCATAGATGAATAATAATTGAATCAAAATGAAGGGAATTATTAATTAATAGACATCAGGGCTCAGGGAAATGAATAAAAATAACATCAAGACCTTTCATAATATGGTTTAAAACAATAGTTAGAAAAATGTTTAATTTACATAACTAATTTATATCATGAGAACCTGGAAATGCATCAAGGGGATATATAAATCTAGGCCCCACCAATCATTATCTATCCAAATCATTCCTCATATTGAAAAATTGAAAGAAATAATATTCCAAATAAAATATCTACATTCAATAAAGAAAATATATTTATCAATATTTCCTTAAAAAATCAAATAAATTTCCAAGTAGACACCATATATAAAATGGAATATGGTTTAGGAAATAATAATATCATTGATAAATGATATTGATAATTAGGGGAAATTCAATGTTCAATGATCCTAAGAAATTTGAATATTTCAAGGTGACTAACAAAAAGAATTCAAGGAAGTGAATTTCAAAACCATCCATGGGAAAATACGTTATAAACAATATATATGACAAAAAATGTCACACCCTGACCACAAACGCCTATTATTTTATTCTTTTGTCGGTCTCACGCCTTTGGGCATAGTTGGGTTTGAGTCCGGGTTTGAAATTTTTTGAAGCATTGATGTTTTTGGTGGGTATCAGGATAGTGCACAGTCACAACACTACTAGCAGTCACCGCGCATTCGGTCTGGGTGGGTGCGAGGTCACCACACCACTAGTAGCGATCGTGCATTCGGACCTGGTGGTTGCACCGTCTCCCAACCTTTTAGATAAATAATAACATTAGAAGAATGAATTAAATGGGAAAAAATAATAATAAATAAATAAAGTAGGTTAAATGAAGTTAAAAATATTTTTCTAAAATGTTTAATAATAATAACAATAATTTATAATATTGTTATTATTATTATTATTATCATTATTATTATTAATACTACTATTATTAATATTAATAATAATAATAATATTATTATTATTACTATTATTACTATTATTATTATCACTATTACTATTATTATTATTATAGGTTAATAGAAGAAAAAAGGGTAAACCCTAGACTACATGGCGCCCCCCCTTTCCCCCCATGCTGGTCGCGGGCTGCACCCCCCCTTCCCCATTGCTGTCTCCCTTCGCCGTGCCACTGCCCTCTCTTCTCTGCCTCCGCCTCTCCGCTTCCCTCTCCTCCCACCTCTTGTAGGTCTTACGTAAGCCGACCCCCTCTTTTTCTTGGTCCAGCGAAGCCGCGCACTGCCGCAAGCCCAGGCCCTTGCCTCCCGGCTCCTGCTCAGTCCAGCGCAGCTCCCTCAGTCTGGCGCACCCCTCCCAGTTCTAAAAACCCCCTTGTCCTTGAGCAATGCCCTTTTCCTTTCCCTCCTCCTCGCCAGTAGGTCCGGAACATTTCTGGCTATCTTTCGGCTTCCACCCTACTCCCGGAAACAAGAACACCCAATGGTCTCTATTCCCAGCCTCCCTCCTTCACCGAAAGCGGCCTGCTCTGGCGCTGCAACCCTACCGGTGTCCTCTCCGGCGTTCGCGTCCTCGTCGATGCCCTCTTCGGTGCACGACTCCATTTTTGTGAGATTTTCCTTATTTTGGGGTTTCTTTTTGTGGGTGTTTTCTTTGGTCGAACCCGGGTTTGTGATTTTTGTTTTTTGTTCGGTGTTTAGGGATTGTGTTTGGTCTGTGGAGTGATATTCTTCCTTCCGTTAAGGTACCGTTGCATTCACACGGGTTGAGGTACGTGTTTCATTCCTTCGTTTTAATTCCAATCCATTTGATGCTTGAATTTTTATTAATTAGTATTTAAAATATATTTTTCACTTTTATTACATACTTAGTTTATTTGTAGTATGGATTTCATATTGGTTGAATTGATCACAATTAGTTTTTTATGTCGTTCTTTTATGCGCATGTAAATGCCTCACCTTTTGGTCTTGAATAATTTTCATCTTCTTTTAAAATGATATTGTTGGTTATATCAGGGTGTGTTTCAGATATAAATCGTTTTGGGTAGTGTTTGGTTGTGTTTTATGACCCGTGAAATTGGTTTATGTGAGTCCTTGGTGTCTTGCTGGATGTGCGATGGTCTTCGCTGCACTAATGTTAGGTTTCGGGACTTGTTGCAGAGAGCTAAGATCATTTCTAAGTGTGCACACACATTTTCCCAAGTATGGATATATTTATGTATATATATATATATATATATATATATATATCTTTTGAGTGTATGTTCCCTCTTGGCACGGGGAGCACATGCATCAGATTAAAGATGTATATATATATATATATATATATATGGAAGTGTGTGCGCACGTGCAAGCGAGGTGTTGCTTGAGTTAGAAAGTTTCGACTAGACTTCCTTGAGGTAAATGAATCTGCATTTTCTTTTTTTAAAATAAGTCCATTTAATTCTTGCATATTTTTAATAAATTATTTTACTAGATTAGTATCTTTGAAAAAAATAATTGGCCAACCTGCTATAGTGTTTTCAAGTTTTCTTTTGGGCTTTATAAAAGGTAGTTTGTTACATTATCTTCTAGTTTGTGTAATTAGTCTGATTGGTTAATGTAGTTTTTTTAACGAACTGTTTGATTTATTTATGGAATGACTAGTGAACTATTTGTGTTGCTTTAAGTGTTTTGGAAAACGCGGTTTTAATGGGTTCTTTATGGTTTAACCATTGGGTTCGAAACATGTTTTGGTGTCTAGCATTGTTTCAAAAATGGTTCGTAAATGTTTATTATTTTGGCATGTTTTGCTAAATGCATGTTTTGGTAAATGCATGTTTTCGTGAAAGGATGTTGGCACGTTTTGGTCTATCTGACCATGTTTGTAAGAAATGATGTTTATTACTATTTTGGAAACGTTCTTAAATGTTTTGATAAATGGTTTATGAGTTAAAACTAAAGGCCCGTTTGGAATTTTAGATTGGTTGTTTAAAAAAGTTTTGGCATGTGTAAATTGTATGAGGCCCGTTTAGCAGCTTTGAAACTGTGTGTTTGGGAAAACCCCTCTTTGGTTAGGCCCTTTGCCTCATCTATCGATCAGGTGACAGGAAGGTCCTAGGTATGGGCCTCCTTTTGGGAATATTTATTTTAAGGTATGGGACTAAACTTGAGGTGGTCGGGGTGGTCCTAGTTTGTGTCGCGTACAAGATTATATATAAAAATGGCTTGTTATTTGAATGCACGACACACCTCTTTGTGAACATAGCATGGAAACTTATCATAGAAACGAGGTTTACTAAGAACGATCGCTACACTAGTTTAGATTACACACTGGCTAATGGCCCCTAGTATGGATTATACTCTTCTATGGGATTGGGCCCCTCGTTTAGGCCATGTAGGGAAACACCAGGTGTTATGGGTTATGACATCATCGAGAGTAGGCATGCCTTCAAGATGAGTCACATGTATAGTACATTCTGGTCTTCCTCCGAGTTCCTAGGTTTTCCATGATCCTTTGATATGAGCACTATTAGTACCATTTCCCCTAATGTGTGTGGAATCATACCCTTGAACTTGGTTATTGGTGTTTTCTTGGAAAAGGTTTTGTGTGTAAGGTTGGTTTTAAAATGAAATTCAAAGTAGCTATTTTGGAAAAGTTTGTGTGAGTCCTCTTTTGTTTTATTTTCCTTGTTTTTGGAATTAAAAGAGAAATGGAATTGTGATTGTTAGTTTTTGAAATGTAGTGTAAATTTGAAAACATTTTTTTATAACTGTAGTTCAAACTAGTATTTTTGGGAAGTTTTGGAACTGAAAGATGCAAGGATTCTGTGGTTCACTTTTGGCATTCCTACTGAGCATTTTAATGCTCACGCATATCTTACATTTTCAGATGCAGGTTTAGCTATTTGGTTCAGGTTCTTATTTCGTCTACCCATGCGGGGCAGACTGTTAGTTGTTGGAGGTGACCAAGAGGTCACATGAAGATATGTGCAGTCTTGTTTTCTTGCCGCTGCTAGTTTTTTTTCTCTTTGATAAGTATTTATTAATTTATTTATCTTCCTTTCATGGTCCAAATCATTCCCACCTATTTATTTTTTATGTTCGAACCTAGTTTCCAGCCTGTGGGGATTGGGAACGCCCCTCGGGTCATGCTGTGGGCCGGCTCGGGTGAATAGTTCAGGGTCGACCCGAGTTGGTTCATGAAAAAATGGTATCAGAGGCGGTTATTGTTATTTGGGGTGTCTGATAAAAGGAAATTAGGACTATCAGGACTTAGGAGGTAAGTTACGCGTTGGTGCCTGATCACCACTTCTCACAATGAGACCTGAGTTACCAGGGGCAGTCTGAGATTTGAGTCTTTTGTATTTAGTTTTTTTGGATTGAGAGATGAAAATGGAGGGTAATCGGTTCACGTTGCAGCCTCACATGGGGTGGTGACCCATGTGGAGTCCAAGTGCCGGTTTAAGGTCCTCTTAGTATTATTCATTACTTGGGGCATGGCTCACTACCATGTCGTTAGGTTAGGCACAGACACTAGTTCCTCTTTCTGATGGTTTATTGTTGTTTTTTTTGTTTTGAATTTGGTCTATGTGAGTGTGTGTTGAAAATCAAAGTGATTTCGAAATGAAATAAAGGGGGATTCTTCCAAATTGTTTTTGAAATTAGTAAAGTGGGTTTTTAAAGAGAAAGTGTATTGGTTTGGAAAAACATGGTATGCGTTTGGATTTGGTAAGGAAGATAAGTGTTTGAACCTTGGTACTCCTTATGGAGGGTCACACGTGCATGGGTATGTATGGAAAGTGTGTGGGGGAACTTGTTTGCAGATTATATGAGTGAGATTAAATGAGCGCACATGTGACTATTCATAAGGTGCCATAAGTGGGTTTTAAATTTTCAAATAAATAATTGTTTTGGAAAAATGATTTTTAATTGTGTTTGTGTATGTTTGGATTATGGGCCTATTTTTCCTTGGCTTGTGTTGTTACATTGATTGATTTTTGGCTTGATCACTCGTTTTGATGGTATTTTCATGTTGTTAGGGATATGCCTCCTAGGAGGCCTCCAAAAGTTGTTAATGGGATATGCCCAGTTCCGAGCTCTTTTTGTGTGTTTCCTGCTTATCGAGGTAATCAAAGTCTGTTAGAGGTAGTTGCATAGTTCGGAAAGATAGCGTCTCTTCGGGCTTTTTTGAACTCCCATGGTAGTTAAGGTTCGTACCATCCCAGAGTTAGTTGAGGGTTCAGTTTTGGACTAGTAAAGGTGGGTTGTCTCATCGTCGTTAGCGTCTAGGTGTAGTTAGTGGGGGTCGTCTCTTGTGAAGGTTCCTCATCTAGAAAGGACCTTCGTCTGTTCTGACTCCCAATTTGTTGGACCGTTATCACGCATGCCACTAGCGTGGCCGGTTCAGGCATTTTAAGTCGCCTTGTCGCATCCCTCCAAAGTCTTGCTACTGTGCAGCTGTTCAGACCGCCAGTGAGAGTTCTTGGAGAAGTGTCATTCGGTAGGAAGGAGTTAGGGACCAGAGGATGCAAATGATTTACTGTGAGGCAGAAGATACTTCAGCCATCAGGGCCCCAACCACAGGTCTCGGGGTGAAGCTCGCACACAGTCAGGAGTTGTCTAGGTCTTGTGGAAAATCGACTCAGATCATGTTTTCAACTTCAAATGGAAATTTCCATGGTTTTCTTGTTCGATTCTTGTTGTCTTCGTAAATGCATCCTCGTCGTTGTGATATGATGATCTCATTGTACCGCAATCCAAGCGGCCTCATCCACTCTAAATGTGGCATTTAAATTATTTGTATTCCTTCAAGGGAGTTTGTCCCATGAGTAGCAGGCCCGTTCTGATTCTGAGTAGGTCCTAATTTCTTTCTTCAGGGTAATGTTTGGTTTTATATATTAATGGGTAGTGTTTATATGGCCCTTCTTAGTTCAGGCACATCTCCACGTGTTTTCCTTTAGCATGTTTCAGTTTTCTAGGTGATTCCTCCATCCTGGTGCCCCGATGTGTTCGTTTGACCTGTAATGGTTTTAAATACTAGTGGTGGAGTTGTTCTGTTAGCGTTGAGAAGGTGGGATGAGTTTGGTTTCAGAGTTCCCGTGTTGGCGCCTCCCCGGGGGGTGGTTTTTTTTGGGTTTTAAGGGTTTCTATGTTAGTAAATTCTTGTGGTGGGGAGAACCCTCTCATGTTCTACCCTCAATCTCGGGTAGTAGACTTCTTTAATTGGTCGGGTGTGATGTTTGTTTGGAATGGTCACCTCAAGGCTCTTGGTTCTATATGATTTTTTATAGTCATGAACTCAAGTTGTGTCAACTGTTGGCTCAGTGACTTTTTGGGGGAAGAAAGTGTCTGTGGTGGGGAGAATTGTCACACCCCAACCACAGACGCTTATTGTTTTATTCTTTTCTCAGTCCCGCGCTTTTGGGCATAGTTGGTTTTGAGTCTCGGTTTGAAATTTTTTGAAGCATTGATGTTTTTGGTGGGTCTCAGGCCAGTCCTCAGTCACCGCACAACTAGCAGTCACCGCACATTCGGTCCGGGTGGGTGCGTGGTCACCGCACCACTAGTAGTGATCGTGCATTCAGACCTGGTGGTTGCACTGTCACCCAACCATTTGATAAATAATAAAATTAGAAGAATGAATTAAATGAGAAAATAATAATAATAAATAAATAAAGTAGGTTAAATTATGTTAATTTTTTTTATAAAATGTTTAATAATAATAATAACAATAATTTATAATATTGTTGTTGTTATTATTATTATTACTATTATTATGAATATAATTATTATTAATATTATTATTAATAATAATAATAATAATATTATTAATATTACTATTACTATTATAGGTCAATAGAAGAAAAAAAGGGTAAACCCTAGACTACCCGGAACCCCCCCTTTCCCCCCTTACTGGCCACGGGCCGCACCCCCCTTCCCCGTCGCTCTCTCCCTTTGCCGCTCTGCTCCCCTCTCCTCCCGACCTCCGCCTCTCCTCTTACCTCTCATCCCGCCTCCTTAAGGTCACGTGCAAGACGACCCCCTCCCTTTCCCTGGTCCAGCAAAGCCGCGCACCGCCGCGAGCCCAGGCCATCGCCTCTCGGATCCTCCTCAGTCCAGCGCAACTCCCTCGATCCGGTGCACCCCTCCTAGTTCTGAAAACCCTCTGTCCTCATGCGATGACCTTTGCCTTTCCCTCCTCCTCTCTGGCAGGTCTGACACGTTTCTGACTTTCGTCCGGCTACCACCGTACTCCCGGAAACACGAACACCCAGTGGTCTCCATTCCCAGCCTCCCTCCTTCACCGACACCGGGCTGCTCCGGTGTCACGACCCTGCAGTTTCCCTCTCCAATGTGCGCATCCTTTTCGATGCCCTATTCGGTGCACGACTCCAATTTTGTGAGCTTTCCCTTCTTTTAGGGTTTCTTTTTTTGGGTGTTTTCTTTGGTCAAACTCGGGTTTGTGATTTTCGTGTTTTGTTCGGTGTCTAGGGATTGCATTTAGTCCACGAAGTGACATTCTTCCTTCTGTTAAGGTGCCGTTTCATTCACACGGGTTGAGGTAAGTGTTTCATGCCTTTATTTTTAATTTCAATCCGTTTGATGCTTGAATTTTTATTAATTAGTATTTAAAATATGTTTTGCACTTTTATTACATACATAGTTAATTTTTAGTAAGGATTTCATATTGGTTGAATTGATCGAAATTAGTTTTTTTATGTCGTTCATTTATGCATATGTAAATGCCTCACCTTTCGGTCTTGAATAATTGTCATCTTCTTTTAAAATGATATTTTTGGTTATATCAGGGTGTGTTTAGGATATAAATCCTTTTGGGTAGTGTTTGGTTGTGTTTTATGACATGTGCAATTGGTTTATGTGAGTCCTTGGTGTATTTTTGGATGTGCGATGGTCTTTGCCGCACTAATGTTTGGTGTCAAGACTTGTTGCAGGGAGTTGAGATCAATTCTAAGTGTGCACATGCATTTTCCCAGGTATGGATATATGTATATATATATATATATATATCTTCTGAGCACATGTTACCTCATGGCGCGGGGAACACATGCATCATTTTCAAGGTTTATATATATATATGGATGTGCGTGCGCACGTGAAAGTGAGGTGTTTCTTGAGTTAGAAAGTTTTGAATGGACTTCCTTGAGGTAGTTGAATCTGCATTTTCTTTTTTTTTTAAATAAGTCCATTTAATGCCTACATGTTTTTAATAAATTCTTTTACTAGATTAGTATCTTTAAACAAAATAATTGGCTAACTTTCTATAGTGTTTTCAAGTTTTCTTTTGGGATTCTTAAAAGGTAGTTTTCTTCATTATCTTCTAGTTTGTGTAATTAGTCTGATTGGTTAATATAGTTTTTTAATGAACTATTTGATTTGATTATGGAATGACTAGTGAATTGTTTGTGTTGCTTTAACTATTTTGGAAAACACGATTTTAATGGTTTCTTTAAGGTTTAACCATTGGGTTCGAAACATGTTTTTGTGTTTAGAGTTGTTTCAAAAATGGTTCGTAAATGTTTATTGTTTTGGCATGTTTTGGTAAATGTGTGTTTTGGTAAATGCATGTTTTCGTGAAAGGATGTTAGCATTTTTTGGTATGTCTGACCATATTTGTATGAAATGATGTTTATTACTGTTTTGGAAATGTTCCTAAATGTTTTGATAAATTGTTGATTAGGTAAACCTAAAGGAATGTTTGGAATTTTAGATTGGTTTTTTTACAGAAGTTTTAGCTTGTGTAAATTATATGAGTCCGTTTTGGAAGCTTTGAAACTATGTGTTTGGAAAAACCCCTCTTTGGTTAGGCCATTTTCCTCGTCTGCCGATCATGTGACAGGAAGGTTCTCAGTATGGGCCTCCTTTTGAGACTATTTATTTTAAGGCATGGGACTAACCTTGAGGTGGTCGGGGTGGTGCCTGTTTGTGTCACGTGCTGGATTATATATATACATGGATTGTTATTTAAATGCGTGGCACACCTCTTTGTGAACATGGTACGAAAACTTAGCATAGCAAGGGGGTTTACTGAGAACGATTGCTGGACTAGTTTAGATTACACACTGGCTAGTGGCCCCTAGTAGAGATTATACTCTGCTAGGGGATTGGGCCCCTCGATTAGGCCATGCAGGGAAACACCAGGAGTTAGGGTGTTATGAGGTCATCGAGAGTATGCATGCCTTCAGGATGAGTCACATGTGTAGTACGTTCTGGTCTTCCTCTGAGTTCCTAGGTTTTCTGTGATCCTTTGATACTAGCACTATTAGTACCATTGCCCCTGCTGTGTGTGGAGTCATACCCTTGAACTTGGTTCTTGGTGTTTTCTTGGAAAATATTTTGTGTGTAAGGTTGGTTTTAAAATGAACTTCAAAGTAGCTATTTTGGAAAACTTTGTGTGAGCCCTCTTTTTTTTCTTTTCCTTGTTTTTGGAATTATAAGGGCAATGGAATTGTGATTTTTAGTTTTCGAAATGCAGTGTAAATATGAAAACCTTATTTTTATAACTATAGTTCAAACTAGTATTTTTGGGCTGTTTTAGAACTGGAAAATACATGGATCATGTTGTTCACTTTTGGCATTCCTACTGATCATTTTAATGCTCATGCCAATCTTACCTTTTCAGATGTAGGTTCAGCTGTTTGGTTTAGGTTCTTGTTTCGTCTACCCGTGCGGGGCAGACTGTTAATTGTTGGAGGTGACAAAGAGGTCACATGAAGGTATGTGCAGCCTTTTTTTCTTGCCGCGGCTAGTTTTATTTCTCTTTGCTAAGTCTTTATTAGTTTATTTGTCTTCCTTTTATGGGCCAAATCATTCCCACCTATTTAGTTTTGATGCCCGACACTAGTTGCCAGCCCATTGAGATCAGGAAAGCCCCTCGGGCCATGCTGCGGGCCAGCTCGGGTGACCGGTTCAGGGTCAACCCAGGTTGGTTCGTGACAAATAAGGATTGTATCAATACAATGTATCCAAAGTTGAGTAACTATAATGGGGTTTTAGTGATGAATGAATATAAAATGATATTTTAAAAAAATTCTTGAGGAAAATATACTTTTGTTTTGAAAAACCTACTAAAAACCATATCTTTGAAAATCACTTTTGAAAAATTTTTCTTCAAAAATATACCTTTTAAATGTGAAAATGAATATTCATATAAATGACGGTGGGTAAATCTCTACATACCGTATGCGATAAAAAAAATCCCTTTTTACCGTAAAAAGGATAGAGAAATGTCTTATTTAGAAAGTGACAAAATGATTCCTTTGAAAATATTGGTAAAAGATAAGAAACTGTAAAAACGACTTTAATAAATAATTTCAGAAAGGTTAAAAAATTTGAAAATATTTTAATAAAACATGGTTTTTAGAGGAAAATATTTTCTTCGACTAAAGAGAGAAATGAAGTCGAGTTTCCTTTAAAACATTATCTAATATTTAGTGCCATATAATTAAATAAATAGTACTAATAAAAGAAAAAGGTCATTAATAATTATAGGATATCAAAATTAAAGGGTTTATTAAATAATATTCAAATAATTTTCTCCGATGGAAATTCCGGTGTAAATAATCCCGAACTAAATGAGACTGTAATGTAAACCCCTCAAAACACTATAACATTTAAGTGAAAGTCAATCAATGAATATATTATGTTTTTCAAATGTAAATCCATATAAAATAATTACAAATACAAAAAATAGACAGAAAAAATGGCATTACACACAAAAATTTATAATATTATTTACATGAGGATATAATATAACCCAATGAGAAGAAGTCGGGTTGTAAAATTCCTTTCCACTTGGGTAACATTATATGTAAATCCCCTTTGATGAAATAATTCAAATTAAAACTCCAAGAATCATGAATATTGAATGAATCATGATATTATATAAAAAATTGGAATTATTTTCAACATATATAATAAATTAGGTGCACAAAAATATTTTGATTGTTTCATGGGTATGTTAACAATAACAAGAATAATTGATATTTCAAAGATAATCCCTAAAAACATTCTCAAGTAGAATAATATTTAAACATTCCAAAGTGAACCATACTACGTGGAAACATTTGAATAATAATATCCTTGATGGAATAACATTAAAATAAACATATAATATCATTTTAATAAATATATTCATGATATAACATGTCAAATGGCCATATATACACAATAAAAAAGGAAACATGAGCATATCAACATATATATCTCAATAGAATATAAATTGTGATGAAATCCCTTACCTTACATATCATTTTTTTGGTGAAATTACTTTAAATCATTGTATAATGGTTATAAACATGTTACTAACTAATACCAGAACCATATTCATAATTATAATTTATTATATTATCTACTTATAATATCTAATTACCCTTTGGTTAACAATAATTCATTATTTTCACTATTTCTGGTGTTATTTTCCTAGTCTTCTGAGTTTGTTTTGACTTGTTACATGTTTTTATTCATCTATTTATCATGATCTAATAATCTATAGTATTTAAAACACAATGTAATTATCATGTATATATTCCTTATATTTTTATTTATAACAATCTATAATATTTGTGGATAAGAAATGAAATGCACCGTTCTTGGAGACAGTATGTTGTATATACGCATGAATGCAACTTCCATTTTTTGTCATATTAACGGAATTAAAATTAAATTATATATATGTATATTATAATTACAATGTCATATCAATTTATTATATTTTAGATAGGTTTATTAAAACCATCCTTTATACATTCCATGTATTGTGTGAAGGAATCAAATCGCTTTGAGGGGTGTTAGTTTGTCGTACACATAAATGGAAAGATCGTAACCCATTAGATGGAAAAGTGTGTCAGGGTAGGTATAAACCTTAACGAAACAAAATATAATTATATTTAGAATTTTGGTGGTGTTATTTAAGCTTTGAAGAATAATATTTTTTGGGTGGATAATGGAAATAACACTAAAGAGCATGAGGAAAGATGTTACATCTTAATCAGGTAACTCCCTTTAGTTTTCACTAAAGGGATTACATGGATGGATTTATATCCAAATGTAGTCTTCATGGAGTAAGATAGGTAATTTTTGAAGTGAATTCAGAAGATCTTTTCTGAACCTAAGTGGCTTTATAGGTATAAGGAAGTGGGAGGTGTGGTGGCCATTTATAAGTGGAGAAAAGGACTAACTTTCCATTTTTGAAAAGAAGTTAGGTAAAACAATGTTTTTACCAAAAAAAGTGCCTTAAAAATAGAAAAACAATTTATACATTCGATTATAATGTCAAAATATGGCAATAAAATTGATTTTGGCCAATTTATAGGTCATTTTGTCTCTTACGTTTATGTTTTAGTCCCTTATCAAACTTAATTTCACCTTAGTTATTGTCATTAATTTTAATTACATTCAAAAATATTTTTGATAAAAACTAACTTGAACTTATTAGAAATTATAAATTATTTTTATTCCAAATATTGAAACCATGTTTCAAAATTAGAATCCTAGAAGTGGCAGAAATTAATTTAAATTTAATCCTGTAGACAGGACGATAATACAGATTTTTAAAATTAAAATGTTCAAAAGCATACTAAGTATTTATATCCAATTTTAATGTTAAATTTATTACAATGTCCTAAATTGGATTTTATAATAATATATTAATCTATTTAATGTTTAAAACTATTTTACAATATAATTTATCCTTTTAAATAAATTAGACTAAAAAGAAGTTCTGAATTAAACTTCAGTATTTTTAGCTATTCATTAAAAAATGAATTTTTTATAGATCAATATCACCCTATACTAATTTTTATGTTCATATTTCTATGATTAATGTTATTTTGACTTATTATATTCATAAAATTTACAAAAATTGATTTAAAATAGGTTCTTTATTAAAAGGAGGTAAAAGTTCCTTAATAAAAATATAGGTCTTTATTTGTAATATTGGGTTTGTTCTTATCTCATGCCTATAGAATCTATTAGATGAATATAAAGAATATTTTATTGAATATATATATATATATATATATATATATATATATATATATTTCATTAATATCACTCACTAATTTTAATTAATTCAATTTATTAGGATAAAACAACTTTATGATCATAAGAATAGTGTTTTATAAAAACATTCCTCTTGTATCCAATTGGTTCTTATATTCATTTATAATTTATTTATTACCAATTAATTACTTTAATATTTGTTTAATAAAATGTTTTTCTTAATTTAGTTAATACAATTCAAAACTTTCAATTTAATGAATAGGTTAATTTTTATTATATTAAATAATAATAATTTAATGACAGATTGTTGTTTGGTAAAACTTGGACTTGCATGTAATACAAGCCATTGAAAAAACTTTTTTGTTACGTGAAATATGCTCTAACTCAATTTTTCATGAATTTAAACCTATAAAATATATTTAGTTTATTTAAAATATAAAATATATTATATATTCTCAAGATATTATATTCCTTTACATTCTTGGTGTTGCGTGTCATTCAAGCTATCGAATACAATGTTCCTAATTTAGTTTTTTGGGGCTTTACAATCTGTTCTCATTATTTTTATATCACTAAATAGATATGTTTGGGGATATCATTAATCCTCACTATATCCCAAGCATCAAATGTTTTGAATCAATATGTGGTTTATCATACTACTTTTATTGAATAAACATCGATGGATGCCGATATCAGTAAGATTAATATATATAAACAAGTTTCTGATGTACCCATGTATATTAAATTTATAATATTTCCCTATGATGTAAATTATTTGGAGAAATTAAAGACATACTGTAACACTTAGATGTTTTAGATTACATTTCTCTTTGAATTATTTAATTTCTTTTATAGCTTGTGTTAAATCAATAATGTCTTCAACCTAGTCCTGATATACTATTAAAATATTATTATTTATGATAGTTACAACCTAATTGTTAAACAGGTGGGCATGAATAAGATTAAATAATTCCTAAAATAATTATATATCCCCACATATTATTAATCTAATGATAAATTCATATTAAACAAGCACAAATTTTTTTATAGTCATTTTATTCTTCAAAAATATGTTCTCATCAAAAAATGTTTTTATTTCTTTTTGTGAAAAATTAGTTTGATTAATTTCAATATTTTTTTAAAAAAATTTATTTTATAAATTTAACATAATTTTTGAAATATTCATATTAAAGTTATCTAGTATTGAATTTTTGAGAATAATATGAAAATATTAAATTTTTAGTGAATAGTAAATAAATAATTATCTTATTGAGAAATGCATGAAAAAAGTTCCATAATGTTTTAAAATGTTTTCAATGTAAATTTATTATTATAATATTTTAAATAATATAATTAATTCCATTGGAATCATTTTTTTTGCTTTAATTTAATACACAAATATTTTTAAAGGGAAAAAGTGATTTTCTTGGAAATCTATTTTTATACGTGCAATATGTTTTTTCTTAATAAATTAAACAGATAAATTTTAGTGATTTATTTTAATGAAATATATAAATTATATCCTAAATAAAATTCAATAATTTTCTTCTGATATTTTTCAGCACATGGGATATGAAAAAATATGATTTTATGCTTTAAAATGTTTTTTTTACAAAAATTAGTTTTCATTGCATTTTTTGAAATTATTTCAAATTTAATTTATCCCAAATATATGTATTGAATATTATAAAATGAATTAAATATTAAAAATCAGGAGTTTTAAATTTGTTAAATTGGCCCCTTTTATTTTTTGTCAATCTAAATAGTAATCATGGTAAAACTTATCACAACGGTAAAAGATAAATTAAATTAATCTTGGTTCCTAATATGTGATAAGGCCATAATTTATCATATTAATTATTATTGGATAAATTTAAATCAACACTTATCATATTTGGTTATAAATTTATTTGTTTAATAGATATTTATAATATTTAAAACAATGATAATTTCAAAGTGTCGTTTTATTAGTTTTAAATATCATTCTTATATTCACATAGGGACAAAAACTAGTTATGAAGGAATAATTAGAGTAATTTTTAGGTGAGTGAAATTATTTCCATGATATAAATTTATTTCTAATTGTTAGTAATTATATAATTTCAATATATCATTATGCAACACTCATGTAGTATTTCTATAATTAATAGAAAATTATAGTAAATGATATTAAGAATATTAAAAGTAATATAATTTATGTATTTTAATGTGTTAAAATAATTTTTATATGAATTTGACATATTATTATTATATTAATTATTTAAATAGGAATTCTAATTTTTTCTAGATGTATTTAACAACAAATTAAATGAATAATGTAAAAATGGCATTAATTTGATTTTATAATAAATAATATTTTATTCAACGAAATAAATTCCATAAAAATCTTATATTCTTTAAAATGAATTTTATATTGATTTAAACATCGTCCATGATCCATCTATGGTGCTTATGTTATTTTTTCTAATGTTGTTACCCCTTAATGTGTTGAAGGAATTAATATTGTGGTAATTTTCAATAAGTTTAATGAAAGTTTAAAATAAAAATATAAGGGTAAAAATGAGATCCAAATTTCTCAAAAGTGTATTCGATCAAATTATTTAAACTTTTACTAACCTTATCATCTTTTATTTTCAATTTGGATCCATTTGGACTTCAAAATTGATTTATATTAGTTTAACATTTCTTCAAATTCTAAGACAACCCCTTCCATCAATTGTATTACAACATCCATAATTTATCTTCTTCATAATACATTGGGTCTTCTGTCTCAATATAAAACTACCAAATTCTCTTCTAAAATCCAATACACAAATCCTAGTGGTATTGGTATCCCCAAAAGACGATCCATAAAGCCATTAAGAAGAGATCGAAATAAGTTATCTCAAAAAGAGGTAATCTCTTTAACCGATCACTTCCTCTTTAATTATTATTTTACATCCTATAAGTATTTTATATTATTCATGAAATATTAAATTTAGTATCCAGATATTCTGAAATTTTATTATGAATATGAGACTAGATTTATTCTTCCTCGTTTCATCAAATGGATGTAAAGATACTGCTCATGCGTACATTTGACTTACCATCTCCACATAGCGATACCATCCATTTCTCATCACTAAATTTTTTAAATAGTAATTATAATTAATTTAATGTTTATATATGATAATTATGATTTAATTTTAATTCTTCAATGATAATATCATATCTACCTTCTTACCTTATAAATTTTTGGAAAATTATAACATTGTACGTGTGGACTACCACCCCCACAAAGTGATCTGATTTGTTTACCATTACTATTTTACATGGATAGAAATAATGATGGATTTATTGAATATATATTATATATGATATAATAATAATTATTGAAAATTTATTTATTATTCACTTTTCATTCTTCAAATCCATTGAAAATTATAAATGTGTTCGCGCATACGTACAACCTAACGTCTCCCTGAATGATGTAATTCACACACACATATATATATATTATAAATTACTCTAAACGTGTATATAATTAATATTTATGATATTTATACCATGAATAAAATTCATTGTATGATGGAACCATGATCAAAATACAACGACCAAAAATACTAAACTCGAACATACATGAAAAAGAAAATATCAACAAAATTAGTGATTTTGGTAATGAAATAATAAGAGACAGGTGATAAGAGATAATATTTAAACCATATATAGTTTTAAATATAATATTATGGTTATCATATGTATTTAAATTAAATATATATTTATTATACACGTGTTTACAATGTGTATGAAGAATGTCAGACCTATGGTTAGGTATTTTTCTCAGTTTTATTTATATAGGAACATGTATTATACATCAGTTATTTCTTATCTATGGTGTATATACTATCAATGAATGTATTTTATGAAGATAATTAGAATTTTTTTCCATATCCATCAATGGCTATTTATTTCATGGAACTTTTGATTCAAAAGTTTCCAAAGTGGTAAAGGGTTTTATTTTATAATCTCATTGGTTATCAAGAATATTTAAGACTAAGTTTCCAATGATAAATCCTTATGATATACCTATCAAGAAACACAAGAAATATCACCCCTATATTTATTCCCAAAAAGTACATGCTTTCTTTTAATTTTTCTCACTTTATTTTCTTAATATACCAAAAGAATGTTTTTAAGGAAATCAACATTATTCATCTCTATGGTCAAAAATAATTTTTATTCTATACCCATGTTTTGTAAAAATGAATTCAATATGGTTTTTAAATTAATACAATGGGTTTTTAAATACATTTTATCTATTCTATAATTTTTAAATAATATATTTTAATGCAATAATCTTTTTTTTCAAATGAGGAACTTTTGTAGACTTTTTTTTACCAAATTATGAAAAGAATATTTTATTAACATATACAACATGACCATAATTTACCACCATAATGACCTATAAATTCATTGGTACATACTTTAAATATTTCTATGGTCATTTTCAATGAATGTTTTTGAAAATTATTTTGAAAAATATTGGAATTTGAGTGATTTAATTAATAGAAAAAATATTTTCCTCAATAAATTTTTAATGATTTATTAACATAATTTATATTCATCATAGAAAAAAAATGATTTCAGTTATTACTTACCAGAGTTATAATCCAATTATAAGATACATAATCTTTCTATGGAATGTTTATGTTTATGATGGTAATATTTTTATGATATTTATTAATCTTTTACGAGATATTCTATGATGATTTTTTTTGAAACCCATTTATTTTCATGGGTTCTAAAATTATGATCATTTTATGATCATATGAAAGATATATGAATTATATTAATTTTATTATGGGAGGGGTCTATATCTCCCTCCAATTCATTGGGTAATGATTAATTTTCTATAAGCTCAAAGTGAACACGATAGGTTCTACCAATCCCAAAAAAGGGTAAACTGAATGTTATCCCAAGCCCAAAGCATGTACACAGGTTGTTATCCCAAGACTAACATGTTTTTAATGTATTTGTGGGTATCCTTGACATAAGGTTTAATATTATTATGTTTATTCCACAATTCCATTTCTTATACCAATGTAATGTTCTCATTGATCGTTTTCCTTAATTGTTTTATGAATATTTTCTTATAAACTACAAAGATTTGTGCCATGACTAAATATTATGATTTATTATATACAGGGAATGGAGTTCAAAAGTTAAACTCATGATATCATAACATTAAACTCTTGATATTGTTATGTAATCATATATACCTCCCTTGTTTACCCTTAATAAAAATTAGATATCACCCTTTATTATTTTTCCTTTTCCCAGGTTACGAAGAAATATATTTTGTATATTATGTTTAAGAAGACCTCTATTTATGAATAACAAAGTAGGAGATAATTTAATTCACTTATGGAATATGTTTTTAGTGATCCAAGTTTCCAAATTCACTATATTAATAAAATTGTGGCAAGGATCATTGTACACTGAAATTAATATTCATCTAATAAGATGTGATATTTATGGATGGAGATTAAGGGTCAGTATAGTTGGTATTAGAGAAAGGATTAGTTAACTGTTGGGAATTTGGATAACAAACCTTTTGTGAAACCTTTGTGATATGTGTATGTTTAAGATAAAATTTTAATATTTTGGAAACAATCATGAATTATGAAGGTTAATCTTCCTATTTCATAGAGGTTGTCACAATTTAGACATCATATAAGTAATTTTTTCAGATAATATTGTTTTAAACCATGATTAAGATTTATGAAACAATTTTTTTGATTTTATTATATTGTTATAAACTCAAGGAATCATGTTAATGATAAATACAACGGAAAGTGAAATTATTACATTGGAGAGTAACCAAGTGAAATAAGATATGGAATACAAAAAAATTATTGTTATTATTAATTATTTATCTCATTATATTATGAAAATATCAACTTTTGGGAGTTTAATGATACAAATAATAAGAGAACAATGGAATTCATAAATACCTAGGAGGAAAGAATATTTAGATTTTAACATGCCTAAATGTGCAATATATATCTCTAGTGAAAGTCTAAGAGAAACAAATATGTTTTTTATAGAAAATATGGTAAAAAGAAAGTAATTTCCATGAAAAATAAAAAATTTTCTCAGTAAAATGGATAAGAATAGTGGCCACCCTAATGTATCCTTGACGATAGAATTTTTTAACAGTTTATCAAATGGGAGAAAAAAATTTTATTTCCTAGGTGGAATGATAGAGAAAAAATAAAAAATATTGTATGAGTAATGTTTTTACTGATGATGATGTAGAGAATATTAATGAAGTATAAAAGGTTGGTAAATTTTTAAAAGTATTTCTTATATTAAAAATTAGAAGCGTGATTAATTTAAGTTTGATCAATCTTGAGACATGATTCATATTTCATATTGAAATAAATAATTATTGATGGATAATATAATGAATCATAGTTTAAGGTTTTATAAGAAAGTAAGATAATTCAAGTGTTTATGTGTTTATATTTAATAATTATGTTGTATAAGGGTCATACTAATGATATTATGGTTATAAAAATGATGATACAAATATGGATTTCATTTTAGTTGTTTTTCATTTTGTTTTTGAAAACATATTTTTAATGGTACTAATAATAAGGAAATGTGATGTTGTAGTAATGTCATATTAAGGGAAATTAGAACACTGTTTTTATCTGATGTTGATTGAATAATGTTTATTTGGAATAAGAAGATGGTTGAATTTGATAATATTGTTAACCTAATAATTTTTTGTTTATTTATAAAAAGATGATTTAGGTCATCAATGATGACGTTTGTTTCATTTTTGGATTTATGGAATATATTATATTGTTATGAATTAATTTATGGAATAATGACTATGTTAATTTTGGAATCATATATGTTTTTTCTGAGGTTAACTTATATAGTATGGATATAAACACAAGTTTATAAGTATAAGGATGATAATTATTTCAAAGGAATCAATGTCATGAGCCAAACCGAGTAACCGAGTAACCTGATAACTGAGCCAACACGGACATAGCCCAAATGGCATTCCCAATACACACAGGTCGATGACTTGCACCTAGAATCATACAAACAGAAAGTAGGAACGATATTTCCACAAACATAGTGGATGTAAAAGAAACAATAGATTATTCATATTCAATGAAATTCCACTAGGATTAATGTACCCGATGTTAATAAGGTATTAAATACCAAAGTACTAAAACCAAAGTATAACAATAGTGAAAACAACCCAAGTCCCAACTCAAAAACAACTCACTAATTCCATGGTTCAACAGAAAAATCCACATCCAAGAGATCCTTTAACCTTTCTTGAACCGGGAAGGATATAATCTACAAACACCTAAAGGTACAAGTAGGGTGTGATAAAAACACCAACAGGATATCACTAAAATATTCCATGACACGATGTCAATATCAAATTAACCTGGAATGTGCTTTAAGTTTTAAGACAAACAGGTTTGTCATATCAAGAGAATGTTTAAACAAATCATGCTTTAAATTTTAAGAGATGAAAATTAATTATAAATTCATGCTTCTCAATTAAAATAATAGAAATTCATTTTAAATGATGGAATTTTCATCTAACCTAATGGAACATTATGCGAATGAAAAAAATTAAAAAAATTGGATTAAATGGACACTTTTATATAAAATAGTTTGTATTAATTATTAATACATGTAAAAGAGTCTAAAAAATGGAATATATACATTTTAAATAAAAATAAGTGAGAAACTTGTTCCTGAGCCAAATATGGTATGAAAGTTTCAGGCTATAAGGATCCCACACCCATAGTGAATGACAAATATATATATATATATATACACCCCTTTGAACTCAGGCCAAATTAGACTCATCACTATCGCCTAAGGGATGTGATGTGATGATATGATTTTTTATAACATTTTATTTAATAAAGTTTCATCCAGATAACTCACTAACTACCTAATGATTCCATGTTCACAAGTACAAAACAATGATGAGAAATTTATTTCAAGGCTTCTTAAAATAAAATTAATCCCATTATCCATTTCAAATATTCCAATTTTCCCTATAAAAATCATTACGAGTTTTTAATAAAAAACATGCCTTTCTATAAAGAAAAAACACTAAGGTTTCTATCAAAACATTTTTAACCTATTTTTTATAAATATTTATTGGAAAAAAATCATAAAATTCCAAAATCCATTCTCATAGTTAAATTAATCCATATAATTTTCAAATAAATTCCATCAATTTCATAACAAACCAATAAATCACTAGAATCAAGGTTTTTCAAAATTTTCCATCAAATTAATTTCACAGTTTAAATGAAATAAATTATACTTTCTCAATTTCCATAACCACTCCCCAATTCACTATAATTAAAGGTTTTCTAATTTCTTTCCAAAATCCCATTTCAAAACCACAATACAAATGAATTTATTTTTATCTAACAAAACCATTGAAATATACTTTAAAAAAATCAAAAAATTTCATTTAACTCAAAAAATTAAAATTAAAAATATTTTTAAGGTTAATATAAATTGTGTGTCAAGATGGAACTAACAATATTTTTCTTATGGAAACACGAGGCCCAAGAAATACCCACCAACAAAAACGAAGGCACATTAGATATATAAACTATAAAATAAAGAATGATTTGAAAACAAGGAGTGTAGATGCAGAAATTATAAGATGATATATCAAACCCAATGTAAGAAAGGATAATGTGACAGAGATATGGAAAAAACGCTCACTCGGTTAGTTACTCTGTAAACGCAACAACATCCCAACATTGATAAAAACATCCTAAAAGGGTTTGAGGGATCTAATCATTCCTTGTAACACCTATAGTGTTAAGAGTAAGATGTTTTGGAGAGGAGGAATAATATTTTTAGTCATAATTCCTATTTAAAATCCCATCTTGGGGTTTTAAATGTCGTGTAACCTAGTTATGTGTCATGTAATTGAAAAAGTTCAAATCCACCGAAAACACATTTATTTTTTCTTAAAATTAAATTATTTTCATGTTAATATTTACATGATGTGTAACCATATTACACAGAATGTAAATTTGAATTAGGTTGCAAAAATGAGTGGTTAAAGATGGGAATCCAAAAAATCAGTGACTTACCCATTATAGGTATCCTCCCATTTTCTTCTTATACCATTTCAAAAAATGAAAATGTAAAATGAATACTAGGTTAATGACTTACCTAATAGATTGGTAGTGAGATATTACAACCATTCCACAATAAAAAAAGATTTCCCTTACATTCCTTTGAAGAATATTCCATGTCAAAAATATGAGGCCGCTTATTTCTCATTAGTGCCTCACATTCCAATGTATCATGGAAATGTGAACAATATTTCCATAGAACTGGAACTAAAGGTACCATACTCCCATAAAGTACCTTGGTTTCAGAATCAACTATCCTTACTGGCCATTCAGTCAAAGACCAATCAGGTTCAATCTCCAGATCACTCCAACTCAAAACGTGATATAGATCAGAGAGATACTTTTGTAGCTGAGATACGTAGAGCATGTTATGTAGTGTAACATCCCAACCTAACATATCATCAAACTAGTAGCCGGAATGGTCACCATGTGGCCTCAAGCATGTCTCCCCATATGGCAGAGGTTGTTGACTAGCAGTGAGGGTATCATGAGGTGATAGTGGGGAGACTATACCCTCATATCAGAGTTATACAGTAGTATATCAAAATAGATAATAACAGGAAATACCAGAAGATGTATATAAATAAAATACAATAGCCTAAGATAGATAATAATCATTTTGTAAAAGTTTTCAATGTCAGTTTATACAATGTATGAATGCATAGAATGATGATAATACATATATGAAAGCAGTAAATGAAACAACAATATTTACATTACAGAAAAATACATGAATCAAATAAGGAAATGAAAAAAATTCCTAAGAAAAATTTCCACAATCATCCTGAACTCCAGCTCAGTCCTTTTCTCCAAACTCCTGGTATGAGAATACAATAACAAGCAAGGCCATAGTCTGCAATCCTGCGAACAATAAAAGGTATACTAGGGTACCCCAATGCAATGGAAGCCCGAGTAGGGTGTGAGATATAAATCATAGTAGACCATCACCACTGGTGTTTATCTTTATCCAGATAGTGTAATACAAACTTAACAATTTGCAGGTATCGAGTAGTAATGATAGAACTGAATAAATATAGAACACCCGTCTATGTTCCTAAGGGATACCTAATGACTATACCAGCTTCATCTCGTTTCTAGAATATTATTATAATCATGTTAATTTAATATATATATATATATATATATATATTGTAGAAGTATATATATAACAATGGTTTGGGGTGGATTAGGATACACCACCACCATCTTAATTCTAGGGGTGCTCTCACAGTCTTCCCCAAACCCAGGTTCAAGAGCCCTTTTAATCTCTTTGCCAATATGGAGATAATGACGTGGAGTAGTTATGAATCCTATCCCCATGGAGATAATGACATGGGTTACATATACCTACCACCAACATAGAAATAATGGAATGGGGCTACAATACCTACTACCCACGTGGACATAATGGAATGCGGTAAATATATATGTCGCCCACATAGAAATAATGGCATGGGGAAATACTACCTATCGCCCACATGGAAATAATGGCATGGGGCTATAGTGCCTACCTTCCACATGTAAATAATGGCACATGGTAAATATACCTACCACCCACATAGAAATAATGGCACATGGCTATAGCATGTACCACCCACATGTAAATAAGGGCATGGAAGTAAACATTCCATCATCTATATATTTAATAGAATGGAATGGTTATAAAGTAAAGAATATGTAATTACCTCATATGTATTTCAAATGTCTATACCATATACACATAATCAAGAACATTCACATTTACACTTAAGGCCACCCCAATTAATCATTTCAATTAAAACATCAACATAAGAAAAGTCTCATTCAAAACATCCCATGAGGAAAAGACATCTCATGTACATCCTTAACCATGCACAATTCCATTTCAAGGAAACCTTTTCATTTAAAACCCTTTTCATGTAAGGAATGAAACTCATTATGAATGAATAATTTAATCATGGAATTTTATTTAGTGAAAGTTCCCTATTCAAGTTCATCTCATCCAATTTTCCTAAACAAGGAAAATTAGTGAAAGGGTCCAAAAGTAATAAGTTTACAAGGATATAATTCATGCACATACTTGGAAAAAAGAAACATAAAGGGTATAAGAATCCTAAAATGTAATTTATCAATCCTCACCCAAGTATAATGAGATCGTCATGGCAGCAATGAAAACAACAATATAGTCTATCACTGCATCTTCAGATTGATGGAAGCACACCTCAGTTGAGGGGTTTTATTAAAAAACATGATTTAGTTATTCAATAGTCCACCATAACTTTTATGCACTTCTTTATCCATATCAAGGAAATAATTTAAACCAGGAAATCATACCTCATTAATTAAATCTACGAACTATTAAATAAGAAACTTAATTAATTAATGCATTAATAAACTTAAAGGGCATGGGAGAGGGATTCTACCAGAAGTGGAACCAAGTCATCCACATCAGCTCTTGGTGCTTTATAACTAAAGGCTACTACTCCCCCACTGAGTATAAGAACTTCCACATAAGGTCAAGGACACCTAGCATCTATTGATACACCTTCATGGAAATGATCATGTTCAAGGGGATCCTTACACATATTCTTATATGCATATACCCATATCCACTCACCTACGCAATCATATATATATATACATACATGGGAACACCTAGCCTAATACATGTATAATCATTTCCATGTATGACTATACATGCAATGGGGGAAACCACACACACACACACAGATATATATATATATATTTACATACCTATTCACATGTAGACGAGTTTCCCTAGACCTGGTGACCCAAAATCAATAAGAAAAGACCAACACACTGTACATAACCTGGCGGGGACTCATAAACACCAAAAGAACCAAATATAAACCAAGAAACAAGAATAAAGCTTACCTAGAACATATCCGAAAGATTGAAAATGCGCAAACTACCTCGCCTTGAATGGAAGTTTCTAGAATACACAGACAAGGGTCCCAAGAGACCTTCCGCACCAACCTAGAATAATAGGGAACTGAAACAATAGGGTTACCCAGAGACATAGGGTTCATCTGATTCTCACTGAGAGATGACTAGGCCAAAAAATGGATAAAAACTAAGAGGATAAGGGAGAGAGATACTTATCAGGGGGATGTGATGAAGAAACTAAAGATATCCATTTAGAATTGAAGGAGGGATAGGTGGTCGTAGTGATGAGGTTACACGATGAAGGGGAACCCCTTTGGGGTGATACTGCATTGCGAATGAGGGAGTGATGGATAGTAGTTTTAGGTTTAATTTAATTTTTAATTTAATTTAAAATATTTAAAATTTCATAAAACTGGGTATCACACATGGTTAAGACACACAGTTTGGAATACTGTGCATCCACCACTAGACATATGAAGCACCCTACATAGGCTAGGCACACAGTTTGGGAAACTGGGCCCATCTCATGAAAAACGTCTATGTCCCCTTAATTGAGGCTGCATGGTTACTGCTATAGGCTACACGACTTTTAGAAAAACCATGTACCCTATTCAATTTTCGAGAAACCCAAATTTTCGGGTCCGACGCTCTTAAAACTCTTCTAACCACCTAAGAAACATAACTGGGATTCACTCATGTCCAAAAATGTCACTTTTAAGTGTTCCAACTCTCAGAATTCTGTTCTGAGGATCAGTTTTAAAATCATCCTATTCAGTAATATAAAAGTTCAAAACCCTTCATATTTTATCTCGGTTTAATATGAGGATCGTTACAGCATTCTGAACATAGATCTTCTTATCCCCGAGATTCCTTAGGGAACAACGTAAACCTTACCCAACCTATAGGGGTCATGAGGATTCATTCAAATGGTGGAATTTCGTTCCCAAATTCCCAATGCACCCTTAATATTTTCAAAGGAAAAGGTACTTAAGTTATTTAAAACATGATCCAAGGCACATTTCTAATCGAAACACAGAGAAAAATCCTATCTGAGCTTGTTCAACTAGAGAATTGATCCTGTCATCATCTCCTCAATCCATTGTCCTAACATACTTACCACCTTAGTTTTCAATGTTAAATGACCAAATTCAAACCCCAAATCCTCCACCATTTGAATTTCCTTTCAAAGAATGCACCAAGAATTCCAATGATGCTCCAAGATTGATGTTTAAATAATGAAACAGTCAATTCCCATCGAACTCAAATCCTAAGTCAAGCTGGTTTCCCATGGAAAACTCCAACTAACACCAAACTCACTCACCTAACCCTGGAAACATTCCTTAAAATGGTTCATCACCAACTATATTCATTAAACAGGAGTGGAAAGAGTCAAGCCACTATGACAGACTAATTAATAAGATTCAAAACATATATGGATGGTGTTTTATAAGATGAACCACGATGCCTTCTCCCAAGGCATCTCTTATTTACAAAAAACATGCTCAACAAAGTCTACACTCGACTTCTGATGGGTTTTCTAAGAAAAATCTACAAGGGAAACCATGCATCCTGTCTAAAAATCCATAATTGAACCGCCCAAACAAGCCTAACGACTTTAAAGCATTAACTAGGATTAAGACCGACACAATTTTAGTGAATCTAGGACAAAGAAAAGATATAGGACATGCTCTTCACTTAGTAGAATACACTAAGTGGTTAGAAATGGCTTCTAGTTAATCACACCCGGTTACTATAAGGGATAAGGGTCGAAACAACCACTGGTGGACTTGCATAAGAAGTAACTTGACTTCACCCACTGACGAACTACCATTAACTGAAACATGATGACTTCTATTCCCAAGGCATCATGTGACCGCTCAAACTTTTACACCAAAATCTAACCACAACCAGAGGTGTTTCTTAAGGGTTTCATACAAAGACAACCACACCAAAGTCGTGCTGCCAAGCAAGAACCAACATTAAACAACACCTGGAAGTCTCAAAGGAATTAAAACATGATCAAATTTTACCAAAAGGTATTTTAAGTATAATCCCTTATACTTGGAAGGCCATATTTACTAGATTAAAACCACACACCACACCTTAAGAGTTTCCTAGTCGTCGAAGGGGAAGAAGATAAACTAACCGCCCATAAACATGCTCATACAAAAACACTGTAAACAAACGCGATCCACTCCTTTGATTCATGATCATAAGTTAAAAGCATAAAAGGAAGGTCAAAACCCAAAATAAAACCATAACTAGAACAAACAGTGTCTCATAATACATGAGTCTTTATAAACATCATCCTGAGCATTGGGATGAACCTTCTTATTTAACACTCAGGTCACTCTACCTGGAGATGACCCAATACTGTTATCTTAGGCCCAAAACTCAATGATTTAACCGAATTAAACTAGCACATTATTTCATTTAATAGTCAATGGTGTAGTGTATATCAATGCGTACTACCCAAGGAAAAGTGGGGGGTTCAAATGACCAAAGAAGCAATTGACCATTCCCATGGAATGTATAACCTGATTGGAATAACAATTACTCAATACTCACACCCAAAAAAAAGGCCATAAAATAATGAAAACACATCTGAACAAGGGTTTCATTAGGATCCAAAAGTCCTAAAAGTGATACTGGAACCCAAATGGTTCCAAACATCAGAAAATAAATAGCCCTAGAAAGGCATTCACATTCTAAGGGTGGCACCTACTATGGGCTAGCCCCTTATGATGAACAACCATCAACCCAAGCATTTGGTCACACCAGACAAAATCCATAGGCTAAAGTGCATAACATTTAAGCCATTACTAAACTAGATGAAGCCTATGGAAAAAACCTACCATTCTGTTCCAAGGTATCTAAAAAGGAAAATCTCTAGCTACACATACATAGTGGCTTTAAACAAATCATACCACTACATGTTCTATTTTCTAAGGAAAATTTTAAATTATTCACATTTCATCTTTAATCGTCATAACATTTCATCTTTAATCGTCATAACATTTCATTTAAAAACATCCAGTACCATTTTAATAAAATAGGAAATTTTATCAAACTTTCCTTTTAAACATTAATCAGCATTTGAAATCCCATAATTTCTAGGCCATTTAGCATCTAAATAACTTTTTAACAATTAAGGAAACCCACAAGGGTCCCATTAAGACAATTTAATTCAGATAAAAACTGAATATCTTCCACATAAATAAAAATTTCAGAAAGTATTATTCCAAAAATTTTATCATAGGTTTTCATTTCCCAATTCATGAAGCGCCCATATACTTGATGGATTGAATATTGGCTCCCATTTATCAAAACCAAAATCACATTAGAATTTTAACATGATCAGATAAATATATTGTAATGCAGACCGATGGGTGGCCATCTACCAACCAATAAAGTTATTATACACTTTAATATTTGGAATTTGGATCCCCTTTAATCAAAACAAATTCACCTTTTCATTTAAACCTTAAAAACCTTTATATTTTATTAAAAACCCTAAATTGTATTCATTTATGCTCAAAATAGTTCTAATATATGGGTTACCCTATCTTAGTTATAAGGCACTCATAGACCTTATAAATCGAAAACTGGTTCCCCTTTATTAACAACCTAGATATACAAGGAAAACATGATATCATAACCATTAAACATAAAAGGCATGCTAAACAAAGTGAAATCATGCCATATAAGGAAGAGAACATAGAAGAATGTTATATTATCACTGAATCATGGAAATTCAAGTTAAAATTAACAACTGAAACATGCTATCTATACATCCATGCTTAATAAAATGAAATAATACATATCAATCATTGTACATAGTCAAATTAACAAGAAAAATACAATGAAACTACATGACATGAAACTATGCATGGCATGTGAATTTCCTATGTGCTTATATGATGCATGAAATGCAGATTTCATTCCTTATCATTCCACGGTAAAAAACTCTGTAAGTTCCATAAATATTAAGCTGTTAAAATACAATAGTCACTCAAGGTGTAATCATGTCAATTGTAATAGCAAACAGCATGAACCACAATCCCAACCCTGACCACTTGGTCATTTCCCAAACATGGGGTGATCAGTCCTAAGAATGGATATTAACCAGGCACCAACACATTCTTAATATAATATCTATCAACCTAAATAGTAAAAATAAAAAAAAGTTTTCCTCTTATACAACTTTGTAATGTCCCAACCTAGTAGACCATCAAACCAGTAGTCGAACTGGTCACCACATGGCCTCAAGTGCGTCTCCCTGTACGCCACAGGTTGATGATTAGTTTTGAGGGTCTTGGAAGGTGATAGTGGGGAGACTATATCCTCTTATTAGAGCTACACAATATTATATTAGAATAGATATTAACAATAAATAGTGGAATTATTATATAAATAAAATACAGTATTTGAAGACAGATAATAAACATTTTATAAAATGGGTGAACGCTATTTTATAAAATAGATGAACGCATGGAATGATAATGATACATATATTAAAGAAATAAAAAAACAACATGGTTTACAATGCAAAACAATATAAGACTCAAATAAGGAAAACAATTAGAAATTTTCAAGACAAAACTCCACTAGCATCCTGAGATCTATCTTAGGGATTTGATCCTAACTCCTGGTACGAGCATAAATCAACAAGAAAGGTCCAAGGTCCGTAATCTTGTGAAAAATAAAATGTCTACTCGGGTACCCTAATACAATGGTGGCCCAAGTAGGGTGTGAGATATAAATCTCAATAAGAAGGCACCATGGGTTTCTAGCCCTATCTAGACAATGTAATATAAATTTAATAGTGTGTAGATATAGAGTAATGATAGAATTGAAAAAATAAACAAAACTCATCTAGGTTCCTAAGTGATACCTAATGGTTATAACAACTTCAACTTATTGCTAAGATATTAGTCTAATCATGTCAATTTAATATATATATATATATATATATATATTGTAGAAGTATGTATATATATATATAATTGTGAGTTGGGGTGGATCAGGACCTACCACCGCCATCCGAATTATAGGAGAGCTCTCACATCTTCCCAAAACTCAAGTCCAACATCCCTTTTAATATCTTGGAATATATAGAGATATTGGCATGCGTTAGTGATGACGCCCACCCACATGGAGATAATAACACGAGGTAAATATACCTACTTCCCACATGTAAATAATTTCATAGGGATATAGTACCTACCACCCACATGGAAATAATGTCATTGGGTAAATATACCCACCACCCACATGGAAATAATGGCATTGGGATATAGTGCCTACCGCACACATGGAAATAATAGAACATGGTAAATATAAATACCACCCACATGGAAATAATGGCACAGAGTAAATATACCTACCGCCAATATGGAAATAATGGTACGAGGCTATAGTTTCTACCACCCACATGTAAATAAGGGCACGACATTGAGTATTCTATCATCCATATATTTAATAGAAATAAATGGTTATAATATAAATCATATAGAATTACCTTATATGAATTTTAAATGTCCATACCACATACACATAAGAAAACACATTCACATTTTCTCTTTAGGAAAATCCTCTTAAGTATTTCAATTAAAACATCAACATAAGCGTAGTCTCATTAAAAACATCCCATGAGGCAAAGACTTCACATGTATGTGCTTTACCAGGCACACCTCCATTTCAAGGAAAAAAATTTCATTTGAACCCCTTTTAATGTAATGAAATCAATTAATTGTGGCCAAATCATGTAATCAAGGCACATTATTTAGTGCAAGTTCTATTGTCAAGGTCATCTCATCCAATTTTCCTAAACATGGAAAATTGGTGAAAGGGTCCAAAAGTAATAAGGTGCCAAGGATAAAAGGCATTTACCTACTTGAAAAAATGTATCATAAAGGTCCAAGAAGACTAGAATGTAATTTATCAATTTTAACCCAAGTATAAAGAAAAAAGTAAGGATGAATGGCAGACAAAAATATAACCTACCTTTACATATTCATCTTGAAGTCAACACACCTTGGTTGTGGGGTTTTATTACAAAAACATGATTTAGTTTTTCAATAGTCAACCATCACTTTTATGAACTTCATTATCCATATTAATGAAATAATTTAAACTAGGAAACCATACTGCATTAATTAAATCTAATAACTATGAAATAATCAACTTAATTAATTAATGCATTAATAAAAGTAAAGGGCTGGGGAAAGGGGTCCCACCTCAAGTGGAACCAATCCAACCACTTTGACTCTTGGAGATTTCATGCTAAAGGTTGTTACTCCCCTATGGATTATAGTCACTTCTACACATGTTCATGGACACCTAGCCCCTATACACACACCCACATGTCCATGAGCATGTGCATGGGGATCCTAACACATATTCTTATAAGCATAAACCCATATCCACTCACCTTCACATGTATTTATATATAGATACATGGGAACACCAAAAAATATACATGTATAATCATTTACATGGATGATTGTAGATATAATGGGGGAACCCATATATATATTTACATACCTATGCACATGAAGTTGATTAACCCTTGACCTAGCGACCCGAAATGAAAAAGCAGGGACCAACACGCTATACATAACATGTTAGGGAATCATAAACACCAAAAGCCAAAAATATAAACCAAGAAACAAGAATAAATCTTAACTCAAACAAATCTGACAGATTTAAACCACCCAAACAACCTACCCTTTGGTGGCGGTTGTCGGAATACACACCCAAGGGTCCCAAGAGACCTTCCACACCTACTTAGAACAAGAGAAAACCAGAAACAATCGGGTTACCCAAAGACCTAGGGTTCATCCGATTCTCACCGGGTGATGATTAGACCGATTAATGGATTGAAACTAGGAGGAGAAGGGAGAGAGAGACATACCGTGGGGATTCAAAAAAGAAATGAATGAAACCTGTTGAGAATAAAAGGAGGGAGAGGAGGCCATAAGGATGAGGTCATGCGACAAAGGGGGAACCCCTTTGGGTTGATTGTGAATTGAGAATGAGTGTGTAAGGGAGAGTATATTTAGGTTTTTTTTATTTTTATTTAATTTATAATAATTAAATTTTTATAAAATTGGGTGTCACACACGGTTAAACCACATTGTTTGGAGAACTCTGCGCTAACTGTGCATCCAACGCTGGACATCTAGAGTACCCCACACGGGCTAAGAGCATGGTATTGGAAACTATACAAAGACTCTGTGAAAAGTATCTATCCCCTTAAATGAGTACACACAATTACTTTTACAGGCTACATGGTTTTCAGAAAAACCATGCGCCCTCTACAGTTTTAAAAAACCCCTATTTTTGGGTCTGATTCTCCAGAAACACTTTGAGCCACCAAGGAAACATAAAGTGGCTTCACCCAAGTCCAAAAATATCACTTTGATGTGATCCAAATATCAGAGTAACATTATGAGGCTCAGTTTTAATAATGTCTCATTCAATAATTGAAAAGATAAAATCCCTTCACATTTCATCCTGATTCAAAACGAGGATCGTTACATGTATCGAAATCAGTTTTGGTTGAAGTGATACATGACAAGAAACCTAATCTACCTTCTAAAGAACCTCTAAAGGTCCCATAAAATTTGGATCAAGATTCCCTTTATTCCCATGTCGTAGATGAACCAACCAGGGTGGAACCTTCAAGAACACCAAGTCCCCAACTGAGAATTCCAATGATCTAAAGTGACCGTTATCATGTAATTAATATTGGATATGTGCCGTCAATATTCTATGATGAATCAAATAAATATTTTTATTCCTCTCATGCACAAATATTGGTCCAACCATGTAACATACACTGACCTCTGACCAACACAATGGAGATATTCAATGTTAGGCATACAAGACCTCAAAAGAAGCCACACTAATTGCGGAATAGTAACTATTTTTACAAGAAAACTCAACTAGCCCCAAATGGTCAACTAAATCCAAAATAAATTAAAGAATAGAGGTGAGAAGCATATCATCATGAATATTTATAGCTCTTTATATTTGTCTATCCAACTGTATATATTATGATGTACTCAAACAGATGTGATTTTTTAGTTCCTCCTTATGGCCAATCAGAAAATGAGATGTAATATAAGGCCCCAGCCTTAAACCTTACTTAATCTTGAGTTATTACAAGATTACACATTGAGGATCTTTTCAGGTTTAGAGTTTTAGATAATTAGATCATGAAACTTGCATTACATTCCACATTTAAACAAAGTGGTTACATAAAAGACAATATTCATTCTTCCCATCAACGGAAACCTATTTAAAATAAAACACGGATTCATTCTTGACATATCCTTGACACTATCATCACATCATGTACCTTTCCCTTGACCTGTGAAAAACATTTCAAAAACTTGGGATGAGCATAAAAAGCTCAGTAAGGGTTATAAAAACATGGAAAGGAAACATGAGTTCATAAATACATAAGAATGAAATCATACTTCACCCATAAAACATAGGCATATCAAATCATGAATAAATCATAGAAAACATAAGACATAAAGGTAACTTGAGGCATTCATAACATTCTTACGTAGGGAGTAACCCTCTTGGTTACATTTGGAATACCCATCACAGTATATTCCCTAAATCTCTTCGGAGAAACCTTATCGTTTCACTCCTTCGCGTTACCCAATGCATTGGAGAGCTATAACGGGCTCACCCGCCCTTAGTTTATCACGGAACCACCCGTTCTTCATAACAATGCCCAAGAACCATAACATAATCGTATCACATAAACATGAATAAAGGAAACATAAAATTTCCACATTTCAATCACAATATAACATTTTAGGATATTGAAATAATGAATCCATTCAAAAAGAAACCATTTCCAAAACCATTTAAAACATTTAATAAAGAGATTTTTGAATCAAAGTGTCCCATACCACCTTGAAGCTTTTAACATTTTAAACCATTAATATCCATATAAATAAATCCTTAAAACAATTTTGAAAACATGGATATTAATAAGAACAAATAATTAAAACATTTAAAATGATATTTTGGTTAAAGGGGTTTTACCAAAATTAGAGACACTTGAATACAATAATCGAGGAATAACATTTAGTCAGAATTTTATAATATCATGAGAATAAAAGGATTCATGATATAATACTCCAAAGGATAGTGTATACACCATATAAGAGTGAATTGGTGCATAACAACAATGAGCCCTCAATAGAAATGTCAAATGTGATGAAATCCCTTATAAAGAAGGTATCCTTAAATTAAGGACAAATAAATCTCAAAAATATGTGTGAAAAATATATATACACCCAATATAAGTGGATATTAAGTGTAAAACAATAAAAGGTCATTCACACATATTCAATGGATGACATATTCAATGACTACAAGTTGAACCCAAAGAAATCGAAATTGGGTTAAAAAGTTCCCTTGACAGCCTAACGACATCACATCAAAATGAGTTGATGAGAGATAAAAAGTGTATCTCATCACTTGGACATAAAATTTACATCAATAAGGATGTATGAGAACATATACCAACATAAAAATATGTAAATTAAAAGACCCAATAAAAGAAGTCTTTTAAAAAAGAGGAGGGTGAAAGGTTCCCTTACCGACTTGGGTATCTTTCAAAACATACACCCCATGAAAGAAAGACAATAGGTCATTGATGTAAATACTCATAAACGAAAGTATATTACACAAAGAGTAGAATAATGGGCAGTACATACACCACTCAATGGAATTTGTGGCAAATGTAGCATAAATCTCACGGGAATAAAAGTGAGATGAAAAATCCCTTACAAAAACTCGGCAGCCTAACGGCGCCACATAAAACTTCCGAATATGGATTGATGAGATCAAATAGGGTATCTCATCACATTAAAATAAAATGTACAGAAAGAGGAATATAAAATAACATCCCCCAACATTACAAAGAGGAGCTTAAAAGAAGTGACATAAAGGAGAGTACTTAAAAAGAAAGAGAGAGGTTAGATCTCTTACGAAAGTTCGGCAGCCTAACGGCGCCACTCAAAACCTCCAAAATGGATTTATGAGAGAGAATAGGGTCTCTAATCACATGAACATAAAAATTACAGTATGTGTAATATAAAAGATCATCCCAATAACAAGAAAGATGAGCTTTAAAAAGAATGACATAAAAGTGTGTACTTATAAAGAAAGAGAGAAGTAGGATCCCTTTCCTCGGGTCCGACTTGACTCGATCATTCTTTAATCTCCTGAATAATAAACTTGAGTTAATTTCTAATTCCTTAAGAACCTTTTTCAAGTTCATTATTACTTTTATACCACTTATTACCATGTCATAAACATTATGTAATCATTTAAGTTAATAATATTTGTTTTGCCGATATTTGGTTCTTAAGTCGAAAGTGGACTTCTTACAATTACATGTTGTTCGTGTGGACAAATGTTTATTATATCCAGAATTGTATTCATTATGTAGATATCATATATGTCATATATATCCATTACATTCATGCATTTATAACATTACATAATCATTTAGAGGTAAGAAATGAAATGCACCGTTCATGGAGACGGTAAGCCGTACGTACGCATGAACGCTACTTTCATTTCTATTTCATATTTTATAGAATGGAATAATAATGATATAAATTTATATTATAATTACATTATAATATCATATATAATATCATAGTTCCATCCTTTATACGTCCCACATATGGTATTTAACGAATCAAATCACTTTGAGGGGGCGGTAGTCCGCACTTCCTTAAATGAAGATATCGCGTATACCCATAATGGAAGCCATAAAGGTAAGACAAAAATGAAAAATACAGAATCATAAATAAAACATAAACATATTATATAACATATATAAAAATAGTGACATCATAATGGCCACCTTTTAAGGTGTTAAATGAGTATTGAACAATCATCGTTTCGGGAGGCAGAATTTCACCATCCACGAAAACCGTATGTTCTTTAACCATTTGATGTAGTTGTGTGAGAGTGTAGCTCGAATAAATCTTATAACAACATCCTAGTATATTGAAGATACTGGTGTTGTTACACAAGAAGTAAATAAAAAGAGTTTAGGAGGTTGGAGAAGCAAAATAAAACAAATGAACATGAGAGAGTGAATTACCTTTAAAAGTGTAACTCCTTTTGATTTGAGCCTAAAGGCTTCCTTTGATAGGATTATGCCCAAAGTGAATCCTCTAGGATGAGGAGAGGGATGTGGAGAGAGTAAATGGGCAGGGTTTGGCCGAGACAAAGGCTTGATGAGTGTGTGAAAAGAGGCAGAGGTGGGGGCCTTTTATAAGAGGAGAGGAGGGGCACTTTTGGAAAGCAAAGAAATATTACTTTATTTGAAAATGTGTTTCGGTTTTAAAAGATCCCAAATTGATATAATTAGTGGATAAGGTTATAAAGGTTCGAAATCCACCCATCCAATAAGTTTTGGACATGTGTAGTTCATATATTTTACATTATCTTTCCATTTTATTTTAATCGTTAAATAATGATATCATCACTGCATCATTAAGATGTCATAAATAATTTAATTTATTTAATGTCTAAAAATTATAAAAAAAATTACTATGATGTAGGAAATATTTTTAGCTTTCCAATGACTATTTATAATAAAAATTTGGACTTGTATAACCTCACTTAAAAATTGTTTTAGTAAAATATATCATGTTTGTGTCAATTTTACTTTTCCATTAAATAAAAATATATTATTGTCATTTTCCAACTAAAGTGGCACCATGGGGTCCCCAAGTTGGCCCATGGCTTGTCTTGGTCGGCCATGACTCACCCAATAGGTGTAGGACAAGTGTCATGGTGTTTTCACATTCTTATAATATCATTTTTACCTTAAACTACACTAATTACCACTAATCGCGATTAAAAACATAATAAGTTACTATTCTCCAAAAAATTATTTTTATCCCATTGAACCACATTTTACTTCTTAATGACAACCATGTATGTCGGATTTTTAAAATTAAATACACATTAGTGGTAAACTTTCATTTAACTGAAAAATCAGTTTGCTTGATTACCACTTAGTGGTTTCACTACTCATCAAAAATTGGAGTTTTTCAGAAAAATACCAAAACTTCACCCTAAGCTATATTTGATATTCCGAATTCAAAAATGAAGTCTATTTTACAAAATTCAAAACATATTAGTCACATTAATTAATTTAATAATTAATTCCTGCTGTCAGAGCAAATAGCGTGTTTTTATAAAACAATAAGTATCAAAAGATTGACACTAGTTTAAGTCTGATTTCAAAGTGAAATTAATTCCAATGACCACTATTGGATTTAATGGTAAAAATATTTTCTAATTTCACTTTAAAACCAATTAAAAATATTATCTAATCATATAAATTAATTAGATTAAAAAGAGGTTTTGAATTAAAACACAACATTCTATACTATTCATTAAAAAATGAACTTTATCGAAAAAATACCAAAAAATTACACAAAGTAAAATTTGATGTCCCAATTCTTAATAAGAGTTTTATTTGGTCTAAAAGAATGTATAAGAGTGATCAAAACTATATTTAATGACAGTTCTCCATTAAAAGGCGATAAGTGAACCTTTAGTGAAAACTAGGGCATATACACCTAAAATTTAATTCTTTCCATATTTTAAGGCTTTAGCTTTTATTAGATAAATGTAAAAACATTAAAAAACACATATAATCATATTTTAGTTATTTATATCCATTCCCGCCATTATAACGGCTACATGTTAACTACCATTTAAAATAATATTATTTTATTATTAGAGTGCAACGTAAGATTCCCAAGAAACTCGTTGTTGCGTGTTGGGTACGCCATCGAGCATAGCGTCCCCTTTAAAGTCATATTAATATTTTATTCACAAATATGGATAAATATGAAAATTTCATATTCATTATTTACCTGGGGTGTTACATGTAAACCGAGGATCCCTATAAGAGAGTACAGAAGATGAAACCCTATGAAACCCGAAATTCTATTTTACATAGATATTTCCCACCTCCTCAAATTTGGTTGTATCTCGAATGGGTATAAACTGAGATGACTTTGTCAGTATGTTGATCACAATCCATATCACAGTCTTCTTTCTCTGGGAACACAGAATCCCAAACACAATGTCCATTGAGATCTCATCCAACATCCACATTGGATCTAGAAGTGGACAAAGCAATCATGAAGGTTTCTTGTTTTCGACTTTAACCTACTAGAATGTATAGCGACATAAGACAAACTCATCAACGTCCCATATTATACCTAGACACCAGAACTGCCATCGCATATCATAAGTCATCTTATTGGTTCCTGGGTGAACTACCTATTGGGAGTTATGGAAATCACCCATCGCATATTTCCTTACCAATAATGGAACAAAAAATAAATTAAGATAACATAGAATACCCTCTTTGGATAATGACCACTAGGAAATTGTTTCCCCACCAAAATGAATGTTTCTAGTGGTACGAAACTCATCATCATTATATAGATCCTAAATAATAATTTTGAGAAGAGAAGATGTCAACTGAACATTGTCTAAGGAAACCTTGGCCCCTAATTCCAAGACTCCAATACGAAACTATGCAAAGAGATCCATCATGTTTAACTCTATAGAAGATTATTTCATGGCATGGTTTAGAATTTTCTTATTTAAAGAATATGAAATGACAATCCCCTAACATGAGGTATAAGCGATATCGAAATCAATGTACTAGAGGTATTACACACAATGCCTCTAACAGATATTTAGATATTTTTGAGAGAAGATATAACTCAATATATTGTGGTCTGTAAAGGTAATCTTCCAACTCTCATGTGTGTGAATCATAGTTTCAATTTCAAGGTCATGTGTCTGATAGTTCTTCTCATGTGGCCTAAGATGATGAGATCCATTTGCAATGACATGATTTCCCTATATAAGAACACAACCTAATCTTGAACCAAATTCATCCCATAAAGCTACATATCCTTTCGCAACCTCTTGAAGAGTCAACAACGGAGTATTATTCAAAAGGCGAGTCATCTCAAAAACAGAATTATGAAATTTTTCATCCCAAGAAAACTTTACTTCCTTATGAGTTAGTGTAGTCATTGGAGAAGCCAAATTTGATAAGTCTTTAATGAACCCATGATAATAACCAACTAGAACCATGAAGCTCTAGATTTTAAAAACATTCCATGGTTGTTCCCATGTCATAATAGATTTTACCTTCTTAAGACCAAATAAAATACCATGTTCTTAAACCATGTGTGCAACGAATTTAACCTCCCAATTCTATAAGTTTCCCTAAAAAACAATGAATAATGTCAGTGAATTCTCAGCAACATCAGAACTGTTCTCAGATGATCCACATGATCATCCTCTCATTTATAGTAAACAAGGATTTCATCTATCAATACTACAATAATGGTATCTAAAAACTCATGGAGAATCATGTTCATTAATTACATGATTACCAAAATAGAATTTATTAAACAAAAGGGCATAAGAGGGTACTAATAATGACTATACCTACTCCAAAAGGCTGTTTTATGTATTTCAGATTCTCTAATTCTAAACTAATGTTAACTAGAGAGAAGATAAATCTTCCTAAACCACTTGAACCCTTTCAACTGATCGAATAGATCATCAATCCATGGAAGCACATGCTTTCTATTATCCATAATTCAATTGGGATTTCAGTAATCCACACATAGGCGAAGTGACCCATCAGTTTACTTTGAAAAGAGAACTGGAACCACCCATGGTGACACAATTGGGTGTATAAATACTTTCTCTATAATATTGTACAACTTGGACTTCATCTCTTGCAGTTCAGTAGGTTCCATGCAGAAAGTGGGAATTGAAATGGGTTGAGTACCAAGAACTAAGTCATTGGTAAAATCAACCTACCTTTTTGGTGGAAAACTAGAGAATTAAGAAGGAAACATGTTAGGAAACTAGATGAAAACTAGAGGGAGATCAATAATTAAATATTAAATCTCTATATTAAAGTCAAACACTTATATTAATTTCTCTAACTCTAGATAAGAAGGTTTAGACCAGCTCGACCTTTGGTCCCACTTTCCTTGAAAGACAAGAGACACACCACTGGGTGAATTTTGGTAGACTCATCAAATATAATAATCAATTTGAGACTTATTGGAAATGATCCAATTCATCCCGAAAATGAAATCAAGTGGTTTCATTTTAATAACTAGAAAACTCAAAGAAACATAGCATCTGATAAAGAGAAGACACAAGCGGGACCACAAAGACCCCTCTCTCTATTAATACCATGGGGTGTTTTAATATACATTGAAAAAGATAAAATATACGAAGGAATATTTAGAATATTGACAATATGGGTGGATTTAAATGAATGATATGAACTAATATCAAATAGAGAAGTAAGTAATGACGAATCTCTAGTAATGGTACCTCTCAAAGTCACTGGACCTGTGTCTGATTCCTATAGATATTCTTCTATAGTGTGAAGTAGCTTCATTTTGAATGCCCATGGATGAAACCATTTTATATATGAAGAATCTGATTTCTTCATAGTTTTATGATGAGATTATAATACCATTACACTACAAAAAGTAGAATTGATATGGAAGAATCTCTATAAGTGACCTGAATGCCCGTAGGAGCCACAATTCTTGGGTGCCTCAATGAAAACCATTTTTTAATTTACTAGTTTATCACATTTGTAGAAAATCAAAGAACTTATTCCTTGTGTGGTAGGAGGTGTACAATGACCCTATTGTCGAGAACTACCTTGAGAATCATCATGATTTCTCTTCCCTTTGAAGTAACTCTTACTACCACTTGGAGGGAAAGAACCACCCGATAACCCTGACCTGCAGGCCATTTCCATCTCGACCATTAGTGATCTATTTAGTACATCCATATAAAAAGGTATCTTTAATAATAAAATGTGAGAATGAATATCCTGAAGGAGTCCCAAATCAAACCTTCGTGTCTTCATCTTTTCATTCGATATAATCTCAGGTATGAAATTAACGAGTTCATAAAAATAGTTTGGATACTTAGCCACGGTCATGTCAGCCTTCCTAGGCTTGAAAAACTCTATAACCTTGGTTAAAAACATTTAATTTGGATATAATTTGTTAGTTAAAGAATTTTTGATGTCCTTACACTCTGATCCCTCATTCTTTATCACAATTAATATAGTGTCCCACCATCTCTGGATTGTTCCTTCTAGAAAAAATGTGGTTCACTTCACATTGATTCTTTTAGGTGTGTCCAAGAACCCAAACAACCAATACATCATACTCAACCAATCCAAACCCCCTTAAGGATATTTCAATCCTTTGAATAGTATAGGTTTATTCCAAATGAACTATTGAGGAAAAATATTTAGAACATCCCATTATAGTTCCACGGATGGATTTTTAACGGGAACTGAGGTGGTTCCTATCCTAAAGCTTGGACAATGCACACAATCACCTCAACTAGATTCAGATCTACTAAATGATTCACATGATGAGGTTTAGCAGTAGCCTTATCCTTTTTCTGATTCACACATCCTCTCAGAGTCATGATGTTACAAAACATCAGTAGACAACAAGAAGACATAATATCATAATCAAATATAGAAATAAGGGAGATTAATCCGAACAAAATAAATAAACAATATTTGGATTTTACTGTATCCAAATCAAAGTAGGGAAAAGTTTAGAATTAATCAAAATGACTTATTTCCTAAAACACCCCAAGCAATATAAGGTTCATTACAATGAGATATATATAGACACTCAATCACAACTACCTTCTATGTACCTAAAAGATTTCACAAATGCATACTGACATCATGGAAAAATCTCAACCTCACTCTGATACCACTTTTACATGAACCAACCTGGGTACCCTGGTAACTTGATAACCAATATGATGGTGATATAGACTGAACAATGTTCGCAATCCCCATTGGTTGATGACTCGCACCTAGAATCATAAAAACTAAATTTGGGAACAATTTTCCACAAAAACATTACATATGTAAAAGAAACCATAATGTATGCATATCCAAAGAAACTCCATTGGGAGTAATGTACCAGAAGTAAAAAATGAATTAAATACCAAAGTACTAAAACCAAAGTACCAAAATAAGGAAAAAATCCTAATTCACAACTCATACAGAACTCACCAAATTTAAGGTTCAATAGCTAAATCCACCTCCAAGAGATCCATTACCCTTGATTGAACCTGGAAAGAGATAGTATACAAACACATGAAGTCGCAAGTAGGGTGTGAGCTAAATCCCAGTAGGATTTCACCAAAAATTCCCTAACAAGATGCCACTATCGAATTAACTAGGATTGTGCACTTTGTTTTAAAACAAACTGGTTTTTCATATCAAGATCATATTTAACCAAATAATTCTTTTTGATTTAAATGATGCAAATACATTTGTAATTCATTATTCACATTTAAAATGATGGAAATACAGTTCAAATGGTGTAATTTTACTTTATCCAAAGGGTGAATTACACAAGTGGAACTTTACCTAAAAATGTCTTAAATAAACACTTTAATAAAAAAATAGTTTATATTAATTTTCAAGAATTATGAAACTGTTTACAACAAAGGAATATATAAATTTAAAATAAGAACAAGTGAGAAACATGGTCATGTAGCCAATAAGGTATGGATATCCAGTCTATAATGATCCCACACTATACGCCCATTTGAACTCAGTCCAAAGTGGATGCATTACCATCTCTTAAGGGATGTGATGTGCTGGTATGATGTTTTTGAACATTGTATGTCATAAAGTTCCATCCAGATAACTCACTAACTACCTAATACATCTATGTTATCAAGTAAAAAATATATGGAAATTTATTTCAAGACTAATTAAAATAAAATTATCCCCATTCCCCATTTCAGATATGCCAATTTCCCCCTTAAAAATTTTAATGGGTTTTTAGCAAAAAATTCCTTTTCCCAAAGATAAACCCTATATGGTTTCCATCAAAAAACAAATAATCAAATTTTAATAAATAAGGATTTGAAACCAATTAATGAAATTCCACAATCAAATATCACAATAAATATTATCTACTTAATTTTCAATTAAATTCCATAAATTTCACAAAAACCCCACAAATCAATGGAATTGGGGTTATACATAATTTTCAATTAAATTCATTTCTCAATTTACATTAAAAAATTTAAACTTTTCCAGTTTCCATAAACACACCCCAATTCACTAGAATTGGTGGTTTTCGAATTCCATGCCAAAACACCTTTTCAAACACCCAATCCAAAGGAATTGGTTTTTCTCTAAAAAACCAATTGAGACCCATTTTTTAAAAAATCAAAAAATTGAATTTAACTCAAACAATTGAAATTAAATAAGAAATTTTAGGTTAATATAAAATAGGCATCAAGATGTAACCACCTACTTTTTCCTCATTAAAACAAAAAGAAATCGACATTGCCACCAATAAAAATGAAGCCGGAAAAGATCTAGGAACTCAACCTAGAAAAATGATTTAGAAACACATAGTTTATATCCATCAATTATAAGATGATATATCAAAACCAGAGGTGGAAAATTTAAAGAGACAAAGATACTGAGAGAACACTTACATAGTAATTTACTCACTAACTAAAATGATAACCAAACATGGAAGAAAACCACTCGGAAGGGTATGAGGGATCCAAAGTTGCCTGATAATGACTCTAGGGTTGAGAGGAATAATTTCTAGAGAGGAAGAATAATATTTTAATCTCATGTACATATTTAAAAACAATTTTCATGATTTTACACGGGTTGTGACCAAGTTACACATTCGGTAATTAAAAAGGTTCACATCTGCAGATAAACATATTATTTTTTAATAAAAATGAAAACCATGATAAAGTTAAAGATGTATATGAAAAATCAATAATGGGATTTTACAATAAACAATCCATTTTAAAAATTTATGTTATTGGATTTTCGTACACCATTGAGGTTTAGATGCACTTTGGGGTTCATGAATGATTTGATGGTTAGTTTATTATGGTATAATTTCATTTGGGATATAGATAATCATGATAATTGAAAAGTGATTCATTGAAAATGTGATATTATCATATTTATTTAAGTTTATATAATGTATTACCATTTAGGTTAGTTTTTAAATTTTATTCATGATATTTTTGTGATGTTTACTACGTTACAAAATTTTATAGTAATTTATCATGGTGATTAATGTTAATTAGTAGTTATTTAATTGGGTAGTGTTTTATATAAACCTTAGGTTTGAAAAGTAAATTAACATAAAAGACTACTTTATAAGAATGAAATTAATTTTTTTAAAGATGGATGTTTAGGGGTATGATATTCCCTTTGATATTTAGACAATATTTAATGTTTATGTTATTGATGCCACTATAGTTTTAGAGACTAATGTTTCATTTCTTCATGTGGTGGTCTATTAATTAGAAAATTTTTCTATTTCTATAAAATTTCTTATTTAATTCCTAAATATTTTAAAAATATCTTGTAAAATTTTTTGTTTTTTAATAATTTGAATTTATTTCTTTTGGAATAAAAACACATCTTGAATACTCATTTTCTAGAGAAAAATAATATTTTAGTAGGAATATATTAAATAATTTAATTATAATTTTAATCTAAGTATAATTGATTACTTTTATAATATAGATGGAAATGGAATGACTCCACTCATGGAAAAAGGATCTTTTGACAAAAATGTGTTCCTATAACATTCAATTCCAATGAATTGATAATCTTTTAATCCCTCACTAATTCATGATTGTACGATTGTTAACTTTCCCCTGATAATGTTATCTATAACTATATATTAGTAATTGGGCATTTGTTTTCTCTTCTATTTTCATATTTTTAGATACCACTGATTTTATGAAATTTGGATACAAACTTCTATGGTTACATTCATACTTCCTCTACCCTCTTTTAAGGGGAATTTTTATTAATAAATTTAATGATATGGGTTTTAATCAAATGACTACTCAAATATAAAATCATTGAATACAAAGAAAAAGTTCAAATTTCTTGCATACTATTTACTAAAGGAGGTGATAATTTAACAACAAGATATTTTAGAAAATATTTCTCATAAAATAATTTTATTTGATTAATTTCTTGTGTTACACACAAAATAGTTTTTAATTAAATTGTGTTATATTTTTATAATATTTTTATCACTGAAATTTATAACCCAGAGATTAAATATTTTTTATGGATGACATTAAAAAATTTCTTAATTATATATTTATATCTCATAGTTAATAAATTTTTATTGATAAACCCTTAGTAAATAATAACTCAATTTTCAATAATGTCAATTAATTATTCAAAAATACGTTTACATCAAAAATTGTTTTTATTTCTATTTTTCATAAAAAATTAGGATTAATTTTCATAACTTTTTTGAAAATTTATTTTATAAAATGCCCATAATTTTTGAAATGGAAATAGTAAACCTATATTAAGATTATTTTATGAGAATTTTAAGAAAAGAATGATTTTCCATTCAGTAGTAAAAAAGTTGATCTTATTGAAAAATACATGTAAATAGATCCATTTTGTTTTAAAATTATTTCAAACTAAATTTTATTTCTCATATTTTAAATAATCAAACTAATTCTATGGGATTCAATTTTCTATTTTATTTTAGTATAAAATGATTTTTACAGATACATATGAATTTTCCGTTAAAAATATTTTAAAGAATGATTTTTTATCTTAATAAACTTAGTTTATCACTATTAATGAATTATTTTAATGAAATTTATATGTTATATACTCAATAAAATATTTTAACATTCATATAATATTTTTCTGGGAATAAGATAAGAATAAATATTGTTTTATGCTTAAAAATGTAATTTTCTAAAAAAGGTTATCGTTGAATTTTACGAATTTATTTTAAATATAATTTTTTAAACATATATTTGTTGAATTTGATAAAATGAATTAAATATTTAAAATTAATAGGTTCAATTTTTTTTAAATAGGCTCCTTTTATTATTTTTTAAATAATAATAGTAACTGTGGTAAAATTTACCACCTCAGTAAAGGGTAAATCAGGTTAATATTGGTTAAATTTAATTAATAAGGCCATCATTTTCTGACATAATTTTTATTGGATGAATTTAATTACTCCATTATAACATTACAGTGAAATTTTATCTGTTTTTTTGACACTTTATAATGAAAATATAATTTATAATATTTAAAAAAAAAGACAGTTACAATGTGTCACTCTCTTAGTTTTAAATAAATTTTACGTATTCAAATAAGGAACAAAACTAGTTACGAATGAATATGGATAGTACTTTTGAAATTAATTAATTTAATTTGATGATAAAAGATAATTTATAATTTTGGGTAAATATATAATGAACATAAATTCTTATTCAATAATGATACAACATTTCTCAAATTAACAAAAAATTAATAAATTATCATAAAATATTATTTGAAATATAATATTAGTGAATTAATGTTTTAAATTTATTTAATTTATTAGTATGATATGTTTCTTATTTTAAATAATTATATTTAAATTAAAAATTTTATTGTTGTATTTAATGTCAAGTTAAATGACTAGAGTTTAGAATTGAATTATTGATATTTTATAATAAATAATATATTGTTAAATGAAATAAAATTCATAAAAATAATATATTATTCCAAATTAATGAGATAAGGTTTTTCATATCATACATGGTCCATTTATGGGGTTATTTAAAATTATAGTGTCATTTTATCCCATATAGTGTATAAAACATTAATATTTCAGTAATTTTCAAAAGTGTTAATGAAGGGTTAAAACATAAAGATATGAGTAAAAATGTGATAAAACTTATCCAATTTTTTTTGATGAGATTATTTCAAATTATAATCATCTCTGACTCCAATACGAGAAATTGGAATCTTTTTTTAAATTTCAATTAATTTAAATTAATTTAATACTTTATGAAATTCCAAGAGTACCCCTCCCCCCAGTTATTAAAGTGAACCCCACAATTCTATTCATCACACCACATTAACCATATATCTTGAATAAAATATTCAAAGTTATCATATATACTCTTCTATACACATTATAGATATATAGGTCATCCCAAAAAAGTTACCCAAAATCCCTTAAGTGGGGATCCAAATGAGTTATTTCAAAGTTGAGGTAGTTGCCTTAACAAAACACATTCTATTAAATTATTATATTACCCCATCTAAATCTGTTATATTATTCATTAAATATTAACTATAGTATCCTAAATATACCTAAATATTGTTATTACTATTAAACCACCTTATTCACCCTCGTTTCATCAAATTAGATTTGAAAATATCGCTCGTGCGTACATACGGCTGACCGTCTCCATGTAGCGATATGATTCATTTCACATCACCAATATTTAAGGATTTTTATATATGAAAATTATTAAATAGTTATAACTATTTAATTATAATATCATATATTTATTCTTACATGAAAACTATCCGAGAATGATAAAATCGACCAGGTATATGTGTTGGCAACCACCTCCACGAAGGGATGTTATTCATATTTCATTTCTATTTTAAATTGATGGAAATAAGGATTAATTTAGTAAATATATATAATATATATGATATAATAATAATTTTTTATTGATGAGTTACTATTTACCTGTCTTCTATTTGGTCCGTCAAAAATTGGAAAGAGTGTCTATGTGTACGTATGACCTACCATCTCCCGGAATAGTGTAATTCATTTTTTCTTTCACTATCATTTATGTAAAACTATAAAAATTTATATAAAAAATATATATTATATTTATATCATGATTATAATATTCTATATGATTCGACTATGAGTATTGTAAAGGTATTATAACTATTGAACGAGATCATATATTAAAAAAACCAGATATCATCTTAAATAATGATTATGATAAAGAAGTGTTGCAAAACTGGTGATAAAAGGGTTCAAGTAAATCATTTATGGTATATTATTAATGATTATGGTTGTGTAATATATGTCTAATAAATATTTATTTATTATAAATGAGGTTCCAACTTGTACAATTGAAGTCACACATAAGGTAATATATTTGTGTATTGCTATTATTTATGTGGGACACAAGCCATACACATCACTTGATTCTTTTGTGATGGGTATATAATTCACCATAATGTATTTTATGATGCTTATTATAAAACTTATGGGTATTTAGATCTCCATATAAGGAAATTTATTTGATGGTAATTATTATTGAATAGATACCAAAGTGTTAATGGGTTTTATGTTACAATCTCATTGTTTATCGGGATTGTTTAAGATTAGGTTTCCATTGATGAATCCTTATGATATACCTATATATAAAATCATGATGGTTTATATAGACTTATCATTTTATTAAAATACATTTTTTACTTTCATTTTTCTCACCTTAAGTTTTCAATATACAGATTATATGTTTTTAAGAAAAATCAACTTTAATTCTACGTATAGTTGAAATTCAATTTTCATCCATATCAATGTTTACAAAAAACTATTTAAAAGATGGTTTTTAATATTATTTATGATTTATTAAATTAATTTTTAACCATTTTATAATTTAAAATAAGTGTTTAGAATTAATCTTTATGTTAGTTCCATAATGCGGTACTTTTGTGAATTTTTAGCATATATATGGAAGGAAAGTTTTTTAAAATTATATGGAATGAAAAAAATTTCCCACCATCATGAACACTCAATGCTTTGATACATTCATTATAATTTTATAGTTTAATTTTCAATGAAATTATTTTTCATAATATTTTCAATATTTTTTTTTATTTTAAAGGACTTATTTCAAAATGTAGAAGATATTTCCCCTAAGAACGTCTTAATGATATTTTAATGGTATTTTTATTAATCAAAAACAAAAACCATTGATTTAAGATATTTTTTAATTGAGTTACGATCAAATTATTTTGACCATATTATTTCTTTAGATGCTCAATGTTTGTGATGAATTTTTTTATGAAACCCATTCTTTTTACAAGGGCCATACTATAATGAAATGTTTATAAAACACATTTATTTTCATGGGTTCTAATGTGATGAATATTTTATGATATTTTTTTAAAAAATATACAATATTTTCATTATATAATGGGTCATACCAATGTCTCCCTCTAATGAATTGGGTAATGATTAATGATATATAAGCTCAAAGGGTACATGAGAGGTCATTCCCTACCCAAAAGAGGGTTTATGAGATGTTATACCAATCTATAAGTAGGTACACTATTCGTTATCCCTATCCTAACATGTTATTAATTTCATGGTTTGTATCCTAGATAAGAGTTTTTTATACTTATGTGTATGCCAAATTTCAATATCTTCTGCCAATGTTATGCTATCATGAATCATCTTCTTCCATTATCATATTATTCATGTCTTATAAACTATAATGGTTTACTCAAGGATTCATGATTATGATTTTTTAAATTTAGGGCATGGATTTCAAATTTTAATCCCTTTTTTTCATATGCTTATTCTCATTATATGCTAATTTTACTATAAGTATCTCCATTATTTATCCTTAGTGGGCATTAGGTCTCACCTTTTCATATGTTTCCTTTTCCAATTTTATAAATATTGGTATTATGTATTATATATATAAAAAGAATTATTTTTATAAACCACTATGTGGTAGATGGTGTAGTTAAATTTTGAACCATTTTTATGTATCCTAGTCCCCATAGGCATGACACCTAAATGATCCTATAAAGGATAATTAGGTAATGTAATGAATATTAATCTACTGAAATTTGATATCGATAGATTAAAAGTATAAGTGGTTATAATTATAGTCTTTGTATTATATGTATCGTCTAAAGAAATTTCATCCTTGAACTCTTGAGGGTCTCGAAGGACATTAATAACAGCTTCTCTTAACTCGATGGTCTATTAAAAAGAAATCCAAGATTCATATATTTTCTCTGATGATAACTAAATGATTCAATATGTCATGATTTTTGGGATAGGAGATGATGCTTTTTATCATGTGGCTACACTCTAGATAGGGAATTAGGATCCAATGTGGAATTCACTGATAATTCCTCTCCTTTACTAGAATTGGTGAAAATATTTGTGTTCTTTAGGTTGGGATAAATCAGTATTCCCACACCTCATTACTGAATTAGAATGATTATTTTTCTATAAGATCTTATAGAATAATATTTTTCCAATTTATCCTTGGATGATTCTAGATCAGATCAATGTTCCTATTGTGAACATAAGATTAACAATCTCTATGTTTATATAGCTTATAATATTTTATTGGAAATGATTACTAAATTTCTATGTCCATTAAGACTTTCTCATCACCAACCTCCTCATCCCATATGACCCATTACACTATTTTGGATAAGAAACATGGCTTCATATAAGTATTTATAATTAGAAATGGGATTTTCTAATTGGATGAAATTGATGGAACCATATTTTTACTCTTCATCAGATCAAGGTTCCATTTGGTGGTGGTGGTTCCCATCCTCTCAATATTGGGGGTATGATGTCCTTGGAAGTATGGATTAGTATCGGTACTGTCAAAGGATCTACCAATTATGACATTTTCAATCAGTGATGATAATCCAAAATTGCAAGGATGTCATCATTTGTATCATAGAGGTAACCTAGGTCATAGTTGGATGATGTAGTTATTCAATGAGTATAGAGTTTTCTAGTAGAACAAATTCAAGTATATATTATCATAAATATTATAAATCCCTTTGGATAAGGATTATTTTCAACCTCCATCTTTTTATTGTAGAAAAACGAGACAAGTTCTATATCTTTTAGTGGTTTATCCAAATTGAACATCCTATATTCATCCATATTCTTGAATATACAGATGAATAAAAATAATTCTTATATTTTTTCCCCTTACATCCCATTGTAAGGAGAGTATCTCAGATGATCATTCTATCTCACTTCATTGGGTTTCATACTCTCGAAAAAATTGAAACTGTCTTGATCTAAGGTCACTATGAAGAACTATGTGACTTGTTCTTTTTATAATGAGTATGCCATATTTTTATGTTAATAAATATTAACATGAATATAATTATTTATTCTCTCCAAAAGAGTCAATTTTTTCTATTTTTTGTTCAGTGAGAGTGTTGGACTCCTCATGTATTAATCATGTTTTAATGATCACAAATCTCGTTACTGTTAACAAATCTTCTTATTATTTAAAAATACCTTTACTAGTTACAAATATTGTTACTAATAACAAATCTCACTTATCTTATTAATCCTATGTATTTATGTTTCAAGTTATCTTTTATACTTTATACCGGTTAAGTTCCAATCATCTTATGTATATTACTGTCTAAGTCTTAATACATATATTTGTCTAAGTATAAAGACACCGTGAAGCTTGACACAGTTAGACAGACTGTGTGCAAGACACAATCATAGTGAAGCAGACACCGTGAAGTCTAAGTCTCAGAAAGCATGACCAATCAGACACCCTGACACCGTAAGTCAGACACTCTAATTGCCTAAGTGCTAAGACACAGTTAGCAAGACATAGTCATCAGGGCATCGTGAATCCAGACCCTATGAGCAAGCCACCGGAAGCCAGAAACCGTGAGTTGGACATCATGACTCAGACACAGTGAAGGACACACCATGACACAAAGACACCGTGAAGGTCACACCGTGAAGGTCATACCATTAAGGACACACCATGAGCCTTATACCGTGAAGGTCATACCATGAAAGAAACACCGTGAGCCTCATACTGTGAAGGTCATACCGTGAAGGACACACCGTGAAGGAGACACCATTTGCATAAATACTGTGACACCATTTCTTAACCTTTTGTTAATATTATTTAAATATTGCAACCGGCCATATTTTATGTTTTTAATGCAATTAGTGATATTTAATGATAGTTGTTGGCATGTCAGGAAACCTTACCTCGTACCTATGAAAAGGTAATCATTCCTATTTCTGAATCTTGAGGAATATAAGGAATATTGAGATGCAATAGAGGATAGAGACACACAAATACACATACCAGAACATACACGAAGCTACATAACATACATGCGTGCTCTCTACCGAACATAAGAACATTCCTAAGCACAAATAAGAGATTGCAAGATCTTTCAAGAACTCACATGCATGAAATCCTACAATAATTGAGGAACTAAAATCAAGAGAACATTATCACTCGTGAAGAACACAAGCTGAACCACGACACTCTGTTTTTTAACAAAAAATCATAAAAGGTCTCAGAAGCATTTCTGATGAATCCAACGAGTCCAGAGCTCCACTGCTAATCACTAGAGCTTTATAAACATTCATATACCCTCTCTAAGTGATTTATTTATTTACTTCTTCGAGAAGTGTGTGTAATCTTTATATCTTACACACACACTGACTCCTATGTTGAACTGGAGAATATCACAATCCTCACACCAAAACTCCTTACTCTTGTTTAACCACGTCAACTGTGGAAGAGGTCCTTGTGTGGCTGAGTCATTATTTTTTTCCCACGAAGAACTGTGGTAGAGGTCCCTGCATGGCCTGGAAAGTATTGTACTATTGTTAACCCCGATCTAGGGTGTGGATCACTTTTATATAAATTTTTTAAGAGGACTAAGTCTCGTCTTGAGACTGAACCTCTTGGTTATATCTTCTATGCATTTTAGTTTAAGTTTAAAGTATACAATATCTAATTTATATTCCACTTCTATTACTTTGAAATAAAAAACTATTTTAAAGTTACTTTGATAGTTAATCTAACAAGTGTTTGTAACTATTGTAAATAAGTAGATTAGTTTCAAAAGCCAATTTAATCCTCTAATTAAATTGACTGAGACCTAATCAACCTTTGAGAACCTAATTGAACCTTTACAGTTTTACAAATTCACTACAGTTTAACTTGTTTTAAAAATTGGGGGATTTTAATAGAAATTATTTTTAACAAAAATTTTAATTGGAACTCAATTCACCCCCCTCTTGAGTATCCACTCTGACGAACATTCGGTATCAAAGGTTGTTTTTGTTTTTCAAAGTTTTTGAAATACTCTGTTTTTTAACTGTGATTTTAGTTGCATCTTTAAAGATCTTAAATTTATGTTAGTTCTAAATTTTATCTCTTTAAATATATTTTCTAAAATCTAGCTATGGACAATAGACTAGAAGGTGCTGCTACTAACCGACCAACTTTCTTCAATGGTACCAACTATGCCCAGTGGAAACTTAAGATGAAAATACATTTTGAAAGTATGGGTTTGATATCTAGGCTGCTATAGAATCTCAATATAAAATTCTAGGAACTGAAAGAACTATATGGGATGAACCTACTAAAGTAGCATACAATAATAACTATAAAGCTACGAATGCCCTGTATTGTGCATTAGGGGATGAGGAATTCAATAGAATATATTCCTATAAAACAACTTATGAAATATGGGATACTTTAGGTGTTTCTCATGAAGGAACAACTAATGTTAAAAAAATGAGATTAAACACTTATACAATTAAATATGATAATTTTTAAATGAATACTGATGAACTTATTTATGATATGTATCTTAGGTTCAACGATATTTTCAACACTATGAACACCCTTGGAAAATATATTCCAGTAAAGGAACAAATTATGAGGATATTGAGATCTTTTCTAGATAGATGGAGAGGCACATCTGTTTCGATAAGAGAGTCATGTGACATTGGAGCTCTACCTGTCAAAGAGCTAATTGGTAAGCTTATGATGTATGAGGAAGAAATCAAAGTGAATAAAGAGGAAGATGATGAACCTAAAAGGAAGTCATCGTCATTTAAGTCTACTAATTCAAAGATCAAGGTCAAAGAAAAAGTTCACATACAAACTGAAAGCTCAACAAGTGAAAGTTAAGAATCTGACAGTGATACAGAAATAGCTCAGATGGCCATGAGATTTAAGAAATTCTATAGGAAGAAGAAAATCTTCAGAAAATCAAACTACAAAGGAAAATATGACAACAAAGGTCATTGGAAAAAATATTGGAAGAAAGCTGATAAGAGTGATGAGGTCGTTTGCTAAGAATACAAAAGGAAAGGACACATAAAAGATGACTGTTCGAAACTGAAGTTCAATAAGAAACATGACTACAAGGATAGTAAGTATAAGAAAGATATGAAATATACTTGGAGTGAATCAGAAGAAAACACAAGTGAGTCTGAAGCTCTTGACTCTGAAAAGAATCGTGTCAACAAGTGTTTCATGACCAATACTTTTGAGGTACCTGTTTCCCCTGTGCTAAATAATTATTATTCTGTAATTGATTCTGATTCTGAATATGAACATATGACTAGTGAGGAACTGTTTGAATACTGCAATATGCTTGATGAAACATGTAATTTACTTAAGGATAAATATAAGTCATTAAAAAAATAGCATGATCTCACCTCAAATGTCAAATATGCTCTAGAAGTAGAAAAAGAAAAGAATACTCAACTGTTAAAGGAAAATACTGAACTAAAAATTTATAATAAACAACTTAGAAAAGACTTAGAAAAGTTGACAAATGGAAAAGAAACTCTAACTCAAATTCTAGGAAAGCAAGTGGCACCAAAGTACACTACTGGAATAGGTTACCAACCTGGAAAAAGTTAGTTCACTAAAACTAGATTTATTCCTAAATCTGGACAAAATACTGCTAGTTCATGTTTTATAAATTCATATGATTCAACTAGTTATTCACATAATTATAGATCAAATAAATTTTATCTTTCAAAATCTTTTGATTTTGTAAAATATATGAGACCTATAAGACAAATCTGGGTACCAAAATCATTGATTGCTAACCTGTCTGGACCCAAGAGAATCTGGGTACCAAAATCATTCTCTATTTAAAATTGTTTTGTAGGAAACCTGTTTGAAGAGTTCCTATAATAAGATATTGTACTTGGACAGTGGATGTTCAAGACATATGTTTGGAGATTATTCATGCATCAAGAGCTTAATAAAGGTTGATGGAGGCCATGTCACCTTTGGTGATAATTCTAAAGGAAAGATCATCATCCTAGGCCAAATTGGTAACACTAAATCAGTTTTAATTTCTAAAGTTTTATTTATTGATGGAATTAAATATAATCTGTTAAGTATTTCTCATTTATGTGATGATGGCTTTAATTTTATGTATGAAAATGATTTTTGTAATATTTTTAATTCTAAGAATTTTTTAGTATTTTCTTCTTTGAGAAATGAAAATGTTTATGCAGTTGATTTTAATTCCTTAGCTAAAAAAACATTACTTGTTTAAATTCCTTTCATAAAGAATCTTGGCTTTGGCATAGAAGATTAGGAAACTGTAATATACATTCACTTAGAAAACGGACTAGGAAGAACTTAGTTAGAGACTTACCCAAACTTGTGTTTCCAAATGACAAAGTTTGTAATCCCTGTCAAAAGGGAAAACAACACAAAATTTCTTTCAAACCAAAGAAAGAAGTGTCAACTTCTCAACCTCTCAAGTTGGTTCACATGGTCTTGTTTGGAACTTCTAGAGTTTCTAGTATAAATGGGAAGCACTGTGTCTATGTCTTAGTAGATGACTTTTATAGATATACTTGGGTATACTTCTTAGCTAAAAAAGTGAATCTTGTTCTTACTTTATTAAATACTCCAAGTCTATAGAAAACCTTAGTGGACTTAAGATTAAGACCCTGAGGAGTGATCATGTCCATGAGTTTGAAAATCATGAGTTTGACTCCTTTTTCTCACAAAATTTCTATACTCATAGTTTCTCTGCCCCTAGGACACCTCAGGAGAATGGTGTAGTAGAAAGAAGAAATATAACCCTTTAAGAAATTGCTAGAACTATGATCAATGAGTATGACTTAACTATTTAATTTTGGGCTGAAGCTGTAAATACAGCTTGTTATATCATAAATTGGGTCTTAGTCAGACCTGTTCTCAAAAAGACCCCTTATGAACTGTGGAACAATAGAAAACCTAAAGTTAGTTACTTTAGAGTCTTTGGTTGCAAAGTCTTTATTCTTAATACCAAAGATAATCTGGACAAGTTTTCTTCTAAGAGTGATGAAGGAATATTTTTAGGATATTCTATAACTAGAAAAGACTATAGAGATTTCAATAAGAGAACCAACTATGTGTAAGAATCTGTTCACATTAAATTTGATGAAACCGATCCACATGAACCTAAATTATCTCTTGAAAATCTTGAAGAAGATTTGTTTGTTCTGAACCTTAATAACAAATTCAATGAGCTTGCTGTAAAGACAACCCGTTCTGGAAATATTTCAGAATCTGCTCCTAATGAACCCGATCCTAGAGAAGAAATTAAAATTTCTAGTCCTACCTTTACTAGATCAATAAGAAATCTAAAGAATCATTCTTTAGATTCTATTGTTGGAAATCTTGATAGAGGAACACAGACTATAGATTCTCTCAGAAATCAGGTTGAACATCAAGAATTCTTGTCACTGCTTGAACCTAAAAACTTTAATGATGCTATTAATGATGAATGTTGGGTAATTGCTATGCAAGAAGAACTCAATTAGTTTGAAAGAAATAAAGTTTGGAAACTTGTTGAAAGACCTAAGGACAATTTAACCATAGGCACAAAATGGTTGTTTAGAAATAAAGTAGATGAAGCTGGAAACATAGTTAGAAACAAGGATAGGTTAGTTGCACAAGTCTATAGTCAAAGAGAAGGAATTGATAGTGTGGAAACATTTTCTCCAGTAGCCAGACTTGAAGCCATTAGAATTCTACTTGCTTATGCTGCACATATGAATTTTAAACTATATCAAATGGATGTCAAGAGTGCATTCTTAAATGGGTATATACCCGAGGATGTTTTTGTTGAACAACCACCTGGATTTACAAACCCTCATTTTACAAATCATATTTTCAAATTATCAAAAGCTTTATATGGTTTAAAGCAATCTCCAAGAGCTTGATATGATAGATTAAGTACTTTTCTAATTTCCAAAGGTTTTACAAAAGGTATAGATGATCCTACTCTCTTCATAAAACAAATTTATAAAGATGTTTTAGTAGTTCAAATTTATGTAGATGATATTTTTTTTGGATCTTCAAAAACATCATTGTGTACCGATTTTTCTAAAATGATGAAAAATGAATTTGAAATGAGTTTAGTGGGTGAAATAAATTTCTTTCTTGGATTTCAAATATTTCAAAATAATGATGGAATTATTTTAACTCAATGTAAATATACTAGATATCTTTTAAAACGTTTTGGATTGGACAACACAAAAATTAGTTTTACTCCCATGTGTACCACCTGTAAGTTGGATCCTGATGAAGATGGAAAATCTGTTGATCACACCACTTATAGAGGAATGATTGGAAGTATACTTTACTTGACTGCTAGTCATCCTGATATTATGTTTAGTGAGTGTATGTGTGCTCATTTTCAAGAAAATACTAAAGCATCACATTTAAATATTGTAAAAAGAATTTTCAAATATCTCAAACATACATCCAGTTTAGGAATATTATACCCTAAAGGAAAATAATTTGAATTAGTTAGTTATTCTGATGCTGATTTTGCTAGCTATAAGTTATATAGAAAAAGAACCTCTGGAACATGTCACTTTTTAGGCAAGTCACTAGTATCATGGTGTAGTAAGAAACAAAATTCTGTTGCATTATCTACTGCAGAAGCTGAATACATAGCTGCTGGCAGTTGTTGTGAAAAAAATTTGTAGATGAAACACACTTTACTAGACTATGGATATCAGTTCAGAGATGTAACAATAAATTGTGGCAACACAAGTGATATTAACTTTTCAAAGAATCCTGTTCCACATTATAGGACCAAGCATATTAATGTAAGACATCACTTTTTGAGGGATCATTATCAAAAAGGTGATATCACTTTAGAATTCATTGGTACTGAATATCAACTTGCTGATATATTAACTAAAAAATTAAATTCTGAGAGATTAGACTACATCATACATGATCTTGGTATGATTAATCATAAATATATATCTTATCGGTCTTACTATTTAAAATCCTGCTATATTTTACTTTACGGTTTCATTCTCACTGTTTCTCAGTTACTGTTTCATGCTTATGGTCTCACAGTTAACACCTTGTGTTCACGGTCTGTCACTTAACTGTCTCACCGTGACAGAACAGTTTACTCAATGTCACACCATGACTGCACAGAATAGTCACTGTCTCACCGTGATGACCACCAACTATCTCACCATGAAGAATCCTTTTCATCACACTGTAATGCCTATTCACGGTCTCACCATGAATATTGTTTATGCATTTATTTTGATCCGTATCGCGGTAATTTTTATTACACCACTATTTACTTTCCCGCATTTTTGTTTTTATGACGTTTGACATTCCCAAATGATAAAACAAAAGGGTTTTCATTCGATTCCTTACCCGATCTCTCTCCTGCTCACTCTCTCGAAATATTCTCGTCTTATCTCTCACCCGAACCTTCAGTGGATGCCCAGGATGAAGCTTCCATCTTCACCCTCATCTGAGAAGTGCCGCTCCAAGAAACAGAAGAGATCACTGAAGATAGCTCTAGATGGTCCCCTAAATCCTAACCTAGTAATCCGTACTGTAGTTCCTGAGAAATAGACTTTCCTTGAGTGGCTGCTGTCTAGAAAGTATTTGGTTCTAAAAATCTTAAGAGAACAAGGATGGCTTGAATGGTTCTATCGAAGATATAGACTTATTTACCCCAGGTTGGTTGCACAATTCTATCAGTATGTAAAGTTTTCCTTTAATGCTGGAGAATGTTTTATGGTAACAAGCTGGATCAATGGACAAAAATGTTCATTCTCTTCGAGACTATGGGATGCATGCCTAAGGATTCCTCATGAAGGGATTTGTGATGATTACCAAAGAGACCCTCCTTCTTCAACTGACATCTTTGATCTGGAAAATTCCTTGGAAATCTTAACTAGAAATGGCACCAAGAGAAGGGCCATATCAGCTGAATTGGACGGGGAGACTAGGCTATTGGTTAAGTTTGTTCAGAATTTGATTAGCCCGAGGAAGGGTGAATTTGATGTGTTGAAGTATCAGGATGTGTTCCTGATTCATCTGATGAAGAATGGCCATAAGATAAATCTTTCCAAATATGTCATTAACCATATGTGTGAACTAATTAAGGTCACTTCCAAATCCACCTCCTTGTTTTACTCAAGTATGATCTCAACTATGCTAGTTTCCAAAGGAGTGGTTGGACCAAATGAGGAAGAAATCACGGATTTTGATTTTTGTTTGTCCAAGACTACCATTAGAAGGATCAAAATTAATTGGAACTCTTGGAAGTAGCAGTGGGTTGAGGATAATGTTAAACTTTATAAGAAGTATAATCCTGTTGATTATCCAAGAAGGCCAAAGAATATTACTGATCCTAGTTTGGAACCAGATGATGTGGCTGAGTATCTAGAAGAGGTAGATGAAGAGGAAGTGGCAGCTGAAGTACCACCTAGAGAAGAGGTTGAAGTACCTCAAACGGAAGCAGCTCCTGTTGAGAGGGAAAGGACTATTGTCCCTGCTAATGTCCCTGCTAATGTTCCTTCTGAAATACCTCTTAGAGAGGAAGATTCTTTTGTTCGTAGAGAAGAAGAAACGTCTGTTGTTTTTAGAGAAGAAGAATCTCCTACTGTTACTGGAGTGGAAGAAGCTCATGATTCTAGAGAGGGTGTTGATCCAGAAACCCATGCTGAGGCTCCAAGAGATTTGATTATTCTGGATTTAGAGTAGAAAGCCATGGAAGAGTCTGGTGGTGCAGAAAACCTCCCTGCAATGCTAGAAGCTAGTCTAGAAGAACTCCTTGTTGAAAAAGAAGCAATTCTGGAAGCACAGCCTATGGAACAGTCGGTTCTGGAGTACATACCCTCTACTGAAGAGAGGATGGAAATTTCCTTTCAATTGGCAAGGAAAGAAATGGCTGAAGATAATAGAGTTGATCCTATGGATCTTAACCAAGCTGTTGTGCCTCTAGTTCTTGAAATGGAAGCACCTTTTGAGGGGGAGTAACCTCAAAACCTTGAACCTAGTGCAGCTGAGTCTGATGAATCTAAATCTGATCCTAGTGATGCACCTCATTCCACTGAGTCATACTCTGTGTACACTCAGTATGAATTCCCTAGTTTTTATGATGTGAGTGAATCACAGAAAGTGACTGCAACTGGAATAGATCTCTCATCTTTGTTTCAATTGAAATCAGTCACTCACCCTGAGCCAGAACCAGAACCTCAATCTCAACCAGAATCTGCACCAGAACTTGTACCACTACCTTCACTCACTCTCTTACCCTAGAAATAGTCATTTGTTGTAACACCCCAAGCTTCTACGATACGTTTCTCTTTGAATAATGCGATAGCGTGTGTTGTACGCAACATCGAGTTTTAACACACACCACAACCGATCAAACTAGCCTTTATGAATAGTAATACCTACTTTTTGAAATTATATATATTTTATATTTTAAAATTTACTTCATTTTTGGATTCAGAATATCGAAATTATCCTAAGATGAATTTTTGGTATTTTTCTGAGAACTTCCAATTTTTATGAATAGTGAAAAATACTTAAAAACAACTTTTTTAATAAAAATAATTTATAGTGATAAATTATATTATTGAGTGGTTTTAAAGTATAATTAGAATATATTTTTACCATTTTATCCAATGGTGTTCATTAGAATTAATTTCACTTTGAAATTGGACCTAAACAATTGTCAATCTTTTGGTATATATTGTTTCTTAAAAACACGCTATTTGTTGTGACGACGGGAATTAATAATAAAATTAATTAATGAAACTTATATGTTTGGAATTTTGTAAAATAGACATCAATTTTGAATTCGGGATATCAATTATAGCTTAGGGTAAAATTTTGGCATTGTTCTGAAAAACATCAATTTTTTATGAATAGTGAAACTACTAAGTGGTAGTTAAAAAAACTGAATTTTTCATAAAACTTAATTTTACCGCTTCTGTGAATGGAATTTCAAAAATCCTAGAGACACAGTTAATATCAAGAAGTAAAATGTGGTTCAATGAGATGAAAATAATTTTTGGTGAATAGTAACTTTTTACTTTTATTTACCACAGTTAAAAGTAAATAGGGTAATTAAGGGTAAAAATGATATTAATATTACCCTAACACATGTCCTAATTCTATTGGACAAGTGTATCTCGACCAAAAACAACCTTAGGAATAAAATATTATCATTTAGGTACACTTGGATTAGATTAGGACATTTATTATTATTTAATTCAAAGAAGAGTTAAAAGATTTAAAATCAAAGTTTATTTACTTAAACATTTTTAATATAGGGTTATACAAAAGATAAATTTGATTGTAAATATTCATTAGAAAGATAATACTATTTACTACATAATGATATTTTATTTATAATTTTTAGACTTTAAATAATTTAATTTATTTATGACACAATGATAATGCTGTAATTACCATAATAGTGAAAAATTAAAATAATTGATATTATAAATACCCAAATAAATATAATTTGAGACTTTTTATGAATTAAACTAATTTTATAAGTTAATATGACATGTTAGGAATGATTTAATTAAATTTTTTCGAAGTAATCATTCTGTTATGAGTTTCACAAAAATCAACTATTGAATAGTGTCAAAATTGACATAAAATACTTTTTAAAACAAATATTATATTATTAATTAATATTAAATTCCTAAAAATATAAGGTTCGTCCAAGAGACTTATATCATGATAGGTGTATCAGTAATGGACCACTTGGGGGTATTTGGGATATATATAGTAAGTTTATTAACTATATAATATACAAATACAAAGTGACATGGTAAATGTCAAACTAATTAACTAAGAGTTAAAACTAAAAGATAAGGTTAATATAGTAAACCAAACCTGTCTAAATTCTATTGGTTAGATGGCTTTCGACCTATCCCCACCTTAAACTTTGAATAATCAACTTTGGAGCCATTAGAAACTGAATATGAATTTATTATAAATTAATATTTCTAGCTTTTCCAAAGGTGCCCTTCACCCCTCTTATAAAAGGGCACTCCCCCTTCTCATTACTTCACACCTTCAAAGCCTTTTGGTTCGTCCAAAATTTGACCAAATACTCTATCAACTTTCCTCAATACAACCTAGAGGCCTTAGTTTGATCAGAAATCCAACCTAAGTATCCCTTTTGATCAAATCAAAATGAAGAACCCGAAGAAGAGGTAATGATTTCACCACCCTTTTTCCAAGTTCCTTTCTTCTTCCACTTATTCTTACTTTGTTGTTACCATTCTAAAATAATAACTCCAGTATCATATATATACTGTGATGTTATTATAAATATGGTACAACCATATTCATTATTCTATCCATCAATTTAATAACATGTCACCATACGTGCGTACGTACGGCTTACCGTCTCCACATCGTGGTGTAATTATTATTCAATAAATTATTATTTGTATGGGTATAATAATGATGTGTAATTCATGTAAATAATAAATGAACACATGATAATGATTCTGTATATATGATATTCCATCCAATTTTATATTATTTTAATATCAAAAGAATGATATTGTCGCTCGTGCGTACGTACGGACTACCGTCTCCACGAACGTGATGAGATTCATTCTCCATCATATCCATTCAAGTATAATTCTAATTTGATGATTAATAATAGTATCTAAGGACTTGATATCATTCTGTATATGATTAAGATACAACCTATCCATGAAAAACATGGCTTACGTAACAAAACATATAAAAGAAAATGAGTAAGTTAACACCCGAAACAATAATAATACTAAGATATTATTAACAAATCATTGTTAAAAGTTCATATATGATATCATATTAATATATATGATTCTTGTATAATTTAATAACAATTATTTGACCATTATATAGGAGGTTAACCTACCCTCAACCAAGGAAAATTTCAAGGTAAGGGTTATTTCACAATCTCTTCATTATCCGAGGTTGTTTATACGTAATAATCTGCTGGGATCTCTTTATCATCCACATCCATGTTTCTTAAAAATGTATTTAAAAATATTCTTAATATTTTACAGAATATGGTTTAAAGTCATTTATACCCTTTTTTGAATTTTTATAAGAGTTTTATAAAGGAATCTTTCCGTCGTTTTCCAAACAAGGTGCTTTTTAACCTTTTCGACAGAATTAAGGTAAGAATGTTTTTTTAACTTATACGGTGGGTGCAGCTATTTTCCGCCCTTATAAAATCTTCGAAGCCTCCCTTACAAGCTTATAAGAATATTTTCAAAGAAAATGTTTTATTTTATAAATATATGACTCTTAAATGATTTCAAAATAGAAAGAGATATTTCTATAAAAAGAGTTTTGATTTCATCTACTTCAACATCATTTGATGGATTTTACGCTTATTTGAAGTTGATTTATTATGATACAAAACTTCTATATTGTATCAAAGGTTTTGTGAAATGTTTGACTATGGATGTGCTATTTTTATACCATTCATGGTTTATGGTGAAAGTATTGACATTTCATATGCTATTTTTAATACGAATGTTTATGTTATGTTTAAACCATTTCATATGGGAATGCATTGGACTTAATATGTGACGGGTGGAGCCCGCTATAGCTCCTCGATGCATCAGTAGGTATAATGAGACAAACTAGATTCTTTCCAAAAGGCCTTGGAAAAATCTTATTTGTAGTATTGGCATGAGGCCTTGGCTATGTGGTTATGATAGTCTGACATTATGCATTCCATCATTATGAAAGTGGTTATTGATACTGCATGTGATTATTTGATTAGTAGAATATCCATGTGAATAACGAAATGGCATTATTTTATTTTACCTTTGCTATACTATGTTGAAGTTCAAGTTTAAAAGGATTTTTTATTAGTTATACATTGCCTTAAATGTTTATTCTTATTTATGAATGTTTCTGCTATATTGTTATCCTTACTGGGAATTTGAGCTCACCCCTTTTCTATGTTTTATTTTTCCCAGGATGTGAAGAAGTAAATTATGAATGACCTGTAGGGATAGTGTGAGGGGATAAGAGTGTGGACTATGGAGACTATGTTGTTGTAGTTTTCATTTTATGATGTAATGTAAACCTTATGAATATATCTAGTGTTTCCAAGGCTACTAAACCAATCGGTCTTTCGAGATTTGTTCTTTCTTGTGATCATGCCAATGTTATGTAATAACGCACCGACTCTGGGTAACTGGGGTTGGGGCATTACAGTTGTATCAGAGGAAGTTTATTACAAACCCTGGAAGATAGATTTAGATAAACTCTAATTAGAGAACATAGATTTAAGATGGACTTTGAGTATTAGTATAGAAGAACTTCCTAGAATTTTGGTATTGTATAGATTTTGTGAGTTTTCCAAGAAATACATCCCTGTATGGATACGAGCAGGTAGAGGCGGCTCTGGCACAGATGTACCTAGGGGTAAAACCCGAATACACTGCTTTGAGCTAGACTCGAACGAGAACTGGTGCACGACAACGGGCCTTGCTGCACTCTTGGTTACGACACTCCTAGGGGATATGCTTAGGATAACTCTCATTTTCTTTACAAATCATTATGAAGGGTTTATGAGTATATAATTTCTCAAAGAAAACATTTTTATGATTATGGATTATATCCATAAATAGTTCAATTTATGTTAAGTGTTTTATAAGTATGGGATTATGTATTTTGATTCATAAATTGATCTAGTTCATGCCATTGTTTAGAAATTGCACCTAGTGGAAGAAATGGAAACCGTATCAATGCACACACTCCATGTAGGGATTTCCCTCCTGCTCAAGATAATTATAGTGGAGCTGGTGATGCAACTGGTGCCAATCATCTAATCACCATACTGGGACAACTCACTGAGGTTATGAATAATAACCTTACCTGTATGGAGCACCCTAATCCGCAGCATGGAGGATCAATGTTAGATCGATTCATGAGGCAACAACCACAAACTTTCAATGGGATTACAAATCCCTTAGTAGTTGAGTAATGGATAAATTCCCTAGAGAAAATATTTCAGGCTTTGGGGAGTAGTGAAAGGGAAAAAGTTATCATGGCAGTTTACCGACTCACTGGAGATTCTGATCAATGGTGGTCATTGATTCAAAATATGAAGGAAGATAATGAAGTATCAAATATGGAATGGAGGGAGTTCAAAGATATGTTTTTAGAAAAATACTTTCCTCGCAACCATCGAGCAGATATGGAAAGGCAATTTCTGAGTCTGAGACAAAAGGAGGATTAGAATGTCACAAAGTATGAGGCTAACTTTACAAGGTTAGTAAGGTATGCTGGAGATTATATACATAACCCAAGAAGTAATATTGATCGTTTCTTTGATGTGTTAAAACCATTTCTTCGTCGAGCATTAGTATCACAATCCTTCTCGTCATACGAAGACATTGTATCATGTGCTATCAAGACCGAAAAGGAATTTTCTAAGTCTTATGACTTTAAAGCAAAGTAAGAGAAGAAGAGACCTGCTGATCAATCTGGGAATGGAAATAAGGGGAAGAAGGGAAGGTTGAATATCCATCCTGTGGTAAATGTGGTAAGAAATACCCCGATAATTGCTTGAAGGGAACATGAGTCTGTTACAAGTGTGGTGAAAAAGGCCACCAAGCTCGTGATTGCAAGGGGAAGATGGAAGCTACCAATGTTCAGTGCTGCAATTGTAGGGAGATGGGGCATTATGCAAATGAATGTCCTAAGCGTCAGGAGAACTTACCTCAGAAAAGGCCAAGGGATCAAGGCCAAGCTTATGCTATCACTACTGCTAAGGTAGAAGCTCTGAAAGACGTGGTGGTAGGTAATTTAATGGTTTCCTCAAGTTTAGCTAATGCATTATTTGATTCTGGATCATCGCATTGCTTCATATCTTCCCAGTTTTCTAAGAAAATTAGATATTTCCAATTTTATTTAACAAGGGATTTGTCAGTTAAAACTCCTAAGGGAAGTATCATTGCAACGAAGTTTTGTGAGTCAGTCCCCATTAGAGCACATAAATGTTCTTTATCTGCAGATCTCATCGTCATACCTATGATTGAGTTTGATATAATCCTCGATATGGATTGGCTTTCAGACTATGATGCAAAGATTTATTGTAAGAAGAAAGAGGTTACGATTCTTGATGATGATGATAAGGGACACCTTATCTTTATAGCAGAATCGTGACCGCCTAATTTTTATCTAGATCCACCCCCAGTAGCTCAACTAAATTCAATTATTGGGGAGGAAGAGAATGAAATGACTATGGGTGAGGAAAGGAATGTTCAAATAGAGTATGTACCTGTTTTGAAAGAATATGTCGATGTATTTCCGGAAGATTTACCTAAACATCCTCCAGAACGAGAAGTTGAGTTTTCCATTGATTTAATTCCTGGATCAAGGGCTATATCGAAGACCCCACTGTAGAATTAGTTGAACTAAAGAAACAACTAGAGTAATTGAGTAATAAAGGATTTATTCTCCCCAGTGTTTCTCCATGGGGAGCCCCTATTCTTTTTGTTAAAAAGAAAGATGGATCTATGAGGTTATGTATCGACTATAGGGAGATCAATGCTATAACAATAAAGAACAAGTATCCCCTACCTCACATTGATGATTTATTTGACTAACTACATGGGGCTCAATACTTTTCAAAGATTGACCTTCGATCTGGATACCATCAGTTGTGTGTGAAGAAGGAAGACATTCTGAAGAAAACATTTCGAACCAGGTACGAGCATTACGATTTTACTGTAATGCCTTTTGGATTGACTAATTCACCCTCTGTATTCATGGATCTGATAAATAGAGTTTTCAAGGAGAATCTCGATGAATTTGTGGTGGTATTTATTGATGATATCTTTGTATACTCTAAAAGCTACGAAGATCATGAAAATCACTTGCGCATTATCCTGAAGACTCTGAGAAGACATGAATTATATGGGAAGTTTAGCAAGTGTGAATTCTGGCTTCAGGAGATTTCTTTTCTTGGACATATTGTCTCTAAAGATGGAATATCTATTGATCCTTTTAAGAACAAGGCAATCCAAGAATGTCCAGCACCTACGAGTATAACTGAGGTACTTAGTTTTATTGGTTTGGCAGGTTATTATCGACGTTTCGTCCAGAATTTTGCCCGATTGGCTAACCCATTAACAAAGCTCACATGTAAAGGGGTTAAATTTGTTTGGAAAAAAGAGTGTGAAGAATGTTTTGAAGAACTGAAGAGAAGATTAGTCAATTCTCCTATATTGACTCTACCATCGGGGAATGATGGGTTTGTTATTTATAGTGATGCATCGAAGAAAGGACTTGGTTGTGTCCTTATGCAGAATGATAGAGTTATTGCCTACGCATCATGACAGTTGAAAATTCATGAACAAAACTATCCTACTCATGATCTTGAGTTAGAAGCTGTGATCTTTGCTTTGAAGATATGGAGGCACTACCTCTATGGTGAAAAATGTGAGATTTATACTGATCACAAGAGTTTGAAGTATATTTTCTCACAAAAAGAACTCAACATGAGGCAAAGGAGATGGCTTGAATTACTCAAGGATTATGATTGTACGATACACTACCACCCGGGGAAAGCAAACAAGGTGGTAGAATCTTTGAGCAGAAAAGACCATGGAGTTTTGAACGTGATGAGAATTGAAAGGGATCCAATTTTCATGGATCTAGTGAAGATGGACATGGGAATAACCAGGGAAGGTGACAAATCAATGCTTTTTCAAATGGTTGCCAAACCATCTTTACTAGAAAGGATTAAGAGTTCTCAGACCGATGATGAAGAATTTCAAAAGAAGATTAAAGCTGTGAGTGATGGGAGATTGAGAGACTTTGTGTATGTAGAAGGAATTTTGAAATTCGAGAAGAGACTTTGTGTTCCCGATATACCTGATCTAAAAAGGGAATTGCTGGATGATGCTCATAGTTCCAATTTATCTATACACCCTGGGAGCACCAAAATGTATAGAGATTTGAAGGAACATTTTTGGTGGGAAAATATGAAGAGGGAGATTGCTGATTTTAGGTCAAGATGTATGGTTTTTCAACAAGTGAAAGCTGGAAGACAACAACCTGGAGGATTCATGCAACCACTTTCCATACCGGAGTGGAAATGGGAAAATATTACGATGGACTTTGTCATGGGACTACCAAAGACTCCTAGAAGGAACGATGCAATATGGGTTATTGTTGATCATCTTACCAGGTCAGCACATTTTCTTGCTATAAGAGAAGATCTACCCCTGGAACGTCTAGAAATACTATATATTAATGAAGTTGTGAGACTTCATGGAGTACCCCTATTGATTGTTTCTGATCGTAATCCCCGTTTTACTTCAAGGTTCTGGAAAAGTATTCAGAAATCCCTGGATACTGAACTTCATTTGAGCACTGCTTACCACCCTCAAATGGATGGACAATCAGAATGAACTATTCAAACCTTAGAAGACATGTTGAGATCTTGCTCACTTGACTTTCAGGGTATGTGGGATCAATATTTACCTCTAGTATAATTTTCCTATAACAATAGCTTCCATTCGAGTATTCAGATGGCACCATATGAAGCGTTATACAGAAAGAGATGTCGTACACCAACCTGTTGGGATGACGTTGGTGAAAGAAAAATTGTAGGCCCAGAACTGGTGGAGGAAATGATGGAAAAGGTGAAGGTAATCCAAAGTCACATCAAAGCAGCTCAAAGTAGGCAGAAGAGCTATGCCGATAATCGAAGGAAGGATTTTTAATTTCAAGTCGGTGATCATGTTTTCCTGAAGGTATCTCCCTGGAAGGGAGTCATACATTTTGCTAATAAAGGTAAATTGAGTTCCAGGTACATCAGACCTTTCGAAATTCTAGAACAAATTGGGGTTGTGGCTTACCGATTGGCAATGCCGCCAAGTCTCTCCAAAGTTCACGATGTGTTCCACGTATCTCTATTAAGGAAATAAATGCCTGACCCAACACATGTACTCACCTATGAGGAATTGGAACTGGAACCCGATCTGTCTTATTGCGAAGATCCCGTCAGGATTCTTGATACGAGAGAACAAGTACTGAGAAACTGGACGACGCTTCTGGTAAAAGTTTTGTGGAGAAACCATAAGATGGAAGAGGCAATGTGGGAACCCGAGGAACTTATGATGAAGAACCACCCGAGTCTTTTCATACAGTAGTATTCTAGAAATTTCGAGGACGAAATTATTTGAAGGAGGGGAGAATGTAACACCCCAAGCTTCTATGGTACGTTTCTCTTTGAATAATGCGATAGCATGTGTTGTACGCAACATCGAGTTCTAACACACACCACAACCGATCAAACTAGCTGTTATGAATAGTAATACCTACTTTTTGAAATTATATATATTTTATATTTCAAAATGGACTTCATTTTTGGATTCAGAATATCGAAATTATCCTAAGATGAATTTTTGGTATTTTTTTGAGAACTTCCAATTTTTATGAATAGTGAAAAATACTTAAAAACAAATTTTTTAATCAAAATAATTTATAGTGATAAATTATATTATTTAGTGGTTTTAAATTATAATTAGAATATATTTTTACCATTTTATCCAATGGTGTTCATTAAAATTAATTTCACTTTGAAATTGGACCTAAACAATTGTCAATCTTTTGGTATATATTGTTTCTTAAAAACACGCTATTTGTTGTGACGACGGGAATTAATTATAAAATTAATTAATGCAAATTATATGTTTGGAATTTTGTAAAATAAACATCATTTTTGAATTCGGGATATCAATTATATCTTAGGGTGAAATTTTGGCATTGTTCTGAAAAACATCAATTTTTGATGAATAGTGAAACTACTAAGTGGTAGTTAAAAAAACTGAATTTTTCATAAAACTTAATTTTACCGCTTCTGTGAATGGAATTTCGAAAATCCGAGAGACACGGTTAATATGAAGAAGTAAAATGTGGTTCAATGAGATGAAAATAATTTTTGGTGAATAGTAACTTTTTACTTTTATTTACCACGGTTAAAAGTAAATAGGGTAATTAAGGGTAAAAATGATATTAATATTACCCTAACACATGTCCTAATTATATTGGACAAGTGTATCTAGACCAAAAACAACCTTAGGAATAAAATATTATCATTTAGGTCCACTTGGATTAGATTAGGACATTTATTATTATTTAATTCAAAGAAGAGTTAAAAGAGTTAAAATCGAAGTTTATTTACTTAAACATTTTTAATATAGGGTTATACATAAGATAAATTCTATTGTAAATATTTATTAGAAATATAATATAAATTCCTACATAATTATATTTTATTTATACTTTTTAGACTTTAAATAATTTAATTTATTTATGCAACAATGATGATGCAGTAATTACCATAATAGTGATGAATTAAAATAATTGATATTATAAATACCCAAATAAATATAATTTGAGACTTTTTATGAATTACACTAATTTTCTATGTTAATATGACATGTTATTAATGATTTAATTAAATTTTTTAGAAGTAATCATTCTGTTATGAGTTTCAAAAAAATCAACTATTGAATAGTGTCAAAATTGACATAAAATACTTTTTAAAACAAATATTATATTATTAATTGATATTAAATTCCTAAAAATCTAAGATTCGGCCAAGAGACTTATATCATGATAGGTGTATCATTAATGGACCACTTGGGGGTTGTTTGGATGTATATAGTAAGTTTATTAACTATATAATATAAAAATACAGTGTGACATGGTAAATGTCAAACTAATTAACTAAGAGTTAAAACTAAAAGATATGGTTAATATAGTAACCCAAACCTGTCTAAATTCTATTGATTGAATGTTTTTCGACCTATCCCCACCTTAACCTTTTAATAATAAACTTTTGAGCCATTATAAACCGAATATTAATTTATTATAAATTAATATTTCTAGCTTTTCCAAAGGTTCCCTTCACCCCTCTTATAAAAGGGCACTCCCCCTTCTCATTACTTCACACCTTCAAATCCTTTTGGTTCATCCAAACTCTGACCAAATACTCTCTCAACTTCCCTCACTACAACCTAGAGTCCTTAGTTTGATCAGAAATCCAACCTAAGGAGCCCTTTTGATCAAATCAAAAGGAAGAACCCGAAGAAGAGGTAATGATTTCACCACCCTTTTTCCAAGTTCCTTTCTTCTTCCACTTCTTCTTCCTTTATTGTTACCATTATAAAATAATAACTCCAGTATCATATATATACTGTGATGTTATTATAAATATGGTACAACCATATTCAGTATTCTATCCATCCTTTGAATAACATGTCACCATACGTGCGTACATACGGCTTACTGTCTCCACGTCGTGGTGTAATTGTTATTCAATAAATTATTATTTGGATGGGTATAATAATGATGTGTTATTCATGTAAATAATAAATTTAACTTGATAATGATTCTGTATGTTTGATATTCCATCCAATTATATATTATTTTAATATCAAAACAATGATATTTTCGCTCGTGCGTACGTACGGACTACCGTCTCCAAGAACGTGATGAGATTCATTCTCCATCATATCCATTCAAGTATAATTCTAATTTGATGATTAATAATAGTATCTAAGGACTTGATATCATTCTGGATATGATTAAGATACAATCTATCCATGAAAAACATGGCTTACGTAACAAAACATATAAAATAAAATGAGTAAGTTAACACCCGAAACAATAATAATACTAAGATATTATTAACAAATCACTGTTAAAAGATCATATATGATATCATATTAATATATATGATTATTGTATAATTTAATAACAATTATTTCACCATTATACAGGAGGTTAACCTACCCTCAACCAAGGAAAAGTGCAAGGTAAAGGTTATTTCACAATCTCTTCATTATCCGAGGTTGTTTATACGTAATAATCTACTGGGGTCTCTTTATCATCCACATCCATGTTTCTTAAAAATGTATTTCAAAATATTCTTACTATTTTACAGAATATGGTTTAAAGTCATTTACACCCTTGTTTGAATTTTTATAAGAGTTTTATAAAGTAATCTTTCCGTCATTTTCCAAACAAGGTGCTTTTTAACCTTTTCGACAGAATTAAGGTAAGAATGTTTTTTTAACTTATATGGCGGGTGAGGCTATTTTCCGCCATTATAAAATCTTCGAATCTTCCCTTACAAGATTATAAGAATATTTTCAAAGAAAATGTTTTATTTTATAAATATATGACTCTTAAATGATTTCAAAATAGAAAGATATATTTCTCTAAAAAGAGTTTTTATTTCATCTATGTCAACATCCTTTGATGGATTTTACGCTTATTTGAAGTTGATTTATTATGATACAAAACTTCTATATTGTATTGAAGGTTTTGTGATATGTTTGACTATGGATGTACTATTTTTATACCATTCATGGTTTATGGTAAAAGTATTGACATTTCGTATGCTAGTTTTAATACAAATGTTTATGTTATGTTTAAACCTTTTAATATGGGAATGCATTGGACTTAATATGTGACGGGTGGAGCCCGCTATAGCTCCTTGATGCATCGGTAGGTCTCATGAGACAAACTAGTGTCTTGGCACAAGGCCTTGGCAAAATCTTATTTTTAGTCTTGGCATGAGGCCTTGGCTATGTGGTTATGATAGTCTGGAATTATTCATTCCATCATTATGAAAGTGGTTATTGATAGTGCATGTGATTATTCGATTAGTAGAATATCCATGTGAGTAAGTAAATGGAATTATTTCATTTTACCTTTGGCATACTATGTTGAAGTTCAAGTTTAAAAGGATTTTGTTTTAGTTATACATTAACTTAAATGTTTATTCTTTTTTATGAAAGTTTCCGCTATATTGTTATCCTTACTGGGCATTTGAGCTCACCCCTTTTCTATGTTTTATTTTTCCCAGGATGTGAAGAAGTAATTTATGAATGACCTGCAGGGATAATGTGAGGGGATAAGAGTGTGGACTATGGAGACTATGTTGTTGTAGTTTTCATTTTATGATGTAATGTAAACCGAGATTTGATCTTTCTTGTGATCATGCCAATGTTATGTAATAATGCACCGACTCTGGGTAACTGGGGTCGGGGAATTACATTTGTAACTAAAGATGATTTGAAAGTATTTGGAGAGACTATCTTAGCTGGAGTTGGGAAGATTATATCCTCTCAACCTCGTCCTGTGACTCAACTAAGTCAGGAAGATGCCTCAATTCTTTTAGAAAATATTATTCTGCATATTCAACCAAGGATGATCTGTGAAATTCGAGATGTCAGTGTTGAAAACAAACTGCTTAGTTATGATGTTGCAACTTTGAAAAGTATGGTAGCCGACATGCAAAAAGAACTATCTTCAAGATCAGAGCCTGCTCCTGTTTTTTCTCCTGCACCTGTTGCTACTTCTCTGGAACCAAATGTTTCCAAAATTTCAAGAGAGATTGTATCTAAAGTTCATCCATATCTGTTATCTTTTGATGAGAATATTGGAGAAAGACATACAAAGCTCCTACAATGCATGAGAGAGCTTGTAGAAAATATGAATAAGCTCACAGATGAATACACTGGATGTCTTCAAAAGGGTTTGAAATAGCTCAAAGCTCTAACCATAGCTGTCAAGGCTTATCCTCCCTCTGGTCAGACCTCCACACCTTCTTTGGATGATTCTTTGCTCAGATCTATAATCAAGGAAAAAAATTCATAATGCTTTCAGTGGCTTGGATCTGTCTCCTTTGTCAGAAGTAGTTAAGACCAGTGATAGAGCACATGATCTTGTTCAGATTAATTCTAAGATTGCCAATTATTCTCAACAGAAGATCACCAAGAAGATATATTTGTATCTCAATCGGATTTACTCCAAATGTGATATGAAAAATCACTCTATGTATCTTGTGTAGAATCTAAAAATCCCTCTAGTGACTCAGGATTTCAATGCTCAAGTTCAGAAGTTTACAGAGTTCACCAGATTGTTGGACAAATTCATGGAGAATAAGAATGATTTTGAAAAGGCTATGAAATATGGTGGAGAAATCATTACTGATTTCATCAATCTTTTGAAGATGTATCTTCATGTGCAGAGTACTACTATCATTGATCCAACTGCTGCACCCTTTAGACCTGGTGTACCTACCCTAGCATCAACTGCTATGTGAGTTAGCCATTCCATTTCTCAGATCAGACCAATCAGTCTTGACCAAACACAGAGTAGATCATCTACTACTCCTTATTTGGCACCATCTATTTTTGAAGGTCTCTCTTTACCATATTTTTCTATGACCTCCATGCCTTCTTCTACATCAGCTCTAGCTCTTGCTGCTGATAAAGGCAAAGAGAAAGCCAATCCATCATTCCAACCAATGATTCTTAATTTTTGACGGGATGTCTTTGTTTTTGTATTTCTATTGTTTGATGTATTCTAAACATTTTAATGACAAATGAATTGTTTCACTCTATTCTCTCTACTTTTTGATAATCCCAAAAGGGGGAGAAAAAGTAAGAAGAGTTATCTCTTAAGTTATCTCTTAGTATTTTATTTGTTATTATTCTATATGTTATTTTCTCTAACATTGCATTTCATTTATACTTTAACTATACATGATTTGTGATCATCAAAAAGGGAGATATTGTTGGACTCCTCATGTATTAATCATGTTTTAATGATCACAAATCTCGTTACTATTAAAAAATCTTCTTATTATTTAAAAATCCCTTTACTAGTTACAAATCTTGTTACTAATCACAAATCTCACTTATATTATCAATCCTATGTGTTTATGTTTCAAGTTATCTCTTATAATTTATACTAGTTAAGTTCCAATCATCTTATGTATATTACTGTCTAAGTCTGAATACATATATCTGTCTAAGTATAAAGACACCATAAAGCTTGACACAGTTAGACAGACTGTGTGCAAGACACAGCCACAGTGAAGTAGACACCGTGAAGTCTAATTCTTAGACACCGTGACCAATGAGACACCGTGACACCGCAAGCCAGACACTCTGATTTCCTAAGTTATAATACACAGTTAGCAAGACACATTCATCAAGGCACCGTGAATCCAGACACTATGAGCAAGGCACCGGAAGCTAGAAATCGTGAGTCAGACACTGTGACTCAGACACAGTGAAGTACACACCATGATACGGAGACACCGTGAAGGTCACACCGTGAAGTTTATACCGTGAAGGACACACCGTGAGCCTCATACCGTGAATTTCATACCGTGAAGGACACATTGTGAGCCTCATACCGTGCAGGTCATACCGTGAAGGACACACCGCGAAGGAGACACCGTTTGCATAACTACCGTGAAGCCGTTTCTTAACCTTTTTTCAATATTATTTAAATATTGTTAACTGTCATATTTGATGTTTTTAATGAAATTAATGATATTTAATGATAGTTGTTGGCATGTCAGGAAAATGTACCTTGTACCTATGAAAAGGTAATCATTCCTATTGCCGAAGCTTGAGGAATATAAGGAAGATTGAGCTGCAATAGAGGGTAGATACACACAGATACACATACCAGAACATACGTGAAGCTACAAACAATACACACGAGCTCTGTACTGAACAAAAGAACAAACCTGAGCACAAAGAAGAGATTGAAAGATCTTTCAAGAACTCACATGCATGAAATCTGACACTACTGGAGGAAATGAAATCAAGAGAACATTCTCACTCGTGAAGAACACAAGCTGAACGACGACACTCTGTTTTTCAACAGAAAAATCAGAAAAGGACTCAGAATCATTTCTGATGAATCCACTGAGTCCAGAGCTGCACTTCTAATCACTAGATCTTTCTAAACTTTCATATACTCTCTCTAAGTGATTTATTTATTTACTTCTTTGAGCAGTGTGTGTACTCTGTATATCTTACACACACACACTGACTCTTGTGCTGAACTGGAGGATATCACAATCCTCACACCAAAACTCCTTACTCTTGTTTACCCACGACAACTGTGGAAGAGGTCCTTATGTGGCCTGGTATTTATTTTTGTTTCCCAAGAAGAACTGTGGTAGAGGTCCCTGTGTGGCCTGGACAGTCTTATACTATTGTTAACCCCGATCCAGGGTGTGGATCACTTTTATATAAATTGTTTAAGAGGACTAAGTCTCAACTTGAGACTAAACCTCTTGGTTATATCTGCTGTGCATTTTAGTTTAAGTTTAAAGTATACAATATCTAATTTATATTCCAATGATATTACTTTGAAATACAAAACTATTTTAAAGTTACTTTGATAGTTAATCTAGAAAGTGTTTGTAACTATTGTATATCAGTAGATTAGTTTCAAAAGCCAATTTAATCCTCTGATTAAATTGTCTGAGACCTAATCAATCTTTGAGAACCTAATTGAACCTTTATAGTTTTACAAATTCACTAAAGTTTGACTTGTTTTATAAATTGGGGGATTTTAATAGGAATTATTGTTAACAGAAATTTTAATTGGAACTCAATTCACCCCCTCTTGAGTATCCACTCCAGCCAACAGAGAGATACTGGATTACATTGAAAAGGTTTGGGAGTTAGAGATGTAATTTATACTAGATTTAAAAAAGTTTCAATATTCCTTCTTCTACCATGATTCAATCATTATTCTAATGGAGTTATTTATACTATTTAATTATCTTAATAAATATTACCTTCATGAAAATCTGTAACCACTACAAACTTCTTAAATCCATAAAGTTTTATCAAGGTAATGAGTGGTGTTTACAAATAATTATGAAGAATTTATATGAACATATTCTTTAGTTTCTTTTATGGAAGATGAATATTCAAGGAGTATTCCAATCACTTCCACCAAGTGATGAAGTCTAAGACCCTATAATTTCACACTATTTTTAACTAAAGTTAACCAAGACTATTTTATTCCTCAATCTAGAGATGAATTGAAAAAAGAATTTTCACTATAGATCATTCTAATAGGATATAAAACCTACTACTTATCTATTATAAAAAATGAATATTGGTTCCTATAGGGTTTATATGAATAACTTTTGATTTATATCCTTTTTTATATGGTGTTACTATCATAGGATATCATTAGGATTTGACATGTATTATATACATCTCTATATATCGTATTCAAATGAATATTAAGAATGGTGGATTCAAAAAAATAATTTGGATGAGCCACAAACACCCATTCAGGATAGGAATTATTCTACAGATACACTAGAATATATTATATCTCTATGGATTCTTTTCAAGTATGGAGGGACTCAGCATATTCAAAGAGGTTAGGTGGAATTATATCAAAGGATAATTCTCAAGTTGATGTAGCGGTTAGAGTTAGATATGGTATTCTCACCTCTATATACTAATTATATTATTTTTGTGTTGGTATGGGGTAGAATTATTGAAATAAAATTTCTTTATACCCCTATGGGATATTAATTTTCTATCCAGGTCTAATAAACTAGTTTTCATAATACCAGGTCATCTAGATGGGTAAACCTCTCTTCCATCGGTTTAGTTCTCCATTATTTTGGGATATTTTACAATTGAGATGAATTGGCCTCTACATGTGAGTTTAACTCAGTGGGGATATTACATCTATGTAGTCTATTACTGGCTCACTTCACTCATAGGGTATAAATTTAATATTTAGTGATCCTCTATTCAGTATAGAGTGTTAAAGTTTCTTCTATTTGTTGGTGGCAAATAAACTCTCCTTTACCATTAACTTTAGAAAAATATCATAGAATATGTAGGGTGAAATATGTAGAGTAGTTACCATGTAATTATTATATCTCTAATATCGAGATGACACATCTTATTCATGGACATTAGTGTAGGTCATGTTTTAAATGTAAGAATTTTCATTAAATTATTTTTTGTTAGTGTCATGATGTATGCCATTTTTAAGGTTTAAATGAATGAAATTCACTACTGAGAAGCCTGAATTAGGGATTGTTCTTTCATTAGAGATATTATGGGGATATATCTCCCTCTAAATTTCCATATAGGGTATGATCATAGTACTATTTGATATCAACTTTCTTGGTGGATCATTTTGGATTATAATCCTTACACTTCTTCACTATTTTTATTTAATGTTCCTCATAATTTTTTATGGATGGTTCTCCTCAGGGAGTCTTTAGAGGCTTTCAAAATGTATGATCCTAGGGGAAGATCCATAGTTGAAGGATTAGTGAGGATGTTTCCTATAATGTTCTTCCTAGTATAGAAAATAATAATTTTCTTAGATGAAGATGATGTAAAATTCCCAAAGGCCTATTGTACAGGGTTGGTTTTTCTCTACCACAGTAATTTATTAGATTCTCTATGGATTTTATGATTCCAGGGGTTATAGGGGTATTAAAAAATCACACATCTCGGGGGTCTAGGTTTGTTCCAATTATGTTTCTGTGGTTTCTACTACCACAAATTTCATAATATTTTGTTCATATATTTATGAATAATAAATATTTTTACCTTGTTATGGGGGAGATATTATTTTCAATAAGGGATGATATATAATTTTAGGTTTTATTATCCTTATATGGGAGGATTTCTTGGCCATCTTGGTAGCCTAATGTAGGATTTATTTCCTATCAAGGAAATTTGGTTGCTGAGTGGGGAGAAATTTAAAGCTCTATATTTGAACCACACTCTAATATACATGTGGTTTTAGGTGTTAATGATTAATTTTAATAGTTCCTTAAAACTATTAAGACTATAATATTTATAAATTATAGCTTGTGAGGGTATCATTAATTCCCTATAGTTCTTTGAAAAAATAAAATTTATAAAAAATCAAACTATGCTACGTAATTAATTAAAGCGTCGTAAAGTGGAAAGTTGAGATCGATGTAAAAGGAAAGAGAAATTAGTCCTTTTATGTTTTCAAAAGAAATAATTTTATTATATTTAATAAAGAAGGTGAGAAAATATTTATTTTATTGATTTTGAGAAAGTGAAAAAAAATGACATTGATTGATTGGTTGGTTTGGAAATAGATTTAAAAACTCTCTTGGTTTATTGTAATTTAAGGTTTTGTGTGTAATTGGATTAAATAAAATAGGTTGATTAATTCATGATTGGTGTCTATTTTGAGTTGAGGAAGATTAAATTGTTATGGTATCCCCTCCTTGATGTGGCGATCCTTTAATTCTTTTGGTTGAGTAATTTAGGGTGTTTATGAAGGAAGTTTTTCTCAATACCATATTTCAACCTAATTTATCCTAAAGTTTACAAGGGTTATTAATCCTTTAGATTTTTTAGTTGAAAAATTTTAAAGTTCCTTTTTAATGAAAATATAAATGGTTATTTTAAAATAAAATTAAAAGGATTAGAAATTGATTTAAGAAATTATGGAAACCAAATACATGAATAAAATAATATGAAATAAATCCAACACACCTTCCCCCTTATATTACAATTCCCTAGAACATGGACTTATTACCCTCTAATCCTAGTGATGATAGAATATTAGGCAAGGAGAAAATAAAATGAAATAATAATTAAACGAAAGAAATAACATAGAAATGGACCTGTAACTTCTTGCTCAATGCATTGGTTTCTGGATCTCAAATGCCCCCATCTGTAGTAGGAAACTTCTCAATTTATATGCTTTATATGGTATATCTAAAAAATTATCCCAAAATTTATATGACATATTATAGTGTTTCACATCCTGTAATTATAATCTGAAGTTGCCTCCAGGATTTTTGAATATGCGTGGATCTCACATGAATCTTCTTCATAGATTTGGTACTTTGAAAGATTTTATGACATGTAACTAAATTTCACAGCATGTAAAACTATTATGACTTGTTTTGGAAGCATAAAATTGTTTTCAAAGGTTACAAAATGTGTAATGGTGACTCATGTTGTGTAATGGATTCATGACTTGAAATTCTTTAAGACTTTTCATCACGATTTTGTTCCAGGTTGTGAAATTCTACTACACGTACTCTAATGATGTTTCACAGCGTATTATTCATTTTTATACACCAAAACTCATTTATCCTTGTTTTTTTAGTTTTTGTCCTTATAAGTGCCCCATTATCATTCTCAAAAAATTTATTTCATGCCGTGAGCGAAGATGGAAGCCCGAAGTTTCATTTTGCTCTAAAATTTTCCTCTTTTTGTTCCTTTTCTAAAATTTCATTGTATCCTTAAATAAAAGAAAAATTTATATTTCACAAAATTTTGAAAGAATATTCATTTAAATAAAAAAATTACAACATTAAAAATGCCATAAATATTATGCATGAAATACAATTATCAATACATTCATCATATCACAATCCATGGAAATTTAGGCTAATGAAATGGTTGTCATGTAAAAATGGTGTTAATGATTACTCATCATCTCTAGGTAGTTACTGTATTACCAATATGTAAAATACTATTTCATGGGATGATTAAGGGTTCCTATAAGTTTTGATGAATATAGGGAATGCACTACACTTTCAATGACTCATAAATATCATGGTAGGTATATGTGTTGTGTTAGAAAATAACCATTATTTTATCATTTTCAAGATCCTTCCATGTGACTATTGAGTTATCCTCATCCCCCATGAGGTATTTCTCAACCTAATATAACTATAATGGTCATTTATTCACAAGTTTGTTAATAGGAGTGGGAAATTTTAGAATCTCCATAGTTTCATTAAAGAGTAACTTATCTAAAGGATGTGTAGATAATGAAAATCACAAATGGTTATCCTTTGACTAGAAGAAGTTACGTTTGGTTAGTTGTGAGGTTCTTGGTATAACCATCCTTGTCCTCTCAATTTCCTATCAGTTTGAGATAAATCACCTAATATCATTGATACATGGATAAACATCATGTTGTGAACTATGGGGAGGGACTCCAAGGTTGATTATGTCAAATTCTATATCATGTGGGGTACATCCACATCAATCTGTTTCTATAATACATAGATGACCTATGAATCATATACCATGGAAAGGGATTCCAGTTTATTTGCTTGGTTACTAAAATGAGGAACATTGTGGATATTATTAATTAACGAGTAAAAAAATTAGAGGTCATATTAACTTGTTGATCTCTATACAATAGATTTGACCTTCCCAACTATCATTATATGGAGGAATTTTATGACTGATCTTAGTTTTATTATATGGATTGGATCAATAGAAGGTACTCTTTGGAGGATGTCAAGAGTTTCAGATCACGGTACCCTGTAGAGGAGCTTCGAAGCTATAGTTTCCTTCTCCTATCAATGAGGAACTGGATGATTCATGGTCTACTAGTAAAATATTTCAATGATCATCAAATTTTTTTATGTTGATAGAGTTACGGATATTAGCCTGATCTCATGCTTCATATTTCCCTTAGATAAACTTCTTTCTGGAAATCAGCAAGTTGGTAACTAGGGTCACAACCTTGATCATAATTAGGGTTTTGTATTATGGTAAGAAACACTCATTAGTGGGTTACCTCCTAAGAAACTAGTCACACGTAGCTAGAATATACCAATGATCTTCTTGAGAGTGAATGAGAGTATGGGAATACTCAATAGTTTTCATCAGAATATGTCAATGATCTACCAATATAAGATTAAGGATATGAGTCTGCTCTGAAGATTCCACTAGAATATTCTAATGAGAGTAAATATATGATATCATTACAGAGATTCATCCATCATTCAAATATTCCAATGAATAATTTGAGATTTTAGGAGGGAGGTAATATAGTCATTCCTCAATGTTTCCATTGGAATATAAAAATAGTCCTCATGGAGAAGAATAGGGAGAATATATATCTATTTGATATTCACTCATATATACTTGTAGGATTCATAAGTCTAAAATAAATTGTATTATAAACCTACTCACAGGATGTTGTGTGGATATCCAATAGGCTTCAATGGTTGGAATAATAATTTTCACCTGGTCCTATTCTTTAGTTTTCATATTCCCCTAACGTGTCATTATTATAGGGATCATAATATTGAGAACTTGGTTATATATATCTGAGATGATTTCATCAGGGAATTCCTGAGAAGCAGAGGTATCACTAAACTGCTGAAGGAGAATATTTGAATGATAACACTTATAAAGCTCATGAGAATCCATAGACACATAGTCAATGTCATCCTACATATCCCTAATGCAAGGGTGAATTATCTTATAAACCTTTAAGTATATGATCCAAAAATGGTTGGTGGTGGAAATATGTGTCAACTACTTGTCAGAAGATCATTTCTGAATGGAAAACATGCATAGATTAATATTCTGAAGTCACTTATGGGCCACCTCTAGTGTCATTTTTGTTCTATTGAGTCAGTTATTATAATCCAAATCATTCACCAATTGGGTTTGACATCATGGATTTTGAGAAATTGTATGTTAGGGATCCGAATCCAAATCCATCATAAATTATAGGGAATATTTCATTCATATTAGATGATTATGTGTAGTGGTATCTAGTTCCCCATAACTACTGCAGTATTTTCAAAATATTTTTTCACTTAATGGTGAAATAGATGATTCCATTTATATTTAATGGAGTTTCATTAAGTTCAAAAAAATCTATCAATGTTTGATTAAATGTTAGATAGTTTTTTATTTTTCACTTTTATTGGTAAATGAATCTCACTAGGATCACCATTATATTTTTACACACCCCAAAACCATTTTTTGGAGTTTTCTCTTACATACATTACAAAGATATGCATTTTTTGGGAGTTTACCATTGATTATTTGGGGTTAAAATTGGTTGATAGGATGGGAGGTTTACCTCATATCACCCATTGGGGGGTTATTTCCTAGATGTGTAGTCTCTTAATAATTTATGATATATTAGTGAATCATTCATAGTAATAATATTACTATCGACTACCATTATGGTAATGAATGATCAACACTATAAACTGATTAAGAATCATAATGTACTATAGGTTCCCTATATTTCTTTTCATTAGTGATGAAACTATTTTTTAAATTTATACAATTGGGAGATAAAGAATTTATGTCCATATAATGAGTATTTAGAAGTTTTAGAGCTGGATTTGTTCCTATGAAAAAGATTACTATATATGCCTATAAATGGAATCATAACCCACTTAGTTTTGTTCCATTTAATGGGGAAACTCATACCATTTAACACTATCTCAAAAATAAAAATGTATCCCTTTAAGGTTATACATCAATGAATAACTAGAGTCTATATTATGGTCATGATCTAGGACCTTTGGTTTGAATTTAATGATTTTTCATCAAGGACCAATGTGATGTTGATATTGAACCTCAAAGAGTAATCCTAACTATCTTGGTAAACATAAATCAAGGACTATGTAGTTTTAGTTTCACTATGCTTGGTTATTTGATAGCAATGACACATGTAGTTTAACATAATGTCGTATGAATGTTTTTGTCATGAAAGGGATTCTAATAAAACACTGAGGGATACTTGCTCATGGGTGGACCTTCTAGTTCATCCTTTATATTGGAAAATAAAAACAATAAAATATGGAGAGACTCACAAGGGATATTTTCTTTTGTGGAAGAGTTTCAATTGTATGGAATATAGATTATTTTGTTATGATTTACTTGTAATGAATATATCCCATTAAATAATACTTAATTCATAGGGGATATTTTCCATTTAGGAAGAGGTGTCTTCAAGGGATATGACACACTAAATAATGATTGACTCATAGTGAATATTTCCCATTGAGGAATAATTGACTCACATGGTATATAACCTATTATGGAATGATTGGCTCATAGGGAATAATACCCATTGGGGAATGACTAACTCATAAAGAATTTGGCCCTTTGAAGAATGATATGCACATAATGAATATTTCCAACTAGTGAATGATTAGAAAATATGAAATATTTCAAATTGAGGAATTTTTTTCTCAATGATAATATGACCTATTGATATTTTTTTTGAATCCCAAATAATATGGCCCACTAGGGAATGATTGGATCATAGAGAATATTCCCCATTGAGGAATGGTTGGCTTGTAGGGAATATAGATAATTTAGTAATAGTTTATCCACATGGAATATATAACATTGAGAATAGGGGATATACATATGTGTATATATGATTTATACTTCATTAGGTTGATATCATTAATTAGGTAATCATTTTGGATAATACTATATTGAAGGTCCATCCCCATTCATCCTAGTTGATAACTCAGTTGAAGGTGGATATTAGAGATTACATAGAGTTGTATGCCCATATATGTGTGTTTAAATCATATCCATTTATAACTATATAATGAAGGAAGAATAGACTAACTCGGAATATGGACCAGTTAGGATGAGTTGGTGGCTTACACCATGTAAGATTTTGTTGTTTTCTAGTAGCTAAAAAAAGCAGGATGAATGAAATCAAGGGGAATATGTGTAGAAGATAATGGGGGTGTAGCTTAAAAAAATAGGAGGACTTTATAGGAATCTATATTTCATTAATGATTCATGTGGATGTGATTAATAATAGGAAATTTGTTAAGTCAAACACCAAAGGAGGAGTCTTAATATACACATGCCTGATTTAGAAGACCGGGATGGTTAACTCAACACATGGGAAGTGAGGATGAGAATCATGAGCCATGGGAGGTTTCATAAATCACTTAATGATAAAAGGCCTTTTTATATAAGGAATAAATGATTTTAAATGCCCTATAGATCCTATAATCTGGTGAGAAAACCAAATCAATGTCCATTATCAATGAATAATGTTATCAAATAGGCATTGTGTAGTATGTATATCCTTGTAAGGTATTTCATGGTGTGTGAAGGTGGCTCATGTAGACAGGCACCCAAGTATGTAACCGTTATGAATGGTATATCCCTGTAAGTGGCCCAGGTTAATAGGTCACCAAGGAAGGTGAAATAGGTTAATGTAGAACCCATATAAAAGACCTTTAAAAATAGCCCACTTGGGTAGGTTAATTTAGAAAAATGGTTCCCAAGTATGTGACCTAAGTGAAGCCTCGTTGGTTGGACCTGGGCCTAGATCCCTATAGGGAGACTCGGGAACCATTCAAAATAAAGATTAAATATTAACATTCATTCTTTCTAGGAAGAGTGAGTGAACGAGTTCTCAATAAATTGAATTCTAGATGGGTATAGCTTTTAAAGGAAGGTATGGACATTCCCCATCATTTGGGAACTAGGAACTCATGTGGTGTACCCTAGTTTCTAGAAATCACCACTTAAGAAGGCCTCTTTACCTTTATCTTGGTGATGAACGAAGTTATGTGGTTTTTAAATAATTATTTCAATTAAAAATACAAATAATATTTTCTTATTTATTTTTATTCATGTTTGAGAGAAAAAAATGACTTGTAATGGGATTTGGAGGCTTTCAACAAAGATTCCATGCACTCAGTTCACTCTTAGTAGTAATTCATCAATATCACTTCCTATCACATCATGTCAGAATTAGATATCTAGGAGTCCCTATATTGGCATCGAGGTCTAACATCCAAAGTGATATCATTCATAACATTGGAAACTTAGTTATTTGATAGAGACATGTGAAAAAAATAATGGATTAGTTTTTGGTGTATGACACATAAAATGTGCTAAGAAGAACATGGGACATGACACAGTTTAGATGAGTTACATAGAAACTTTATAAAGCTAGGTGAAAAAAGAGGTGGGAACCCATATAACATATTTCTCTCTTTAGAATCATACTTCTCAAAGTATGGTGTAAATCTTACATTGTTAAAATTTGAGTAAAAATAATGACAATTACATTTATTATGACTAACTAATTTATTATATAGGTGTTATATTTTAAATTAATTTAATAATAACTTTAATTTATCATTCTCTAACTAAAAAGATGATCCTTTTCAAATTCTTCAAATACATTAGTGACCCATGATCCATAAATTATGAAAAATTACACTGGATAATCATGTAAGTATGCCATAATTATATCTGCAATACAATCCTGTCAATCATATCAAATATGAATCTTGGATTTTTGAGAAGATAACTCATTTTCAAATCCATAATACAGATAAACTCATCAGCATTCCCATGGAAAACTAAATTTTAGGGTTACCCAAGTAAGTTTTACCTAGATGATATTGTAAAAATTAGAAACCTAACTATTGGGGAATCCTCATTACTTTCTTACATTAAACAATATAATTCATGGGCACTTAATTGTTAGGGTCACCTTTACTAAATAATAATTCCATTTATCAGATTTTATTTTGGAATGTATCAAACATATAGTATTTTAATGTGGATTTAATTTAACCATCTTATCTCATATAATCCCTTTACATGTATGAATTATTATGATGATTTATTTTTTAATATTACACCTTCTATGAAAGAAACATGTTTATATCATAATGACATTTTACTCTTTACATAATTCATTTCTTGTTTAATGACCAAAATTAGAACACAATAATATTTATAGACATCTAAATACATCCTGTTAACATGGTTCAAGAATATTTTTATTGTATTTAATTAAATATATATATGAAATCAACATTCAACCAAATTTCTTCTTAGAAAGATAGATGACTATGTTCTAATTTTATATATATGGAATAAGCCTCTTATCTTGTAAGGATTTTGATCCCTAATCCCTCTATCCAAGGATACTTCCCCAATGATATATTTCAATTCAATTGTAATTCTAAAACCTAATACACAAATACAATAATTATCTTTTTAATTCATGATAATAATCATTACAACCTAATATTAATGTAATAAAAAACTATATCCATTATAATTCCTTGTATGTAACTATTTATATGAACATATAGATGTTTATAAAATTAGTTTAACACTGTGAACTAAAGAATATATTTATTTCTAATATAAAAATTTTACTCGGGAATAAATAAGAATAAATAAATAAAGAATTTATATATTAAACATGAGATTAACTATTTATGAAAAATTGAAAAATAATGAAATTATATGGGATTTACAATTTTCCCATCCATTATAGATGTTTCATAAATAAAAAAATATAAAAAAGTTCATTTATTCCTAATAAGAAAACAATCATATATCAATTACATGGAATTAATTTTAAATATGTGATATAATTTGAATGACTAGAATTTTATATTCGAATTATATTATGTATATAATTTAAATAAACTATGTATCATGTATTTAATATTATTTTAACCTTGATCAAATCAATTATCAAAACCCCTTTTGATGTGGCTTAAATAGTATCTTCAACATATCCTCTAATTTGAACAATTCAAATTACATATTTATAATTAATCCATAATTTTAAATATGAGATGTTTTAAATTTATTCCTTTTTTTAAATTTACAATCATTTTAAATCAAATAATAATAATTTATAAATATAAATTTTATATTTAAATTATAAGTGATTCCGTATAATTTTAAAAATTATTTTCAACATTAACATAGAGTATTTTTTTGGTATTTATTTATTAATTTCTTTATTAAAAGTTAGTTAATTAATTATAAAAAAATTATAATAAATTTATTTATCAAAACCTTTATAAATTAATAAATATCTTTAAATACTTTTTATTATGTTTTATAGACATTTATAATCTATTTATTTCTCTTCCTAATCAAAATACAGTAAAGTATAATTTTTCAAGTATATTGTACTTGGAAATATGACTATATCATTGATATCATAGTCTATGATAGATAAGCCTTGAGGTGTTAGAACTATCTAGTTCTATGACATGTATAATAAAAATAGATAATTTGGTATACAATACACATGGTGTCTTGGGTAGGGTAAACCTAATGCATGAAACCACCATAACTAATGATATGGGATACATGGTATTAAACCCACCATGTAGTAGTCTACATAAGAGTAATGTTTAGTGAATGAAAGAGTGGTATAGGATATAACTTCTAATTAATGTTTTACAATTTTATAGTTTGTTGGATATCATCCCTTCCGATAATTTATGATATAACTGATATGATGTGATCCTTTTTGTGGAATTTCATCAGTACCATCATACACCACAATACCCATTATCTTATAATATAATATATCGAAAAATAACATAAAAGAACCAAGTCACTGACTATAATATCTTATATTGTATGGTGTGATATGACTACTACCTTTGATATATTATATCATATCTCCTATTAAAGAAAAAATATCAACCATATTTGATTAAATATATTATCGTACCAAAAATAAAATTTGTTTTCCACAGTTCAAATATTATTTTTAGAGTAAATATACCTTGGTAAATATCTATGACCAATGTACTATTTATTAGGATTAATAAGAGAAATTAATCAAAGTGGAAGAAAATATAAACCTTAAAACCCAACATATACTATGTATTGAAACCAAAACTATGATTTAATAAAATTAATAAAAATGTTTTTCCCTTACAATGATGATGCCGTTATTGTTTTCTCACACTTCCATTATTGATGATGAAATCATATATGCATCCATCATACTCTCACCTATGTAGTGTTTTCATAAGATGATGTGAAGCTCCCATCCTATGTGTGGGATTCTACTAAAACACATATCATTAATGTTACTAAAAAATATGAGGGTGAAAGATATATATATATATGTGTGTGGATAAACACTATAGGCAAGGGAAATCATGAGATAGAACCATCCCATTATATTTTCCCTTTATATAGGCTATGGGTATTCTCCCTTAGTAATCATCCAATAACTAGTATGTTATAAAACATTTGAGTTATTCTTCACACAACCTTTCTCTTAACATTTAAAGGAACCCCTTAATTTTCCAATTGTTATATCCAAATTAACATTAAATAATAGCTAGGGGTGGATGATTATGATACATTATCTTTTAACATTCGGATGTCATGCTAATCCAACAGACCTAATATAATTATACAATATAATTCCTCTTAAGAAAATTATATAAATTATACTTATATCATTATAAATTATATTACCATCTATTTAATTTCTAATTTCCATGAACTAAACTATATTTCCAAAAAAAATATCCATATATCATACTCTATGATATCAGCTAATATATGTCAAATAGATTCTTCAATTTATAGTGTATATCGATCGCTATTTCACTATAATACTATAATATAATTATTTTCATTCTATAAATATAATAACTTTTGGTTTCAAAAAAGTATTTATAATATCTCTTTGAAAATTTTTATTCATCCGGTGTCCAAAACACTTACTCTTATTTTTTTTATACCATTATCATGGAACATGAAATTTGAACTCTTATGTCTTATTATATTACCCACAATATAATGAGTAGATAGATTAAGGTTTTATAAAATGTTTTCAGGTTATAATTAATATTTTATTTATGAAATCTATATAAAAATGATTATATAGTAATTTTTATATCTATACAAATCCAATATAAAGATCTCAATCATTACAAATCATTAATTTACTTAATCATATTTTGTATAATAGTAGAAATTAATGTATTCTTATTTATTTTACACCTAAATGGTGATTTAGAAACTTCATTTATCAAATTTATTAAATGATCTAGATAATTATTTTTCAATTAATCTATCATATTAAAATAATTCATGTTTTATATCACTTTTTCATTAAGGTATCTGTGAAAATAAACATCATTGTAAAATTGTTAGGAGAATCAATTTTTATGATTACTAAGAAAATTCTTATTATTTTTACTACCCAATTAAATGTGTTCCATATGATTTGGTTTCATTAAAACATAGAAATTACTTTATTTCTTGAAATTTATTATCACATTTTGATGAAAATATATAATTTTAATATAGTTTATGTTGTACATTTATTGAATTTATCCAAAAAATTAGTTTATAGTTTTATTCATTTCTATTTTATCTGAAAGAAACCATTTTTTCATTTTTTTTATATTTTCTTATTATTATTATTATTATTGAATATTCCCCAGTTAAAAAAATTCCATATATTTTAATTATATAAATTACTAGGAAAACACTAATATTTTAGTAAACATCATGTCTTATTATGTGTTTATATCATATTTTATCAAATTTTTAGGTAACGTTGTCAATTATATCATATAAAAATCCTACATAGATGAGTAGAAATATACTTTCCTTAATCCATCTTATGAATTATCTCAACTCCATCCCTCTTATTACATAAATTTTAGGGTTACCAAATAATATTTATTCCAAGAATTAAATATGATATGGGAACTAAACCCTAATAAGGTCACCTATATTTTTGTGTACTTAAATTTGATAATCAATTAATATATAATATTTTTAGACTTATTTGAATTTAATTTTTAGTTTACTTAAAATTTGTCCCTTGTAAATGAATGTAAAACATAATATTTTAAGAGATTTATAAATTATCTGACCAGATATATACAACTTATAACTATTTTATACGTCATGATTTATTTGTATATTTCCATGAATTTGTTTTTTTAATCAATATATCAAATTCAAATAAATAAAATCAACATTTTCCAATCATGTTATTGTATAACTCTATATAAAATCAATGATTAATGTAATTAATCCATATTAAAATTTTCAATATAATATTCAAAATATATTCATATGAATCTCATGATATGGTAAATAAAACTCTTCATTGATGTTTCATACAAATCATAAGTAATTTAATTCATACATTAGAGTAAATATGATTTGATTGGTATAAAATTTACAAATATGGGCCTTATATAAGGGTCATGATTCCAAATTGGGATATATTCTCATATTGAATGAAAAAATGGTCCAAACTACTGGTTATGTCTTTATGATATTTGTGATCACTCAATATATTTTCCATTTATAATATTTTTTTATTTTAGTTTTATATTGAATGGATGAAATTTTGATGGTGCATTTCTGATGCGTATAGAAACCTAAAAAGATCTGATTGAAAATTTCAATTTAAGGACAATGAAATGAATTTGGTGTTCCTAAATGGATTTCCTGGTGGTGTAACTTCCTTAAGATTTTAATATTTTACTACAATTTATATACTCTTCCAATGGAATTAACTAATATTATTTATATTTTCATATTCAATTATTTTATAATATAAGGAGGCAATAAACAATATTTATCTATCCACAATCCACTTGTAATTTCTTATAATTGTTGGTGGTCATCATTCCTCAATAGAGAGTATGAATTCATAGTAACTCATTTAATTTGGACTCACTGATATGAGATCTCCATTGTTTATTTCCATCAATCATCCACCCATTACCCATTCCACAGCCATTATCCATTATATATGGGAAAAAAAATTGGAGAATATATTTGAGTAATCTATTATAAAAGAAGAAGGGGAAGTAAAAAATATTAGGCAAGGAATAATGGTCACTAATTGATCCCCTTAGAAAATTCACACCCTCATCTCCATATCAAAATAGAAAGTAGAGTATAATTTTATACCTAGATTTGTATTTAACAAATTGGTTCATTGTAACACCCCGACCCCAGTTATCCAGAGTCGTTTCATTATTACATTACATTAGCATGATCACAAAAGATCAAGTCTCGAAAGACCGATTAGTTTAGTAGCCTTGGAAGTACTAGATACATTCATAAGGATAACATTACATCAAAAAATGAAAAACTACAAAAACATTGTTTCCAAAGACCAAACTCATATCCCCTCAGACTATTCCTGTAGGTCAGTCCTAAAATACTTCTTCGCATCCTGGAAAAAATAAAACATAGAAAGGGGTGAGCTCAGATGCTCAGTAAGGATAACAATATAGCAGAAACTTTCATAAAGAAGCATAAACATTTAAGGCAATGTATAAGACTAAAACAAAATCCATTTAAACTTGAATCTCAACATAATATGGAAAAGAAAAAATCAAACAATTCCATTTACTTATTCATATGGATATTATACTAGTAAAATAATCACATGCAATATCAATAACCAATTTTATAATGATTGAATGCATAATGCCAGACTTTCATAACCACATAGTCAAGGCCTTGTGCCAAGAATACAAATAAGATTTTGTCAAGGCCTTGTTCCAACACCCTAGTTTGTCTCATGAGACCTACCGATGCATCGAGGATCTATAGCAGGCTCCACCCATCACTTACTAAGTCCAATGCATTCCTCATATGAAAAGGTTTAAACATAACATAAACATTCGTATTAAAACTAGCATATGAAATGTCAATAATTTATCCATAAACCATGAATGGTATAAAATAACATATCTATAGTCAAACATATCACAAGACCTTCAATACAATATGTAAGTTTTGTATCATAATAAATTAACTTCAAACAAGCTTAAAATCCATAAAAGGATGTTGACAAAGATGAAATCAAAACTTTTTTAGAGAAATTGATCATTCTATTTTGAAATAATTTAATAGTCATGTAATTATAAATGAAAACATTTATTTTTGAAAATGTTCTTATAATATTGGAAGGTATTCTTCAACAATGTTATAACGGTAGAAGATAGCTGCACTCTCTATATAAGTTAAAAAAACATTTTTACCTTAATTTTGTAGAAAAGGTCATAAAGTACCTTGTTTGTAAAACAACGGAAAGATTCCTTTAAAAAACATATAAGGTCAAATAAGTATATAAATGACTTTACCCCTTTATTTAGTAAATATTAAAAATGTTTTGAAATACATTTTGAAGAAACATGTATGTAGATGATAAAGAGGTCCCAGTAGATAATTATGTATAAACAACTCGGATAATTAGAAGATTGTGAAATTAACACTTACCTTGTACTTTTACTTGGTCGAGGGTAGGTTAACCTCCTGTATAATGGTGAAATAATTGTTATTAAATTACAAAAGAATCATATACATTAATATGATATCATATATGATCTTTTAATATTGCTTTGTTAATAATATCTTAGTATTATCGTTGTTTCTGGTGTTAACGGATTCATTTTCCTTTATATTATTTGTAATGTGAGTCATATTTTTTATGGATGAGATGTATATTATTCATATACAGAATTATTTAAAGTCTTTAAACATTATTTTTAATCATAAAATGAAAATTAGTCTTGAATGTATATGATGGAGAATGAATCTCATCGCGTTTGTGGAGATGGTAATCTGTACGTACGCACGTGCGACAATATCATTTTTTTGATATTAAAATAATATATAATTGGATGGTATATCATATATACAGAATCATTATCATGTTATATTTATTATTTACATCAATTACACATCATTACTATATCCATCTAAATAATAATATATTGAATAACAATTACACCACGACCTGGAGACGGTAATCCGTACGTACGCACGTATGGTGACTTGTCATTCAAAGGATGGATATAATAATGAATATGGTTGTACCATATTTATAATGATGTCACAGTATATAGAATATACTGGAGTTATAATTTTATAATGGAAACAACAAAGAAAGAGGAAGTGTAAGAAGAAAGGAACTTAAAAGAGGTGATGAAATATTTACCTATTCTTCGGGTTCTTCCTTTTGATTTCATCAAAAGGGATCCTTAGGTTGGATTTCTAACTAAAAAAGTCCTCTAGGATGAAGGTAGGACAGTTGAGATGGTATTTGGGTAGATTTTGGTTGAGCCAAATGGCTTTGAAGGCGTGAATTAGAGAGAAGGGTGAGTGCACTTTTATAAGAGGGGTGAGGGGCACCTTAAGAAAGCTAGAAATATTATTTTATAATAAACTAATTTTCGGTTTCTAGTGGCTCAAAAATGAATTATTTAAAGGATAAGGTGGGTATGGGTCGAAAAACACTCAACCAACAGGTTTTAGATAGGTTTGGGTCACTATATTAACCTTATCTTTTAGATTTAACTCTTAGTTAAATAGTTTGACATTTACCATGTCTCTTTTTATTTTTATATTATATGGTTAATAATCTTAATATATACTTACAAGTGAACACCAATTGGTTAATTAATGATACACCTATCATTATATAAGTCTTTTGGCCGAACCTTAAATTTCTAGGCATATAATATCAATTAATAATATAATATTTGTTTTAAAAACTCTTTTAAGTCAATTTTGACACTATTTGGTATTTTGTTTTTTCTAAATTTATAACAGAATTATTACTTTGAAAAAAATTCATCTAACCAACCCTAACATGTAATATTACTCATGAAAATTAGTTTAATTCATAAAAAGTCTCAAATTATATTTATTTCTATATTTATAATATAAATATTTTAATATTTTATTAATTAGGTAAATACTGCATCATTATTGTGTCATAAATAAATTTAATTATTTAACGTTTAAAAAATATAAATAAAATACCATTATGTAAGAATTATTTTTAGCTTTCTAATTAATATTTATAGTCAAATTTATCTTATGTGGAACCCTATATTAAAAAAATTTTAGTTTTGAACTTTGATTTTAACTCTTTTAACTCTTCTTTGAATTAAATAACAATAAATGTCCTAATCTAATCCAAGTGGTCCAAAGAGGTTCATATTTTATTCATAAGGTTTTTTTGGTCGAATTATACTTATCCAATAGAATTAGGACATGTGTTAGGGTAATAATAATATCATTTTTAACCTTAAATACCCTATTTCCTTTTAACCGTGGTAATAAAAGTAAAAAGTTACTATTCACCAAAAAATTATTTTCATCATATTGAACCACAATTTTCTTACTGATATTAACCTTGTCTCTCATATTTTTTAAATTCTACCCACAGAAGTGGTAAAATTATGTTTTATGTGAATTTACAAATTCTCCTAGGAGGTGGGTAAAAGACGGTGAAATTTTCAATATAATTTTTATATATCTAAAATTATTATAAACTAACTCCAATGAATTACATTAAACTTATATAGGTATTATGTATCTATTTTGAACTTAAAAAATTTAAATAAAATAAATAATTATTTAAATTAAATATTCGGTTTTAAACTATAACTCAGGGGTTTTCACTATTCATCAAAAATTGAATGTTTGCAGAAAAATACCAAAAATTCACCCTAAGATAATTTGGATATTTCAAATCCAAAAATGAAGTCCATTTTGAAAGATAAAATTTATAAAATTTCAAAAAGTGCTTATTAATATTCATAACGGCTAGTTTGATTGGTTTTGGTGTGTTAGAACTCGAAGTTGCCTACAACAAATGCTACTCTATTATTCAAAGAGAAGCGTACCATGGAAGCTTGGGGTGTTACATTCTCCCCTCCTTCAAAAAATTTCGTCCTCGAAATTTCTAGAATATTACTGCATAAAAAGACTCGAATGGTTCTTCATCACAAGTTCCTTGGGTTCCCACCTTGCCCCTTCCATCTTATGGTTTCTCCATAGAAATTTTACGAGACGAGTCGTCCGGTTTCTCAGCACTTGTTCTCTTGTATCAATAATCTTGACAGGCTCTTTGCAATAAGACAAATCGGGTTCCAGTTCTAATTCCTCATAGGTGAGTACATGCGTTGGGTCAGGCATGTATTTTCTCAACAGTGATACGTGGAACACATCGTGAACTTTGGAGAGACTTGGCAGCATTACCAAATGGTAAGCTACAACCCCAATTCGTCCAATAATTTAGAAAGGTCCAATGAACCTGAGACTCAATTTACCCTTCTTACGGAAACGTATAACACCCTTTCATAGAGATACCTTCAAGAAAACATGATCTCTTACCTGAAATTCTAAATCATTCCTTCGGTTATCATCATAGCTCTTATGTCTACTTTGAGCTGCCTTGATGTGGTTTTGGATTACCTTCACCTTTTCCATCGTTTCCTCCACAAGTTCTGAGGCTACGAGTTTTCTTTCACCAACAACATCCCAACAGGTTGGTGTGAGACATCTCTTTCCATATAACGCTTCATATGGTTCCATCTGAATAATTGAATGGAAGCTATTGTTATAGGGAAATTCTACCAGAGGTAAATATTGATCCCACATACCTTGAAAGTAAAGTGATCATGATCTCAACATTTATTCTAAGGTTTGAATAGTCCGTTGTGATTGTCCATCAGTTTGAGGGTGGTAGGAAGTGCTCAAACGAAGTTCAGTATCCAGGGCATTCTGAAGACTTTTCCAGAATCTTGATGTAAAACGTGGATCACGATCACAAACAATCGATAATGGCACTCAATGAAGTCTTAAAACATCATTAATATATAGTCTTGCTAGACGTTCATGTGGTAAATCTTCTATTATAGCAAGAAAATATGCTGACATGGTAATACGATAAACAATGAACCATATTTCATTGTTCATTCTAGGAGTCTTTAGTAGTCCCATGACAAAGTCCATCGTAATATTATCCTATTTCCACTCAGGTATTGGAATAGGTTACATGACTCTTCCAAGATGTTGCCATCCAGCATTAACTTGTTTACAAACCATAAATCTTGAAACAAAATCAGAAATCTCCCTCTTCATGTTGTCCCACAAAAAATGTTTCTTCAAATCTCTATACATATTGGTGCTCCCAGGGTGTATAGGGAAATTGGAGCTATGAGCATCATCCAAAAATTCCCTTTTTAGATCAGGTATATCGGGAACACAAAGTCTCTTCCAAAATTTCAAAATTCCATCTTCATACACAAAGTCACTCAATGTCCCATCATTCATAGCTTTAATATTCTTTTGAAACTCTTCATCACCGGTATGAGAACTCTTTATCCTTTCTAGTAATGATTGTTTGGCAACCATTTGAAAAAGTATTGATGTTTCACCTTTCATGGTGATTACCATATCCATCTTTACTAGATCCATGTATATAGGATCCTCTTCAACTCTCATCTTGTTCAAAATTCCATGATAATTTCTACTCAAAGAATCTGCCACCTTATTTTCCTTCCTCAGGCGGTAGTGTATAGTGCAATCATAATCCCTGAGTATTTATAGCCATCTCTTTTTCCTCATGTTGAGTTATTTTTGTGAGAAAATATACTTAAAACTCTTGTGATCAGTTTATATCTCACATTCTCACCATAGATATGGTGTCTCTAAATCTTCAAAGTAAAGATTATAGCTGATAACTCATGATCATGAGTTGGATAGTTTTGCTCATGAATTTTTAGCTGTCATGATGCATAGGCAATAAATATATCTTTCTGCATAAGGACACAACCAAGTCTTTTATTTGAACCATCACTATAAATAACAAACCCATCATTCCCTGATGGTAAAGTCAAGATAGTAGAATTGACTAATCTTCTCTCCATTTCTTCAAAACATTCCTCACACTATTTTTTCCAAACAAATTTAAACCCTTTTCATGTGATATTTGTTAATGGGTTATCCAATCGGGAAAAATTCTAGAAAAAACGTCGATAATAACCTGGTAAACCAATAAAACCATGTACATCAGTTATACTTGTTGGTGCTGTCCATTCTTGGATTGCTCTTGTCTTAGAAGGATCAACGAAGATTCCATCCTTAGAGACAATATGGACAAGAAAAAGAAATCTCTTGAATCTAGAATTCACAATTGATAAACTTCCCATATAATTCATGTCTTCTAAGAGTCTTTAGAAGAATGCGCAACTGATTTTCATGATCTTCTTAGATTTTTTAGTATTCCAATATATCATCAATAAATACCACTAAAAATTCATAAAGATATTCCTTGAAAACACTATTCATTAGATTAATGAAAATAGAGGGTTCATTAGTCAATCCGAAAGGCATTACTATAAACTCATAATGCCCGTACCTGGTTTGAAATGTTGTTTTCAGAGTGTCTTCCTTCTCCACACACATAAAAAACTCTCATTCCCTTCAGGAATTTACCAAGGTGATTATTTTCACAATTATCACATATAGGAAAATCCTTTTTCCCGTATTCCCTTTATCCATCTTTCTCTCTACCATCCTTTTCATCTATGGCTTCCCTTTAAAGTCCTAGGACTCGAAGAATTCTTTACTTATATTATTAACACATGATACTATTTCTTCATATGTTGAGAATATGTGGGATACTAGTTCCCTTCTAAATTATTTATTAATACTATGAAATATATGATCCTTCTTACTCTTTGGATCATATGTATTTTTGGAGTTCTCATTCCTTCTACCGGGCGTCATTTCTAAACAATTGTATAAACTAGGTCAGTTTATGAATCATAATGAATAATTGCAAACTTGTAAAATACCTAACGTAAAATGAATAGTTTATGGATATAATCCATAATCATAAAAATGTTTTCTTTGAGGAGGTATATAATTATAAATCCTTCATAAGGATTTGTAAAGAAAATGTGAATTATCCTAAGCATATCCCCCGGGAGTGTCGTAACCAAGAGTGCAGTATGGTCCGTTGTCGTTCACCAGTTCTCGTTCAAGTCTAGATGAAAGCGGTGTTTTCAGGTTTTACCCCTAGGTACATCTGTGCCAGAGCTGCCTCTATCTGATCGTATCTAGACAGGGATGTATTGCTTGGAAAACTCACAAAATATCTACATTACGAAAATTCTAGGATGTTCTTTTATAATAATCCACAAATTATATCTTAGGGTAATGTGCTCTAATCAGAGTTTATCTAAATCTAACATCAAAGGTTTGTATTGAAATTCCTCAAATACCAACTGTAACACCCCTACCCCAATTACCCAGAGTCGGTGCATTATTACATAACATTGGAATGATCACAAAACATCAAGTCTTGAAAGACCGATTAGTTTAGTAGCCATGGAAGTACTAGATACATTCATAAGGTCTACATTACATCCAAAAAATGAAAAACTATAACAACATTGTTTCTATATACCACACTCATATCCCCTTAGACTATCCCTATAGGTCAGTCATAAAATACTTCTTCGCATCCTGGAAAAAATAAAACATAGAAAGGGGTGAGCTCAGATGCTCATTAAGGATAAAAATATAGCGAAAACTTTCCAAAATAAGCATAAACATTTAAGGTAATGTATAAGAATAAAAAAAAGTATTTTAAAAATTAACTTCAGCATAATATGGAAAAGATAAAATCAAATAAATCCATTTATTTATTCACATGGATATTTTACCAGTCGAATAATCACATGTAATATCAATAGCCACTTTCATAATGATGGAATGCATAATTCCATACATTCATAACTATATAGTCAAGGCCTTTTGCCAATAATAAAAATAAGATTTTTTCAAGGCCTTGTTAAATGACACTAGTTTGTCTCATGAGACCTACCGATGCATCGAGGAGCTATAGCGGGCTCCACCCATCACTTACTAAGTCCAATGCATTCTTTATATGAAAAGGTTTAAACATAACATAAACATTCATATTAAAAATAGAATATGAAATTTAAATAATTTATCCATAAACCATGAATGGTATCAAATAACACATCCATATTCAAACATATCACAAAACCTTCAATAAAAAATGGAAGTTTTGTATCATCATAAATTTACTTCAAACAATCTTAAAATCCATCATAGGATGTTGACATAGATGAAATCAAAACATTTTTAGAGAAATAGATCTTTATATTTTGAAATCATTTAATAGTCATGTAAGTATAAAAGAAAACATTTATTTCTTAAAATGTTATTATAATAATTTAAGGGAAGCTTCTAAAATGTTATAATGGCGGAAAATAGCCTCACTTGCCGTATAAGTTAAAAAAACATTCTTACCTTAATTTTGTCGAAAAGGTCATAAAGTACCTTGTATGGAAAATGACAGAAAGATTCCTTTAAAAAACATATAAGGTCAAATAAGGGAATAAATGACTTTACCCCATTATTTCTTAAATAGTAAAAATGTTTTGAAAGACATTTTTATGAAACATATATTTGGATGATAAAGAGTCCCCAGTAGGTAATTACGTATGAACAACCTCAGATAAGGAAGAGATTGTGAAATTAACCCTTAACATGTACTTTTACTTGGTCAAGGGTAGGTTAAACTCCTGTATAATGGTGAAATAATTGTTATTAAATTATATAGGAATCATATACATTAATATCATATCATATATGATCTTTTAACATTGCTTTGTTAATAATATCTTAGTCAGTAGACCTTTAAATCAATAAACATAATGGAAAGTACCATAATGGTAAAATAAATCAAAGTAGAATACATAAACTAATTATGGTACTTTTCATGCCAAGATCTTCAAATATATTAGTCAGTAGACCTTTAAATCAATAAACATAATGGAAATTCATATTTTAAAATCACCACTAATGGTAAAAATCTTATTACTCCATTGGTCATTCAGATGTCGAGGTAGTGAAAAAAATACGATTTTTAGGACTCCCTTTAGAATATACACCTTTTAATGTAGAAATATATTAGTCAGTAGACCTTTGAAATGGTACACTACTAGTGTAATTGTAATGGAAATATAATTTTTTTATGGAGCCATCCTGAAGATATTAGTTAACACTACCAACATATTTTTTTTCTTTAAAAAATCTTTGAAATAAAAAACCCATCTCTCTCACTCAATGATCCAAAACACTCCTAGAATTTATCTAGACACCCTCTCATCTTCTAAAAGAAAAAATGTGTCCCATTTGTACTTTTATATCATGAATACATATATTTAATTATCCTTAAATCAATTTATTACATTTTTATAAAATTTAATTTCACCCATAAGTATCATTAGATTCTATATATTCTTATGTTTTCCTTTCACCCATTCATAGATTTTTTTAAATCTTATAATATTAAACTAATTAATATCCCAAGGATTCCCCTATATTGGAGAGTTACATATGTCATTGATGATGTGGATAATATTGTTGTTTAAAGTAGATTACTCAAGAGGGGGGGGGGGTGAATTGAATATCTATAAAAATTTCTGTTAAAAAGTTCACTTAAAAAGATTCACTAATAAAAATTAATATTGGAAATTTAGTCAAGGTAATATAGTTGTAATAGTTTAACTATTCAAATAACTTTTTATAATATTGATTAATTCTTAGTAATATCAATGTAACTTATTGATACAACTTTTGAAGCTATTTTCGTAGGAAAAACAATTATAAATTCTATCAAAGACTAACTATCAACGTAAAATATAGTTTATGAATTATAAAGTAAATCATAGAAAAATTAAATTAAAAGGCATAGTGGATAAAACAAGTAGTTTAACATCAAGATGAGACTTAATCCACTCCACTTGGTGATCACCTACAACCAAGAAGTTTATATTGATAAACTTTATCCACACCTAGGATCAGGGTAAAAAATAGTACACATGACTACCTAGGTCACACAACCTCTTCCACTATTCCTCATGGGTATAAACTACCATGTCACACAAGGGACTCTTCCACACTTATCCATGGGAGTACAAAAAATGTATGAAGATGTGAGAAGAAAAATATCTTATATCGTTTGGTTTAATACACGATAAAGTGTGTGTTTTAATACTTACACACACACACTGCTCAAAAGATAAAAATAGTACACAATAGAGAAAATACGATGAGAAAGGATTATAAGTTCTTTGAGTGTTATTTTATGCATATCTAGACTTTTAAGATTATATAGATGCAAGTATCGCGTCCTCTTGTGAAAAAAAATGGTATCACAAGTCTAGTGCTCTGGTTTTTAGTTTGATGATGTGAGATATGTAACTCATGTTCTTCTTTGAGTTGGTACTACGAATATGTTTCAAGATATGATCTATAGTAGTTCATACTTTAGAGATCGAGAGTGCTTCGTTTGTTCTTCAGTTGTATGTTTTTTCATACAAGAGTTTGCTTTTCAAAAATGCTCACTCTTCACTTCTCTAAGTCTCTTGTTCTTGTCTTTATTTTGGGGTGCATGTGTTGGAGCTGATATGATGCACGATTTCTACACATAGTACCTCGTACAGTCAGGTGACCTACCTACAAAAAGAAATTAATTAGGTAAATACTGTTAAATGACTCAAATATGACCATTAAAAATTAAATTGAAAATGAAAAAATAGATTAAAGAGCAGTGTCACATTTTTCCTTGAAACGGTATCACTTGGAAATGGTGTCACTAGGAAATAATGTCTTATTATATTTCTTTGAGTGGTGATATAGTCATGATGCCACAATTACATTGATATCAGGAACCGGTAGCACATATATTGTTTCCAAATCATGGTGTCTTAGGTAATGGTGTCTAGTCCTTTTACAGGATTTGAACAATATCTTGTTGATGGTATTAAGGAACCGGTGTCACATACTTCATGAGATCTGAAACTGGTTACGGTGTCAGGGTCATGGTGTCTGGGTTATAGTGTCAGTGTCATGCTTTCTGGGTTATGATGTCAGTGTCACGATGTCTATGTCACAGTGTCTAGATCACAGTGTTAGGGACTTCGCCAAAATCCAGAACCAATGTTAGACTTATGGTTTCTTAGACTTATCCAGATATCTGTAAAGACGTATTAGGAAATAATATTCATAGAATGAATTAGACTTAGGAATTAATATAATAAAACATTATAGAACAAAATTTAATATAGTTTAAAATATTCCAAGATGAGTCAAACATGATTTATAATAATCATGATCTTGTTAAAGTTTATACCATGAGTTGTAAACAGTAATTAAAATGGAGAAAACCATCTCTACACATGATTTGAGATATATTAAAAAAGCTTAATAGGATTTTTGATCATTAAAACATGATTAAAACATGAGGAGTCCAATAGTATGTCTCTTTTTGATGATCACAAATCATAGGAGTTAGATACCTATTTTGATTATTATTTATCTCAATTTTGGGATTATCAAAAAAATAAAAATAAAAAAGAACATGGAATGAAGGTAAATAAGATAATAGACAACAACAATGCATATTTAATTAGATGGAACAATATGTGTAATTTCAAGCATTAGGAAAAAGTAAAAACATCCCCATAAAAATACATTTTTTACTTCTCTTTAGCACTAGTAATCTTCTCTTTTCCCTTGGTAGTAACATAAAAAGGAGCCACATGAGAAGAAGTAGAGGCTGATAAAGGGATTTATCCAACTTTCAAAGAAGAAAGAAGGATCCCATCAAAAAAAAAACATGCCAGAGTGGGTTTGGTTAAAGACCGAGGTAGGTTTTGGTCAAGGATAATAGGTTTGATCTGGATTATAGCATGAGATGCCGACATAGAGGCAGAAGAAAAATTAGTGGATGAGGAAGGGGTTAAGCCAGGAATTAAAGGTGTAACTTCAGGAGCTAGAATAACAGTTATTTGTACATGAAGACAAGGATTCACAAATTGAATAAAATCAGTAATGATCTGAACACAACACTCCATTTACTTCTCGAAACCATGTTTTTTCTCCATGAACTTGTCCAATAGAGGAGTGAAATCTTTCATCTTTTGGACTTGAGTCTACATGGCTTGAGTGATAGGAGGAATTTTTGAATTCTATACAATATATTTGAAATGATTGGTTTTATAATGCTTAGAGAAAATCCTATTAAAGTATAAATCCACTTTATTAGTACTTTCTTCAGGAGATTTATTGGAAATATTTGAGTTAATCCTCACAAAGTCAAGTTCTCTGTCATTATTCATGAAAACAACAGATAAACCTTACTTGTCAAAACCACTTAACACTGACTGAAGTTCTTATTTAACAATAATTCTATTAGATCACTATTTATTGGTTGAGATGACTGTCTAGAGGAATTAGAAGCTGTAACAGTTGAAGTAAGAGACTTGAACTGATTTAGAAATTTCTTTAGACATCCCTTGTACTCATAAATCATCTTGTTAAGACCAAAAATAATCTCACACATCTCATTTACTATTTTGATGTTTCTATGAGCCATTTTATCATAAATTGAATTCAAGTTTGGTTGAATCAAAGATACAACTTTCTGTGGAATCTGATCACTAACATCCTCAATAGGATGAGCAGCAGGAACTTGTCTAGTTTACCATAATTTTATTACATCTTCAACCGTAAATTTGAGAGACTTTACCTCATCACTCAACTGCTTGTTCTCAATTCTAAATTCTTGTATTTCATGAAGCATCTTTGGTTGAATTTTCCATATGATTTTCTCTAACTGGAAGGAATCATCTCTTTCACTAAGATTTGTCACTGGAGAAGGATGTGTGTTCATGATATTATAAAATCTAGCTAACAAAGTATCTCTAAAATCTTTAAACTCACTATGACTCATAAAAAAATGGTTCTTTTCTAGGTTCTAGAACTGGAGATCAGACCAGTTCAGGCTCCTTAGCAGAGATGACTTCAAGAGAAGAAACTGGTTTCAATTGGAGCATAATGGAAATGACTATTCCTTTGACTGGGGCCTCCTAGGTATTATTCACATCAAAGTATCTTGAAAAAATATACCATGTATCCATAGTACTTTTATAAATAGGGTTGGAAACATCAGCACATTATAGACTAGGTTGATGCTCCCCCTAAACAGGTTCATCTTTTATAGGAATAAGAGATTCATTCCCTTGCCCTATTTATAAATTTTCATCTCTAATAGGCTCACCCATTTCCTTTATAGTAATCTGAAAGGATTGTTCTATTTTTTCCTTAGTAGATAGGATAATTTACAGATCATATTGTTCATCTAAATGTTCCTCAACATCATCCTCTTCTTCAATAGTAGGTTCTTCTAAGTGCTCCCAAGGAACTAAGTTTTCTTTTACACTAGCAGCTGTTTCCATTCTAGAAACAGATTATTTCATAGAATCTATACTTTTTTCTGTAACAGGTACATCCTTCTCAAATACATTTTATGAAACAGGTAGACCACTATCTTCTTTTTCCAAGATAGTTCCTTCCATAGGTGAAACAACTACCTCTTCTTCTAATCATCAGAATAATCAATAACTTCATATGGTTCTAAACTAGGATCAGGTATGTTCTTATGTCCTGAAGGATTCTCAACCAGATTAAACTTTTTATACAATATTTCATTTTCCTCCACCCAATATGTTTTCAAAGGATTCCAGCTTATTTTCATCATTCTGATGGAATCATTTGAGATATAGAACTCATAATCTTTGAAGAATTATTCATTTGGGCCAACCACTCCTTTAGAAGAAAATATTGCAGAGATTAATCTTGAATAGAACAAGGAGGTATACTTAGAATTTGTCTTAATAAATTCACACATGTGATGTATAACATACTTACACACATTAATCTTGTGCCCATTTTTAATACGATGTATCAAGAATACATATTGATACTTAAGAGTATAAAAATCCCATTTCCTTTGAATAATAAGATTCTAGATAAACCTAATTAGAAACCCTGTTTCACTATCCAACTCAACAGCAATTTCCCTTCATTTATTTTTATTGCTAGTCAGACTTCCTAAGACCTCTTATAAAACAAAAAAATCACTAGGAGGAAGAGGAAATATCTAGTAGGCCTTAAATATTCCATCATGAGGTATCCCTAGGGAGACATCCCATAACCTCGAGGAAAAACTTTGACCATTAATCTATCTCCTCACACCAAAACCATCTTCAGTATCGAATGAAAACAAGACATATTAATAATACTAAGAAACAAGTTTTGGATAAATCGGCCTTTCCACTTTTGTGAACCAATTCAGCGACCCCTAATCTTCTAGTACCTTCAAAAATAGTGACTTACTCATCAAAAACCACTTCGGATAGACCTCCTTTTAGGTACAACTATTCTATCAACAATATTTAAATTCAACGGTCCATTCACTTTAAGAAAATTACAATTTCACGGAGGTTATTTTTTGATATTTCGGCGGTTCAAATTTCCTCTATAGGCTTCTATGGCGGTTTTCAAAAACTGATGCTAAATTGTGTGTTGGGAAACTATTGGTGGCGGTTAAAGTAGTTTAGTGGCAGTTTATGGGAACTGTCATAGTTGGCACATTTTCACGGTAATTAAAATGTTTATATTGGCCGTCAAAACTGTCGTTAAAAAAACTAATCCCCAGCCTGGATAAACTACCGCAAAAAAAAGCACGGAAGATGGGACACTGTAATAGTAGTTAGATCCACTGCTAAATTTAGGACCATAGCGGCGAATAAAACCACCGCTAATATAAAAATACTGACATTTAGTGGTGGTTAAAACTATCAAAAAATATTCCTGTTACAATTAACGGTGGTTAAAACCACTTCTAAAAACAGATTTACAAAAAAACAAGAACCAGTTTCTGCAGCCCCTGTACCAGTGCCATAAAAAACATTCCAAGAATACCAGAAGACCAATAGAATACATAGTACAGCCAATAGTAAAAGATATTATTAACTAATCACAACCAAATGAATCGTTCAGTAGGTAAAGGAATGAAGATAAGCATGTCACATGGCCATTAAAACTTTAAACAAAATTATAAACTATCATGTATGTCATATTTCATGAAAACAATTCCCAGTCTAGGTTCAACCTGTTCCATCTATACCAGTTCCAACCCTGACATAACCATTCATATCAACATACATCCCAATATCATTGGTGATAACTATTCTAAAAACTTAGTCCTCCCTACCCATACCTCAACAACCCATAACTATCCCAAGATCACAAAACATTATATATAAAGGCCTACATCTAGAGAAATAAAAAGAAAAAAATATAAAATAGAGTCAATATGGAATCTAGTCCCTAAAATAAGAATCCATCCATCATAAAAAAAATGGGCTTACTCGACACCATAAATTTATCTTTATTGAACTAATTGTTCAATTAAAGTCTTAGATAAATCAATTTATTTATGATGTGTTACTAATATTGAAAATATAAATTATCTTGAATTTCCACCATCAAATATTCTAGTTTAAATAAAATTTAAAGAATAAATTCATAATAATATGCCTCTAATAATAAAAAAAACATGAACTTTTAGCTTCATTCTCTTTATCCAATTACATTTACATATTGATGAACAATTTATATAGAAATGCATCAGGCATCAATTTATTTCCACTAAATTCAAATTAAGAATATAGTTGTACAAAATCAAGATTTTATTATTTTGGAAACCAATTATAACCAAAATTACATTGCACAATGATTTTCATCATATTATACTTTACGGGAACTTGGGTTGATATCCAATCCTTGGTTGAGTTCAGATACAAATAAAACCAGAATTCAATTCAAATGACACATTTTGATGCTCTTTATGGTTGGATGTTTCATTCACTAATATATTACCATTAGGATGGGAGGTAGTAATTGTGGGTCGTTCGTGATTTTAGAGGCATTTTTGAGATTGTACTAGATCAAGAAGCATTTAATCGCTTCTCATCTAAAATAGGTATCATGTGAAAATGGTAGTAGAAAACACATGGAATTAACTGTGAGTGTTTGAGTTTTATTATGGGAGACTCCTCAATTAGAGAATCAATGATTGCCGAAGAAAAGGATGCTAGCACTGAAGTTTATGGGGATTTTCGGGATGTTCAAGAGTGTCATGATAGTGTAATTTTATTTAGAATTTATTCCACAATATCAAGGAATGCGTAATGTTTTACACGTCTCTTATATTAAGTTGTACATTCTCGATCAAAATTATGTGATCAACTGTGAAAAATTTCTGTTGGAGCCTTACCCAACATTTGTGGAGTACTCGGTGTGAATCATTGACTGTAGTGAGAATTTTTTTTGAAGAAAGATGATGTAACTTGTTAGAGTCATATGGGAGCATGGACGTATGCATGAAGAGTCTTACAAGTGATAAAATAATGTGTGAGTTCAGTAGCCCTAGTTTTTTTGGCATGAAATATAGAGGCACTACTCAAGGATGATAAATTCTCAGAGGGGGAGATTATAATGACTAGAAGTTTTCTAGGGGACTTAAGCCTTACATTCTACCCTTATTTAATGGTTTCTGAGATATTATTTAATTGGATTAATTCTTAGGTTGTTTTTTTGGGTTTTAATATTTATAGAGGCCTCTAAATGGTTTCATGATAGGAACATACTCAGGGGAAACCATGTGGTTCTCCCCAGAAAACCATGTGGCTTAGTTGAAGAAGGATACAAGGTGGGGAATGGATAAAACATAGTTAAAGATAATCATGAATCATTTACCTTGAGATATATGTGTCTAAGAATAGAGGAAAAAATAATTCTTTGCACAAAATTTACTAAATGATAATATTTATTCACTAATGATGTACTAGAATCTCATATTCAAACAAGGAAGAATGGAGAAAAATGAGTCTCGGGGAATGTAGAAAAGACTAAGAGTATCATGAATACCAGGGAAAGTAGAAAATTTTTATGTTCAATATTTTTAAATGTTAGAAATGGAAATGTGGTGGTAAATTCATTGGGCTATAAAATTTAGGATAAGTTATTATAATGAAAAAATGAATTTATAAAAAATGAATCATAAAAAATGAATAATCACAATAAAGAGTTGTCATATATGGTTCATACCACACTCAAGAAATTAGGACATAAAAAGAAACATCAGAAATCAATAAAATACACAAATAGAAACATGAGAAATCTAGAAAATGTTAGGTCATGAAATTTTTTAGTGGAAACTATGTTCCATACATGATACATATACAAACTGACTGTTACAATATCTGTCCAACATATCAACAATACTACTAATAACTGTCTGATGAGGAACACATATTGTTACCCTCTATACCTCCATCTATACTTCCTGCTACCACCTGCTAGAAAATTATATTGAAAATTAAATAGTGTTCCATATTTATATTTAAACTTAAAACCAATATAAGATTGTAAACTAAATGATTTTCAATTTTGGTGATTTACCTACTCACCACTAGTCGATGTAATACCATGAGGAGAATATCTGCTCATCTGATGACGTATATCAGTCAACGCTTTCTATAAAGCAGATATCTAAGACCACTGGTTTGGGGTTGAGAATTTTAGAATATGTGGGGTATCATGCTAAAGTGTTATGGGTAGCAAAGATCTTGAAATATATTAGTCAGTAGACCTTTAAATCAATAAACATAATGGAAATTCATATTTTAAAATCACCACTAATGGTAAAAATCTTATTACTCCATTGGTCATTCAGATGTCGAGGTAGTGAAAAAAATACGATTTTTAGGACTCCCTTTAGAATATACACCTTTTAATGTAGAAATATATTAGTCAGTAGACCTTTGAAATGGTACACTACTAGTGGAATTGTAATGGATATATAATTTTTTTATGGATCCATCCTGAAGATATTAGTTAACACTACCAACATATTTTTTTTCTTTAAAAAATCTTTGAAATAAAAAACCCATCTCTCTCACTCAATGATCCAAAACACTCCTAGAATTTATCTAGACACCCTCTCATCTTCTAAAAGAAAAAATGTGTCCCATTTATACTTCCAACCTGCGGGGGCAGCGCCCCGCGACTGCTACATCCGGCCGCCCGGCCGAGCCGAGCCGGGCCGGCTGGCCGGGCCGGGCCGCACCCTGGCCGGACCGGACCAGGTCTAGCCGGGTTGGACCGGGTCGGGTCGACCCGGTTCAGGTCGACCCAGGGGTGTCGGGCCGGGTCGAGCCGGGTCGGCCCAGGCCCAGACCCCCGTCTTCGGACCGTTTCTGTCTTTTGCCCGTAACTTGATCTACGGTCCTCCAAACGACTCGCCATCAGCGGAAATTCGATCCTTGGATCGAGACGGTCATTTTGGTATATCACACTCAAGGTTTCGGAATACTTTGGGTTCGTCCGGGTTGGTTCGTACACGAAACCAACCGGGCCCTCAGAGTGGAAACACTCATATCTTGAGCTACAGACGTCCGATTGACGTGCCGTCAGCTTTGGTGGATTTCTCTAAGTGAGACGGATCTTTTGAATACTCCTCCCAAGGTTTGGACACATGTGGAGTACGGTCGGGTTGGTTTTGCCTTAAAAACCAACCGGGCCCCTAGGACGAAAAAGCCAATAACTCTCAGACCAGGCGTCCGATTGATGCGCCGTCTGCGACATTGAGTTCCTGTTGACGATACAGAACTTTTGGATACATCAACTTCGGACTTTGTGTCAGTTGATGTATCAGACTCTCGGCTCGTGGATCAGACCCTGCCGAACGAGCTTGCTGTGTGCGTGAACCCTTGTGCTGGCTGCGACTCCGACGACTGTTCAGAGATCCTCAGTGGACTACGACGACGACTGTGCTGAGATCCTCAGTGGACTGCGACGACGACTGTGCAGAGATCCTCAGTGGACTGCCACGACGACTCTGCAGAGATCCTCAGTGGACTGCGACGACTACTGTACTCAGCGATCCCACGTGGATCAGTGCTACAGATCCTATGTGGATCCGATCTTGTGTGGGTCAGTGCTCAGCGGTTCTGTGTGAGCCAGCGCCTACAGGTCCTGTGTGGGCCCGATCCTGTGTTGGTCTTTGCGGGGGTTAGTTATCTATTGATCCTGTGTGGGTCCGATCCTGTGTGGGTCATTTCGGGGGTTAGTACCTTTCGATCCTTTGTGGGTCCGACGACTTAGATGGATCAGTGATCATCTTATCGTCATCCGATGAAGTATATCTGTGTGAGCTGAATCTTGTGTTACTCTCCTTTGTGGATTGTGTTGAACTATCCTATGTGGATTTACGGTTTACTGTCCTTTGTGGATTGTGTTGAGCTATCCTGTGTGGGTATACATTTGCTTTCCTATGTGGACTAGGTTGTGATTGGGCTCGGATGTTGGAGCCGAACGGGGATTGATGACTTAGGTATATGTATAGGCATATACCTAAGCAGTGTCAGTTGTTACTTCATGATTGTATCTTTCCGTTGTGGTTTATCCTTTGTGGATTTCTGGAGACCTTCGGGGGTCTTGGGGTCCCTACTGAGTAGCTTATACTCACCCCTGCACGGGCTATGCCCGCACTACATTGTGTTGGTTGCAGACGACGGACATCGCTGATCGTGGTGGAGGCTTGCGGAGCAGGATGGTACCTGGAGGTGGACCAATGGGCGGGACGTACTTGGAGCAGTCAGGTGGACCCGAGGAGTAGTGGAGGATATCTGTACCCACCCTTTAGGTGGGACTTCCAGAGGACGGCTCGACGCTGCAGATTTTCTTTTCAGTTGCTGTTTTTCCCTTTCAGTTGTACTTTACAGTTGGGCTTGTATTTCCAGCCCCTTTTACTTTCAGCACAGCTTGTTACAGTTTTTACTTAGTGCTTACTTTTCCGCTTGCTTACTCTGTGGTGCTTGTTTACTTTACAAAGGAAATTCCTTCCCTTTTTCCGGGATTTACGCCTTGGTGCTAGTCGCCAGCCCCTGGCCTATGGAAGGCGGGCTTGGGGTAGTCACGACACGGGCCCCGAGGACGGGTCATGACGAATTGGTATCAGAGGTGGTCGGTTCTACCGCAGACTCTGATCTTTCTTCTATGTGAAGCAATAGTGTTTAGTGTATTGGGTGTGGTTATCAGTCCAGGGAGTCCAGTGTTGGTGCGGCGGCTGACATATCCGTACACCAGGACCCTGACTTCTGATTTCTGACTTAATGCACGAAAACATTGATTGCATGTGTGTTTCATGTTTTCTTTGTGATTACTTGTGTCAGCTCACCAGGTATACTGTTCTGACCGTGGCGCACTTGTTTCCTTTTCAGGATGGCCCCACGAAGGCAGCCAGCTAGGGTTCCGAGAGTAGAGCGCGACGACAGCCCACCGAGCGATGAGGCCTCGGTATAGGGCCCGTTGACAGCAGAGGCACCGACGGTACCTTTACCCGCCGAGCCCCCGATTCTTCCAGCACCGACCGCTGACGATGCACGTCACCTCGGAGCTATGCACAAGTTCCAGTGCCAGCGACCACCCAGGTTTCGTGGGGAGGCGGACCCCCAGGTAGCCGAGGACTGGCTGGAGGCAGTCGTTCGAGTTTTCAGGCTAGTGAGGACACCAGTAGACCTCATGGCGATCCTCGCAGTGAGCCTACTGCACGCAGCAGCGGGCCGATGGTGGAGCTTGATGCTCCAGGTGCATGATGAGGCATCTCTTCTCTGGACGGACTTTGAGAGCCTCTTCCGCTCAGAGTTCGTCCCGACCACCCTCCGTGCAGTGCGCATCCAGGAGCTTTTTCAGCTACGGCCGGGCAGCTTGACGGTCGCCCAGTATGCGGCGAGGTTTACCGATCTTTCTCGCTACTCGACAGATACGGTATGGGACCCATTCTTCCGGGCCCGGACCTTTGAGCAGGGTTTGAGACACGAGATCAGGGCATCGCTTATCTCCCTCAGCATTCCAACTCAGGCAGGAGTACTGGAGCGTGCCCTTCTGATCGAGAGTTTTCTTGCTGACTCTACTTCAGCAGCAAGACCTACCGTAGGGCGACAGGTAGCGGAGTCTTCGGCAGCAGGTAGCCGACGGATGACTCAGGGTTCCAGGCAGACCAGACCCTCTCATAGACGACCTCAGGACACTGGCTCAGTAGTGAGGGGCACACAGCGCAAAGCTAGTCTTCCGAGAGGCAGGCAGTGCTACGCCTGTGGTGGGCAGGGCCACATGGATCGTGCCTACCCGACACGCCATACCGAGGAGTAGCAGACGGTGGAGGGGCCACCCATGAAGAGGCAGAGGGTCGACTGTGGCGGTCCGCAGGGAGGAGGCGGATGAGGCAGAGGAGCTGGCCGAGCAGCAGGTGGTGGGCGACGCTTTGAGGCTCTGCCACCACCACCACCGGGAGGTCCGCCCCAACCACAGGGAGCTGGCGGGCAGAGACATGCACAGCTCCAGGCAGCGGAGGCCTACGACCACGGCGCGCCAGAGATGATTCGAGGTACAATCTGTGTCTATTCCACGCTTGCTGCAGTTCTTATAGACACATGAGCGAGTCACTCTTTCATAGCCGCTACCCTTGTTCGGAGCTCAGAGATTCCGACAGAGCCGTTGGCTCTATCCTTACGGCTAGAGACCCCTACGGGGGCAGACTCGACGATTACGCACTGGTGCCGGCAGTGTGAGCTTACTCTAGGAGGCGAGAGCTTCAGCTAGGATCTTCTTGTAGAGGCGTCGAGGCCTTACGACGTCAACTTGGGCATGGATTGGTTATCTACAGTCCATGCTCAGATTGACTGTTTTAGGCGAAAGGTGCGATGTGTGCGCACCGACGGGAGCAGGTTCACCTTCACCGGCGAGAAGGGAGCCTTTGCAGCACAGGAGGGACTCCCGCAGAGGAGAGGACAAACCATCACTCATCAGTTGGCTAGCCTCATCCTAGGAGCAGTGGACGTGCAGAGTCCTAGTTTTCCTGCAGTGGTGGATCAGTTTGCAGACGTCTTCCCCGACGACGTTCCAGGACTACCTCCTCGTAGAGAGGTAGACTTTTATATTGATCTGTACCCCGATACAGCTCTGATATCCACTCCAGCATATCGCATGGCCCCCGCTGAGCTTCGAGAGATGCGGGTACAGTTAGAGGACTTGCAGGGCAAGGGGTTCATCTGACCCAGTGTTTCACCCTGGGCTTCCCAGATATTGTTCGCCAAGAAGGCAGACGGGAGATTGTGACTATGTGTTGACTATCGTCGCCTGAACCAGGTGACAGTGAGGAACAAGTATCCTCTAACGAGGATTGATGACCTCTTCGATCAGCTCAAGGGAGCGTGGTGGTTCTCAAAGATAGACCTTAGGTCAGGCTATCATCGGCTCAGAGTTCGAGACGAGGACGTGCAGAAGACGGCCTTCAGGTGTCGGTATGGCCACTATGAGTTCTTGGTTATGCCTTTCGGCATAACCAATGCTCCAGCAGTGTTCATGAGCCTCATGAACAGGATATTACAGCCATACCTCGATCGATTTGTCGCGGTCTTCATCGACGACATTTTGGTGTACTCGACCACGGAGGAGGAGCATGCCTACCACTTGCGGGTTGTACTAGACACACTCTGAGAGAACCAGCTTTATGGAAAGCTCTCGAAGTGCCAGTTCTGGTTACGTGAGGTCCACTTCTTGGGGCACATCATTTCTGAGGCGGGAGTTGCTGTGGATCCCGCGAAGATCGAGGCAGTGCTAGTTTGGGAGCCACCCAGGAGCGTGACGGAGGTGCGGAGTTTCTTGGGTCTAGCTGGATACTACCGGAGATTCGGGCCAGAATTCTCCAGAGTTACGGAACCACTCTCAACTTTGACGAAGAAGGGGAAACCCTTTGTGTGGTCCGATAGATGTCAGCAGAGCTTCCAGGAGCTGAGATAGAGATTGACCAGCGCACCTATCTTGAGGTTGCCTGAGGAGGGAGTTGGATACGTAGTCTACTGCGATGCATCAGGGACCAGACTCGGGTGTGTCCTGATGCAGGAGTGGGCCGTGATTGCCTATGGATCATGTTAGTTGAGGCCGCATGACCAGAACTACACTACCCATGACCTGAAGTTAGTAGTAGTGGTCTCCGCTCTGAAGACTTGACATCACTATCTGATGGGAGAGCGCTTTACAGTCTTTTATGACCACCAGAGTCTCAGGTACATATTCTCGCAGAAGGACCTAAACCTGAGACATCGGCGAAGGATCGAGTTCCCCCAGGACTATGACTTTGAGATAGTCTATACTCCTGGGAAGGGGAACGTGGTAGCCGATGCCCTCAGCAGGAGGATGGGCATTCAACTACTTGAGGAGGCGACTGAGCAGCTAGCCGCCTTGCAGATATCCTTCGTGGATAGAGATGGAGCAGCCTTCCTTCAGTCTCTCACAGTCACCCCTCCACTACTACAGCGGGTCAGAGAGGCACAACGTGAGGACGCTGACTGTGAGACGTGGCGTGCACAGTTATCCTCAGGACAGGCACCTGATGGCTTCTCCTTTGGAGTAGTTCACAACATCCTTTTCAGAGGACATACTTTGGTACCAGTCACTTTTCGAGAGGAGGTGCTGAGAGAGTTTCACACTTCTCCTTTGGCGGTACATCATGGAGTGGTGAAGATGTACCAGGACCTCAGACGACAGCACTGGTGACCGGGCATAAAGAAGGTCGTGGCAGAGTTCGTTTCTTGATGCCTCACCTGCCAGCAGGTGAAGGCAGAGCATCAGGTACCAGCAGGCTTGGTACATCCCTTGGAGGTCCCGGAGTGGAAGTGGGACGAGATATATATGGAATTCGTGACTGGACTTCCACGCACTTCCAGAGGTCACGACTCCATCTGGGTGATTGTTGACCGACTCACCAAGTCGGCTCACTTCTTACCCATATGAGAGCAGGGCTCAGTGGAGAGCTTGGGGCGTCTCTACGTTCAGGAGATTGTACGGCTTCAAGGTGTGCCATCGTCTATCATCTCCGATCGAGACACTCGCTTTACTTCCCGGCTTTGGAAGGGGTTGCAGGAGGTGTTCGGGACGCGGCTACGTCTGAGCACCACCTTTCACCCTTAGACGGATGGTCAGACGGAGAGGACCATTCAGACTCTCGAGGACATGCTCCGCGCATGTGTCCTGGACTTTGGTCGCAGTTGGGAGGATCACCTACCCTTGGTGGAGTTCGCGTACAACAACAGCTACCACTCCACCATCAGGATGGCACCATAAGAGGCATTATACGGCAGACCTTGCAGATCTCCTTTGTGCTGGAAAGACCCTGGGGAGTCAGCACTTGTGGGACCAGAGACGGTCTGGGCCACAACAGAGAAGGTCCAGGTCATCCAGGAGCGGATGACGATAGCTCAGAGCCGGTAGAAGTCTTATGCTGACAGGAGGCGGAGGCCACTAGAGTTCGAGGATGGCGACCACGTCTTCTTGCGTGTCTCACCTCGACGTGGTTTGCAGAGATTTGGCCGAGGCGGCAAGTTGTCTCCACGCTTCATCGGACCCTTCCAGGTCCTCAGCAGGATTGGCGAGGTGGCTTATTGCCAGGCTCTACCACCTTAGTTGCACCGGGTTCACGATGTCTTCCACGTATCTCAGCTGAGGAGATACGTGCACGACCCGACGCACATCATTGACCATGGAGAGCTAGACGTGGATGATGGGGCGACTTTTACGGAGGTCCCGGTGGAGATCGAGGATCGACAGGAGCGGGTCCAACATGGACGATCGATTCCTCTTGTGCGCATCAGATGGCAGCATGGGAACCTCCAGGAGAGCACATGAGAGCGGGAGGCTCAGATGCGTGCTCAGTACCCACATTTGTTTCCCTAGTTTATGATGTATCTTTACGGGGACGTAAAGCCCTGAAATGGGAGTAATGTAAAGACCCGTAAATTTCAAGGAAATTTTTTTCTTAATTTTCTTTGGAATTTTACAAGAGCGCAGTTTCTGACGGCACCTGATTCCGAGGCCCGGTGTGCCCGGAATCATTTTCCGAAGTTTGGCTCGGGTACGTTCAGTGAATGGATGAGCGGGTTTTTCTAACTTTTGAACCGGTGCTCGGAATCGAATTCTGAGGCCACCAATGGAATCACAGCGACGATACTTGCTTAGAAACTCCTCTTCCGGAGTTGCGTTTTCTCGGGTGTGGTTTTTAATTTTCGGGCTTAAAGTTAAGAAATAAAATAATTGTACGACAAACTTTATTTTATTTCACTTAAGCCACTTGGAAGCCACTTGAAACCACTTAAAGCGGCTTAAGATGAGTTTATGCGGATAGGGTGCTATCCAAAAATATCCTACCCTCTTGGTAGGATATTTGTGAGGTGGGACCCGCATGAGCCCCACCGTTTTTTTCCGCTAAGTAACGCACCCGCGAAAACCCGTCATTATGAAAGTCAACTCATGCGTTTTCTTAATTTTTTAACGCACTAATTAATTGGGCGGTTACTTTCGTTGAATTAATTGGGCGGTTTATTCATTAAAATTAATTCTATGAATTAATTTCATTCGTTTCTTAACCTGTTTGAAATCCGTTGGCGTAATAATAAAATAAGACCAACACATGACTTCTGGAAAAAGGTTCGTTGAGAGGATTTGACAGAAACCAAGAGTTCTTCATCCTCCTTCGTGAAGAACGCGAAGAACGCGAAGAACATGAAGAACGCCGGCCTCTGACGAAGAACGCCGAACCCGCGGAAATCGACGATGCGACGCCGTGTGCCGCGACACTGACGTTTCCTCTCCCGCGACGTTCTTCTGCGACGTTCCTTCCTCCGCGACAAGAACCTTCGATCATCCGTTGAGTTCGTCGACGCAACGCCGGATACCGCGACGACGCGATGATCCCCACCTCCCGCGATGATCAATTCCGCGAAGAACGCGCGTGCGACGACTTGACGAGGTAGGGGTTGTTGTGAATAATTTATATTCTCGTGAACGTTTCTTTTAAATTACAGAACAGGTTTCATATGAACAATTTTAATTTATTAAAATTATTGTTTGATGTGTTGTTTAATCCTCCCAATTGTTATCGCCTAACGCGGAGGGTGCGGGCCAAACGAACACGGCCCGATAACCCTCAGCAGTTCTTCGTTGTTGTGCGGATTTGGCGGGCGATGACAAAACGTGACGCAAGGGCGATTTGATGTTTCCGCAGTGAAGAACGGAACCCGGGAGGAGCACCGGCGCAGACGGGAAGGAAAACTGACCACCAGAGCAACTCCGGTGGCCCGCGGAAGCCTCCGGCGGCGCCCCGGCGCGCCGCCGGATAAGACCGCCGCGGCGGCGGCCAGCGGACCCGCGGCCGCGTGGGTCCGGCCCTCACGCACAGGACGCGGCTATGCCGTGTCCGTTGACTCCAGTGCGGCCCCACACGGGGACACGTCACTTCCAACCCGCGGGGGCAGCGCCCCGCGGCTGCTTCGCTCGGCCGCCCGGCCGCCCGGGCCAAGCCGCGCCCTGGCCGGACCGGACCGGGTCTAGCCGGGTTGGACCGGGTCGGGTCGGCCCGGTTCGGGTCGACCCGGTTCGGCCGACCCAGGGGGGGTCGGGCCGGGTCGGCCCGGGCCCAGACCCCCATCTTCGGACCGTTTCGGTATTTTGCCCGTAACTTGAGCTACGGGCCTCCAAACGACTCTCAGTCAGCGGCAACGCGATCCTCGGATTGAGACGGTCATTTCGGTATATCGCACTCAAGGTTTCAGAATACTTTGGGTTCGACCGGGTTGGTTCGTACACGAAACCAACAGGGCCCTCGGAGCGGAAACGCTCATATCTTGAGCTACGGACGTCCGATTGACGTGCCGTCGGCTTTGGTGGATTTCTCTAACTAAGACGGATCTTTTGGCATAATCCGCCCAAGGTTTGGACGCAGGTGGAGTATGGTCGGGTTGGTTTTTCCTTAAAAACCAACCAGGCCCCTGAGACGAAAAAGCCGATAACTATCAGACCAGATGTCCGATTGACGCGCCGTCTGCGACGTTGAGTTCCTGTTGACGATACGGAACTTTTGGATACATCAAATTCGGACTTTGTGTCAGTTGATGTATCAGCCTCTCGGCTCGTGGAGCGGACCCTCCCGAACGAGCTTGCTGTGTGCGGGAACCCTAGTGCTGGCTACAACTCCGACGACTATGCAAAGATCCTCAGTGGACTGCGACGACGACTGTGCAGAGATCCTCAGTGGACTGCGACGACGACTGTGCAGAGATCCTCAGTGGACTGTGACGACTACTGCACTCAGCGATCCCACGTGGATCAGTGCTACAGATCCTGTGTGGATCCGATCCTGTGTGGGTCAGTGCTCAACGGTTCTGTGTGAGCCAGCGCCTACAGGTCCTGTGTGGGCTCGATCTTGTGTGGGTCTTTGCGGGGGTTAGTTACCTATTGATCATGTGTGGGTCCGATCCTGTGTGGGTCATTGCGGGGGTTAGTACCTTTCGATCCTTTGTGGGTCCGACGACTTAGATGGATCAATGATCATCTTATCGTCATCCGATGAAGTATACCTGTGTGGGCTGAATCTTGTGTTACTCTCCTTTGTGGATTGTGTTGAACTATCCTGTGTGGATTTACGGTTTACTCTCCTTTGTGGATTGTGTTGAGCTATCCTATGTGGGTATACGTTTGTTTTCCTGTGTGGACTGGGTTGTGCTTGGGCTCGGATATTGGAGCCGAACGGGGATTGATGACTTAGGTATATGTATGGGCATATACCTAAGCAGTGTCAGTTGTTACTTCGTGATTGTATCTTTCCGTTGTGGTTTATCCTTTGTGGATTTCGGGAGACCTTCGGGGGTCTCGGGGTCCCTACTGATTAGCTTATACTCACCCTTGCACGGGCTATTCCCGCACTACGTTGTGTTGGTTGCAGACGACGGACAACACTGATCGTGGTGGAGGCTTGCGGAGCAGGACGGTACCTGGAGGTGGACCACTGGGCGAGATGTACTCGGAGTGGTCAGGTGGACCCGAGGAGCAGTGGGGGCTATCTTTACCCACCCTTCAGGTGGGACTTCCAGAGGACGGCTCGACGCTGTGGCTTTTCTTTTCAGTTGCTGTTTTTCCCTTTCAGTTGTACTTTACAGTTGGGCTTGTATTTCTGGCCCCTTTTACTTTCAGCACAGTTTTTTACAGTTTTTACTTAGTTCTTACTTTTCCGCTTGCTTAATCTGTGGTTCTTGTTTACTTTACAAAGGCAATGCCTTCCCTTTTTCCGGGATTTACGCCTTGGTGCTAGTCGCTAGCCCCTGGCCTATGGAAGGCGGGCTTGGGGTAGTCACGGCACGGTCCTCGAGGACGGGTCGTGACAATAAGCATTCTACTTAAGATTTATCATTCCTAATTCATGTATGATGTAACTTATCCTTTCAAAATTTAATGGTTTAGTAAATATATCAACAAGATGATGCTCAGTTCCAATGAATTCCAAAGTGATATTCCCTTTTTGATAATGGTATCTCAAAAAGCGATGTCTTACATCAATATGTTTTCTTCTAGATTGTGAAACAATATTTTTTGAAATATTGATAGTACTTGTATTGTCACAATTTATAGGTACATGCCTGAATTGATATCCATAATCTAGTAATGTGTGTTTCATCCACCAAATTTTTTGCACAACAAATACCAACAACTATGTATTCATACTTGGTATTAGATAATGAAACTGTGTGTTGTTTCTTACTACACCATGATAATAGATACTTTCAAAAAAAGTTACATATTCCAGAGGTTCTTTTTCTATCTAACTTACAACCCCTAACATCAGTATCAGAATAGCTAACTAACTCAAATGATTGTCCTCTATTATAGAATAGTACTAGATTGGGTGTATGTTTGAGGTATTTTAAAATTCTTTTAATAACATTTAAATGAGTCTCTTTAGAGTTGTCTTGAAAGTGATCACACATACATACACTAAACAAAATATCAGGTCTCCTAGAAGTTAAGTAGAGTAAGCTTCCAATCATTCCTCTGTAAGTGGTTTTATCAACTATTTTTTAATCTTTATCAAGATCCAACTTACAAGTAGTACTCAATGGAGTTTCACTACTTTCAGTATTATCTAAGACAAAACCTTTTAGAAGATCTTTAGTATATTTTCTTTGAATTAAAATAATACCATCTTTATTTTGAAAGATTTGAAATCTAAGAAAGAATTTTAGTTTACCCATTAAACTCATTTCAAATTCATTTTCCATCATTTTAGAGATCTCCATACATAAATAATTTTTTAGAGATCCAAAAATAATATCTTCTACATAAATTTGAACTAATAAAAAATCATTGGAAATTCATTTTATAAAAATTTTACGATTAATTTTAGATTTTGTAAAATATTTGAAAATAATAAAAGTACTCAATTTATCATACCAAGATCTTGGAGCTTGTTTTAAACCATACAAATATTTTTATAATATAAAAATATGATTTGGAAAGTGAGGATTTGTGAAACCATGGGGTAGTTCAACAAAAACATCCTCATCTATATACCCATTTAGAAATGCACTTTTAACATCCATTTGATATATTTTGAAATTCAGATTTCCTGTATATGCAAGCATGGTTCTAATGGATTCAAGTCTAGCTACTGGTGCAGAGGTCTCCTCATGGTCAATTACTTTTTCCTGAATATAGACTGGTGAAAAAAATATATCTTTGTTTCAAACTATGTTACCAGTTTCATCTACTTTATTACTAAACACCCACTTAGTGCCAATGGTAAAAATGTATTTGGGTCTACTAGCAAGTTTCCAAACATTGTTACTTTCAAACTGATTATGTTATTCTTGGAGATTCATCAACCAAAATTCATCATTAATATCGTCATTGATGTTTTAGGTTCAAGTTTTGATAAGAAATATTGATCTTCAACCTTATTTCTCAAAGAATCTATAGTTTGTGTTCCTTTACCTAAATATCTTATAAGACCATCTAAAATATGGTACATAAGAGTTTTAACAACTCTAGAAAAAGATGGGATAATTATTTTAGGTTCTTTAACAGATTAGGGTTTATTATGGCTTGAGTCTAGAGAATTTCTAGAACTAGAAGTTTTTATAGAATTCATTACAGGATAGTTAGATGATATAGCATTGATGTCCGGAATTTACATATCATCCTCAAGATTCTCTTGATAGGTTTTAGGTTCATGTGGTCTATATCATCAAACATGAAATAGATATATTCCTCCATAGATTTAGTTCTTTTATTAAAAACTATATAGTCTTTAAAAGAGATTTAATATCCTATAAATATTCCTTCTGTTGAGCAATGTATTTAAACAAATCAAAATAATGTTTTTTAAAGGGGGAGATTATTTTAAATAATACTCTGTCTCTTTATGATGATTTTGATGCTCACAAATACCCTTAATTATTTACTAATTATTTCGTTGAGTATTTTGCAGGAATTTATTTTATATAACGAGATTTTATACTTCATTTATTCCGAGATCAATTTTAGCGTATTCTGGAATCACTGTAGCGCGAGATCAATTTTAGCGTATTCTGGAATCACTGTAGCGCGAGATCAATTTTAGCGCGTACTGGAATCACTGTTCATACCCTACGTTGATGAACGTAACGTATGGATGAAAAGTTTACTTTTTATGTTATTTTGAAACGTATGGTTAATGAACCTTACGTTGTTGAAAAGTATGGAAGAAGAACATTACGTTTGGAAGGAACCTTACGTTTTCGTTGTTGGACAAGTATGGAAGAGAAACCGTACGTTAGTTTTCAGTGTTGAGTTTGTTTCTCAAAAGTATGGATCATCAACCTTACTTTTATAATCAACCGTACGTTCTTTGGAGAGTTGAAGCAAGAAAAAGTATGGATGATCAACCCTACGTTTGAATGCTGAAGAGAAAGTATGTATGTTCAACCCTACGTTCTGAACCTTACGTTCTGAACCTTACGTTTGTGAACCCTACGTTTGGAGCCACGTCATCAACCCTACGTTTGGCGTCGGGATATTTTTGACAGACGATATTTCCTTTTGAATTAGTCAATCAAGCGGATTATTAGGTGGATTTCGAGCTGATTCTTAAATACGACTTTGACTGAATCAGAGACGATTTACAATGGATTAATGATTGATTTAAACGGAGCTTTTATGCCGATTTTTCAGGGGAGTTACAACGGCTCTGTTATTTCATTTAATATCGCGAATCTAAAGGAGATTTTCATGGATCTATTTATGCGGAAGATTTTCTCATATTTGAATATATGTTCTATCTTGGAAACTTCGGAGATATATATATGCACAAGAAAGTGTGTGATACAGAGATTGATCTTTTGACAAGCAAGAAACAGAGACTGTGTGAAAGCGTTCTTTTCTGGTGATCGAGAAGAAGCGTAAGACCTTTATTACCGAAGGAAGATCTTGATAGCAGATTCACGTGTTCTACATCGACTATCTGTTGTGAATCTACTGCTGCTGAAGTTGTGAAGTTTCTGGTAATATCTATTGCAACTGGATCGACTCAGAACTGTTTTGATTACAGATCTTTATTTTCTGAAGACGACGATCTATCTACTGTCAATTGCATTCTGTTGCAATTGTGAAGAACAACTGGAGAAGTGTTTCTTTATCGAAACCCTTTTATTTTTGAGTGATCAGCTTCTCGTTCTAAGCTGTGTGGGTTCGTGTTTGAACCAGGAAGGCTGTGTTTGCCTGAATCTTGTAAAGGTGTCAACTGCCTGTACTCAGTTGTGGACGGGTCTGTGGAAACGAGGACCAGATAGTGAAAATCGCCAAGCTCGTGGATTTGAGCGTTGGTGGAGTGGACTAGGGGCCTTCTGTTCCCCGAACCACTATACATCCGTGTGTTCATGCTTTTACTTTTTCCGCTACATATTTAATCGTGCAAAAGCATAGTGGACAGAATTTGTCTAAATTGAAGAGATTGTAAAAATTTGAAAAGACACAATTCACCCCCCCTCTTGTGTATAATCCGTAGATTCAGATCCAACAATTGGTATCAGAGGAGGAGCTTCTTATTTCTAAAGTCTTATCAAGCTAGAAGTATTTAAAGATTATACATAGTGTATCATGGCTGATATGAGAGAGGGAATGTCAATGGTCAGAGCACCTTACTTTAATGGAGATAATTATGGCTGCTGGAAATCACGTATGATTATTTATCTGAAAAATCTTGGTTACAAAGTCTATTCAAAGATTCTGACTCCCTATGAAATTCCTGAAAATCCCGATACATGGAGTGCTGCTACAGAGGCTGAGTATGACATAAATTCAAAAGCTATGAATGCAATCATCTGTGGTCTAGGACTAGATGAATTTAACAGAGTATCTCAATGCCCGACTGCATATGAAATGTGGCAAACTATAGTTGTTGCTTATGAAGGAACAGATAATGTAAGACAGATGAGATATGCAACTGCTAAGTTAAAATTCGATACTTTCAGAATGATTGAAGGAGAGAGCATCACTCAGATGAATGGAAGATTGACAGAAATTGTCAATAATATAACAGCTCTAGGAGAACCAATCAAGCAAGCTGATCAAGCGTTGAAGGTACTGAGAGTACTTCCTACTCGATGGAATGGAATCTCTGCAGCAATCAGACAATCAACTTCTGTTAAAGATCTAACTATGAGAGAACTGATTGGTACACTGATGATGTACGAAGCTGAAATGCAAGATGAGGTAAATGAGCATAAAGTCTACATAAAAAGGGAAAATACTGCTTTGAAAGTGACTTCTCAACAAAAGGATAGAAAGATGAAGAACAGAGAAGTAAGTGCTAAATCAGAAAGCTCTGATTCTTCAAATTCGGATGAAGAACTGGCTCAGCTAGCCAGAAAATTCAGAAAGTTCTATAGTAAGAAGAAAGACTTCAAGAAATCCTTTAAAAAGGATAGCAAGGAAGTGAGATGTTATGAATGCAAAAAGATGGGACATATCAGACCGGATTGCCCAAAATTGAAAGATGCAAAGAAGAAGAAATTCTTCAAAAGAGATGATTATGAGCAGAAAGACAAGAAAGCTATGAAAGCTACTTGGAGTGTTTCTGAAGACTCAAGTAATTCTTCTGAATCATGCTCAGAGAAGGAGGAAGCCAATTTAAAAGCAAATATGTGTTTCATGGCTGAAACTGATGAGGTACACTCATACTATTCCTCTGACTCAAATAATGAATCAAACTCTGAAACACGCCTCTCAAATAAAAAACTTGCAGCTTACTGCAATATGCTTGAAGAAAGGTATGACTCATTATTTAATAAATATAAATCTATAAAGAACTTGTACAAAGCTATTTCAGATGAGAGAAATACTTTGCTAAAACAACATGAGGAATTAATTGACAAATACAATTCTGCTGACTCAAATAAAATTAATTTTGAATCAAAAATAAAAACTCTACAGGATGAAGTAGAATCTTATAAAACGGCTGCATTAGTTTTTACAAAAGGAGAAAACACCTTAAATGAGATACTTGGAAAAACTGTAATTAAAAAGGAAAGGTTTGGAATTGGAAGTAAAGGAGAAAAACCTAAGTTATACAAAAATTATTTTGTTCCTAGCACTAAACAGGTTATTTGTAACTTCTGTAGAACAAGAGGTCATATAGCTAAAAACTGTTTTCTAAGACAACCTCAGATATGTGGAATTAAGAAAGCTTATATTTCCAACGATCTATATGATTCAATCAATTTTAAGAAAACAAAGCAAATCTGGATACCCAGATCACTGCTTGCTAACACTCCTGGACCCAACAAAATATGGGTACCAAAGCAATTTGTTTGAATGTCTTTGCAGGTAGCAGGTCACCAAAGAAAGAAAGAAATATGGTATATGGACAGTGGCTGCTCAAGACACATGAGTGGAACTTCAGCTAATTTCTCTTCTCTTACTCGAAAGGAAGGAGGACTTGTCACCTTTGGTGACAATGCCAAAGGAAAGATTATTGGTATTGGAACAGTTGGAGATCCAGAGACAGTCTCAATCAACAAAGTACTTTATGTACAAGGGTTAAAACACAATCTGATAAGTATCTCTCAACTCTGTGATGATGGATACACTGTTGATTTTACTAACAATAGTTGTACTGTTTCTAAAGATAAACTGTTTAAGTTTAGAGCACCCAGAACTGATAATGTTTATACTTTGGATTTGTATTCCTTGTGTAAACAACAAGTAAATTTCTTAACTGCTAATATAAGTGAATCCTGGATCTGGCATAGAAGACTTGGTCATTGCAATATATATGCTTTACATAAATTATCTAAGAAACATCTAGTTTCTGATTTGCCTAGTCTCAAATTTGAAAATGACAGATTCTGTGATGCATGTCAGCTTGGCAAGCAACACAAATCATCATTCAAATCTGTTAATAAAGTTGCTACAACTAAACCTCTAGAACTTATCCATATGGATTTGTTTGGACCTTCAAGAGTAGCAAGTTTAGCTGGTAAATTATATGTTTATGTATTAGTTGATGATTACTCTAGATTTACTTGGATTTTCTTTTTGAAATTTAAAAGTGAAGCTTTTAGTTTATTTGAAGCTTTTTGTAAATCTATTCAAAATGAAAAAGGTTTTAATATAATCTCATTGAGAAGTGATCATGGTGGAGAATTTGAGAACCAGGAATTTAATTCCTTTTGCTCAAACATGGGTATTAAACACACCTTCTCTGCTCCAAGAACACCTCAACAGAATGGGATTGTAGAAAGAAGAAATAGAACTATTCAAGAAATGGCTAGAACTATGTTAAATGAATATAGCCTACCTATATATTTCTGGGCAGAAGCTGTTAATACAGCTTGTTATATAATGAATAGAATTTTAATAAGACCTATTTTGAAAAAGACACCCTATGAACTATGGAATAACAGAAAACCTAAAGTAAATTACTTTAAAGTTTTTGGATGCAAGGTTTACATCTTGAATACCAAAGATAATCTTGGTAAATTTGATCCAAAATCTGATAAAGGTATTTTCTTAGGATATTCTGCAACCTCCAAAGCTTATAGAGTCTATAATAAAAAGTCAAGGATTGTTGAAGAATCAGTTCATGTGAAATTTGATGAATCTGATCCTTTTGAGAAAAGGATAGAACAAATAGATGAACCTGATTCTAATGAAAACATGAGACCTGAGAATTTAAAGAATGATTTTGAAAATGATATAAAAGAAATTCAGTCCAGTTCAGAAGAACATGATACTGAAGAACCTTTGAATGTAATGCCTAGACAATCTAGAACCTTAAAGAATCACCCTTTAGAATCTGTGATAGGTGACTTAGAGACTGGTATTCAAACTAGAAGAAACTTTGGAAACATAGTTGAATTCTCTGCTTTCCTATCCCAACAAGAACCTAAGACCATAGAAGAAGCCTTAGATGATGAGAGCTGGGTAATAGCAATGCAGGATGAATTGAACCAGTTCAAGAGAAATAAGGTTTGGGAATTAGTTGAAAGACCACATGATTATCCAGTAATAGGAACTAAATGGGTCTTTAGGAATAAACAGGATGATCAAGGGATAATAACTAGAAATAAAGCAAGATTAGTAGCTAAAGGATATAATCAAGAAGAAGGAATAGATTATGATGAGACATTTGCACCTGTAGCCAGGTTAGAAGCTATTAGAATCCTTTTAGCCTATGCATCTTATATGAATTTTAAATTATTTCAGATGGATGTTAAATCTGCCTTTTTAAATGGTTATTTAATGGAGGAAGTTTATGTTGAGCAACCTCCTGGTTTTGAAAATTCTCAAAAACCAGATTCTGTTTTCAAACTTACTAAAGCTTTTATGGCCTTAAACAAGCACCTAGAGCTTGGTATGAAAGACTAAGTTCTTTTCTTTTGAAAAATGATTTTACTGTTGGACTAGCAGATCCAACACTCTTTAAGAAAACTGTGAAAAATAATGTTTTGTTGGTTCAAATTTATGTTGATGATGTAATTTTTGGATCAACCAATAAAATTCTTTGTCATGAATTTTCAGAATTAATGCAAAAAGAATTTGAAATGAGTATGATGGGAGAATTAAATTTCTTTTTGGGTCTTCAAATATTTCAAAAAGATTTTGGAAATATTTTAAATCAATGCAAATACATTACTGATTTACTTAAGAAATTTGGACTTGAAAACAGCAAGACATTTACAACTCCTATGTGTACTAATATAAAACTTGATTTGGATGAAACTGGAAAATCAGTGGACAACAAGTTATATAGAGGTATGATTGGTAGTTTGTTATATCTTACTGCTAGTAGACCAGATATAATGTATTCAGTATGTCTTTGTGCTCGATTTCAATCAAATCCCAAAGAATCCCATTTAACTGCTATTAAACGAATTTTTAGATATTTAAAAGGTACTATTTATCAATCTCTGCATTATCCAAAAACCTCTGATTTTAATTTAATTTCATATTCAGATGCAGACTTTGGAAGCTGTAGATTAGATAGGAAGAGTACTTCAGGAACATGTCACTTTTTAGGAAAGTCTTTAGTATCATGGTCTAGTAAGAAACAACACTCAGTTGCCCTGTCAACAGCCGAGGCAGAATATGTGTCTGCAGGTAGTTGCTGTGCACAGGTGTTGTGGATGAAAAACACTCTTATGGACTTTGGATTAAATTTCAATAATACACCTATTTTATGTGATAATACTAGTGCAATTAATATTTCAAAAAATCCTATTAGTCATTCTAGAACTAAGCACATTGATATAAGACATCACTTTTTAAGAGATCATGTGTTAAAAAAGGATATATTTTTAGAATTTGTAAATACAGAAAATCAATTAGCAGATATTTTTACTAAACCACTTCCCACGGCAAGGTTTGAATTTATTAAGGGGGAGTTAGGTTTATTTAATTTTAAATAGTTTCTTTTTAATCTTATTCTGTTTTCGAATTCTACTTAATTTCTGTTTCCCGCTATAAGTTATTTTATTTTGTTTTAAATAAAAATAATGATTAGTGATTACACGGGAATCAAGGATGTCAGAACCGTTTCACCTTCTAAACTGTTTTCACCTTTTTCGGAAACCCTTTCGAAAACCTAAAACCGCACATCTGCTCCAAAACCCTTTTCTGAATCTTCAAACCCTAAACTTACGAACCTTCAGAAATCGTTGTTGAAATGGCAAAGACTAAGCGTCCAGATGAAGCTGAGAGCAGTGCTGCAAAGAAATCTAAAGTAGTTGGTCGGAAAATACTGCAAGGTAAAGTCATCGATTTAGAATGGCTGTTTGAAACTAATTTACTGTTGAAGCAAGCGTTGTCGTTTCAAGGCCTTGAGCAAGCTTTTAATAGTGAAAACTCTGAGTTTCTATATGAGGCAGAAATGAGACATTTCTTTAGAACTGTTCAGTTTAGCCTTGGGGATACGGAGGATAGTTTATTGGCTCAAATAGAGGATAAGGACTTTTCCATATCATCTGTAGAGATAAGTCAAATTCTTAACTGCCCTCATGAAGGAGTTTTTCATTTTGATTTACGGAATATTGGAGATTCTGTACATAAGTCTGAAGACATTATGTCTTTTCTATTTGGAACCAAAGTGATAAAGAATATGTTTATTAAAGATTTGGAGCCCGATCAGAAAATCTTAGTAAAATTTGTTCAGACTGGTTTAGCACCAAGGATGGCTGAGATGGAGAAAATTCTATACCCTGACATGTATATAATGTATCTTCTGATGATTGATATTAAGTTTAATTTTCCTCGATTTATGATAAGATATCTGAGATACTACTGTCAGAGTGAAGCAAGAATGACCTTTTTCCCATATGGAAGGTTCATTTCTTTGTTTTTATATAAAAGAGGAATGATCAGACTGGTAAGTGCTGGGGTGAAATGTCACCACAGTAATGTTTTTAATGCTGGAACTTTGAGGAAAGTGGGATATTTCTGGAGCACAATTAAAGGAAAACTCTTACCTGTTGGAGCTGAGGAAGACTCGGAGAGTGCTCAGGATCAACCGGCTAAGTCCAAGGAGGGACAAGCAGAATCAAGGGTTAGTACAGTGGCAAGGAGAATTCGCCTTGAGATGGACAAAGTTGAGGAAGAGAGAAGTCAAGAAGGACTTCAATCTAGAAGGAAGAGGTCAATTGATGAAGAAATTATCTCTCCTGTCTTGAAATCTTCTGAACCGGTAATTTCTTATTCATTTGTGAGAGAAGCTGTTGTGGAGAGGACTGCACCGATAGAGGAACCAGTAGCTCAACCGGAAATTCAGCTAGAACCTCAAACTGCTGCTGTGATTGTTGAAGAAGCAATTCCACAAGAACAACTTATGGAGGCAGTGCCTGGTGAAGAAGTGGCCCGACCTCAAGAGTTTCATGAAAATATTTTTCTTGATCATTCAGTAGAAGTCAGAGAGACTACTGTTCGTGATGAACATACTTCTGAAGTTAATAAAGAGGTACTTCAGGAAGATTTTTCAGTGGAAGAGTTTCAGGCTTCAAAGGATAGTTCAGTAGATCAACCTTGTCAGGACAAAGGACAGTCAGATGCAGATTCTTTACCCCTTGTCCTGCTTCGTCAATCTGATTCTGGACATGAGAATCAAGCACATGGTGCCCCTGATTCGAGAAAAGAAGAAGTTGTTGAGTTATACAAGCGTATTTCTCAGTTAGAATCTGAGAATGTTAGTCTCAGAAATTCTCTGAACTTAGAGCAGTTAAAGTTTCAGAAGCTGAAAGAATCTACTGTTTCAAGACAGGAAGTAGATTTGTTTAAGACTGATATATTGCATGCTGTTGATCAGTTGAAATCAGAGATGGTAACGAAAGATGATTTGTCTGAGATGAAGATTTACATGGAGAATAAATTTGAATCTGTTGCAAATAGTGCTGTGAGTGGATCAGGTTCTTCACCTGATTTGATTCGAAGATTTCAAGCAATTACTGGAGCACTGAGCAATATGAGTGACAGATTACACGATCTTCAGTGTAATAGTGCCCCTTTGTCAGTTTTGCTAGATAATCAGAAATTTTTGGTAGATCAGTTGACATCTGGAGAGCAACCGATTAGGATTCTTTTGAATCAGTTATCAGAAAAGCTGGCTCTTTTTGTTGAAAAAGAAGAAAGAATGCATGAGTTTTTCAGAGTTAATTTGATTGAAGACATTCATATGACTCAGGAGAACATAGATCTTATCATCAAGTTAGGAGATGGGATGATGAAGAGGCTTCGAGACCAGTTTACAGAGATCAAGACCGCAATTCAAAGGAGATAGACACCTTTTTCCCTGTCTTATCCCTAAACCTTGATTCCTCTGTATATCACTGTCGTTTTTATATAATAGCTTGTGAATGAAAATTCTTTTCTTATCTTTTTTGTTTTGTTATTTATTGATTTATGATTAAGTTAGCCAGTATAAAAAATTCACTTATTCATACACAGTTAATTATAGCATTTACTTATAGTTCAGTGCAATATTGAATGTGTTCAAATCCGTAATTTTTCATTCTTTTTGATATCACAAAAAGGGGGAGAATTTGGATAAACACAACATTTAAATTCATTCGTTTCCTATAAAGAAATTTGGATATATGGGAGCATTTGGATATATACGACATTTATCTTTTATCTATTTTTAGCTGAAAATTTATTTTTATGGGGGAGTTATGGGGGAGAAATTTTATAGTTAAATATTGTTTTAATCCTTTCAAAATTCTAAAATTTTATAAAACTAATTTTTCAATAAAGATTGCAATTAAATTAGTTCTATTATTTTATGGGTTTTGTGATCATCAAAAAGGGGGAGATTGTTGAGAAATGTATTTAAACAAATCAAAATAATGTTTTTTAAAGGGGGAGATTATTTTAAATAATACTCTGTCTCTTTATGATGATTTTGATGCTCACAAATACCCTTAATTATTTACTAATTATTTCGTTGAGTATTTTGCAGGAATTTATTTTATATAACGAGATTTTATACTTCATTTATTCCGAGATCAATTTTAGCGTATCCTGGAATCACTGTAGCGCGAGATCAATTTTAGCGTATTCTGGAATCACTGTAGCGCGAGATCAATTTTAGCGCGTACTGGAATCACTGTTCATACCCTACGTTGATGAACGTAACGTATGGATGAAAAGTTTACTTTTTATGTTATTTTGAAACGTATGGTTAATGAACCTTACGTTGTTGAAAAGTATGGAAGAAGAACATTACGTTTGGAAGGAACCTTACGTTTTCGTTGTTGGACAAGTATGGAAGAGAAACCGTACGTTAGTTTTCAGTGTTGAGTTTGTTTCTCAAAAGTATGGATCATCAACCTTACTTTTATAATCAACCGTACGTTCTTTGGAGAGTTGAAGCAAGACAAAGTATGGATGATCAACCCTACGTTTGAATGCTGAAGAGAAAGTATGTATGTTCAACCCTACGTTCTGAACCTTACGTTCTGAACCTTACGTTTGTGAACCCTACGTTTGGAGCCACGTCATCAACCCTACGTTTGGCGTCGGGATATTTTTGACAGACGATATTTCCTTTTGAATTAGTCAATCAAGCGGATTATTAGGCGGATTTCGAGCTGATTCTTAAATACGACTTTGACTGAATCAGAGACGATTTACAACGGATTAATGATTGATTTAAACGGAGCTTTTTATGCCGATTTTTCAGGGGAGTTACAACGGCTCTGTTATTTCATTTAATATCGCGAATCTAAAGGAGATTTTCATTGATCTATTTATGCGGAAGATTTTCTCATATTTGAATATATGTTCTATCTTGGAAACTTCGGAGATATATATATGCACAGGAAAGTGTGTGATACAGAGATTGATCTTTTGACGAGCAAGAAACAGAGACTGTGTGAAAGCGTTCTTTTCTGGTGATCGAGAAGAAGCGTAAGACCTTTATTACCGAAGGAATATCTTGATAGCAGATTCACGTGTTCTACATCGACTATCTGTTGTGAATCTACTGCTGCTGAAGTTGTGAAGTTTCTGGTAATATCTATTGCAACTGGATCGACTCAGAACTGTTTTGATTACAGATCTTTATTTTCTGAAGACGACGATCTATCTACTGTCAATTGCATTCTGTTGCAATTGTGAAGAACAACTGGAGAAGTGTTTCTTTATCGAAACCCTTTTATTTTTGAGTGATCAGCTTCTCGTTCTAAGCTGTGTGGGTTCGTGTTTGAACCAGGAAGGCTGTGTTTGCCTGAATCTTGTAAAGGTGTCAACTGCCTGTACTCAGTTGTGGACGGGTCTGTGGAAACGAGGACCAGATAGTGAAAATCGCCAAGCTCGTGGATTTGAGCGTTGGTGGAGTGGACTAGGGGCCTTCTGTTCCCCGAACCACTATACATCCGTGTGTTCATGCTTTTACTTTTTCCGCTGCATATTTAATCGTGCAAAAGCATAGTGGACAGAATTTGTCTAAATTGAAGAGATTGTAAAAATTTGAAAAGACACAATTCACCCCCCTCTTGTGTATAATCCGTAGATTCAGATCCAACACCTTCATCACCGTTGGATGAAAATTTTTCAAGATTTTCCTTTGAATTAAGGATATAAACTTTGAAACCAAAGTCTTTAAAGTAGTTCACTTTGCATTTTCTATTTTTCCACAACTCATATGGTGTTATTTTTAGAATAGGTTTACTCAACACTCTATTAATAACATAGCATGTTGTATTTACATATTCATCTCAAAACTTAATAGGTAAGTCATATTCACTAAGCGTGTTTCTAGCAATTTCATGCAGAGTCCTATTTCTTGTTTCTACAACTCTATTTTTTGAGGTGTTCTTTTAGTAGAGAAATTATTAATATGTCCATTTTGATTTAAAAAGGATTCAAACTCTTGATTTTAAAACTCACAACCATGGTCAATTATTATCGTTTTAATTTTCAGTCCACTATGATTTTCTACAATTTTTTCATATTTGGTGAAATGAGAGCAGGATTAGATTTTGTGAGCCATAAAGAAGGTCCAAGTATACCTAGAAAAGTTATCAACATAGAAATAAACATAGTGATTCCTATTTAAACTATAAAATCTAGATGGTCCAAACAAATCCATGTGAACCAACTTGAGAGGTTGAGAAGTTAAAACTTATTTCTTCTATTTGAAGTAAATTTTTGTGTTGCTTTCCCTTTTGACAAGGATTACACACATTATCATTTGGAAACTATAGTTTGGGAAGATATTTGACTAAAACTTTTATTTTTAGCTTTATAAGAGAGTGGATATTGTATTGTCCTAGTATTCTATGCCAAATAAAAGATTCTTTGTGAAATAAACATAAACATGAAGCATTTTTAGAAACTAAAGAATCTAAGTTAACATAATATACATTTTCATTTCATAATGAAGAAAACACTAATCAATTTTTAGAGTTAAAGAAATTTCAAGCATCATTTTCAAATTTAACATGAAATCCATAATCACATAGTTGTGAGATATTAAGCATATTATATTTCAGTCCATCAACAAAAATTACTTTAGAAATCAAAACTGTGTTAGAGTTACTGGTTTGGCCAAGACATATGATTTTTCATTTAGAATTTTCCCCAAAGGAGACATAACCACCATCAATATTTATTAGGTATTTGAAAAATTAATAGTCTCTTGTCATGTGTTTTGAACACCCACTATCTAAGTACCATAAGATTTTACAGGAGCTCTTCAAACAATTTTCCTACAAAATAGTCAAATAAAAAAAACTATGGTACCCATTTTTGTTTGGGTCTACTAATATTAGTAAATAGTGCTGTAAGAACCCACATATACCTCATAGGTTTCCTATAAGAATTTTGTAAATTATTTGAGAAATTAATTCTATTTGGATTAGAAAATATAGAAACAGTAGAGGATGTATCATTGTTTGAACTATCAGAATGTTTTCCTGAACTAGGAATAAATATGTATGTTCTATATTTAGAAACAATATTGGTTTTTCTGAAATTTATTTCATCAAGTTGATAGCCAATACCAGTAGTGTATTTAGGGGAATTTATTTACCCAGAATTTCTACCGAGTTATCTTTACGATTTTTAACCCTTTCTCTCCCCTTTTTCAATTTCTCATTAGATATCTTTAATTAATTGTTTTCTTTGAGTAATTGAACATCTTTCTCTATTTATATAACAATTTTAGATTTAACAGTTGATTTAAGTGCATACTTTATCTTTAAATACTTGTATTTATCTTTTATTTTATTACTTGTCTCTTAAATAATACTGCAATAATCAAATATTTCTTCTTTAGACATAATTTCAGAATCAATTTCATTTCTATAATAATTGGAATTTTGTACATAAGATTTCAAGGTTACCTCAGATATGTTTTTTAGGAAACACATATTGGCTTTGTTATCCTTTTCATAATGTGAATATTATGAGTCACTTGAAATGTCCTCAGAAGCAATCCAAGTTTCCTTCATTGCCTTTTTATATGTTCAATATTTGTCCTCAAAATTCATTTTATATTTAATATTGGGACTGTCAGCCTTTACATGTCCCTTTCACTCACTTTCATAACATAACATCTCATCAGACTTGTCATTTCTTTTCCAATCATTATTTCATCTCCCCTTTTGATTATATCTTACTTTGACATTTGGATTTATGAAGAATTTATTCCTTTTGTAAAATTTCTTAAACCTTATGGATAATTGATCCATCTCCTCATAACTGTTGGGTGATGATTTTTCACTACTAGAACTTTCTATAGAAGATTGTAGCTTCTCCATTTCTTTGTGTTTATAGGTAGTGGTCTTAAATGACACATATCTAATTTTGGATTCATTCTCCTCTTCCTTTTTTTACTTTAATCTCTTCTTCATACATCATTATTTTACCTATTATTTCTTTGATAGGTAATATGTTGATGTCACATGACTCTCTAATAGAGACAGAAGTTCTTATCTATCTGTTATGTAAACATCTAAGAATCCTAATGATTTTTTCTTTGGATGTAACTTCACTTTCGAGAGAGATCATTATGTTGAAAATATCATTAAACCTGAGATACATATCAGAATTAGGATCGTCATGCTTCATTTTAAATTTATCATACTTAATATTATAAGTATTAAGTATCATTTCTTTCAAAATAGTGGTTTCCTAATGTGAAGTAGAGAGAGTGTCCTAGATTTCTTGGGATGTTTTACATGTAGATATTCTATTAAATTCCTCATATCCACAGCATAGTATATGGAATTCATTACTTTATAGTAATTGTTATATGCAGTCTTATTTGAGTCATCCTAAGTAATTCTATTAGTAGTAGTAATTTTATACTCATCTATAATTGAAGACTAAATTTCAAAACCCATACTAAATGAATTTTCATTTTAATTTTCCATTGGGAATAATTAGTTCCATTATAGAGTATAGGTTTGTTTTTTGTATCATATTCAAGTCTATTTTCCATAATAGAGAGATAATTTTAAAGAGTTCGAAATTTAGAACTAATAGAAATTTACAAATCTTTAATGTACAACTGAAATCATAGTTGAAAATATTTTAAAACAGCACCTTAATAATAATCAACTCCTTTGATACCAAATATTGGTTAGAGTAGAGTACTCAAGAAGTGGGTGGGGGGGGGGGTGAACACAGTCAAGTTAATCAAGCTAATACAGTTATAATAATTTTACTATTCAAATAACTTCTCATAAGATTGATTAATTATTAGTAATATGAATGTGAGTTATTGATACAACTTTTGAAGATATTTTTGTGGGTAAAAACTGTTCTAACTTCTATCCAAGACTGACTATCAAAGTAAAATCTATTTTATTTTGAATTATACAGTAAATTAGAGAAAAACTAATTTAAAAGAAATTGCAGATAAAACCAGTGGTTTAGTCTCAAACCGAGACTTAATCTACTCCACTTAGTGATCACCTTCTACTAAGCAATTTATATTCATAAACATGATCCACACCCTGGATCAGGGTAAGAAATAGTACATAAGACTATCCAGGTCACATGAACTCTTCCACCATTCATCATGGGTATAAACTACCAGGTCACATGAGGAGCTCTTCCACACTTATCTATGGGTGTAAAAAATGTAAGAAGATGTGAGAGGAAGGATATCTAGTATCCTTTATTTTAATACAGGATACACTGTGTGTTTAATTATAAACACACACCATTCTCAGAAGATAAAAACAGTACAGAACAAATAAAATATGATGAGAAAGGATTATAAGTTCTTTAAGTGTTATTCTATGCAACTTTGGACTAGTAGGATGAAGCAGATGCAAGTATCGAGTCCTATTGTGAAAAACAGAGTATCACTAGTTTGGTGTTGTGGTTTCCAGTTCAATGTTATGAGCTATGTAGCTCATGTTATTCTTTTAGTTGGTACTGTGAATATGTTTCCAGCTCTGATCTACGGTTGTTCAGCCTTCATGGATCGATAGGGCTTCGTGTGTTCTTTAGTTGTATGTTGTTGCATACATCAGTTAGCTTTTAAAAAATGCTTGCTCTCAACTTCTCTGGGCCTTGTGTTCTTGTCCTTATTTTGGGGTGCATGTGTTGGAGCTGACATGATACATGATTTCAACACCTCGTTCCTCTTAATATAATTTTACATGTCTACAAAGAAAAATTAATTATTTATGTGATGTTAAATGACTCAAATATGACCGTTAGAAATTAAATTGAAAATGAAAATACAAATTAAATAACGGTGTCATAGTTTATCTTTAAAATGTATCACTTGAAAATGGTGTCACTAGGAAATCAAATCTTCTACTTTTACTTTGAGTGGTGAGACAATCATTATGGCACAATTACATTGAGACCAATAATCGGTAGCATATATGTGGTGTCAGAATCACAATATCTTAGGTAATGGTGTCCAGTCTTTTGCAAATATTTGAACGATGTCTTGTTGATGGTAGTAAGGAACCAGTGTCACAGACTTCATGAGATCAGAAACTGGTTACAGTGTCATGGTCACAGTGTATGGGTTACAATGTCAGGGTCTCAGTGTCTGGGTCATGGTGTGAGGGCCACAATGTCTGGGTCACGCTGTCTGGGTCATGGTGTCAGAGAATCTGCCAAAATCTTGAACCGGTGTTAGAATTACACTTTCTCAGACATAGCCATATATCTATAAGGTTGTCTTCAGAAATAATATTTGTAGAATGAATTAGACGTAGGCATTAATATAATAAAACATTATATAGAAAAATTAAATATAGTTTACAATATTCAAACATGATTCAATCACGATTTATAGGAATCAGGATCTTGTGAATGGTTATACCATGAGTTGTAAACATTAAGGCATAGGTAAATAAACCATATCTATACATGATTTGATATATATTGAACAAGGTTAGTAGGATCAGTGATCATAAAAACATGATAAAAACATTATGAACCCAACAAATATACTCTTCCCATGTCCACCATTTTATTAATCTTAATAGAGTGATGATTGGTGAATTTCCAAACATATTGATTAAAATATAAAAGTTATTTAAAAGGGAATGATCAGTATGAATGATAGTGGTTTTGGGGAAAGTATTGAACCCATAAAGGTTTAAGAGGAAGTTCTACAAGAGGATATGATTTCACATTGAAGAACATTTTCTATTAAAGTATGTGTAACAGTCTAGAAAATATTATTTATCACACAACTAGCTCCACATTAATAAATGATTGAAGTCCCGCAAGCCCTTCCTTGAGAAGGTGCACTCATATTTTCTCACAGACTGGCCAAAAATGGATTTTATGTATCTTATAAAAAACCAAGGATATTGTCTAAATTCGGAGATGTTCATGTCATGAAATAACTATTCTCTTTAATCCAATAACATTTTTCAAAAACAAGATAACATAATAATTTTTATATTTCCAATCATCCTTAATAGTGATATACAAATAAGATGAGTTGATCAACACTACCAAAATTATTTTCTTTTTTGAAGACCTAGATATTATCATTGAACCTGATAGAATATATTTATTTATTCAAAAAAATATTAGCTTATAAATAATTAATTTATTGTGCTTTGTGTTTGGGTTTAATCACTGATAAGAGAGAAACTATCGAGGAATAATTTTTATAGGTAAAAAAGTTTCATTTTTTGTGATCAAATCCCCCAAGAATTCATAATGAGAAAGGAGATCATAATAAGGATAAGGGTGAGTATATATGGACGTGTTAATGAACCCATGAGGTGATTCCATAGATCTTATAGATCAATTCATAGACCAAGACCTGATGGACCCACCATTTTTTCTCACAATAGGGAATGCAAATTTTCTCTCCCCCTTACTTATCAAGGGATTAGAAGCATGAATTTAATCCTATAATGGAATCAATGAAATGATAGAGTTCAAAATTTGGGTGATTGAAAATTTTGGAACCATATTATCCTTAGAATGGTGTCCTAATGGATCATTCCATAAAGGGATATTAGATTTAGGCAACATCTCAGTGGGATACCATAGAGAATGACTGCCATCACTCACCAAAAGGAAATCCTTCTAAAGTGGATAATAAATATATATTATATATATATAAAAATATATATATATATATTATGGAACCACTAAAATGAAAGTAATATATATATATATATATATATATATATATAATGGATGGACATATCATAGAGAAAACAACAGTGATAGGTAGCTAAATTTGATCTGAACATAGTGATATGGTTCCTCCTTAATGACCACAGAAGATGAGGAAAAAAATATAGTTTTACTCAAATAGTACAACCCCCATTAGAGGAAAACATTAACAAGGTAAAATGTTTTATCACATAACATGTAGAAGAGGAAACCTGAGTACTACAACATAGAACAGGTGGAATCCCTGAAGGGATAGACCAAGGTATATCTAGTGGGACATAAGGACGATTAAGGAGATAAGGGATATAATAATTAGATATAAGAATCAATATTCTACAAAGGGAAGATAAGTTCACCTATAAATGATAAATAGAGTATAAAACCACTTTTTTTAAGAAGTTTATATTCTTTATAAAGGATATTGAAAATATCCCATGAAGGAGATTCTATTTTGAGAAAGTAAGGCATAGGTAAATTTCTATTAATATCATCACAACCATATTGTGTTTCATCATCATGGATATAGTAGTGGAATATATGAAATGGAAAAAAAGTCACTAATATCTTAATGGATTTCGGTATTTTGGACAAGGAAATAAAATTTGGGAATCTTTACCAAAACAACCTCCTTCATGGGGTCATAACCTTCATTATGGTCTATGGAACACCTGAAGATAAAGAGATACTACATGTAATGAATCTCTAATTATCGATCCCATGATTTATCAATATATTTCTTAAAGAATATAATTATTCTAAAATAACAATTTTTGATATTTTTGATATATATTGTACTAGATTGGTACCATGATACAATGAAGTGTTTAAATATTATAAGTAAAGGGAGATAAACACCAAATTCTATACTCACGATTGATCTGTTATATTCCACTACCAAACCAAAAAAATTCAATGAATAATAAATCATATTTAAATAATAAACTAGTTTCACAGACTTCAAATCCAAAGAAATATGAGGAAAGAATTTTATATCCACAAGTGACGCCAATGGAGTTAGAGAGAACATATCGACTTTAAAGGATTGGGGATTCGATATCATTTCATCGATCTTTTAAGTGATATCATGTTATAAAATATTACTTTTTATAGTTTTTTAACCTAATATGATGATAGAACATCACTACTATTTACTAAGGGGATCATGGAAGAATATATCAATATAAAAAAATTAAAAATATCCAAAGGCTCCTGAATCATTATTCAAGGAAAGGTATCCATTTTAGTACTTAAAATATAATTTATGATGACTAAAATATGAATTTATTTAAAAAGGTTATAAAATCATTTATAACCCTAAAAAGAAATATTTTAGGTTTTTATATACCCATTTTTGACCTAAACCTCATAAAAATTCATTTCACTCTTCTTTCATGTGAATATAAAAATTTGATAGTTATGATCATACTTTAGAAACTAGATGTTAAACATTACACTGTAAAAATTATAATTCTCTCAAAAATATAACATCAAAAGCTATGACTTGTCACATATTATCAAAAATATTTTTTTTTATGGAATTGGGTTAGTGGGTAAAAGTTTTTATAAAGGGATAAAATGAAGTGGTTTAAATATTTAATACAGTGTGTCATATAATTTAATAATTCTCAATGAAACCTTCTCTCTCACTTCCCTAAAAAATATATCCATAAAAATAGCTTTTCATTTTGATTCAAGTTAAGAGTCACAGAAATTAATCATACTGAATAATTCGTTCCCATTACCAATTTTTTTATATAATTTTCTTATATTCACATTTTTTATTTTTTATCATTTTTGTCAAATTTTTTCACATATATTAATTTTAAAGGATCATGGGATCATAAAATCATATAATGAGTGTGGATAATTCCCAGGGATTTTTTAAATTTCTCAAAATGAATATACCACCATCTCTATTACCCATACAATTTTCTTCTCCCAAAGAAAAAAACGATGGCCATCCAACAAACTTAAACATAAAAAAATTATGAAAAAAAAATTAATGTAAATATAGGATACAAAAAATTACCTTATAACGTGGATTACACCTAACAGGACATTCATGGATTTATAACAGATAAACAAGAAATTATAGAGAATTTAGGTTGATGGGAAAATATGGTACAATACTTAAAGTTACTCAATCCATTTTAAAACATTTAATATACTCAATATCACATTGAAGAAAAAAAATTATAAGTTATATTTTTCACAAAAATTTTATTTTTATCCCAATTATACTAGGGTATTAGAGAGAATATACCACAATATTTTTAGAAATATCTTAGGCTGTAAAATATAATTCATGTTTTGTTACTAAATTGTTTTTATTTAAAAATATAGAAAAATATTATATATATTATTAAATAAAAAAAAAGTGAAAACATAAACCTGTCAATGCACATTTAAAATGTTTTGGATCGAAATAATAGAATTAAAAATGGAATGAAAAATGAATTAACAATAAATTTTGGATATTAATTTTATATCATTGGGTTTTAAAAAAATTAAATGATGATGTAAAATCTAATAAAAAACCCAAAAAATTAAAATTAAAATAAAATATAAAATTTCCAAATTATAGTTTAATTTATATATCCCATATTCAGATTATTTCACCTTTATTAATGATTAATTTTGAATATTCGTGTTTGAAAGGGATATAATCAATATGATTTAATATATAAATTGAAACTGATAGACATAAACCAATAGTTTTTTAGTCGTGTTCTATTTTTATATCGTGAAACCATGAAATGGGAATGGTCATACCTAATATGTGTGTAAGAAGTGATTTTTGATTGTAAACCACCATAGTGTCTCTATTTTATTATAAATCCAGGAACACATTATTCATAACACTTTCCATTTATAATTATTACTCAACCCAAGGTGTGCCTACACTATGTAATATACTACCTCCACCTCTTTATTTTTCACTTTAACAAACTTAGGTTCAAGGGAATAGGAGTAAAAATATTTAATAGCCTTAGACTTAAGTTATTTTTATTATCCCTTAACTGAATCTTCCTGAAATTATAAAAGATCCATTCATTCGACACTAAGTGTATATTCCTAATTATCACTCTATATGTTAATCTAAAAGTATTTTTAATATTTAGGTTTACAACAACGAATGTTGATTATTTATTTATTTTCAATAAAATTTAATGTAAATGCTTTCATGCACATAATTTCTCTTTAAGTTACCTCAACATGGGTATCTTCACACATTAATGATTTCTCATGGATTTTTTTTCCATTAGTGTATGATGTATTTAATCTCAAGTATCCATTCTTAATATATCACCACCTAATTCTCGTTATCATCTTCTATTTTTAGAGAGAGGTGAAGTGTTGTAAATTCATTTTCTTCATAAATAGGATGATCACATGCCATGGAATCTCTTATAGAATCATCATAAAATGCAAAAAAAGATTGATGATATATAATAGTATCTCCAGCTAACATAGCAATATCACTAAAATTATCTATGAGTTTTAATGATTTTTTATAAGATATGTTATGATAAAACCATCATGGGACCCGCAAATACCCCGACAAGAATAATTATTGGTGTAATTATTTATTCCTCCACCTGTTTTGATAATTATTTCTCCATCTACAAATCATTTTATACATGTTTATATATAGATATTTATGAAATTTTATCAGTATCTCTTAAGTTTATTCTTTAAGAACATGAAATAGAGAATTTGTTAAATTAAAATTTTCTTGAACCTATAGGTATTTATCTCATGTATAATATTTATCATCAGAGGAATGCATCATGGATTGATTTATATAAATAATTAACACATTAAAAATAAAAAGAATTACTTATTTATATCATTACCAAAAAGGGTGAAATCATAGCTCCCTAGGAATGGTTAAGAGGTTTAAGAGAGTATGACCCTTTCAAAATCTCCTTATGTCAACAAGTAATTTACTACCATATTTAATAAAACAAGTGTGCATAATATAGACTATATCTTTATGATGTAAAAAATTACCCCTTATACTTGTCACTTTTTTATATATCTATAATTGATATTTATATTGAATTCATGTAAAGTTAGGTATGTGTGTTTGATGAAAACTAAAAAAAATCATACCATACTGGGAATACAAGTACATGGTTAGTAATGAAGAGTGGCTACCCCTTAGCAGATTTCTTTATAGTGTAGCTTCCTTAACCTGTTAAAATTAAACTCTTATCCATTTCCCCATTTAATAGAAAAACTCAATATCAAATATCTATCTATCTCCCACTATTTTTCAATATAAATATTCAATACAAAAATTTTGTAATTTAAACATTCCCAATGTATTTTAATTTAACAAGTTGATTTTATCAAACATTAATCATGTATGTCACTTCCAATAAACTCTTATCAATAGGCTTAACTTATAAGGGAACATCATTGTTTATGGTCACAAATTACAAGATCACTCTCCACTATGTTACCCAATAGTTTCTTATAAATGTTACAAAAATAAAGTGAAAATTTGAATGGTCTAGAGTGGAAAAAGAAGAGGAAATGTGACATAGAAGTAGGAAAATGTTGATCATAAATTCAAAAAACTTTTAAAAGTAACTCCCTCATCATGTTTCAAATATATAAATAATAATGTATTATTACATTAAAACAAGGATTCCAGACACTCATTCCTTCCCCTTGGTGCTCCTATAAAAAAGGTTATCTCTTTGTGATCATGGATATAGAGAGTTTATGAGGGGATGGAAGAAATATGAACTCAATAAATTAAAAACTCAGTATAAAAATTGTAATTGATATATGATTCTGAAAATATTATATATAATGTTACAATATCATATTTATTATTTCCAAAAACTCCCTTAAGATCATGGGATCATACCACTTGGGATTGGTAACCTTTTTTTGATTTTTCTATGTAAACAGTGGAGGTTTTACTTCAAATACATATAATGAGGATGTAAGAATAAGTGATTGTGATTCCCTCAAAAGGATGTAATTCCATGTTTCTATCATGTTTTTTCAGACCTTATTATTCTCAAAGATTATTTACATATATTATTTCTTGTCGTCTAAACTATGCATATTCACGATGTGTATCTCAACTTCATTAGTGATCCAACTCTCTTCCTTCTTTTCTACTGATTTATTTATTTTTAGTTATGTAAAAACCCCTATGTAATCCTTTATTACACTGTATTATTTCCTAATAAATTTTATTTTACCTTTTTTATTTTGGATTTAGTCTCACATATGTTTCTGTTATTCTGATATAGACATAAAAATTATAAGTTTAATCATACATAGTTTCCAAAATCCGTAATATTTCTAAGAAAGGTATAAAAACCTTACAGAAATTTAGTGTTAGATGAGTTACTCTTCAATATGATCTGTTTAATCATATGTACCGATTAAAAATATTGAGTTTATCTTACATAGTATTGTTGACTCTTACATGAGAAAGATGATTCTCTATTTAATCATATTCAACTTTCAAAAACTTATTTCAATCATATATAGTCTATAGAATTATATATTTAATCTCATATAGTCACCATAAAGACATTGAAATAATAGTTTATCATACGACCATTGAATTTAAAATATATATTCATGAATATAACATTATAATAAATAATATAGGCTTTGTATACAATAAACTCCAAAATATCATAATATCATAAAAATTTTATTACTTCTTATATATTATCAAAACTATAATGATATTTTCAAAGAATTACAATGAAAATATAAAAAATATTTTATTATACCCTGAACCTTTCTTTTCTAGGTATAAATTTTTATCACAATTTAGTAGAATGGAGACATAATTTTTCATTATACATAAATCATTAATCAACAGGTATTTATTGTTCTACGATGATTTTAACTCAAAATTTGTAATAAATATTATAATTAAATATTAAATTTAGTGTTATAACTAATAAATCACTACCCACTATTAAATTAAATTAAATTTTATTTTATAAGTAAGTAAGAAACTACTTAAATGCATAATATGACATGTATATATACATATATAGATTATACAATTTAAAAAAATAAACTAATATTAATGATATAAAACATCTATATTAATGACTACATGAATAAAAAATGAATAAATCATTTATAATATTTAATATAAGATATAAAAAATAGTTCAAATAAATATTATATATTTATAAGTCATGGTGATATTTAATGGATTTTCTTGAAAATATAAATATAAACATTACTTATAACTTTACCATGAATTTTTCATATTTATAAATTACATGTTATACATATAATTCACTCATATAAAATATATATGATTTTAAAATTAGTTATCTTTTAATATTTTGTTAATACACATAAACATTATAAAAAATTGTTAGAAAGATTAAAATTATTTAATATCATATATTTCATATCTATTTAACATTGATCATATCCAAAAAAATAACTTTTCAAATTGGTTAAATAAGAATTTAAAATGAGGATTTAATTTAAATATATTAAATTATAATTTATGAATATTTAATAAAATCAATATAGTATATTTTTTCTAATTATTTAGTAATTTATAATAACTTCAAAAATCACATTATAAATTTAATATAAACTCTACATATCAAAATTATATTAATATCTTGTAAAAACATCCAATTAATATTAATAATTATTTTTAGTCATTTAATTATAAATCATTTTATAAATATATAATAACTAATTATAAACAATCCTAGATTAAATTATAAATATAACATAAGTTAAATGAAAATTAAAATTAACTTTTACTATTTATTATAATAAATTATAAAAAATGTGTAAATTATATTTCATTTTATATATGAAAGTAAATTATTTTTAAAACCAAACAATGATAGATTCTTCTTTTTTGGTACTGGAAAAATTATAAAAAAAATATGCCATGCTCTATGATAAAACTTTTCATTGGCCTTATATTATTATTTTTCACATATTATGATATCAAAAATTAATTACTTTAATAAATCGAATTACATTTATCATAATGTTATCGAATGATATGTTTTTAATTATTGATAATTATTTTACTACACTGAAATACATTTTTTATCAATTATTGAAATATTATTTTATTTTCTTATGTGTTATGTTGAAATAAATAAATTATCTACTATAATACTAATATAAATATTTTTCATTCTAGTTGCATCACAATGCCTAGTTTTTATGTCATAATGCTATGTTTTTTGGATCGTGTGAAAAAAAATAATAGTGATATCAAAATATCAAAGCCCATTATAAAATTTTTCTATGAAATTTTAAAATTTGGACAATATTAAAAAAATTCTTCTAAAATTCATAGATGTTATTATGATACAACTATTTTTTTAAAAGATAAGGTACTTCCCAAATATAGTAAAATATATTTTAAAAATATTTTTACAAAGGTTCTATCCATGAGAGGTTTATAATGAATAACATAGAACTTTATTAACATGTATTTTTATATCACATACTCACATTAACAAATGATTAATAAATATATCTCAATAAATCAAAATTACTCATGTTTCCATAGGTATCAGTGGTCAATATAAATCACCAAAAACATTCACTATAACTATTTATCCCTATGTTATGCCAACTAATTCTCATGGGAATTCAATAAAATAACCGAATAAAGTTTTTAATTTAAGAGAATCTAATACCAAGAATCATATAAAATCATATTTGGATTGGAATAATTTATATAGGAAAACCATAGACACTCTATGTATTGATTATGGAATGAAAAGAAGATTTTATAAAAAATTCATACATTATAATTCTTTCAACATTAAGAACAATAGTCATTAATAATAAATCCTGAATAATTAACAATTATACACTCATTGGAATGTGATTGAAATCCCCTAAACATCATATAGTGATGTTAATTCAAACATCAAATATTTTTCTATGAAAGAGAGTAAATAATATAGTACAATATCGTATATGGAATGTATATTCTCTAAGAGGTTCACCTACATTTTTCAAGAGACCCGAGATCAAATTCGGGTTGAGGAATATTTCCGGGGTTACTGTAGCAGTATTGTAGCAGACACTGTTCGAAACTGTAGCAGCCAGAACTATTCATCCATCTAGGCCTTTGGGCCACCAGTTTGATCCTCAGGTCCTGAAAGGCTTTTGGGCCACCCAAGGCCTTCAGGCCACCTTAAGGCCTTAAGGCCACCCCAAGGCCTTCAAGACACATGAATACAGGCCCCAGACACACTACAAAAAAGAAGCAGCCCTAGAAGAGGATTCAGAGCAGGTGCACTCACCAGAGCAGAGCCAAATGGATTGTCAGAATGAGAGGGTATGGCTATGACATCGGTACCAGCCTGTGCTTGCACGGGAAGCCTAGCCAGACGGTCATATAAAGGTGGAGAGATACTATCAAGATGCAGATGCTATGGAGGGGTAGTTCCTTGTAGATAGTCTGGTTGAATTCCCTAAGACCTTTGGGTTATGTAATCTCTTTAGCCTACGGTCCATGTAATCTCTGAGCCTACGGGCCTTGTAAGGGTTCCCCCTCATCCCTTGAAAGGGGGGTTAGTAAAAATCAATAAAAATGAAGGCCTTCAGGCCATTTAGGCAAAGTGATAAGAACTAAACATGTATATTTATTCTAGTGATATACATATATAATATGACAAAATGTTTTATTATATATAATAATATGGTTATATCATATGTCATGATATGTATTTAGTGTATAAAAAATTATCTATAATAAAAATGTATATGGTTTACTATTTTACATTTAATATTATCTTTAGATGTTATATAAATACATTTATCCTTCCCTAAACACTTTTTGATTGAATAATCACAAGTCATATATCTGAGAAATCTACTACCAAAAACTATATTTTTATATTATATCTCTTCATATATTTATCCTATAATAGATCATAAATAAGAGTATATTTTATTCACTAATTTCCATTATTCCATAGATGTAATCAAATAATACTCTATGCAATCAGAAAATTCACACATTTATATCTTACACAAAATTTATCATACATGAAATGGAGATCTTTGTAATATTTAAAAAATGGGAATTATTCTTTAGAAAATATAATGTACCACTTCCTGGGGTCTAACATTAATCATAGAAAAAAATTTCTTCTACTGTTGTTATTATATCATTTAAAAATCATTTTCCCTATAACATAATTTAATAAACATTCCAATATTCTAGTAAATACTTTTAGAAGTATCAATTCATTTAATAAAATTTTTGCTGTTTTTATTTTATATTTCACCACTATTACATAAAATTTTCTTTTCAAGTTCATCTTTATAATAATTTAAAAAAAATAAGTATATATTTATCATTAATAATTATTTCATGATTCATTTTGAATATTTTGAATTTATCATTGAATATGTTGAAATATTCCTTAAACACGAAGTAGTATAAATTGAATTCCCCATTTTAATGGACAGATTAATTTTTTATATCACTTTATAATGATATTGAAGTATAATTTATCTCATAATTATATTCTATAAAGCATGTACCGTTTGTATCCATTTGTCACTTATGCCACATGCATCAGAAATACCATATTTTTAATCATTGGAACTCAATGTTATAGAATTCAATTACCTATTTGGATAGTTCCCATTAATATAATTTTTCATGAACTACACAATTATATAGCCATCCTTGATATTCCCTTTCAACATTTACTCACATCATTTCTCTTCATTAGATTGAAAATATGTCTTCCAATCACTCATTTTGTTTTATTTTTTCCATTCAAATCAAATAACCTAATATGATTTTCTTATTTCCAAAAATCATTATAAATATTCAATAAATTTATGTTATCCTCTATTAATTTTCACTTACATAGTTTTTTTAACTTTCCTTTTTTACTTTGTTCCATGTTGATGAAGATATTAATGAGATTTTTTTCTTAGTTCTATAATATTTTTTCTTTTATCTAAATTATTACTTTTAAACTATCATATTTATAAAAAAATAATTTATTTTTAACATTTCTATATTATAATATTGTTATATTATAATTTCAATACATGTTTATGTTTTTTGAAGACACTACAGTATCCTAGAAATATTTTAATTTTTTCATGATTTATCCTTGATTCATCATTAAATTAAAAATTATAATAAACCTAAAATATATTGGATAAAGATGATTCTTTAATTTTTATTTTATCATGAATATTATTATAGAAATTAAATATAATTTCATTAGAATTTTATGTTCTATAATATGAACTAATTAGTGAATATAATGACTTACATATAGTTTTTGGAGAATATATTATACTAAAAACATATTATCTAAAGGATTAAACATATTAATTCATATATTCGAATTTATTTTCATTGGAATGTATTGTTTCATCATTAGAATCTCACCAAAGTGATTTGGGTTTTTCCTATAACTCTTTATGTTTTTTTACATAACAAATTCTTATAATTATAAGTTTATTTTCATTTGGATATTACATTAGTCATAAATGGTTCCATTTATGTTTTAAGATATATTATTAGTATAACATTCCTTTCAAGGGGATTGTACTTTAATAAATAAATAAACATTCCATTTTGAAACTGATTTGGAAAATATATCTATTATAAAATAATGTTATTGAGTGCTATAATGCTACAATTTTCCTCATAGGTTATCTCTATAGGTGTGAACTAACATTCCCAACTAAAAATGTCATTTACAGATAGTTTAAAACAAAAAATCACTCAATAAAAAATATATTGAATTATAAAAATACTGTATAAATATTATTTGATATATTAAAAATATATTTTAATAATATAAATAATAGTGAATTATTATTTTACTAAATATATATACTTTTTATATATTTTTTATCACATAAAAACAAAAATCAACTCTTGATGATCTTATCAATTAATATAGAAACAATGTTTTAAAAACAAATTAGTTCTAGAAAATATTTGATCAACAAGATAGTTTATTAATAATAAAATAGAATAATTTTATATTATAGAAACTAATAATTATTAATGGACACAAAAATAAGGAAATAAAGTCAAAGTAGAAACTGAATAGGTGTTTCATGTTAAATAATTATTTATATTCACTTTATTGAAACCCTTCCAAAGAATTTCTAAATAAGAAGTCATTTATAATAAAAAATCACAAATTAAAAAAGTAAATATTAAAACAAACAATTAATTTATATACCAGGAGCCTATACAATAATAAAATGTTTCATATAAAATTTATATATAAATAAAAGTAAAATAGTTTAATCACTCTTCATTATAAAATTTGAATGATATTTAATATAAAAAATAATCATTGCATTATAAATACTTTAAATTATATAAGATAATAAAAAAATTAGTTATAGTGAAAATTTATTATATGGGATATATTATTATTTTCACTAAAAAGTGGAATAATAATTATGTTTTTAAATTTAATTAAGAGCCCCTTAACAGCTCAAAGTGAATGATCATCCACAAATCTTCTTTGACCACAAAATCATTGTTCATTCAAAAAAATAAATATTTTTAGACTATTTAACTATTTTAAATATAAATTTAACCAATAATTAATATAGTGAGATTCATCCCATAACAATAGATTTTTACAAAGATAATTATGAATTAAAAAATACTAATTATTTATAACGACCCAAAGTTTCATTAATGGAAAATCCCTCTTGATGCAGTTAAATGTCTCTTTATGAAAAATGTTTTTATAAGATGTCAAATTCTTTGGTTTTATGTTAATAATTTTGACCTTTTTTAATATAGCCGTTGAACAGTGATCACATGATTAGTATAAATATAGGACTTTAAAAAATCCAATTTACTCAGAAAAAGGAAGCGATGGCCTCATCCAGTAGAGTTGACCCATACGAAGCCCATTTGTTGGAGCTCGGAAAAAAGGTGGCATCCTTGGGCTTCTCCCTTGACCAAGCCCAAGCTGAGCTTCACCATGTTAAGCTCGAACGAGACCGTCTACGGGAAAAGTGGAAGTTGATAGAGATTACCACTCGAGCGATGTTATCCGAGCCACCCCAAGAGTCTGTCACCATCGCACACCTTACCGTTAGGTCTTATGCAACTATTTTAAGGGGGGTATGTAACAAATAAGTAGTACTATGTTCATGTACATTATTTTTGTATATAATAATGAATATAACTTCTAGTCATTTTTGATACATTGTAAATAGTTTTTAAAGTACAAATGGTGTTTTTAGTTATTATTTAATTAAGAATTATATTTTATTAAATTGAGGGATTTTTGAATTAAATAATATTTTAATAAAATATTATTATTAATATTAAATTAATTTTTATTAAATATAAATAATCTTATAATTTTATGAATGCAATTATAATTTTTATTAAGGTTTGAAAACCATTTCCGTCAAAACCCGTGAATTTTCGATAAGTGTCAGGTTTTATTTTAAAAGTGAAAATTCACATATTTAGAAAATTATCTAGATAAAATAAATGATATTTTTGGAATCAGGACGTCGAAATTATCCAACGGTGAATTTTTCATAATTTTCTGAGACAGTCAAATTTTTGGGTAAAAATTAAATACCGTTTAAATATATAATGTGTCTTATGACATCATAATGACCCAATAGTGATGTAATAAAATACTATAATCTCTATGTTCGGACAATATATGTTTTACCATTAAAATAAAGTGATTTTGGGTTTGTTTGACTTATTTTTCAGAGCATTAATGGACCCCTCAAGACTTATTCAACACTTTGCCTTTTTAAATTAATTTCCATGGGAGTGTGACTCACCTCCACATAAGCAACCTTATTATTTTAAGAAGTTAGGACTTTTTCCTTATAAAATAATTTTTTCCTCTTCCCTTTTTCAAAAACCATGGGCAAAAACCATGGGATGGTTTGTGGTTTGGATTAATTTAATATAAGGGGTCCCAAACCTAAATAATAAAGAATTCTCTCACCTTTCCTATATAAACCCACCCAAGCTCCGACTTCCTCCTCACTCAAAGCCCTTGGAGTTCGTCCAAACTCTGCCCAAATCTCTCTATAATCCTCCCAAGGTGCCCCAAGCTCCCAAGAAGCCTCTCACCAGCCTCTCTCCAGCCTTTGGAAGCACACTTCCAAGTAAGGGTTTTTCTTCCTTTCTCATTTTTGTCAATTTTTTTAAGTTGTATTTCCATTTTAATTTCAATTATGAATGTTGGGGTATGGTTTTTCACTTCACCATACTGACCTCTTATTTTTTTATTGATGGGAGACCCCTTTCTCTCTCATTAAATGCCTCCCATGTACACCCGTTACTATGCCGAAATTCCGAAAGGAACTTCTCTCTCTTTTTTACATTCAAGCAATGCTCTTGTATCATGAACCTAAATTCCATTACAATTGTTGGGACATGTATAAATATGAACTCATTACATTCTATTACATGTAAATATTATTAGTAACCCCTTTATCTCTCATCAACCATTTTTATGAATTCTTATGTCACGTCGTTACGCTGCCGAAATCGCACCGATTTTCTAAGCCAATGCCATTGTGTAGTGAATACCATGCCCATTTCTCCATCAAGGGTATTCAACTTTATGCACATTTACTTATTGATTATAATGTTTCATGTATGAATTCCACATTCCTTTATCATGGAATAAATGATTATGTTTTATGAATCAATGTTTAATGATCCATGTGGCACACTTATGCATGAAATGAAATGTTTAAAAAGGGTGCACCCTTATAGCGCTCCAATGAATTGGGTAAAGTGTAGTATCATGATACGTCACGTGCAATGAGTGTTGACTCATGCTAATTCAAGTGCAATGAGGGTTTACTCATGCTTCATGTGCAATGATGGTTTACTCATGCTTTATGTGCAATGAGCCTTGGCTCATGCTAATTCCATGTTAAGTGTTGTTGCCACATTTCCATGTTATGATTATCATGATTTATCATGCCTTTATGTTCATGTTTCTTTTATGCTCTATTGATATGCCTATTGTCTAACATGTATTGTACTCCTCATGTTATTCCTTGTGTACTCCCTTACTGGGCTTTATATCTCACCCTTTTCTTATGCATGTCCTCAGGTTATCCCATGCAATGCTAAGTACGAGGGAATATAGTGGTCATGTAAAGGAAGTTTTCAATAAAGATGTTTTATTTCATGTTTTAAGTTTTTATGTAATGATCCTAAGCCCAGAAGACACTAAACCTCTCTATCTTCTTTGTTGTATCAAGTGATGTTTTATGTAATAAATCATGTTTAATTTTTAATAAAAATCAGGGTTGTCATAGTTGGTATCAGAGGATAGGTTTAGTTATTTTTGGGATTAGGAAACCCTTGTAAAGCCTTAGATACAAGACTAAGTATAATAAAAACATCCCTAAGTTTTGGTAAGTACTGATTAAGTGGTTTATCAGACAAATACATCCCTCTCTGGATACAATCAGGTAGAGGCAGCTCTGGCACAGATGTATCCTAGGGGTAAAACCCGAAAACACCGCTTTGAGCTAGACTCGAACGGGAACTGGTGCACGACAACGAGCTTTGATGCACTCTTGGTTACAAAACTCTCAGGGGATATGTTTTGATAAATTCACAATCTTAGTATGAACCCTTATTAAAGAAAAAATGCCCCTAAGAATATATGTTAGAAAGTAGATCATGAAAAGCCTAGATTGAAGCCTATAGACTCATGAGTTAAGGAAATAAAAGTTTATTTTTGAGTCATCAACTTTTGTCTTTGGATTACCCTTTATGTGTTAACCCTAACGTTCCTTTTATTCCAGCCAATGGCCGGTAATAGGAGGACTCAGGCTAACAACCGTTGTGAAGATCAGTGTGATGATTGTACTAATGAGATGCCAAATCCAATGGGAGCGGGAATTGCAAACTTTGTCATGCTTCTCTCTCAACTAACACAAGTTTTGAATATAAACACGTGTCAAGAGGAACATTCAACCCCCCCTAATAAAGAAAAATTCACTATCGAGAGCTTCATGAGACAAAGGCCTCCTACTTTTAGTGGATAATCCAATCCCACGATCACTGAACAATGGATCAACTCCATTGAAAAGATCTTCTCGATCCTTCAATGTTCTGAACAAGAGAAGGTTCTCCTGGCTGCCTATAGTATGGAGGGTGAAGCTGATCAATGGTGGACGTTTATCAAAAATACGAAGCCTGAGGAGGAGATCAAGGCGTTGGAATGGAAGGCTTTCCAGAAGATGTTTTTTGATAAATATTTTCCGTGCACCCTCCAGCTTAAGATGGAAAGGGACTTCCTTTCCCTTAAGCAAAAAGATGAAGAATATGTGGGAGCGTACGAGGAAAACTTCACAAGGCTTGCACGATACGCTTCCGGCTTTGTCGTTACCCCCGAATTCAAGGTCGACCGCTTCTTTGGTGGGATGAATCCTAGCTTGTGGAAAGCATTAGCGATCTGTGACTTCGACAGCTATGAGGAAATTGTACGATGTGCCCCCAAGGTTGAAATGGAGATCAGGGAATCACAGGGTTATCATGGGGAAAAGAAGTGTAAGGTGGACTTCAATGCTGGTGGTCCGATGGATAAATCCAACGGTGCTAAGAAGATCCAGCGCCCCACTTACCAAAAGTGCGGAAAGAAGCACCCTGGAAATTTCCTTAAGGGGACGAGAAAATGCTTCAGGTGTGGAAGAGAAGGGCACCTAGCTATTAACTGTCGGCATGAAGGACCCACATCTGCGACAGAGGAGAGGAACACTCCATTCGAACCTCAACGCGTTGTTCAATGCTAAAAATTCAAAGAACCAGGTCATTTTGCAAATCAGTGCCCTAATCCAAGGGTTATCGGAGGAAACGAACAACCTCCAAGACAACAAAGAAGAGCTTTTACCATCACTTCTGCCGAAGTAAACCCCAACAACAAAGTGGTGACAGGTACGCTAGTTATTCATTCAATAATAGAGAACATACTTTTTGATTCAGGTTCTACGCATTCTTTTATATCTCTAAAGTTTAGTATAACAATCCCAGAACCACCACGAATCATGGAATAAAGATGTCAGTGAGTACGGAAAATGGGGCAATAATTGCATCCCATGAATATAAGTCCTCCCCTGTTATAATCTGTGGATTGAATTTCCCGGAAAACCTCGTCATACTCCCTCTGGTGGAAGTTGATGCAATTCTTGGCATGGATTGGATTTTTTTATATAGAGCCAACAAAAATTGTCAGGAGAGGGAAATCACACTCCATATAGAGAATCGACCCCCGATTCTTTACAAGTGTCAGGAGGAAGATGAATCTCCTTTAGCTCCATCATCTCAAGCATGGATATTACTGCCTTATGAGCACGCTTATCTGGCTCAGATGATTGAGTCCAAGGAAGAAACCATCCTTGAAGAAATGCCTATTATGAGGGAATTCGCTGAAGTGTTTCCCGAGGAACTACCTGGTCGTCCTCCAAGAAGAGATGTTGAGTTCTCAATTGAACTTATACCTGGGGTGCTACCAATATCCAAAACTCCATATAGAATGGTTGTTGTAGAGCTTGAAGAGCTGAAGAAACAACTACAGGAGAATCTGGATAAATGGTTTATACGCACAAGTGCTTCACCATGGGGTGCACTAGTCCTCTTCGTCAAGAAGAAGGATGGGTCAATGCGGCTTTGCATCGATTATCTTGAACTTAACAAAAATCACGATAAAGAACAAGTATCCTCTCCCAAGAATCGATGACTTGTTTTATCAGCTGCATGGAGCACAATACTTCTCCAAGGTGGATTTGCAGTCGGGATATTATCAAGTAAGGGTGAAGAAGGAATATGTCCCCAAGATTTCTTTTTGTACAAGGTACGGGCACTATGAATTCATAGTAATGCCTTTCGAACTCACCAATGCTCCAGAAATATTCATAGACTTGATGAATAAAGTCGTTAGAGATTACCTTGAAAAATTTGTGGTAGTCTTTATAGATGATATTCTAATATACTCCAAAACCAAGGAGGATCATGAGGATCATTTAAGAACTGTACTGGAGACTTTGCGCAAGGAGAAGATCTATGCAAAGTACAGCAAGTGTGAGTTTTGGTTGAAGCAAGTCTCATTCTTGGGCAATATCATCACAAGCAATGAGATATTTGTGGAACCCTCCAAAATAGATGCAATTGAAGGATGGACGATGCCAACATTGGTAACAGATATCCGTAGCTTCTTGGGGTTAGCTGGATATTATCGATGATTTGTGAGGAATTTCTCACGATTGTACAACCTTCTTACCAAGATAAATTGAAAGGGAGTAAAGTTTTCTTGGAGTGATGAATGCGAAGAAAGCTTCAAGGAGTTGAAAAGAAGGCTTGTCACTGCTCCCGTGCTCGCTTTACCCCCAAGTGGGGAACTTTTTGTGGTATTCAGTGATGCTTCAAAGAAGGGCTTAGGCTGTGTGCTGATGCAGAATGGTAAAGTTATATCCTATGCCTCAAGGCAGTTGAAAATCCATGAGCGAAACTATCCAACACATGATCTGGAGTATTTGGTTGTGATCTTTGCCTTGAAAATATGGCGGTATTATATCTATGGAGAGAAATGTGAGATATATACTGACCACAAGAGTGTTAAATATATATTCATGCAGAAAGAGCTTAATATGCACCAGAGAAGATGGATAGAGCTCATCAAGGATTATGACTGTTCAATACATTACCACCCTAGGAAAGTGAAAAAGTTGGCAAATGCCATAAGTAGAAAGGATCCAACGATTATATCAATGATGAGAATTTAGAAGGATCCAATCTTCTTAGACTTGATGAATATGGACCTGGGAATCATAGAGAAGAAAACATCATCAATCCTTTCACAAATGATTGCTCAACTATCTCTTTTGGAATGGTTAAAGGATGATCAAAAGGATGATCTGGGAATTTAGAAAAAGTGGAAGCTATCAAAAAGGGGAAATCCTCAAAGTTTAATGTTAATGAAGAAGGAATTGTGTGGTTTGGGAAAAGACTATTTATTCCATCAAGTACGGAGCTGAAGAAGGAACTTTTGGATGATACACATAGTTCAAATTTCTCAATTCACCAAGGGAGCACAAAGATGTATCGAGATCTCGGAGAAAACTTTTGGTGGGATAATATGAAGAAGGAGATCGCTGAATATACATCAAAGTGCCTAGTGTGTCAGCAAGTGAAGGTAGAGAGGCAGAAGTCTAAGGGGATGATGCAACCATTTCTCATACCAGAATAGACATGGGAGAACATCACCATGGACTTTGTCACCGGACTTCCAAGGACATCCAAAGGAAACAATGAAATCTGGGTTGTTGTGGATCGTCTTACAAAGACTACACACTTCATTGCTATTCAGGAGGATTTATCATTGGATCAACTAGAACGGATATATATCAGGGAAGTGGTAAGGTTGCATGGAGTACCACTATCTATTGTGTCTGACTGAGATCCAAGATTCATCTCTAAGTTTTGGAAGAGTCTTCAACATGCTCTGAATACTGAACTGAACTTCAGTACGGCCTATCATCCTCAAACTGATGGCCAATCTGAGCGGACTATCCAAACACTTGAGGATATGTTGAGAGCGTGCTCAATGGACTTTAAAGGAAGACGGGGTCAATATCTTCCTCTTGTTGAGTTCTCTTATAATAATAGTTTCCACTCGAGCATCCAAATGGAACCATATGAAGCCCTGTATGGGAAAAGGTGCAGAACGCCGGCATGTTGGGATGAGGTCGGTGAACGTAAGATGCTTGGACCAGAAATGGTTTAGGAAATAGTGGAGAAGGTGAAAACCATTCAGTATCATATCAAGGCAGCTCAGAGTTGACAGAAGAGTTATGCAGATAATCGTCGATGAGACCTTGATTTTAAAGTTGGAGACATGGTGTTTCTACGCATATCTCCGTGGAAAAAGGTCATGTGGTGTGGAAAGAAAGGTAAGTTAAGTCCAAGGTACATCGACCCCTTCGAGATTCTTGATCGTGTTGGGGCTATGGCCTATCGACTAGCACTTCCACCTACCATGGCCAAAGTGCATGATGTCTTTCATCTATCCCTCTTAAGTAAGTAAATAACAGACCCTTCACATGTACTCTCTTCTAAGGTGGTACAATTGGAAGATGATCTTTCTTATGAGGAGAAACCAGTGAGGATCTTAGATCGTAGAGAAAAAGTTCTATGAAATAAGACAATTCCCCTCGTCAAGGTGTTGTGGAGAAACCACAAGTTTGAAGAAGCGACTTTGGAATTGGAGGATATGATAAAGCTGAGTTACCCACATTTTTTTAGTGTGGGAAAAGGAAAAATTTGAGGGCGAAATTTTTTAAGGGGGGAATATTATAATGACCCAAAGTTTCATTAATGGAAAATCCCTCTTGATCGAGTTAAATGTCTCTTTATGAAAAATGTTTTTATAAGATGTCAACTTCTTTGGTTTTATGTTAAGAATTTTGACCGTTGTTAATATAGCCATTGAACAGTGATCACATGATTAGTATAAATATAGGAATTTGAAAAATCCAATTTACTCAGACAAAGGAAACGATGGCCTCATCCAGTAGAATTTCCCCATACGAAGCATATTTTTCAGAGCTCGGAAAAGAGGTGGCATCCTTGGGCTTTTCCCTTGACCAATCCCAAGCTGAGTTTCGCCATGTCAAGCTCGAATGCGACCGTTTATGGGAAAAGTGGAAGTTGATAGAGATTACAACTCGAGCGATGTTATCTGAGCCACCCCAAGAGTCTGTCACCATCACACACCTTACCCTTAGGTCTTATGCGACTGTTTTAAGGGGTTATGTAACAAATAAGTAGTACTATGTTCATGTACATTATTTTTGTATATAATAATGAATATAACTTCTAGTCATTTTTGATACATTTTAAATAGTTTTTAAAGTAGAAATGGTGTTTTTAGTTATTATTTAATTAAGAATTCTATTATATTAAATTAAGGGATTTTTGAATTAAATAATATTTTAATAAAATATTATTATTAATATTAAATTAATTTTTATTAAATATAAATTATCTTATAATTTTATGAATGCAATTATAATTTTTATTAAGGTTTGAAAACCATTTCTGTCAAAACCCGTGAATTTTCGATAAATGTCGGTTTTTATTTTAAAAGTGAAAATTCACATATTTAAAAAATTATTTAGATAAAATAAATGATATTTTTGGAATCAGGATGTCGAAATTATCCAAAAGTGAATTTTTCATAATTTTCTGAGACAGTCAAATTTTTGGGTAAAAATTAAATACCGTTTAAATATATAATGTGTTTTATGACATCATAATGACCCAATAGTGATGTAATAAAATACTATAATCTTTATGTTCGGCCAATATATGTTTTACCATTAAAATAAAGTGATTTTGGGTTTTTTTGACTTATTTTTCAGAGCATTAATGGACCCCTCAAGACTTATTCAACACTTTGCCCTTTTAAATTAATTTCAATGGGAGTGTGACTCACCTCCACATAAGCAACCTTATTATTTTAAGAAGCTCGGACTTTGGTCTTATAAAATAATCATTTCCTCTTCCCTTTTCCAAAAACCATGGGCAAAAACCATGGGATTGTTTGGGGTTTGGATTAATTTAATATAAGGGGTCCCAAATCTAAATAATAAAGAATTCTCTCACCTTTCCTATATAAACCCACCCAAGATCCCACTTCCTCCTCACGAAAATCCCTCGGAGTTCGTCCAACCTCTGCCCATCTCTTTCTATAATCCTCCCAAGGTTCCCCAGGCTCCCAATAAGCCTCTCACAAGCCTCTCTCTAGCCTTTGGAAGCACACTTCCAAGTAAGGGTTTTTCTTCCTTTCCCATTTTTGTCAATTTTCTTTATGTTGTATTGCCATTTTAATTTCAATTATGAATGTTGGGGTATGGTTTTTCACCTCCTCCATACTGCCCTCTTATTGTTTGAATGACGGGATACCCCTTTCTATCTCATTAAATGCCTCCCATGTACACCCGTTACTATGCCGAAATTCTGAAAGGAATTTCTCTCTCTTTTTTACATTCAAGCAATGCTCTTGTATCATGAACCTAAATTCCATTAAAATTGTTGGGACATGTATATATATTAACTACTTAATGTCTATTACATGTAAATATGATTGGGAACCCATTTCTCTCTCATCAACCATTTTTATGAATTCTTATGTCATGTCGTTACGCTGCCAAAATCGCACCGATTTTCTAAACCAATTCCATTGTGTAGTGAATACCATGCCCATTTCTCCATCAAGGGTATTCACCTTTATGCACATTTACTTATTGATTATAATGTTTCATGTATGAATTCCACATTCCTTTATCGTGCAATAAATGATTATGTTTTATGAGTCAATGTTTTATGATCCATGTGGCACACTTATGTATGAAATGAAATATTTAAGAAGGGTGCGCCCTTATAGCCCTCCAATGCATTGGTTAAAGTATAGTATCATGATACGTCATGTGAAATGAGTGTTGAATCATGATAATTCAAGTGAAATGAGGGTTTACACGTGCTTCATGTGCAATGAGGGTTTACTGATGCTTTATGTTCAATGAGCCTGGGCTCATGCTAATTCCATGTTAAGTGTTGTTGCCACATTTCCATGTTATGATTATCATGCTTTATCATGCCTTTATGTTCATGTTTATTTTATGATCTATTGATATGCCTATTGTATAACATGTATTTTAATCCTCATGTTATTCCATGTTTACTCCCTTACTGGGCTTTATAGCTCACCATTTTATTATGCATGTCCTCAGGTTATCCCATGCAATGCTAAGTACGAGGGAATGTAGTGGTCATGTAAAGGAAGTTTTCAATAAAGATGTTGTATTTCATGTTTTAAGTTTTTATGTAATTATCATAAGCCCCAAAGACACTAAACCTCTCGATCTTATTTGTTGTATCAAGTGATGTTTTATGTAATAAATCATGTTTAAGTTGTAATAAAAATCAGGGTTGTCATATTATCCCTCCATCAATCTATGTCAATGAAAGCGTGAAAACATTATCTCTATAATTCATAATTAAATACATTTTAAAATTATTATGAATAAATATCCCTAGAACCCCTCCTTGATTGGAAGTGAATCCATGTGGGAACTGAAAATCCCACCCCCAATAAGCCATGGGATGGAAACTTGCACTAACAGTATATAACATGGAAAATTTTAGACAGTAACCCACTTAAGAATAATAGATTATAGGAAAAAACCAATCAACACTAGATCCCACAAAGGAAATAATGTAATATCCCAAAATTTGAAATTTGTTAAATTTCATACAAAAAAGGATAACCCAAAATCCAATTTCAATATAAACAGATCTATGGAATATAGTGAAATATAGAACATCATCTAACCACCATTTCATGAGTTTATATGGTATTAAGTATTCGCTAAATTCAATCAAAAAATCTTTCAAAATATTTTATAGACGTTTGGATGATTATACAAGTTTACATAAAAGGTTCTTCCATAAAAAATCTTATTCTAATGTGGATAAAGACTACATAAAATTTAGTGAATAAATTACAAAACCAACATGTGTCCCATCCTAGTTCATATAACAACCCATCTGACCACATGATCATGTTATAAATTGACAAATAAAAAACAAATCAATAATAAAAATATCAAAAATATGGTATCCCAAACACTCATCCCCACTAATCATCTCTCCCTCATATCCTAATGGTATATTCTATGTTTCTTATATCCATGAACTTATTCAAATGTCATATCCACATTCCAAAACTGTAAACAACAACCACATTCCAAAAACACATACCACAACCTTTAATATAACAAAGTATGTTATATATCATAACTACTACCACAAAAATAATGAAATAAGAGTGCTGAGGGTTAAGTATTCAGTCATCTATTCCCACTACATACTAGACATTAGTGATTCACCATTCACCGAAAACACTGTATGAGTTCCATTTATTCTATATGACTTGGGTTGTGGTTCTCTGGAGACAAAAAAATAACAATGTTATATAATTTCTACAAATCCAATCAAAACATATATCTCTAATTATGTCACCACTAGAACAATAACCTATTTCCCACATCATTACCACCACATAACTATCTTTTATATTATTAACTACTTAAAAAGTCAATACATCAACCACGTGATTTAATTAATATTTTCCTACATTTCTCATTTCATTTTATACTTGACTTCCAATTCCAAAAAATTATCCTTTATATTTTTAATAATTTAAAGACATAATGAATTATATATATTTATTTTATTTTACTAATTTCATAAAAAACATATACATAAATAAATTACTTTAATAATATTTATTCTTTACATTAATCAATGTATATTTTATAAAATTCATTATCACAGGTTCACCTAGTTATTCAAACCCATATCATGGGAAATATAACCTTAGAATCTTATATATTATAACCATGTAGCACTACAACATAAACCAAACTAAAACAACCTTGTCACATATATATTTCCATGTTACACTATAACTTTCTTGACATCATTATCATCTAGTACATATGCATATAACAATTGAAAAAAGTAAAAGTAAAAAAAATAACATATATACAATATCAGTATCTTCCCCCTACTAGATTAATTTTGACTAGTTAAGAATTAGATCAGTATCATTAATAATTACAAGGATGTTAAATAATTTTAATCACACATAGAAATAAAAAAAGTCAGAATGATATTATATTAATCACTTACTTCAATTTATTCTCAACTAAACACAAGGTTTAAGGGTTTTAGTTGATGCTCAAATCCCCTAATTCTCAAAATGATTCAACAAAATATCAATAAAAATTTAAATCCCTATATATATATATATATTCTCAACCACTTCTTGTAATTTACTCTAAAGAATAAATTAATGATCGGCGAAAGAAGTTATATTCTTGGGATAATGAGATCAATTTACATGAATTTGGAATCATAGAGGAAGAATATAAAATTTGAAAAATAATAAATATAGGTCATTAAGGAAACACCTAAGGTTACCAAAATCTATAAATAAGAAAAATAAACTAACTAGGAAGAGGGAAAATAATTAATTTTAAAAATTAAAAAAAATTAAAAAATTGAATAATGTACTATATTATGCTACAATGATTGTCAATATACTGAACAATTAAAAATCATGGCACATTCCCCATCATCTTCCCTAAAATATTGAGACCACGAATCTTTCAAAGTTTATGTTAATAAAATAAATCATTATATAATTTAACATGTAACATAAAATTAACTAAGATCTTTAATGGTATTGTACAACATATGTCATCCTATAATTCAAATAATTGACACAATTTATACTATCAATGTCTACCAAATTTCAACTCAAGAAAATGTTTAATATTATTTAATAATTTAAAAAAATCCTTGGAAATAATGTAATAAAATTATAACTAAATGAACCACTACAAAATTACTATACATGACATATAATCATTCCCCTTATCGATTCATCACCAAATAATGCACATTGTGATATAATTAATAAATATATAAAAATTTACTATGAAATAAAGGCCGATCATGACAACACATATTTAGCTAAAAAACGTGATCAAATTATCTATTTTATAAATAATTCATTTCATAATGAAATTCATTGTGGAATTATTTCAATGTCATATGTAATTTTACCCTAAATATAACTCCTCGACACCCTTTTCCTTATTTAACTCCACCAGCACACAAATCCATACTTTTACTATAAATCTATGACTTAATATTAGATATTTATTAAATGATTATTGTCCATAAGAATCAATGAAAAATATAAAAATAGTAAATGAACCATCCCAAAAATTAACTATCATATGTGGTGGACCTAAAATGGGTATCTCTTTAAATTACGGACTCAACCATAGAAGTCCAATTATGGAAGGAAAAAAATAGAATGAATTAATTCAGGACTAATTTATACTTCATTCATTAAAAAAGTTTCAAATCATATGCAGGTATATGATTCACATATATGAATTTTGCTACCCAACACATCATATAATTGACCTGAACCCACACTCCTTGGTATAATTCTAAATAAATCATTACATTTTGGGATATGATAAAAATAAACCTAAATAAATTTTTATATCCAGTACATAAAACATAAAATATAAATACTTGACCATTTACATACCTAATGACATTTTATGTTTATAGGTTTAGAGAATTATGAAAAAATATTATATAACAGTACCCATTTTTATAAGTGATTATTTTCCCTCTATACCCGACTTTTATTATTTAACAACAAGGATACAAAAACTCTCATAAAATTAAACCCGCATGAATCCTTTCTTGACATAATTCAATAAAAATAATTCATAAATCCTAAGAATATTAAACATAAGAATTGGTGATATCAAACTATTATTATGGGTAAACATATACATTAAAAGTTTAATATCCTCTATAAAAATAATATCTTAATAGGGGAATGCCAATACATTAGAAGCGCATGAGAATAAATAAATAAATTTCTTAACCATGAAAACCAATGACAAAAACAATGAGACATGGAATAAATATTTAACAAAATATAAGAGAAATATTATTCAAAAATATTAATCCATATAAAAATGATACTTTATCAAAAAATAATTATAACAAATTGTAGGAAAAAGTAAAGTGTGTTGGTAACTTTGTACAAAAAATATTCATTGGGGAATCACCTTTACAGGTTAATTCCAATATTCTCTTTGGAATAACTTAAAAAATGTAACTCTATCAACTCCTAGGAGATAATCAAATTCTGTAAATTGTGTACTCTATTTAGGGTAAAATACAATAATTGACTTCCTAGTCTCTTAGAATCTACTCATATTCAGAAATTTTGTCATTTCTCAAGAGTAACATAGAATCTTTTAACACTGTATCTATATCCAATGCATAGAAGGGCTATAAAAGACCCACCAATAATTTTATTATAACAAAACCACCCTTCCTTATTCTTTAATATGACAAAAAATCCTTTTCTTATAAAGGTACTTCTTGTCCATCAAACATACATATGCCAAAATTCCATATAACGAAAAACAAAAATTGTATCTTTCACATTCAAGCATCACACCTTTGAAAATAACCAGCATTCTTTTTTTCTTAATAAAGTAGTGGAAATGAAACATGTTCCATTTTAATCTCTTTAAAACATTCCTAAGACATTCAGAGTATGAATAAGGATGATATAATTGGAATATATCCCCATTATAGAAAAAAATGATATTTTTACATATGAAAAATACATTTAAAATAATAGTTAATACATTTCATTGAAAACAATGAAAATATCTTATTATTTTGAAAATATTTTAAATAAAAATTCTCTGAATATTGAGAAAAGTATTTTATATGGAAATAAACTTGGAATCATGTAAATAAATATTTAAATAATATAATAGTTATCATTGAGTGAAAATATATTTATTTGGTTAGTGTGAAAAGAAATATCCCATTCACACTACCTATAAAAACCAAAATTACATTGTTCATAAAAAGATGATTATTTTTTAACCTTTATAATGAAAATTCAATAGAGTATAAAAATAATTTAAAAATTATTTTCTCATAGAAATGAACATTATTGGAAACATTTTAAACACCATAAATATGGATGATTATAGATTCACAATCAGATTTTCCTTTAAACCAATATTTTGATCTCCATAAGGTACACATAGAGGAAAATAAATGGAAAACTAGTAAAACTAATAATTAAGTTAAGGATATGAATAGAGATTTGGTTTAATATTTTAAAATCATATAATTTCTAATAAAGTAACCTTGAACATAAAACTTCGAATATAAAAATTATTGTAAAATAAATACATTCCCTCTTTGGTAACATTTAAATCAAAAGTCATTGAAATAAAGAAAATAATATGTCTATGTAAATCACATTAATAAAATGAATTAATATTTCAAAGTTTATTTACATGGAATGAATTTCACCATAAAGAAATCCTAGTGCATGGCATGAAACATGCCTCACGTAAATGATATTAATAAAAATTACCTCATTACAAAAATAATAATTTTTTAAAATGAGAATTAATTCATGAATTGACAATGTGAACATATATAAACCCACATAAAATAAATGGAAAAAATATTATAGAATAGTTTACAGATACATTAATACATAAAAATGGAATAAAAATTAATTGAAAAAGTGTACTGCCTCATGACCATATGGGTATTTTAGATTCAATAAGAACCTCAATTATCAACTACTGGATGGTTCAAATATGGATTGGGGATACCAAATGAAATAATAAGAGTTGATACATTTTAATTTCATTTTTAGACAGGTTTCTTAGATTCAAGGGTATCTCCGGAGCTCGAGCCATTATTGATGGCTTCGAGATCAAGTTGGTGTTTTTAGAAGAGATTTTTTAATTTGCATGGTTTGGGGTGCATAATTTATGGGAAACCATGTGCAACCCTAAATAAAATGGATTTTTTTTATTTTGAATGTATTTTTCATTCATGGTAAGAGAATAGTTATTGGAAAATTGTGTTCTCTTGTAGGGAAAATTATGTGTCTATAATTGGGATAGAGTCTTGTTGAACACTTTTTTTATGGTTGCAAACAAGCCATGTGAAATAAGGTAGTTGAATCTCCCATGGTCAGAGTATAGTTTGGAAAAAGGTAAATACCAACCATACAAACATTGATACTATGTATTGTTATGGCTGCATGGTTGTAACATGGTTTTGAAAATTAGATGAATGGTTATAAATTGTATTTTAACCATTTTCTATTTAAAATATTTAAATTGGGGATCCATTTCCACCCCAAACTCCTCATTTGTGTCCTATTAAAACCCATCCCCTTTAGGTCCTCATTACCCAAAAATTTATGTCCAACATTAGTCACCAATCATCAGAGACTAAACAGGTGCCTTTGGATTTGGTAATCTCCCTAGATCTCATACTCCCATATTTCCTAATTTTTTTTCTTTTAATTTTATTTTTTATTTCCAATTACATCTAATCTTGGTGGAGTTAGAAAAAATGGTTGGATATTTCATTCAACATAGTAAGGGAATGTCCCAAGAAACCATCTTCACATAGTCACTCAATGATTTAGTAACGGTATGTCACCATTAGAGACTTAATAGAATATTAAATTAAATTATATTAAATTTTCAATTTCTAGCATTGTTTTATAGGTAATTTTCTTAGAATATGGTTAAGGATGTGAGATGGGACTCATGCTACCATTGGACATGGTTCTAATTGGGTGATAACTACAATTGATATTTCAGTGTTTATATCATATTGAATTAATTTGTAGTTATTTAATAAACTATTTGAATTTATTATTAATTATAATAAACTAATTAGTTAATGTTTTTAAGAATTATTTATTGGTTTGAGATGATTGGATGAGATTGTATGAGGTTATAAGTGATTTGTAAGCCTCTGTCAAGGCCCGTGGAAAATTATTGGAAATCTTCCAAAAAGGTTTATAGTCTCAAAAAGTTTCCCATAGTCATTCCATATTTTTCTATATGAATCTAATTTTGGTCAATCTAGTGTTATGAATTATTAACTTAGAAATTAATTAAGTATTTTAATTGGATTAATCCTTTTTAACCCCTATATATGCCTTGATCCCAATGGGTTTGTGCTTCGTAGTGGAACATAATAATAATCGTATATTCTTGGAAATTTCTAAATAAAATAATGTTTTATTTAAATAGTAAATTGATTTTTGTTGTGAAATAAAATGTGTAAATGATAAATAGACTTGTTTTATTTTATTTATAATTTTTTAATTGGAAAATATATTTTGACATTTTTTTCAGAAATAGAATTTGGAAATAGAATTGGAAATTGGAAATTGGAATTGATATCAAAATAGATTAAAAATGTTTTGGGTACTGGAAATTGGATTTTTTGAAACAGAAATGATATTTTTTCCAATATCTTTTTTTAATTATTTTTTATTAAAAATGATGGTATGAATGTGATTTCCATTTTTTGTGATGAGAAATTTTTATAAGGAATGGTAGTACATGGGCGGAACATGAACCATGTATGGATGATGAAACTAATGGCTAAAGCTATGGTGATCATAATCCCCTAGTGAATGTTGAGACAAATGGTTAAAATCAAGGTGAACATTGACCTCATGTGAATTTCAAGACTGAGGGTTACAAATGATGTGAAAACGTCCCTCTATTGGAATCTATGGTCTTTCAGATGGGTGTTTTACCCCTAAGTTCCATTTTTGACTAGGGGTGGTTTAATTACCTTTGGATCAGGTTGTATGGGATATCAGTATCTCTTATATATTCTTAAAGACATCCAAAATAGGTTGATGAAGGTATATATGACCTCTAGTGTCCCCATAGTACCCATGTTTAATTGTTTATTTATTTATTTATACATAAAATTATTTAAATTATTTATATGTGGAACTCTCACACTCACTAAGTGTTTAGACAAGACTATTTAGTGACGTCTTTTCTAGGGAGACTACTATGTTACACTCACACCATTCTCTAGTCATCATTTGGTACCCTATAATAATTCATGTATGTAGTTCAGTATAAGAGAAAAAATCATATGAATGATGCATTATTACATACTAAGAAAGAGTTTAGGGATAAGCCTCAAGCTAGATCTCAAACTATTGTTGAGTCATATAGTTTTTAGTTGTTCCCCTTCTTCCTATTATGTAATTGTTTTATTTTATTGATGGAATGTCTGGATTCTGACCATCTTGATGAATCATTCTGGATATATCATGGATTTGGTTTTTTATTTGAAACTTATATGGATGTAATCAAATTATTTTATGTGATGGATGACGTTTTACTTATTATCATTGTCAATGCACTCTGACCGTGAGAGAATAATATCCCAAAGTAACCATGTCAAACACTTTTCAATAGTAATATACCTCCTTTGTAGAGATATGTACACTAGTGTGTTCTGTAATTTTACTATTTTTGGTACCTATTACTAATTTTGTGTAGAAAGATTTTATAAGATGTATTATAATCAAATGAATGGAAAATTATTTTCAAAATCCCAAACATTACATACCAAATTCCAATGTATATCCTCTACATTCATATGTAATATAATTATATTAACTATTTTATTTTTTAAGAAACATTTCCTTGTATATTTCATTATCATTAGGCCATTTATTCCATTTATTTCTATGAAATATTTAATTACTTAATCGATTATGTGCACATTTGTTGTTTTTAGGACGTTTGCTTCATAATTGAAAATTACATTGGTAGATTGGCCGTGGTGAAAAGGGTTTATTGGTTCATAATACTAAAATTAATAATTTTTATATAATTATAATTTATATATAACAAAAAAATTAGATCTATCCATGAAAGTTGTCATGAAAAACATAATACATCATCTTGTCAGGTGGTAGTCAACACATACACATGAGCAATTGTTTTACATTATATTGAATGGAAAATTAGGAAATAAAATAAAATAAAATAATTAAAGAATCATTATAATGTTAGGAACATAAAATAACTTCATTTAATACTTTCCCATTATCATCCATGAGAGTTATTTTTGGAATAAATGATTTTCATCGCCTAGTGGTGACGGTAGTCCGTACTTACTCACATGAAATGATTCTATTTTTAACAATTGAAATTGTCACGACCCGTCCTCGGGGCCCGTGCCGTGACCACCCCAAGCCCGCCACCCATAGGCCAAGGGCTGGCGACTGGCACCAAAGGCGTAAATCCTGATAAAAAGGGAAGGAATTGCCTTTATTAAAGTAAACAAACACCACAGAGTATGAAAACTGAAGTAAACACTAAGTAAACTGATAACACAAGTGAGTGATGGAAAGTAAATGTGCCAGTATACAAACCTAACTGAAAGTGCAGTACAACTTAAAAGAAAGTAGAAAAACTAAAAAGTAAGCAACATCCACCAATTCGTCCTCTGGAACTCCCACCTGAAGGGTGAGTACAGATAGACTAGTCGGCTCCTCGAGTCCGGTCGTACTCTCCGTGTACGTCCCACCTGATAGACCACCTCCGGGTACCATCCTGCTCCTCAAGACTCAACCACGATCAGCGCTGTCCGTCGTCTACAACCAACACAATGTAGTGTAGGTGAAGCCCTTGCAGGGGTGAGTATACGATACTCATTAGGGACCCCGAGACTCCCGAAGGTCTCCCAGAATCCACAAAGGATAAACCACAAAGGAAAGATACGAATACAAGTTTCAACCAACACTACTTAGGTATATGACCATACATATTCCTAAGTCATCAATTCTAGTTCTACTCCAACTCACGAGCTCAAGCACAACCCAGTCCACATAGTAAAGTATAACTCAATCCACACAGGAAAGTACGTCCCAATCCACGCAGGAAAGCAAGTCAATCTTATCAAAGATAAATATTGAAAGTCAAGACTCAACTCACACAGGTATACTAATCATAAAGAGGGGTGAAGATGATTGATGTAGCCTATGAGTCTTCTCTTATACCAAACCCACGTAGGATCCAAGTACAGATGTCATCGCTGCCGAACCCACGGAGGATCCAAGTATAGTAATCATCGCTGCCGTACCCATAGAGGATCCAAGTACCGAAGTCATCGTCATCGAACCCATGGAGGATCACAGCACGGTAGACGTCGTCGTCGAACCCACGGAGGATCCCAGTATGGTAGACGTCATCGTCGAACTGACGGAGGATCCCAGTATGGTAGTCGTCCTCATCGAACCCACTGAGGATCCTTGTATGGAAGTCGTCCTCGTCGAACCCATTGAGGATCCTTGTACGGAAGTCATTATCTTCATTACAGCCAGCTCTAGAGTTCCTACACACAGCACGCTCGATTCCGGGAGGGTCCACTCCACTAGTTGAGGGGTCGATACATCAACTGTCACAAAGTCCAGAGCTGATGTATCACAAAGTTCCGTCTCGTCAACATGAACTCAACGCGACAGACGGCGCGTCAATCAGACGCCCCGTCTGAGAGTTATTGGATTTTTCGTCCCAGGGGCCCGGTTGGTTTATAAGATGAAACCCACCCGACCATACTCCAGCTACGTCCAAACCTCGAGTGGAGTAAGCCAAAAGAACCTTCTCACTAAGAGAAATCCAACAAAGTTGATGGCACATCAATCGGATGTCCAAAGCTTTAGTTATAAGCGTTTCCGCTCCGATGGCCCGGTTGGTTCTGTGTTCGAAGCAAACTGGACATACCCAAAGTTCTCCGAAGACTTGAGTGTATTATAACGAAACGACTGTCTTGATACAAGGATCCCAATGCAACTGACAGTTTATCGATCGAAGTTCAGTAGGCCAAGTTATGGGCGTTTGAACGGATCGGTCCGAAAACAGGGGGTTTGGGCCCGGTCCGACCCGACCCAATACCCCTGGGTCGGCCTGAACCGGGTCAAACCGACCTGGGTCTAGGTCCGGCCCAGTTGGGCATAGCCCGACCCGACGTGGGCGGCCCGACCCGCATGGTCGGTGGCTCGGCTCTCGGACGAGCGGGACGCGAAGGGGGGGAGGGGGCTGCCCCCTTGATTGAGGAAACGACGGACCCATGGGCTCCGCCCTAGCTGAGCTGGCCGGGGGTTTTGAAACCCCGGACTTCCTAGAAATGGCCGGCCATAATGGCCGACCGGTGTGGCTACCGCAGGACCCTCCGATCCTGCCTCCCGGTGCGCCGACGGTCGGCCGAGTCCGATCGCTTCCTCTGCAATCGCCGCGGCTCCTGTTCGACCGGTGCGGCGCGACGGCGCCGCGCCCCTCCGCCGCGGCCCACCCCGGCCGCGACCCCTTCATGCTCCGGCATGGCACGATGATGCCGTGCCCCTCCGCCGTGGCCTGCTACTGGTCGCGGCCTCATTTGGCCTCACCGACGTGGTGCGACGGCGCCGTGCTTGTCCACCGCGGCCCGCTCCGTCCGCGGTACTCTTCGTCCCCACACGGTGTAACGGCACTGCGTCGCCTCCGTTCCAAGCCACAACGATGATTAACAAAAAAAGGGGAGGAGGATCAGCCGTGTTTGTGCAGTCTGTTCTCCTCCCGTGATATCGATAGCAAGTGGTGAATTAAATTAACGAAGAACGTTAAATAATACTTGAACAATGAAACAACCCCTACCTCAAAAGAAGTTCGCAGAAGCTAGCGTCGCGGGGGTGATTTCGACGATGGTGTTGGCGTACGTCCAAGAAGGGAATGGTGTCAGACACCGGCTGCAGAGAGGAGAAGAAACAACACGTCGATCTCTCCTTGGAGTGACGGCGTTCTTCGTTGAAGTCTCGATGTTCCTCAATGAAGGTGATGGAGTTCTCCAAGACTTAGAGTTTTCTCCCCAAATATCCTCACATAACAAGCCAACCTAATAAAATAAGACCTTACCTTATTTTATTAACACATTCCAAACTTTTGAAAATTACAAATATTCAAATTAATTTAAGTGATTGAAACATTAAAATAATTGGGTTGGCAAGTGTTTAAGAGGGAGAGAGAAGGAGGTGAGTGGTCTCACATTAATGGGGAGTCAACATAACATAAGAGGGGTTTAGAGGAGTTAGGGAATTTGAAGGGGTGGGGATCGTATGGGCCCCACCTCAAAAATATCCTAATAAGAGGAGTTAGGGTCAAGTGGGTCCCACCCCAACTCCCACACATGGGATTAAACCACTTAGAAGAGAAATAAAATTGTAACACATATTTTATTTCACTCTTCAGTTAAACCACCTTTTTTTAACAACTCCTCCCAAGAAAACGAAACTCCAGAAAATGTCTTCTTAAGAAATTACCGGCGCTGCGGTTCCATCGGTGCCCTCAGATTTCAATTCCGAGCACCAGTTCAAATGTTAGAAAAACCCGCTCATTCGTTCACTGAACGCACTCGTGCTAAACTTCAGAAATTGTTTTCGGGCACACCGGACCTCGGAATCAGGTGCTATCAGAAACTGCGTACTCGAAAAATCCCAAATAAATTAAGAAAAACTTTTCCTTGAAATTTACGGGGCTTTAAATTACTCCCACCTCAGGGCTTTACATCCCTGTAATGATACGTCACAAACTAGGGAAAAAAATGAGGGTACTGTACACGCATCTGAGCCTCCCGCTCCTAAGTACTCTCCTAGAGGTTCCTGTGCTGCCACCTGATGCACACTAGAGGAATCCACCACCCACGTAGGACCCACTCCTATCGATCCTCGATCTCCACCGGGACCTCTGCAAAAGCCGCCCTGACATCGATGTCCAGCTCCCCATGGTCGATGATATGCGACATGTCATGCACGTATCTCCTTAGCTGAGATACGTGGAAGACGTCATGCACCCGGTGCAACTGAGGTGGAAGAGCCAGGCGATAAGCCACCTCGCCTATCTTGCTGAGAAACTGAAATGGTCTGATGAAGTGTCGAGATAACTTGCCGCCCTGGAAAAATCTCTGTAATCCACATCGAGGTGAGACCCGTAAGAAAAAGTGGTCACCATCCTCGAACTCTAGTGGTCTCCGCCTCCTTTCAGCATAAGACTTCTGTCGGCTCTGAGCTATCCTCATCCGCTCCTGGATGACTTGGACCTTCTCTGTCATGACCTGGACTATCTCTGGTCCCACAAGTGCTGATTCCCCATGGTCGGTCCAGCACAGAGGTGATCTGCAAGGTCGGCCGTACAATGCATCATATGGTGCCATCTCGATGGTGGAGTGGTAGATGTTGTTGTATGCAAACTCTACCAAGGGTAGGTGATCCTTTAAGCTGTTACCAAAGTCGAGGACACATGTACTGAGCATGTCCTTGAGAGTCTGAATGGCTCTCTCCGTCTGACCATCCGTCTGAGGGTGAAAGGCGGGGCTCAGGCATAGCTGCGTACCGAATGCCTCCTGCAACCCCTTCCAAAGCCGGGAAGTAAAACGAGCATCTCGATCGGAGATGATAGATAATGGAACAGCATGAATCCATACGATCTCTTGAACATAGAGGCATCCCAAGCTCTCCACTGAGACCTGCTCTCTGATGGGTAAAAAGTGGGCCGACTTGGTGAGTTGGTCGACGATCACCCAAATAGAGTCGTGTCCTCTGGATGTATGTGGAAGTTCAGTCACAAAATCCATAGATATTCTGCCCCACTTGCACTCTGATACCTAAAAGGGATGTACAAATATTGCTGGTACCTGGTGCTCTGCCTTCACCTGCTGACAGGTGAGGCATCATGAAATGATCTCTGCCACAACCTTCTTCATACCTGGCCACCGGTGCTATCATCTGAGATCCTGGTACATCTTCGCTACCCCTGGATGTACCGCTAAAGGGGAAGTGTGAAACTCTCTCAGCACATCCTCCGGTAAAGCAGCTGGTACCATGGTACATCCTCTGAAAAGGATGACGTGCTCTCCTCCTACAAAAAATCCATCAGGTGCCTGTCCTGTGGAAATCTGTGCATGCTGCATCTCACAGTCAACATCCCCACATTATGCCTCTCTAACCCGCTGAAGAAGTGGAGGTGTGACTATGAGCGACTGTAGAAAGGCTGCCCCATCTCTATCCACGAAGGATATCTGTAACGCAGCTTGCTGCTCCGCCGGCTTTCCAAGTAAAGGAATGCCCATCCTCCTGCTAAGTGCATCAGCTACTACGTTCCCCTTTACAAGAGTATATACTCTCTCAAAGTCATAGTCCAGGAGGAACTCAAGCCATAACCGCTGTCTCAGGTAAAGGTCCTTCTGCGAGAAGATGTACCCGAGACTATTGAGTTGGTGAGAACCATAAACCATTTTCTCGGCGAATAATGGGTGAGACTATCCGTTTGTAATAACTCAACTCCACCCTTCTTCGTCTACGATCTACAAGAGCTGCTGAGATTCCTCCTCTTCCAGAAAGAGAAATATTGTCTCATCCCCTAGATGAACCATGTCCTTTGCCTAATTCATCAATCCTGAAATTAATGGTACTATTTCATGCCATGGACGATGTTGTAAGGACTCGACACTACTAACAAGAGATCCAACCGTTACTCTCGCCTCCAAGGGTCAATTCACACTGTCGGCAGCAGTTTGTGGTCACTAGGTCTCCTCCTATAGGAATCTCAAAAGTGAGGGTCAAGTAAACGGTTTTAACTGGAACCTCTCAGTATCTACTACATAAAAAGGATAGGCAAGAAAACGTCACAAGAATAAGTGTCTTTTATTACTACAGCTCAAGGTACAAAGACACAAAACATCCACAAAAAAAGCATTAACAAAGCTAGAAGAATCATGAACAAAAGCCTCAATGTCTGGGGCTAGTCATGCTCCTATCCGTCTGCTCTCAGAGATCGATGGTAGTAGGCCTCAGCTGGCTGAAGCTGAGCTCTCCCTTGTCCACTCGTTCCCTGCGATCGAGGTGGTCTTCCTGCTGGTGGTGGTGGTAGGGACTCAAAGCTTCGCCCACCACCCGCTGCTCGGCCAACTCCTTTGCCTCGTCCTCCTGTTCTCTATAGACCACCATGGTCGAACCTCTGCATGGGAGGTCCCTCTACCACCTGCTGCTCATCTGTAGGGCAGGTCGGGCTGTCTCGAGCCATGTGACCCTACCCGCCGCATGCATAACACTGTCTTCTCCTCGTGTGGCTGGCTTTGTTTTGTGTGCCCCACACAACCAAACCTGTTTCCTGAGATTTCACATTTGATGGTCTAGCCCTCTTGGTCCTTTGCGTCATATGTCCACTGCTGGCTACAAAAGACTCCGCTGCGGGTCGTCCTGCGGAGGGTGTCGCCGCTAGTGACTGCTCAGCAAGAAAACTTTCCACTAGAAGGGCACTCTGCAGCACCTCCGCCTATGTCGGGATGTTGAGGGAGATCATTGAAGCCCTAATCTCATGCCTCAGTCCCTGCTCAAAGGTCCGGGCCCTGAAGAACGGGTCTCGTACCATATCTGTGGAGTAGAGGGAGAGGTCAGTAAATCTCGCAGAGTACTGGGCTACCGTCATGCTGCCCTGCCGCAGCTGCAGTAACTCTTGAATGCGCACCGCACGGAGGGTGTATGGAATGAACTCTAGTGGAAGAGGCTCTCGAAGTCCGACCAAAGGAGATATGCCTCGTCGTACACCTGGAGAATTAGGATCCACCATCTACCTGCTTCCGCGTGCAGGAGACTTACCACAAGAATCCCTATGAGGTCAGCTGGTGTCCCTATCAATCTGAAGACTTGAACAACAGCCTCCAGCCAATCTTTGGCTGCCTGAGGGTCCGTCTCTCCACGGAACTTGGGAGGTCTCTAACACTGAAACTCATGTAGTGTACTCAGGCGACATGCACTCTCAACAGCTAGGGCTAGTGGCATCGGTGGCTCGGTGGGTAGAGGTACGGACGGTGCCTCCGCTATAATATGGCCCTATACCGAGGCCTCGTCACTCGGTAGGTTGTCGTCTCACACAAAGCTCGGAACCCTAGCTGGCTGCCGTCGTGGGGCCATCCAGAAAAGAAACAGGTGCGCCATGGTCAATACAGTATACCTAGTGAGCTGACACAAGTAATCACAAAGAAAACTTTGAATCACACATGCAATCAATGTTTTCATGCAATGAGTCAGAAATCAGAAGTCAGGGTCCTGGTGTATGGATATGTCGGCCGCCGCACCAACACTGGACTCCCTGGACTATTAACCACACTCAATACCCTTAACATTATTGCTTCACATAGAAGAAAGATCAGAGTCCTGAGTGATGAGGTAGAACCAAACTCCTATGATACCAATTTGTCACGACCCGTCCTCGGGGCCCATGCCGTGACGACCCCAAGCCCGCCTCCCATAGGCCAGGGGCTGATGACTAGTACCAAAGGCGTAAATCCCGATAAAAAGGGAAGGCATTACCTTTATAAAAGTAAACAAACACCACAGAGTACGCAAACTGAAGTAAACACTAAGTAAACCGAAAACACAAGTAAGTGATGGAAATTAAATGGGCTAGTATACAAACCCAACTGAAAGTGCAGTAGAACAGAAAAAAAAGTACAACAACTGAAAAGTAAGCATCATCCATGAAGTCATCCTCCAGAACTCCCACCTGAAGCGTGAGTACAGATAGCCTCGTCGACTCCTCGAGTCCGGCCGTCCTCTCCGTGTACGTCCCACCTGATAGACCACCTTTGAGTACCGTCATGCTCCTCAAGCCTCAACCACGATCAGTGTTGTCCATCATCTGCAACCAACACAATGTAGTGTGGGCGAAGCCCGTGCAGGGGTGAGTATACGATACTCAGTAGGGACCCCGAGACTCCCGAAGGTCTCCCAGAATCCACAAAGGATAAACCACAAAGGAAAGATACGAATACAAGTTTCAACCAACACTACTTAGGTATATGCCCATACATATTCCTAAGTCATCAATTCCGGTTCTGCTCCAACTCAAGAGCTCAAGAACAACCCAGTCCACACAGTAAAGCATAACTCAATCCACATAAGAAAGTACGTCCCAATCCACGCATGAAATCAATTCAATCTTATCGAAGATAAGGATTGAAAGTCAAGACTCGGCTCAAATAGGTATATTAATCACGAATAGGGGTGGATATGATTGATCTAGCCTCTGAATCATCTCCTCTACCGAACCCACATAGGATCCAAGTATAGATGTCATCGCTGCCGAACCCATGAAGGATCCAAGTAGAGTAGTCATCGCTGCCGAACCCACAGAGGAACCAAGTACAGAAGACATCGTCGTCGAACCCACGGAGGATCCCAACACGGTAGACGTCGTCGTCGAACCCACAAAGGATCCCAGTATGATAGACGTCATCGTCGAACCCACGGAGGATCCCAGTATGGTAGTCATCCTCGTCGAACCCACTGAGGATCCTTGTACGAAAGTTGTCTTCATCGAACCCACTAGGGATCCTTGTACGGAAGTCATCATCTTCGCTGCAGCCAGCTCTAGGGTTCCTACACACAGCACGCTCAATTCCTTGAGGGTCCGCACCACGAGCCATGGGGTCGATACATCAACTATCACGATGTCTAGAGTTGATGTATCACAAATTTCCGTCTCGTCAACAGGAACTCAATGTGACAGACAGCGCGTCAATTGGACGCCCGGTCTGATAGTCATTGGCTTTTTTGTCCCAGGGGCCCAATTGGTTTTTAAGCTGAAACCAAACCGACTGTAATCCAGCTGTGTCCAAACCTCGAGCGGAGTAAGATAAAAGAACCATCTCACTATGATAAATCTAACAAAGTTGACGACACATCAATCGGATGTCCGAAACTTTAGTTATAAGCGTTTCCGCTCCGATGGACCGGTTGGTTCTGTGTTCGATCCAACCCGGACGTATCCAAATTTCTATGAAACCTTGAGTGTAATATACTGAAACGACCATCTTGATCCAAGGATCCCAATGCAATTGACGTTGCATCGATCGAAGGTCTGTAGCCCATGTTATGGGCATTTGAACGGATCTGTCCGAAAATAGTGGGTTTGGGCCTGGTCCGACCCGGCCCAAGAAGGGAATGGCGTCACCCACCGGCTTCAGAGAGGAGAAGAAATGGAAAGTCAATATCTTCTTGTGGTGACTACATTCTTCATCGAAGTCTCGACGTTCCTCAATGAACGTGATGGAGTTCTCCAAGACTTAGTGTTTTCTTTCCAAATATCCTCACACAACAAGCCAACCTAATAAAATAAGGCCTTCCCTTATTTTATTAACACATGCCAAGCTTTTCAAAATTACAAATATTCAAATTAATTTAAGTGATTGAAGCATTAAATTAATTGTGTTGGAAAGTGTTTAAGATGGAGAGAGAAGGAGGTGAGTGGTCTCACATTAATGGGGATTCAACATAACATAAGAGGGGTTTAGAGGAGTTAGGGAATTTGAAGGGTTGGGGCTCGTGTAGGCCCCACCTCACAAATATCCTAACAAGAGGATTTAGGATCAAGTGAGTCCCACCCCAACTCCCACACATGGGATTAAACCACTTATAAGAGAAATAAAATTATAACACATATTTTATTTCACTCTTTAGTTAAACCACCTTTTTAACAACTCCTCCCAAGCAAACACAACTCCATCAAAGGTCTTCTTAAGCTATTACTGGCGACGCGGTTCCATCGGTGCCCTTAGATTTTGATTCCTAGCACTGGTTAAAAAGATAGAAAAACTCTCTCATTCATTCACTGAACATACCATAGCTAAACTTTGGAAATTGTTTCCGGGCACATCGGGCCTCAAAATCGGGTGCCGTCAAAAACTGCGTACTCGTAAAATCCCAAAGAAATTAAGAAAAAAATTTCCTTAAAATTGACAGGTCTTTAAAGAAATGGTATGAAGATAGATGATATATTATATTACCAAATTAAAATTTATATCATTAATATCACACAAAATATATATACATATATATATATATTCGATCAATCATAAAATCTATCTATAGAAGTCAGTGATGGGAAAATAAATACATAAGTTCGTAAGGCGATACACTTCACATGTTCCCAAACAACCGTTTTATTTCCCATTTTTTGAAAATAGAGATGAATATGTTTATGATATTACCATAGTAAAATATAATTATATGTTAGATACATTTAGAATTATATTTTAATGTTTAGGAAAAAATTGAAGGAGGCATAAGAAGAATAAAAGACAAATAATTCAGTTAAAATGATTATCTCCTCATTAATGTACCTCCTTTCGATTATACATTAAGACATCTATATTGGCTTTTTAGTGATATCAAGACCTCTAAAATATGGGGTGATATTTGGTAAGGTATTTTGGTAGAAACTATTTGATCTATATGTCCCATCATGTTTTAGGAATATTTGAGTGGTGGTGTCCGTATATAAGAGAAGAGATGGGCACCCATAGAATTACATGATGTATTAAATTAATATAAATTAGTTATCAGGATCATGTGTAAAAAAATTTAGATATTTAGAATCTATATTTAGGATAATTCTAAATCCTCAAAAAAATATTTTTTAAAAACTGTGAGAAGATTTTTAACCATTTTTTCATTATCATTATGTTATCCCTTTTAATGATTACCATGATAGTAATGTATTTATATATTCATGGGTTTAAAGGGTTTTATTAAAATAAAAAGTGACACATAAGTGAAAAATTGTAACATCCCTTCCATGGAAGCCACTAAACTAGCACCCCAATCTGAGTCGCCATAGGACCTCAAGCACACCTCCTTGTATGCTTGAGGTTACCGACTAGCAGCAATGGTATAATAGATCACATGGGATACTATACCCTCTTTACCAGAGTATCCATACTATGTAACATATGAAATAAATAAATCATTAAAAATAAACCAAGAATTTACATTACTCACTATTTCAAGAACATATTATAGACCACAACAAAACAATAAATATGTCATGACTTGCTAACAATGGCCATGTAAATAAAAACACAAAATAAATATAAATAGTAGGATCCCAAAAATGGTAAAGAATATATCTTTTGATCCTCATCCATGCACATCCTATGTCCACCTCAACTCCCTAACATAATAAATTTTTCATTTCTTGGCCATCAACCATGAAATTAGATCAGGTTCCCAATGAAAAATCAAGTATGGTGTGAGTATAAATCAATTGGAAACCACCAATGGTGTCTATAAAACATTCTAGTCTAAACATATAGTGCATGAGAAACTAAATAAAAGGCAGGGTCTGAAAAATAAAAATTGGTGCAATTTGTTAACAATGTTCATTTTAACAATTTTAATGACTTAATATATGATCTTCAATTGTTACATGGGTAATGCATTTATATCATTTAGAATAATTCCATAAGATGGTCAATTACAAAGAATATGGTAATAAAAAAAGTTCCCTATCTCTTAAGGGATAACATTTCATAAACATTTATATCACACTTAACTTGGTGCCTCAGTCCAGGTAGTCTCATCAAATTCATCTATTAGGTGGATAGATCACTGTCCCCCTACCCTAACCCAACTATTTTGAGGTGGGGTTTAGAGTGATTCTCTAACCCAACCCATTGTCATAGATCCTCATGTCCAATACCCCACAACTACCAATCCATGTGCACATGCATATTTTTTCATTTACCACATATACCATTTCACAAACCATACACAATAAATAACCATAAAATTGACATCCAATAATTATTCGACATGTCAATTTAACATCAATCATTAACCCATTAGCATATTTACCAATTATGATACATAGCCTATTTAAACCATTTCCCAGTCCCATTCCTTACCCCATTAAGTATAATCAATATTTTGTATAAATTAGCCCATTTAAAAATTTATCATTTCATTTACCTTAATACATTAACACATTTCTATTACAAATTCATAATCCATTTGAAACATTCACATTAAACTATTTAATCCTTTCTCACATTATGCCAAAAAAAATCCCTTATTCCATTTCTAGTAGCTAGATAAAACTGCTACTAGTCCCTATATATGATTTAACCTAACATAACAATAGGTTTTTCATGGGATCTACTTTAACACAAGTCAATTTCATGCGTAACATTACCATGTTCTATGTTTGGAAATGTTGGTCCACCCCAGGAGTGTCCCTAAATTTGTCTAGTCACAATCAATGCATCCCATGGGGATCATAAGGTTTTTAGGTTATCAATTAGAAAAAAAATTTAGAATCACACAAAATATATCAAATTTACAATTAGAGGGAACAAATGAATCAACTACACATGAAAAAATAAATAACAAGATTGTTTGATATAAATTATATACCACCTACCACGATCATGAAGATTAAAAAGATGGTTTTAGGGATTCTGAAGATGAATAAAAAAATATACAAGCCCTAATGTGGTAAAGAGATGCGAGAGGAGCATTATAATTACCTAGATCTTTGATATTCACCCATCGATGTAACATCCCTGTTCCGGAAGCCGCCCAGAGGTGCCCTGTACCGGGTTGTTCACATGGACTAAAGCTCATTTCCCCGAACACCAGAGTCTGCTGACTTGCAACGAGGGCCTTAGGTGTGATACTGGTGAAACTATGACCTCATTGGCAGAGTAACACAATGGAAGTAAAATATACATACAATAGAAGAAACAGGAATAATGTATACAAAAGTAAACAGAAAAAGACTGGAAATAATAAACTGGAGAACACATATATATATATGAATGATGCATGACACATATGTCTAGGAAAGCATCCAAACAAATCACATTGCTAAAATACAACATTACTAAACCAAAGTACAAAAGAAAGCAACTAAACAAATCATTAGCATCTCAAGCTATAGATTGGTCCTATGCTCTCTAGCTCCACAAAAAATCAAGTAACTGAAGTAGAAGGGTGCTTGACCTTATCTATATCTATGACAATATAAACTGTTTGGGCCCAAAATCATGGCCCAAACAGGGTGTGAGAATAAATCCCTATAGGAAACCACCACAAGATCTGTTCCTAATAGTCAGTGAATATATGGAAGGTAATAAGTTCAGAAAGCAGTAAACAAGGAAGTACTCGGTAGTAGAAAATCCACAGTTCCGATGCATTTAGTTTCATATATCAAGAATCAACTAATCAAAATAGGTAATCAAAACAGGTAATCACAAATATGTAATCACAACCAGGTAACCCCCAGGGAAGTACTCATAGCCTATCCTATCTGGTCCTACCTAGAAACACAAGAAAGAAGCTAAACAGGAAAAAGAAAACCCTCTAGGAAGTACTCACAGCCTAACCCCTATGGATCAACTAAACATGTACAAGAAACCCCCTTGGAAGCACACTCAGTCTACCCCTCTGGTTCAACTTAAGCATAGAATCTTTGAGGAAGCACTCTCCATCAATTCCTTCTATAGTCTCATATTGATAACTAAAGGTTCTATAGGGAATCACTTATGTCCCATTCCCCTGTGGCCTACATCATGGAAATACATACACTCTGAGGAAGCACTTACGTCAATTCCCCCTGTGGTCTGGCATCGTAAAGGTAAACAGACACTCTGGAGAAGACCTTATGTCCATTCTCCCTATGGTCTACTACACTAGGTTCTCACAACCCTATATAAGTCAAGAAATCATAGCCGGGCATATCAGCCAAAGTAAACCTCAAGAACTACTTGGCTATTTGTCTACAACATAACAACACATAAGGATACAAACACCCCATACTACTATACTAGGCATAGAAGGTAAACAACAACCTAATAGGAAAACTATACCTAACTGTAAAAACAGGAAATCATGCATGGGAAAACACATCGAAAGCCTAACAATTGAACTTATTCACATTCGATTAACCTCTAATCAGGCATACAAGTATATCAGACAAAAAATATGTCTGAAACAGTAAACATGCTATACCCCGTTCATGGGTATTGAAGATTTTTCACATAAAACTCAAAGAGATTCAACATAAAGGCACAAACCACCTACCTCGGTGTTGGAAGATAAATATACTTGAGGATAAGAGCATAAATCACCCCATAATGCCAATTATCTACAAAAACATCAAGAACATTCAACAGAGGATAACTTTAGAAGAAGGAGGAATTTGGAAACGAAACTCAATCAGAATAGAGAGATTATCAAGGCAATCCCAACGCAATCAGCGATAATCGAATTAGAGATCAGATGCTCAGTTGGGGGCTCAGAGGAAGATCACGGTCTTATGGGAGCTCTCAGACAAACTAGGTCATGAGGTAAGTGTTTTTGGCGATTAGGCGTGACCTCGACATGTTTAATGAAAAAACAATACACAGCATGTACTTTGGAAGCACATGATGTGTACATTCCATTTCCGTACATCACTTTCGGTGGCCTCCAGGTCACCCCCACATGGCCATGTGTGTGCCCATCCCACGGCTAGCACAAGACCTCCGGCGGTGACCCAGTACACGATGTGTACTCATAAAGTACACGACATGTACTTTAGAAATTTCCAAAGATTCCCCTTATTCTCAAAAAGACTAAAAGAAATAAAACACACCTGAAAAGAAGATCTGGGTTCTTAAAAACATCCCCCCTTAAAGAAATTTGTCCCTGAATTTTCCTAGCAAGGAGGCGTAGAAGAAGAAACCTTGAATATCTTCGGCCACTGTGCTCGTACATCGGCCTCCCTCTCCCAAGTCTCATCTTGTACTAGCCCGTGCTTCCATAACACTCATACCAAAGGGACAGACCGACCATGGTGAACCTTCGTACTTCGATCAACGATCTGGATAGGATGCTCCTCGAACGACGAATCTACTTCCAACTCAACCTCCTCGGGTTGGAAAACATGAGATGGGTCTGAGAAGTAACGTTGAAGCTGAGAAATGTGGAAAACGTCATGCATAGCTCGGTACCTATGAGGTAACTGCAACCGATAGGCAACCAGCCCAACTCTCTCCAAAACCTCAAAGAGCCCGACATACCACAGTGAAAGATTACCCTCTCTCCTAATCCTCTTGTGTCCCAACCTCGGTGTGACACGTAGAAAAACCTGATCCCCAACCTTGAACTTCAGAGGTCGTCTCCACTGATTAGCATAAGACTTCTGTCGAGACAATGCATTATCCATCCTCTTCCGAATCAACTCTATCTACTCTGAGGTCTCTTGAACAAGACGAGGTCCCAACAAAGCTGTCTCTCCTGCCACCAGCCAACATAAGGGTGATCGGCATGGCCTACCATACAAAGCCTCACAAGGTGCCATCTGAATAGTTTCTTGAAAACTATTGTTGTAGGAAAATTCCACAAGAGGTATGTGATTCTCCCAAGAACCTCCAACATACAAAATACATGCTCGAAGCATGTCCTCAAGCACCTGTATCATACCCTCGAACTGGCCATCTGTCTAGGGGTGGTAATATGTACTCAAAAGTACCTTTGTACCCAAAGCCTTCTAAATCTCTTGATCATCACGGTCGAGGCCCCATCCATCATTGGATATAAATACTTATGTGGAAAAAACAGGCTCACTCTGGAGTTCCAATGTTTAATGGTTTTCATATCTCACCATGCATGATGGTCCTCCCAATTTATTCCTATCTTGTTCTCAAGCTACATGTCTTACACTCAATCAACCGAGATTTTACCAGCCGTAGGATTTATTATATACATATAAGACTCTAACACCTAAATCATGTTCCTGCAAGTCATATGATAACATGGATTTGATAACCATTCCACAAGGCACGTTAGTCTCAACAGAACAAGAGTTCCCTTGGTACTCATATTCAAAATAAAGCTCCTCACTTCTACCATGATTGAACCCCTGACCACCACCATATGGTATCATTCTAAACCACTAAAACCCATAATTTCCCAAAGTAATTCCATCATCACACACACATCTAGCCACCACTCAGTGGTATTTCCATCTTGAGACCACTCCTATTATCTTACCATGTTTCAAAAAGAACAACCATGGGGGTAAATATGGATATCCACCCATGAGGTTCTACCCATTGAAAAAAAAATCGATACCCAATCACCCTAAGTTCTTCGTTGGAAATAATGGCATCACCCTACCTACGTTGAAATAAAAAACAACCTCACATTTTTTAGTCTCAACACAAAAATACAAAATGGAACACCGCCTTATTAGGAACCATGTGTCCTAGATAACCTCTCACATGGGTAACCCTCAATCATACCAACACTGAATAAGAAATTTCTATGTAAAAAATAAGGTATTATTGGTCTCCCACCTTTCTTTAATAGCAAAATATCACGTTAAGGTCACTAGAACCTTCCACACAGCCCCTAGGTCAATCCTATCCCCAAGGATATGTCTCATAAGATATCACATATACCCATCTCAATGGATGAAATCAGAATACCAAAAATCCCCTAATTAGGTATCACATATGATGGTATAATATGCCACAACCACCAATTATAATTAAAAAACCCACCCTCTTTATAATCCACCTATGGGAATGCACCCTTGAGAATCAAATCTCACTAGAAAACTCTTACCACATCCAACAAAATCACCCTGTATTATCTGTATCAATGGAAAAATGAAAAAACATGGTTCAGTTAAGTATAATTCCATTTCAATTTATGTGGGAAAACTATATATAGGTATTTACTATAATATTATATAGAAAATATTCAATAAGAACACCCTACAAGGGGTTAATCCTTAGGCATCCAATGCCATGTCAACCCACTAGGGTCACCACATATTCTTTTAAAAAGTACCATGTTGTCTACATAATCTATTAGCATCTCGCCGTAGATCCATATGACCTAGAATTAGAAGAAAATAAATACACAAGTTGACTCAAATGAGTAGAATTTCACCATGTATTTATATAATAAAACTCAGTATTAGATATTACAGACATATTAAAAAAACATATTCTAAGTCATCAATGTTAAAAATGACATTATCAAGAAAATATGTCTTATTAATCATACATGAATAATATAATATGTGATATGCCTCTTTCATATATAGACTGAGATTAAAATCCAATACACTGAACTCTTTCAAATAGGCCAAGAACCATAAATCCACAACAATCAGGATCCTTGATTTTTTTGATTTTATCAATATAAGAGAACCATATCCAACTATAACATGGAAAAATAAAATATTAAAAATCTCTATAGAAACATGTATTTTCTTCCAAAAAAGTACTATCAACACTCCCATCTAATATCCAACAAAGGCTTGACAAAATTATAAATTATCCACTCTACCACATCACAAAATAGTAACACAAAATAATAGGAATGCTCTGATACCCCTTTATAACATCCCACCACTTTAAGACATTGGTTGATTCCCAAATCAATGGTCACCACATTACATCAAGTGAACCTACCTGTGTTTTAAAGGCTTTTTAAAATAATTCTGGGTCTAAGATGGTAATGTAGGGAGGCTATACTGCATTTATCAGAGTATGAAATAAGAAATAAAATAACCAACCATCATACATCATAAATAAATTGATATAAAAGGTAGATAAATTGAAAAAAATAAAAAAGATATTGCATAATGGACCGAATAGCAGTTCCCTACAAATTCTAACACACATTAGGCTGTTTACACATACATAATAGAATAAATGGAAAATAAAAGACATTGGATCAATGAAACCTTTCATATTTACCTTGTCCCAACTTCTATGTACCCATCTTAACCATCTCCCTCGATCTATACCAAGCCTTGATCCATCTTGAACCTACAGCTAAGTGAGAATCTACTAAGTAATGCATGTGCAATGGTACCATGAGCAAGACTTGAGTGTGAAACTCAATAGGGAACCAAAAATTAAATCTTGTAAACACCAACATATTTTATTATATGTGAATGTTGAATTCTTAGGAGAATAAAATAAATAAATAAAACAATTATTTGATCCTTAGGTCCATGACCCTGATTGACCATACCAGATTTGGTCTGATCCTGAAGTGTATCTAAGAATGTTTCAAATTCATTCCAATCACAACCACATGAACTACCAATAGGGTGCATTTTATAATACCAATATATACCTCACATATAGTTGTATTCCATAGTTATCAAAAAACTCTACTATGGGTGCTTAATATAGTCATCACAGTCCAATAGGTAAGATCACTCTAGTGAACTAGACTAGACACAAATCATCATTTATAGGCCCTTGTAAGATTGTAGGTTTCAATCCCCCATTATAAGGACCCTACTAGGAAGGCATGTGATAGACCACCTGATCATCCCGACTCCAAATCTATATCATCCCAACCATATCTAAACCTTATGTATGTAGAATCTCTATCACATATCACACACCTACCCTATTAATGTTCTCACATTTGGGCATAATCTCTATATCCATCACATTTTAACACACCTATGAGGGTTTCCACATCTAGGAATAATCCCTATATGCATCATAGTTAACCTGCCATATGGGAGTTTTCATTCTATCACCAATATTCCCTATATAATTTACCATATCAAACATCAATAATTAAAAACATCAGTTTATATATTACCATCTTAGAAGGAAAGTCTTGGTTAGAATCCCAAGAGAATGAATGATCTTGACACATCCCAACCAAACTCAACTCACCAATTGAAGAACTAAGGTTATACACATGATCATGTCTTCCCATTACCATGTCCATCCACTCTCATGGATTGTGTATCATGAGGCACCAAATAGGGTCCCCTCAGTCTCATCAAATGGATGCACTCTACCTGGATTCCTCAATCTCACACACTATATCATGTCATAAATCAATGATCTAATGAAATTGCATCCTACTAAATCATTAATTGTGTAGCATGGTATCACCAGATAAAAATAGTATTTTAATATATGATAACATAAAGTTATGGCCCACAACACATCATGGTCCTCAAGGTCACTCTCCAGTAGTCCACTTACCCTTCCTGAATCCCAGCCCTCCTAAGTTCCATTAACCATGGGTTGTTCATAGGATAAAAGGTGAAAAAAAAATTTACATGAAATCTATTGTTTCTTCGAAACCGACTAGTGTATCAAAGGACACATTATGTCATTAACCCCTATATCCAGTGATACTTTAATGAGGGGAGAGAGATAATGACTCCTGAGTCCCATCTCATGCAGGACCTATGTTGGTGACTATCACCAAGTGTGTAAAAATATAACAATATGGAAGGCATTACCCTTCATAAGAAAATGTGATCAAGATATATATTGAATCATCCATAAAAAATTCAAGGAAAAATATAAAAAGAAATCCAAAGACCATCTAACATGCATGTATTAATAGAAATAATACAAAAAAAGTGTCAATAGTAAATACCCAAAAGTAAATCAAAAGTAGTGGAACAACAACTATATATGATCCATGATATTAAGGTCCATTACAATCCAAGAAATATCCCCAGAACCCTAAACAAATTTTAATATATATAGGGTGAGCATAAATGTATTCTCAGAAGGAAAACGAAATCTCCCTTGCACATGTGAATGTGGCATACTAATTTAGCTCTAAGAAAACAACAGAACCAAACAACACCTAAATAGGTATACTAACCAAACCCATCCTCACCATGTTATGCCCACCAAATATTTCAAATTATGTAATATAATATATTATAATCACATCAATAAGGTTACCCTACACCACTTCCCTACTGGTATGACTCTCTCCTACCAAAAATCGTATGTCCTAGTGCTCCCATATCTTCTGTATACCACATCATCCAACACGATCAATCACAACAAACCATGCTCGCAGACACCTGGGCTTTCCACCCCACAAGAATGGCCAAATCACATCTTTCTTGAAAACACATGGTTTGTCACACCTCATTCTGAAGACACTTGGGATACATATCACCTTTCCCACAAACACCTGGGATATCATATCCCACCTGAAGACACCCATGCCATAAAAACCACCATCTATAGCACTAACAAACTTATGGATGTCACATCATAGGCCATACCTACATTTCCTGGATGAGAGAGAGGGAAAGAGAAGGTACACATCCATCCATACTCCTCAATAGATGTTTGAACAAAACCGTCTATGACAATGAGGGTGTTCGACACATAGTTCTCAACATGGGTGCTGTGAATATAGAATCACAAGGATATACAAGTATATATATAGTATCAAACACTCAGGTCCAACTAATGGGTTCACAACCAATCAAACTAACACACACACCATCACTTTTGCTGCCACCTCAAAATTTATTTAGAAATATCTATAAAAATAATTTTAGAAGGTGAAGATACTTGATAAACTAAAGAGGATTCACATTTAATCTATGTTTAACAACCATTCATCTCATTATTTAGCATCAACCACATTTATCCAATCATCTCACCATTTAATTATACATTAACCATTTCCATCCCATTATCCAAACCTACCCAAGACATTCCAAACATTATTAAAAAATTATTCAATTCATTCAATCACTACTCAATAATCTAGCACAAAGGAACCACCGCTTCACCACCCAAAAACACATAGCCAAAAAAACCACCTTCTCACCTCACTAAAAGTATGGAAAAAAACCAACTCCTCACCACACAAAAAGCATAGCCAAACAAACCACCGACTTAACGCCCCAAAATCATGTATAAAAAACACATATCACCCAAAACCCCATTCCAATAACCCATATCCAACCCACAAGCATAGTCAAACATCACAACAAATCAAGATATTTTTTACAAAAATTTAAAAATTGTATTTTATTAAATTTGACATTATTTTAGGGTTGTTATTACACAAACCAAAAATATTGGGGAAACCAATTCATTATCCAAGTAAAATTAATTAACCAATTTCCATTTAGGGCGATACCACAATAATTATAAAAGTCACAAAAAAGGGTTCCACAACTCATGTAAAACACCACAAAAATAACCACTAAAAACCACAATTTTCAGTGACGTTTTTTGGCTAAACAATCCATCACATCATAATAGTATCGAAGCTATAAAATCATACAATGAAACCCCATTTTTTCCATTAAAATACAAATTAACAAATTATTTATCATTGATTAATCCCAAAAGACCATAATCTAGAGGTAACATAATAACCTTCCTCCCACATGATATAAAGAAAAGGGAAACGATGGATATACTACCTCAAAGAAGCTTTCAAACTCATTACACACCTAAGAGAGAAGAAAAAAACCATGAACAGGAACCACACCATGAGAATGAGAGATATACCTACTCTTTATCCCAATGCCATAAAAAAACCGAATGCACACCACAACATTAGGAAATTATTCTACAGTAGATCCCTATGATAAGAACAGAAAAAAACTAGTGACGAGGAGATAAATCACTAAAGATAAACCACAAATCACCAATGAACATCCACCGGGATCAATGTATTTATGAGGGATGAATAAGGGCTTTAAGAAAACCTAGGGGCGCCTAGAGTTCTCCAAACTGAGAGGAATATGAGAGCATGGCCGAATGAATGAATGTTCGGCCGAAAAAATAATTTGAAAACTACACTAGATCGGGGGATTACATGACATGTAATACCATTTCACATCATGAAATCCCAAGTGTATAGTTTCTTCCATAAACTACACCACCTCTTCATTTTATTTTATTTTTCTACACTCATTATATTACATGGCATGAAACCACTCTTCATATTTTATAAAATATTTACACATCCTGAAATCCTATAGATAAGTCATGAATCTGAATTTCACATCTTGTAATTCATTTACACAATGTGTAATCCCCCTTATTCCATCCTTTAGTAATCAGAATTCTCCAGACTCCTTATGCGCCTCCTCCGAACACCCCAAATAACCAAAAGTAGCAATGAAATGGACTGGGAAGGAATGGACTATTACATCAGATACCTCTCAAATGATTCTCACCCTTAAGAATCCAAAACCAAGCCTAGAAGAAAAAGGTGTCGGAACAACCACACTGAGAGATACCTCTCAAGGATCTCATTATATATAAAATGTTACCACCAACCAAAAACTCCAAACCAATGGCCACAAAAACATTGCACAACCACATCAGAACAACCACAACTATAACCCTTCTCCACTTACACAACCACTATGAAACACACCAACTACACACCCATCTCAACCTCCATGCATCCTAAACCAATAACCGCTACAACTAATGAACCCTACAGCCACACAACCAACATACAAAACTATCCCAAACACATGAATCAGGGAATCATGTCCCCCAAGTGAATATACTACCCACTCTATACGGCACTGACTCACCCGAATAAATTTAATTAAATGAAAATTAATGTTTCTTGATTAATAATCATGTCCTCCCTTTTTAATATGTAATAAATTTATTACAAATCTCACCACACACATCAAAATACAACGGAAATAGGTAATCACATGAAACTAAGAGATCCAAACAGCACATCACAGTGGAAAACTGAAAAAGAAAAAACTTAAATAAACTCTGGGCACTGGTCGCAAATCTGCATCTCTTTATCTCATGTACTCTCCTCCTAGACACCATGACTCCACAATACATGAACAAAGGGAATAGTTCTTATATTAAACGAGTTATCAAGGTAATCTGGGATCTCTACTATCCTCTCCACAAATTCCACTTCATCATCAATATCAAACTCTCCCAATTAAACTACATGGGTGTCATCATGAATATTCCAATAAAGTTGAGAGACTTGAAAGATTTTATGAATAATCTTCAACTGATATGGCAATGCGAACTGGTACACCACCTCGCAAACTCACCCTAACACCTCAAAGGGACCAGAAAACTTGGGAGGAATCTTACTCCCTCTTAAAAACCTCCATTTCCCATGTCGAGGGGAAACCTTCAAGAAAATGTGGTCCCCAACCTCAAACCCCACGGGCCTCCTACTGTGATCGGCATAATAATTTTACTGGTCCGGTGATGTTTTCATCCTTCCATGAACAAGATGAACATTCTATGCCATGCTCTGCACCACATAGGGACCCAAACCAATTGTCTCCCTAACCTTTGTCCAGCACAATGGTGAATGACATAGTCTCCCCTAAAAATCCCCAAATGGGGCCATACCAATGGAAGAGTGATCGCTATTATTATAAGAAATATCAAAAAGGGATTTTTTTTGTTTCCAATATCTACCAAAGTCCAAGATTCATGCTCACAACACATCCTATAATCTTTGGACAGTTTATTCTATTTCCCGATATGTTTGAGATGTGAAAGAAGTGTTGAGGTGTAACTAAGAACCAAAAACATGCTGCAACACCTTCCATACTCTTGAGGTAAATCATGTGTCCCGATCCAAAATAATGGACCTTGAAACTCCATATAACTACACCACAAGATATACCTAATTCTTAGCTAATAAATTCATTAAATCCAACTCCTTTATCGCTATGAAGTGTTCCAATTTCATCAACCAATCAACTATCACCTAGATAGCGTCATAGTCTCCCTAAATTCTGGGTAACCCTATGAAAAAAATACATTGATATTTCATCCCATTTCCACTCAGGAACATCCCAGGGCTAAAAAAAACCACCAATAAAATGATGATTAGCCTTTAATTGCTGGAAAAAAATTCCATAAACTCCTCCACTGCCCGTTTCATCCATAGACACCAAAACTGTATCTTCAAGCCACAGTAAATCTTGTAAATTTCTGGATTTATAGAAAAAGGTGATTTATGAAACACATGAAGGACTCCCTTTATCATTTCTATAGAAACAAAAAACCTTCCATGAGAAAAACTCATATCTTACCATCCACTGACCATCCCTCTAGAGCATCACTATAGACAATGTGATCACACAACACTTATGCCTCTGAGTCTCTCCATTGGGACTCCTACACCTGCTGCATTTGATAAAATTTAACTTTAATCTAAAATAAATATCTTCTACTACCATCCACTCTTTCATCTAAGTGAAAGGATTCCAAATCCTCTATCACTCTCTAAGAATTCAATTAATCTTGAACATCACCCTTCCTTGACTTCTTTTTCAAAGTGTCTACCCCAAAATTCCCTTTTCCTAAGGTGTAATAGATTTTAAAATCATAACTGTGAAGAAATGTCATCCACCTATTCTTCCATAAGTTTAAATCATATTGAAAAATATATACCTCAAGCTCCCATGATTCATAAAGACCACAAAGAACTCCCTAATGAGGGAATTCCACCACAGATTCAGTGAAAACACAATTGCTATTATCCTCAGATCATGAGTGGCATAGTTACACTCATGAAGATGTAACTTCCTAGACAAATAAGCCATCACTACCTCCTACCAAATCAAAAAACACCCTAATATCATATGAGAAACATCCCAAAAAACCTCAAACATTACTCCTTCCTCAGGCAACCAGAGAACTGGAGCACTAACCAAATTCCAGTTTAGGTGACCGAAATCTTATTGGTACTAATCAATCCTCACAATATAATGGCCCTTCTAAGTAAATACTATGAATGAGGTTGTAACTCAAGGTAAATTGGGTATAAACATTAGATAATAGAATGTAAGACCAATGGAATTGTGATCATATGCCATGTTCATGGGTGCATCCCAAGTAAAGAATACTTCAACCATATAAGAGTCTACTACCACACCCTACTAAGAAGCCAAATTCCTGTGGAAATTCACCTCTCATGTCCAGAACATACACTTGTAAAACCGTCCATATAGTTGGTGGCACCGAAGAACCTTCAAGATAGATCATAGATGCTCCACATTATCCTACTATGACTTCAAGTAGATCAATATATCATTGATGAATATGAAGAATAACTGATCCCGGAAGTCCTGAAACATAGATTTAATAAGCCCCATGAACAAGGATAATATGTTCATAACACCGAATGATTTGACTACAAACTCGAAGTAGCCATACATGCATCTGAAGGAGTCTTTGGGATATCAACCTCCTTCATCCTCAATTGGTGATATCGAAACCACATATCTATCTTAGAAAACCAACTTTTCCACTCTCATATGGTCTAAAATATTGTCTATCCTTGTAATAGGGTTATAGTTCTTGACCATCACCTGATTCAACATCTGGTAGTCTATACACAACTTTAGAATACCATTTGACTTCTTGGAAAACAACACTTGAGCACGCCACTATGACACACATGGCCAGATAAAACCCTTATTCATTAGATCATCTCTCTGTATCATCAACTCTCACAACTTAGAAGTTGTCTTATGATAAGGATCCATCAAAATCAAGGAATCACCAGGATGCAAGTCTATCTAGAACTCAACATCACGTCGAGTGTGTAGCATCCAAACCTCCTAGGAAAAAACATTCATGCACTCCCCAATGTGCCTGGGAACCTATACCATATCAACATTCATAGATTTCACTGAAAAATTGTCTAATAAGGAAATAAGGGTCCCCCATGCTGACTGCCCACCTAACAATTCCACTCACTAACAAAAACCACACACTAGACATCCACATCTGAAAAAAGGACTCTAATATAGATGAAGCTGATAAAAGTGCGTACAAAATAAAACAACTTAATGTTGAGTATTCCATCTTATGGATGCAATGATAACAATAAAATATCCCCATGGTATTAATTTGGAACCATCATTAGTCTACACCCCCAACAAACATCAAACAAGATGGTATGGCCTCCGAATGATGTACTCAACACAAGGGGAACAAGAAGCCTCTATAAATCTAGTCTCATAGCATGGATAGAGTGGGTGAAAAAAATGAGGGTGAAACTTATATATCAATAAAGGAAAAAAATGTGCACTAAACAGATTGATCTCACCAATGATGATCTTCGACACCTTTGGAACTACTATATCCACTACGTGAAACTAACCACACCTAGATTCTATAACTCTTTGTTGATGAACACCTCCATATCCATGATCGAGTCATGGTCCTTGAAAAAAAGGGACATCTGGATGTTAGACTCTACCTAATTCATCTTCAACTGGGCATAGAAAAAACATACTGCCCTTGCTGCTAAAATGACCACACTAGAAACTGCTACTGCGAATATCATTCAAACCATCCACCCCCATCAAACTAAGCTCGAGGAACCATTGTGAACTAGTTTTAGCGATGAACACAAACCCCACAACAGAAAGACATAGGAATAAAGCTCCTAATAAAGTAATGAAAACCACAAGCAGTAGAAGCATGGAATGGAAGATATTGAGTTCGAATCTCTACTATTCAAAACCTTGAATGTCCTAGCACTTAAGACATACCACCGACAACTCTCCTTATCGAGGAACCCTACGAGCTCCCCTCCCAAGAAAGACCTCCATATGAGGGAATCTGTTTGATCACCTATGTCTTATTCTGAACCTCCAGATACGTCAGAAATGTAAAATGAGTAACTATAATGGATATAAGGATGAAGTGCCTCCTCAATATACCTCTCACGAGACTTCCCATCTGAAGAAACATCTATGAAAAATGGAATAAGGTCCTTGATCTTGATCCCTAAATCTTGCACAGACATGCTCAATTATTAAATAGAAAGAAGTTATTTCTCCTTCACTACCTTCATAATCGATGAATGGAAATATACCCAGAACACTTTTTTGGATGTAAACCCACAAAAAATATACTTCCTTCTGCTCTCCCAGATATAGCGTCCATGACTGACGTGCTGCTCCTCGCATCTGACTGAATTTTAAAGGGACCCAGTACTCCGTCGGGGTCTGGGTCAAATTGAAGGCGATCTCCAGATCCTCCATCTAGCTCTCCATGTCCATTTCTAAAACCCTACACTCGTATATCCCCAAATCCATCCCCTAGAAATAACACAATGTCCTCTACCACTTATCAACCTCCTCAACCAGATTGACCCTATGTCAATCAGCCCGATCAGCCTACTGAACCTCAACTGCCTGAACCATATGAGGAAAATGACCAGGAGGCATAGCTAAATGGAATACAAGGATTTCCTAAGCTAGAGTTGTATATATATATATATATATTTGGATTTATTCGAACTTGTTTAATTCATTTTTTTATTTTTAATTTCGTAAAATAATCTAATTCAAACAAGATTAAAAGTCAATATGATTCATTTAACTTTTATAGGTCTCTACCTTGTAAGTGGGTCTATCTCATTTGGTCGTTCAATAAGCTCAGATTCTATGCACTACATCATGGGTGAACTAAAATCTCATGTCCTAGCCGGTCTCCCTGGATTAAGTCACACACCAAGGTCAACTAGAACTATTTAAATTCCATCCAATTCAATACTCATTGTGCCTAATACAAAAATCTATTCTATATTTAAACCATCACCTCTGATACCACTTTATCATTACCCCCTCCCTCTATTGAAACCGCAATGATGAGAGATAGATTAATGACCCCCTATGTCCCGCTTCTAATAGACCTTTGGTAGGCGACTAGAACCGAGGGTTTAAAAATCTTACAATATGGGCGGAATTAACCTTTATAAGAAAACAAGATCATTAGATAGAAGTAATCATACTCAAAATCCCCTAGGTATAATATAAAAAGAAAGTAATAGACCATCTCTCCTACACATATAAATATTATTGATACAAGAAAAGTATCCAATGTAAATACCCAAAAGTAAAGCTAAATTAAAAACACAATAACTATCAAGGATCCACCCTGGTAAGGTCCGAAACGATCTATGAAATCCTCATAGAACCCTCAAAACTATTTTCTATTTGTAGGGTGACCATACATGTATACTCAGTAGGAAAACCAAATTCTCTCATTCCCATGTGAAAGTAGCATACTAATGAACCCATGAGAAGACAACATAACCAAATAGAACCTAAACATGTATACTAACAAAACCCAAACTCACCAAGGAATGTTCACCAAATAATATAAATCTTGTAATATAATATAAAATGATCACACTGATAAGGGTACCCCACACTACTTTCCCACTGGTATGTCGCTCTCACACCCAATGTTGTATATCCTAGGGCTCGCATCTAATCCATATAACACACCACCCCACAAGAACGGTACAAACACACCTTTTATGCAACCACTTGGGCTCACCACCCCACAAGCATGGTCACATCCCTTCTCTCACGAAAACACATAGGCTATCACACCACATCCTGAAGACACCTAGGACACATATCACATTTCTCGCAAACACCTGGGCTATCACATCTCACTGGAAGATGCCTGGTCTATCACAACCTCCAACTTAAGCACTAGTATACCTCCAACCATCAAATCCTGTGCCATACCTACATCACCTGGAAGAAAGAGTGGGAAAGAACGGGTACTAAGCCATATGTACTCCCCAATGGATGTTGGGAAGAACATCCCCACATGACTATGTAGGTGTTCGACATGTAGTGGTCAACATGGGTGGGGTGTATATATTAACACAATGATATAAAATTATATTTATAGTATCAAACAATATATCCCAACCTATGGTCTAACAATAAAAAACTAACTCAAAACATCATCAGTTTTTCTAGCACCTCTAAATTCATTTATTAGTATCTTCAACAACCATTTCAGAAGTAGAAGATCCCTAGTAAACAAAAGCAGCTTCACAATTCCTCAACATTTAATACCCATTAAACTCTTTATTTAAAACCCACCACATTTCAACACATAACTCATCATCTAATATTCCATTGACCATTTCCATCCCATTAACCAAATCCAACCCAATCCTTTCCAAATAATATTAAAAAATTATTCAATCCATTCCACCACTACATATGAATCTAGAGTAAATAAACCACCACTTAAAACCCCCAAAAAAATATCCAGAACAAACCACCTCCTCACCACCCCAAATGCATGGCCAAACAAACCACCCTCTCACCACCCCAAAATCATGTACAAGAAAACTGCCTATTGACTCTCCCAAAATCACATCCAAATAACCACCTCCTCACTACCCCAAACATAGAAAAACAAAACACATGTCACCCCACATCCAATTTAAATCACCCATCACTATACCACAAGCATGGACAATCATCACAACATATCAATAGCTTTTTCATTGATTTACAAAAGAGGATTTTATCACATTCTAATTTATTTTAGGGGTGTTATCACACAAACCAAAAATATTGGGGCAAAAAATTCATTATCGAAGAATAGGTAATTAACCACTTTCTATTTAGGGTGACTTTACAACAATTACAACAATAACAAAAAACAAAGGTTTGGCATCTCAAGTAAAATAGCGCAAACAAAACACCCAACAACCACAATTTTTTGCAGGGTGTTTAGACCGTACTATCCATCACATCACAATGGTATAAAATCTATAAAAGAATGTAAATAAAACCCCTTTTCCATTTAAAATCAAAATCAACAAATTTTTTATCTTTGATTAGGCCGGAACAACCATAATCCATAGGAAAAAATTTTAACCCCTCCCACATGATATATAATGTAGAGAAGTGTGGGAAATCCTAACTAAAAGAAGCTTTCTAACTCACTGTGCATCATAGGGAGAAGAATAACACATGCATACCAAAACCATGATAAGATAACCACATATATAACTATAACAAATCCCAAGACCATCAAATAAAAACCAATGCACACCCCAAACCAAGGAAACACCACTACATTGGATCCTCAGGAGAATAACAGAAGAAAATAGGTGAAAAGGAGGAGAGAACTCACCACAGACGAACCACAGATTGAGAAACGAAGATTGAATGAGATCAAAGGATCAAAGAGGGATAAATAAAGGATAAAATAACACCACTAATCACCAAGGTTTTTCCCAAAAATTAGAAGAAGAATAGATAATGACCGAAAGAATGAAATTTTGGCCGAAAAATAATTTTAATATCTCACTGGATCAGGGTATTACATGAAGTGTCATCCCATTTCATGTCGTGAAATCTTTGGTATTCCATTTTTTCTGATAAACATATTTACTCATAATTTTATTTTATTTTTCAATCCTTGATATATTACATGGTGTGAAACCCCTCTCCACATTATGTAACTAACTCACACATCGCGAAACCCTTTGGAGAATACATGAAACAGAATTTCACATCATTTAATCAAATTACAAGGTGTGTAATCCCCCTTCTTCCACCCTTTTGTAACTGAACTTCTCTAGACTCTATCTAAGCCTCCTCTGAACACCCCCAATAACCAAAAGTGGAAAAGTAATGGACTGGGAAAGCACTTACTATTACACATATATTATCATTGGTTTTGTTATCTTCAGTCATATTGCTTCTTCCTCCTAGAGTAATCCAAGATCCTACACTAGTCCAACTTGGGCTTGATAAGTCATGTCTCACCTCCCAGTAGGTTTGGAGTCCCTGAAGCATCTCAATGATCCATGAGTCATCCATCACAGTACATTACATCTATCTAATGTGCAGGGGTTGTTTGAGACCCCTGTATATCATACATTTAAATTAAAAGTTTCCATATTATTTAATTTAAAAAATATATTCAACTAAATTTAAATAGAGGAATCACCCTTAGATATATTATTAATAATCCAGATGCAAAAAAAAAATTAAAAGTTCTATAGAAAATGTAGACAGGACTACTACGTTTTTATAGGTTTTCCTAAATAACTTTAAGGATTTGAAATAAGCTTTAGAGTCCCATAGAATCCTATCCAATATTAACCAAAAAAATAATGCCCAGCGGAGTTTCGTAATCCTCTAACTCAAAAAACATAAATAATTAATCAATTAACCAAATTATAATTAATAAATGTATTATTTTTATCTCGGGATAATTTATGATAACTCACCAAATTTTGAAGAACCAATTACTCTTAGTAAAATGAGTTTCTAGCCATCCATGGTACACCCTATTTTTAAGATGACATAAAAACCCAACATTCACTTCCAATTTCATTTTTAAATAATTTCAATTTTAAATTAAAATGAAATAATTTTTTTATCATTCCTTACCTCAAATAAAACGACGATCAACCAAAAGAAGACATTTTCCAGAGTTAACCACTTCCTATGAAGAGAAAAAACAACTTCATGCATCATTGATTCTAATATGATCTAGTCCAATTGGAAGCATATATCTAATCGAGAAAACCCAAAATTATAAATGAAATAAGTGGAAGGTTCATGGAGCTTAGTGGAGTCTAAGACGCACCTCAAACCACTAAAGAATGGAATAAAAAACATTCATAATAAAGGGTGGAGTGAATCCAATGTGGGTGTGGATGGATGACTATATATTGGGAGGTGGAGGAGAGAAATGGGGTTTCCCCTAAAATATTTAAGGGGGAGGGAAGTGGTATATTTCATGCTTTAATGAGCCACATGTTTTTGCATCACAATTATACAAAAAATTATCTAAAAATGCATTTGGGACTACCTCAAAAACAAACTCTTTGAAAGGTTTGGATGCATTGTTTTTCAATATGTACACAAAACTATATGGGTAACTCTAAAATACTATGTATTAGTCAAATTTTTTCTCTTACATTAGCATGATTTCCCAAAAAACATGCTCAAAATTTTCCCAATAATATGTCTCCTTTCAAAGTGAACTAAATGTTATTCCTACATTAGGGTTCCACATGTTTTACCAAAAACCATGTACCCAAAATTTTGCACCCTATCCAAAATCCTCCAAAACCTTTGAACTTACCCAAATTTCTTGAGGCATGTCTGAACACTCGTTCTACCTACAAAGTCCAATTCCTTATCTAAAAACATCACTTTAAGTAATTCAAACTCTTGGAATTATTTTCTAGGTCTATTATAAAAATTTGAACCATATAGTAATAGAAAATTCATATTCCCTAGGAAAATTTCAATTCATACGTGCATGATATCTTATAAAAAGTATTTTTGAAAATAAATCTTCAAAATTTTATGAAGAAACGATTTTCCATAGATATTAAATTTAAAGTATAAACATGATTTTATTTGAAATTTATGAATAATTATGAATCTAATGAAATAAATTTTATTATTTTTAATAAAATGTTACTCAAACCAATTCAAAATAATGTTAGTTTTCAAATACTTGAATATAAATTTCAAAAATCTATAAAATCAGTAATTTTATCTATTCAATGGAAAATAAATCTTTTCATAAAATTAAAAAATTTTCATTCTAAGATAATTTGTGTATATTTATTGAAAATCTAATATCCTTTTTATCAAACTGAATTTCTAAAAATTGAAAAAAATTATAATATTTTATCACTAAAGTAAATAAAAACCATTTTTGAATAAAATTTATTTTTGAGGTGTAAAATGACTATTAAAAATTTAGTTCTTAATTCATAATAAGTAATAAATATTTTTTATTAATTAAAATAATTATACATATGTTTTATAATCGGGTTACTTAGAATAATATCCACCAATTCAATGACTATGTTTTATGGTCATATTTAAATAACTATATTTCAAAGACACTAATTATTGATATTGAATTTCTTATATTCTATCAAACATAATTGTCTATTAAAATCATGATGTATTACATTCTCCACTGCTCACATCCTCAGATAAATTTTAGGCTATAAATTTCATATCCTTCATAGTAAGGAAAGGGTTTTATAATTGAAAAAACATTTTATGAAAAACCACATAATTAAAAAAACATTAATAAAACATTTTATTGTAAATAAGGAAAGTAAAATATGAAGGTCATATGGAATAACACATAATAAGGTTTCCGTATTTGAGAAAATTAGTTTGAATTGAAAATAAAAAAATGAAGGAGAATAGTAATTTAAAATTAAAGATGAAGTGTGCTAGAGAACATTGATCAAAAGAAAGTGAATGATCATTATAAATTCAATGACTACAAAACCATAAACAAATGATGTTTCCAAAAGAACATAAATTCATTAGAAATATATATAAGAAAGTGAAACATTTTCATTTTCACCGAATTTTATTAAAATGTGAGAGATCATTTTATAATTAAGATATAAAAAAGGAAAAAAATACACTTACCATATTTCTTGAAATCCATAAACACAATTTGTTCCTTTGGTTATGTGTTTCAATCAGTTTCCACCAATATCTTACCCCATAATACAAATAATGAAAATTTAATATGAATCACTCTTATATTTAAATCATTATAATTAACTTCTAATATATTAAGAGATCTAACAAAGATTAAAAAGATATCCCTCTTGTCAATATAAAAACAAAAAAAATGATTATCTCAAGGTAAGACAATACGAAAAATGAATTAACCTTACTAGGAATAAATAATACATTTAACTCTAAAATTTACACAACATGCCCAAAGGTTCTACATAGATCATTCCATAAATAAATAACTCTATATCCCAACCTACATCAATAACATGATCGATAATGAATGTTTTAACATGAAAGTTTGTCTCAAACCATTATTATTTCATCCCCAAAAATTTAATAGAATTCTTATAAAATAATTATTCACATTAAACTTAATGGTTATATATACCTCATTAAAATAAAATTTATCCCAAAATATCATTAATCACCTTAAAATACCATTATATAATACCTCATAAGGGTTTATAATCCATTGAATTTTTGAACAACCTTAAACATATAAATCACTGATAGAATTCATAGCACTTATGTTTTCATAATAAGAAAACATTAAAATCACCAAAGTTATATTAACCCTTCTATGATACTTAACATAACAACCCTAAACCCACACTCCTAAATTTTGTGAAATCTTTGTAATGTTTACATATATATATTTGATATCAATATATGTGACCAAATATTTTAAATCCAATACATAAACCATAAAATAATTATATTTAATCACTTATAGACCTAGGGTCCTTTTAGATTTACAGACATATACAATAAAGAAAAAATATAACATAACGAAAACCTTGTCATTAGGTGATAATTTTGTCCATTATACAAATATTTTCTTATTTTACAATAATCCTTATAAATCTCCAATAAAGAATCCACACATGAAACCATTCTAAAGACAATACATTATCTTTATTCTTCATAGCCCAAGGAAGAAGAAACATAATAAAGGGTGATCCCAAATACTTGGTAGTGGAATGTATGTGAATTAATAATTTAATATTTCTGATGAGAATAATATATTCATAAGGTTCTAAGATTATTTTAAATTTTCATGATTATAACATAAGTAATTGATACCCCTAAATGTATAGAACATAGAAAATTATAAATTACATAAATCTTACGAAAAATATGAGAGACATATATATAAAAAAATCACTATCCATTTCAAAATAATACATGATCAAGGAAATATTTTGAACTAATTCGAAGCAAAAACACTATTCTAGTAACATCTAACTTCATACATTTATCATATAATCACTTAAACATGATAATTCCAACATTCAATTTCTAGTAACATACAATTGTTAACTTTTTCATCTCTTAGGAGCTACTCTTATTCAGTAAACTATATCATCTCCTAGGAGTAACATGCAATTGATAACTCCATCATCTCTTAGAAGCATCTCATATTCTGTAAAATTTATCTTCTCTTAGTGTAAACTTAATATCAGTTAACTCTATCTCTTTTCATAATGTATTAGAGTGTTAAAACAGACCCATTTGTACTAGGTTTGTCACTTAACAACTATTTCTTAGTTTAAAGTGTGACCACCCATCCCTGATTTATAATATAACCACTAATTAATAACTCATATATATATAAAAGTACTATTAAGTGAAAAAAATAAAAATCTCTCACTTTTGAAAACAAAACTCTTCAAAACAACCATCATTTCATTTTATCTTGATTTGACCGTGACAAAAAATGATTTAATTGATAATATATTAAAAAAAATCATAATCCAAAAAGAGAAGGAATAGTTATATTATCATTTGAACATATCCCTATGAGAGTATATTAAAACAATTAAGGATATTATTATAGATGACAAATATATTTAAAATTACATTTATGAAAAATAAATGAAAATAAGGCAAACATCCTTTTCTTCTGATAACGTTTAAAAAAATACATGAATATTATGAAATAAATTTTATTTAAAAATAATAATTTAAAAGGGTAAATAAATCATAAAATAATAGGAAATCCATGATATAAATTAAATTCATTTATTTGAAAAAAGATAAAACAAAGATGCATTTAACACTTTAAAAAAACAAAAAGGTCCCTGTTTGGAAGACAAAAAATTTATTTTTAAATATTTAAATAAAATATAATATAGTTGATAATGAATTTAAAAAATAAATTCTTCATATAATTGTTTTTAAAGATCATGGATAATGAGAAAAAAATATTCCAAACTAAAAAGACAAATATGGTCTAGTTTTCCTTAAATTTATTTTTTTGATCTTCATTAGTACCAAACAGAGTAAAATGAAATAAAACCATGTACATATAGAAAATTAATATAGGATATAAATATACATGTCTTTTATGAAATTACTTTAATTTTATTTCTCCCAATGTAACTTTGAACAAAATAATCCAAAAAAAAGAAATGAGAGTATATAAAAGAGCATTTACTACTTTGGGAACTTTTGAATGAAAATTTACTGAATGCAATAATATGATATGGGTATATCAATTTAATGAATAATGATAAATAATATGTGAAAATTCAATAATTTGGTAGAAATTACACCGGAAAAATAATTCATGGTCTATGAAATGAATTATTTCTCAAGAAAATGACACTGAGACAAAGAAAAATATGAAAATTATCATTACATTTAATGTGATAATTATTCCATGAATTTATTAAGTTAACATATGTAAATAAAACTAAATAAATTGTTAATATTTGATAAAAAATTATATATATCATGTAACTCTCTAACCCCAGTTCCCAAAGGTCCTATCAGTTTAACAGTCTTGGAAAATAGATTACATACATGTACATTACATTACAATTTCTACCATAAAACACAACATAGATCATCCTTTGTGAGAACCATTATTCCCCTAGATTAACCCTTCATATCAATCATAATAAACTTTTTGGAATCCTGGAAATAATTAAACATAAGAAATGGGTGAGCTCAACTGCTCAGTAAGGATAAACAATATAGTGGAAGCTATCAGAAATAAGAATAAAATTTAAAGGTAAGGTAAAAAACTAAAATAGAAGACTTTTAAAACATTATATTCAGCATAATATGGAAAAAATTAATCAAATAATTCCATTTAAACATTCACATGGATATTCTACTAGTCGAATAACAACATATAAATTCAATAACTAATCTCATAATGAGGGAATGAATAATTCTAGACATCATACCTACTACATCAAGGCCTTGTGCCAAGAAAATGCCCAAATATTATTTCAAGGCCTTCTACCAAGACACTAGATTGTCTCAGGAGACCTACCGATGTATTGAGGGGCTAAAGTGGGCCCCAACTATCACTTACTATGTCCAATTTATTCCTCATATGAAAAGGGTGAAACATAACATGATCCTCCATATTAAAACTAGCATACGAAATGTCAATACTTTAACCATAAACCGTGATTGGTATAAAAATAGCACATCCATAGTCAAACATATCATAAGTCCTTTAATAAAATATATAATATTATATTATAATAAATAAACCTAAATCAAGAATAATATCCAGTAAAGGATGTTGACATAGTTGAAAATGATATGTTAAACTCTTTGACAAAAATATCAATTTTTTCGTTAAATCATTTACAAGTAACACAATTTATTAAGGAATTAATTGAAAATATATTTTTTAATCAAAGTTTCCCATACCATTTTGAAACTTTTGGAAGGAATTAATATTTTAAAACAATCATTTCTATATAAATAAATCCTTAAAATCATATTGAAAACATGGACATTAATTAAATAGACTTAGAAAAATAAATCATTAAAATAGTTAAAATGATAATCTAGTTAAAGATTACATTCTTTAAAACATTAAAATATTAATTTTGAAAACATTTTTATGAAACATGGACATGGATGATAAATATACCCCAGTAAATACTTACAAATAAACAATCTCAGATAATAATGAGATTGAAAAATAACCCATACCATAGGTATGATACTCTCCATATATGTCTGAAACTAATGTATAATGTTTTTAAACATATTATTAACTTATATCAGAATTTTAATAATATTTATGATATCATATATGATTCTCTTATGACTTTATATTTCTAGATTATTAACAATTATAAGTTAATGCCACATTACGGATAATAATCGCTTCGTTTATCATACATGTTTTGACTTGTTATTCATGATCATATTACATAGATCATGATTTAGTTAATTAAAAAATGTATAATATGATTTATATATCATATATATTCATAATATATATATATATGTGAATTATAATACACCGTTCATGGAGATGGTAGGTCGTACATACGCTTGAATGCTATTTCCATTTGCTTATCATATTGAATGGAAATGAATGACATATGTGTGTATATATATGTCATCCCATTAGAATTATTATGTCATATATTTCATAATTATGAATAATATAATTTTATTTATAATCATTCTAGGATGGTTAAAGTGGAGAATAAATCTCATCGCGTCATGGAGACAGTAAGTCATACGTAAGCACGAGCGACAAAATCATTTCTTTAATGGTTAAATGGTATGAAATTCGATGGAATATGAATTGTACAGAAACAATAACATGTAATATTTATTATTTAAATCCATTATATTCATTATTATAATCATAGAAATAAATCATACATGAAAAACAATATACACAGTGGTGTGGAGATTATGAGTCGTAAATACCGACATGGTGATATTGATTTTCATAGGATGGGTAAATGGAGGAATATGATTGTACCATAATTATAATAATACATTATTCTATTTATGTTACTGGATTTATTATTTTATTATCTAAACAACATAGAAAGAGGAAGTAGAAGAATAAAATAACATTGAAAAAGGTGATAAAACAATTACCTCTTTTTGGTTGTCTCCTTTTAATTTTCACAAAAGGACTCCATAGGATGGATTTCAACCGAAATTGTAACCTCTATTATGATATAAGGTATATTGGGTGAATAAATGGGTAGGGTTTGGCCAATAAAAAGGGCTTTTTAGGTGTGAATTAAAGAGAAGGGGAAGTTCAATTTTATAAGAGATATGAGAGACACTTTAGGAAAATATGGAAATATTAATTTATTATAAAGTTATATTCGGTTTATAATAGCTCAAAAGTAATTTATTTATAGAATTAGATTAGTATGGATCTAAATCCACTCATAAAATAATTTTTAGACAAGTTGAGTTCATGAAACTAACATTATCTTTTGGGATTAACCCTTAGTTAAACAATTTAACTCTTACTGTATCTTCATGTATTTTTGTACAATAGGGTTAATTTAGATACTATAAAATGACAAGAGAACCTTAAGAGTGTCATTAATTAAATTTTTAACATTATCTAATTCAGTTGGACAAATCATAGTTTTTTAGGATTTTTATATCATTTTAAAAAATAATATTTGTTTTAAAAACATATTTATGTCAATTTTGTCTGTATTTAGTAATTGATTTTTTAAAGACAAAAAAACTTGATTACTTCTAAAAAATGGTATTAAATAACCCCTAATGTGTAAATTACATCAATAAAATTATTTTATGGCAACAAAAAGTTCAAATTACATTTATTCTAATATTTATAAATTCATTTTTTGAATCATTTATTAATAAGGTAGTCCCTGTATCATAATTGTGTCATAAATAAATATATTTATCTAATGTTTAAAAATTATAAATAAAATACCATGATGTAGGGAATATTTATATATTTATAATGAATATTTATTGTCAAATATACCAGTCATATTACTCTATATTAAAATTGTTTTTGTAAAAGATAAATGTTTATGTTATATTTATCATTACTTTAAATTAATTCTTATAACTTGTCAACATCACACCCATGTGGTCCCATGGGGTCCTAAAATAATCATAAGGATTCCCACAGTCTGAAATATATAATAAAATAGTATTAGGACATGTTTTAGGGTAGTTTTATATTATTATATTATTATTTATTTACCTTTATTACCAGATTTACCCTTTGACCATAGTAAATGATATTAATTAATGAAGATACTATTCATAATGTCAAAAAATAAAAGGTAACTATTTACACAGTTTGGACCTTATAATTCCAAATATTGAATCAATTTTTCCTAATTCAAAACAAAGAATTGGCAGAAGTTAATTTAAAATTATATTCTGATGTCAAAACCAGAAAGCAGGGTTTTAGGATGTAAAAACTATCAAAAGGTTGACATGTGTTTATGTCCAATTTAAATGTAAAATCACTTCCAATGACCAAAATTATTTTAAATGATAAAAATATAAAAGTTGTCAAAAAAGTACTAAGAATTCATCCAGACATTATTTTTATGTCCCTATTCTAAATAAGAATTTTATTTCATCAAATTTAATATATAACTGTGTCAAATATTTAATTTATAAAGGATTCACCCTTAAAAAGTAGAAAACTTTTATTTTTGAAAAATAATTATTTTATCTGAAAAATTGAATTTGTACTTATATTATGTCTAATAAACACATAAGATTAATTTTAAAATTATATGGGATATATATAAAATTTAAAATTTTGTTAATACTATTCATAAGAACTTTTTAAATGGCCTGTTTGATAGGTTGTGGTGTGCTTGAAGTTAGTGTTGCGTACATCACAAGCTAATGAAATATTTAAAAAGGAAGCATACCACGAAATCTTGGGGTGTTACATTATCTCCTCCATTAATAAATTTCATCCTGGAAATTTAAACTCAATATTGAAAATATGGGTTTTACATTTCAAAATATCTTAGTTGAAATCCCACATCATAAAATGGATTAATGAGACCTCTATTTTAAATTAAAGAAAGGTACATATGAAGCTTAAATTAAATAACACATACTAGGGTTACATATAGGAAAACATGGATATTAAAGAAAAATATAACCATAATTTTATGATGGAGAGTGATAGATAATATTATTAGGAGAAAGTTAGAAATCTAAAAGCCATAAATGTACGATGATCCAACATACCATTTGATTTATCATAAAAGAAAGTTCTAGGATTTTTTTTGGTTTTCAAGATCCTTTCTTTAAATTTGAAGAACATGACATGAAATAATTACCTGATTTCAGTACAATCCCAGCATTGGCCATGCCATGAACAATTTCCACTTTATCTATTATTCATGGAAATAAATTTGAATTTGTTATTCTTAAAGTGTAGGATTATTATGCGATCCATAAATATAATGATACGTCATTCCATATGTCTCAAAAAAGTGTTATCACATTTTATCATATATGCATAAGTCCAAATATAGAGAGATAATACATTAATCTAACAGTCATCAACTAGAGTATAACATACACTATCAATAAATTCATAGACTTACAATCCTTACAAGAAAAAAATAAATTCTTCAACTTTAGAAATAGGTGAACCAAATCAGCTTAGCATTTATCTCCCATATTTCATAGGGCAGTTCTTAGTTGTCAAATTCCAAACATGTGAACACCTTCATCTTGTATTATCTTGAGTCATGGCAACAACCGAAACTATCAAATATCCTTATTAAAAAAAAGAATGTTTCCTTTTTCAAATACATAGTTGATTATTCCTCAAGTCCCAAAAAGTAGTACACTTAAACCATGATATCATAAACTTCTTGTTGAAAAATCCATAAAGAAAGTAGCGTCATCCAATTTACTTATTCAAATCCAACATATCATTATCAAAAAATAATTATCTTAACATAAGGAACATATTAAGGGTTATCATTACCTCAATAAAATGTCCTCCAACTAATCTTCCCCTTAAATAAATTTTATTATCCATTATAAATATTCAAAAAATTCATGTAAATCCTTAGTCAAAAACGTAAACTAGATACTCCTTATATAATTCACTATTCATAATTCTTAGATCCAAATACATAAATACTTCAATATTTCTAATTTAATGGTTGGTATAGAATAAGTCCTTTCACAGTTTAGAGGTATATTCTTTTGTCTGGTCCTTGAGTTGGGTAATTCCCATGATTTCCACAGATGAGACATTGAACTCCATAATAATTAGTCACACTATTTCACTTTCTCTTAGAGATAACATCTTCCCCGCCATTTGAGGTATTCCAAAAGTTTCTTCTTCCCTTCCTCTTGACATGTAGGAACAAATATTATTTCTTCTATGATTATTAATATTTGAACATTTATAAACATTAATATTCCTCTTATGCAATGTGTTGGTAATGTCATCAAAGATCCAATCTTTAATCATATATCGTGATAACTGATTCAGCATAATCAAAATATCATTATCTACTATCATTATTCAATTATGTTGCTCAAAATTACTAGATTTTCCATCAAACTTAATGTTAATTCAATTAATTTTAGTTTCCTCCATTAACTAAGACTAATAATCATAGGTTGAGAAACACATATCATTGAAGAAACCCACATAATCAAGTTAAGGTGCTTTCAATATATAACATCTGAGGTTTAATCCTAGGTTATCCATTATAATTACCAAAATTATTGGGGGTTCTTTTATATTTATCCTCAAAGTCTCTCTTAGGGTTATGATACCTAATCTATGATTTTTAAATATATTTATAAGGTTGTTGATAAAAATCCTATGATACCAACTATAACACCCCGACCCCAGTTTCCTAGAGCTGGTGCATTATTTTAATACATTGGCATGATATAGAGAATCATGTCATGAAGGACCAATCGGTTCAGCAATCTTGGAAAATAGATTACATACATGAACTTTATATTATAATTTCTAACATAAAACACAACATAAATAATACTTCTATAATGAAATTATTCCTCTAGATGAACCCTAAATATCAATCATAAAACACTTCTTAAAATCCTATAAAAAATAAAACATAATAAATGGGTGATCTCAGATGATCGGTAAGGATTAACAATATAGCGGAAGCTATCACCAATAAGCATAAACCTTTAAGGAAAGGTACAAAACTAAAACACAATACTTTTAAAAAAATTTCTTCACCATAATAGGGAATGAATAAATGAAATAATTCCATTTAAACATCCACATGGATATTCTACTAGTCGAATAGCCTCATGTAAAATCAATAACTAATCTCATAATGCAGGAATGCATAATGTCAGACATCATAACCACTATGTCATAGCCTTGTGCCAATATAATACACAAATATTAAATCAAGGCCTTGTTCCAAGAAACCAATTTGTATCACAAGACATACTGATGAATTTAGGGGCGATAACCGGCCCCACCCATCACTTACTAAGTCCAATGCATTCCTCATATGAAAATGGTTAAACGTAACATAATCATTCCTATTAAAACTAGCATATAAAGTGTCAATACTTTAACCATAAATCATGAATGGTATAAAAATAGCTCATCCATAGTAAAAAATATCCTAACTCATTCAATAAAATATTGAAGACTGTATTATAATAAATCAACCTCAATAAATAATAATATCCAGTAAAGGATGTTGACATAGTTGAAAATGATCAACAAAACTCTTTGAGAGAAATATCCCTTTTCTATGAAATCATTTAAAAGTCACCCAATTTATAAAGGAAGTAATTTAAAAGAGATTTTTGAATCACAGTGTCCCATACCACTTTGAAACTTTTGAAAGGAATTAATATTTTTAAAAAAACATGTCCATTTAAATAAATCATTAAAATCATTTTGAAAACATAGACATTAATGAAATAGACTTAGAAATATAAATCTTCAAAACAGTTAAAATGATGATCTAATTAAAGATTACATTACATAAAACCTTAAAAGATTCCTTTTGAAAAAAAATTATGAAACAAGGACATGGATGATAAATATCTCCCAGTAAATACTTACTTATAAACGGTCTCGGATAATAATGAGATTGAGGAATTAACACTTACCTTAGGTCTGAATCTCTCCATACTTGTTTGAAACTCTTGTATAATGTTTTTAAAAATATTATTATCTTATATTATAATTATAATAATATTTATTATATCATATATGATTATTTTATGACTTTATATTAAATTTTTATTAATAATTTTAAGTTAATGCAACATTACGGGTAATAATCGCTTCGTTTATCATATATGTTTTGACTTGTTATTATTGATCATATTACTTAGATCATGATTTAATTACTTCTAATATGTATAATATGAATTAAATATCATATATATTTATAATATAAATATATATAATAGATATATATATGAAATTTAATACACCATTCATGGAGACGGTAGGCCGTACGTACGCATGAACGATGTTTCCATTTTCTTATCGTATTGAATGGAAGTAAATAAATGACATATATGTACATAAACTAATAAATACATACATATATATACATATATATATATACCATTGAATTAGAATTTTTATGTCTTATATTTAATAATTAATAATAATATATATTTTTTATAATAATTCTTGGATGGTTAAAGTTGAGAATGAATCTCATTGCGTCATAGAGACGGTAAGATGTACGTACGCACGAGTGATGATATCATTTACTTAGTGGTAAAATGGTATGGAATTGGATGTAATATTAATTTTTTAAAAATATAATGTTATATTTATAATTTACATCCATTATATTCATCTTTATAACCATATAAATAAGGTATACATGAAATATAATTTACACCATGACGTGGAGACGGTAAGCCATGCGTATGCACACATGATGATATTGTTTTTCATAGGATGGGTAAAAGAAAGAATATGGTAGTACCATAATTATAATAAAATATAATCCTATATAAGGTAATTTATTTATTATTTTATTATGGAAACAACGGAGTAATAGGATGTAAAAGAAGAAAATAACATTGAAAGAGGTGTTAAAAAATGATCTCTTTTCGGGTGTCTTCTTTTGATTTGCACAAAACGATTCCCTAGGATGGATTTATGCCCAAATTGAACCACTATAATGATATGAAGAATTTTGGGAGGGGAAACAGGTTGGTTTTTGACGAGATAAAGTGATTTGGAGGTTTGAATTAAAGATAAGGAGAATGCCCTTTTATAAGAGAGGTGAGAGGAACTTTAGGAAAAACATGAATTATTAATTTATTATAAATTTATTTTTGGTTTATAATAGATATAATGTAATTTATTTAGAGGATAAGATGATTTATGGTCTATGAACTTCCATAAAATATTTTTTAGACAAGTTGAGTTCATGAAATTAACCTTTTCTTTTGGGATTAACTCTTAGTTAAACACTTTAACTCTTACTATGTCTTCTTCTATTTTTATACAATATGGTTAATTTAGTTACTTTAAAATGCCAAGAGAAACTCAAATGTATAATTAACAAAATTTTTAACATTATTTAACTCACTTTTCCCAATATTAGTTTTTAGGATGTTTATATCATTCAATAAAATAATAATTTTTTAAAAACCCATTTATGTCAATTTTGACCCTATTTAGTAATTGATATTTTTAAAGACATAAAAACATTATTCCTTACAAAACGGAATTAAATCATCCCTAATGTTTTAATTTAAGACATAAAATTAGTTTATGGCATAAAAAAGTTCAATTTATATTAATTTTAGTATTTATAAATTCCTTTATTTGAATCATTCATTAACAAGGTAATCACTACATCATCATTGTGTCATAAAAAAATATAGTTATCTAATTTTTAAAAATTATAAATAAAATACCATGATATATGAAATATTTTTAGTTTTATAATTAATATTTATAGTCAAATATATCAATCATATTACTACATATTAAATTTTTTTAGTAAAAAAATTGTGATTATGTTATATTTATCATTACTTTAAGTTAATTCTTATAATATGTCATTATCACATCCAAGTGGTCCCATGGGGTCCTAAAATATCCTAAGGATCCCTATGGTCAGAAATATTTCATTAAATAGTATTAGTACATTTTTAATATATTTTAATATCATTATAATATTATTGTTTTACCCTTATCTACCAGATTTACCTTTTAACCATGGTAAATAAAAATAATTACTGAAGTTACTATTCATAATGTCAAAAAATAAAAGGTACCTATTTACATAATTCGAACCTTATGATTCAAAATAGGGAATCAATTTTTCCTAATTCAAAACATATAATTGGAATAAATTAATTTAAAATTAATTTTCGATATCAAAACTAGAAAGCAAGTTTTTATGAAGTAGAAACTATCAAAAGATTGACATGTGTTTATGTTGAATTGAAATTTGAAATTAATTCGAATGACATAAATTATATTAAATGATAAAAATATAATCTAATTATACTTTAAAACTATTCAAATTTATATTTTAAAACTAAAAATTATCCATATTAAAAAATTTCTTTTCAATTAAAATTTAGTATTTTTCACTATTCATCAAAATGTGAAATTTATTATTAAAGTACAAAAAATTTATCAAAACCAAATTTATATGTCCATATTATAAAGGATGATTTAATTTCATCAAATAGAATATATAAATGTATCAAATATTTAATTTAAAAATTGTTCTTCATTAAATAGCGGAAAAATTGTATTTTTTGAAAAAAAAATTATTTTATATAAAAAACATGAATTTGTTCCTATATTATGTCTAAGAAACACATAAGATGAAATTTAAAATTATATGGGATATATATAAAATTTAGAATGTGGTTAATACTATTTATAACTTCTTTTTAAATAGTTAGTTTGATAGGTCGCGGTGTGCTTCAACTCGGTGTTACATAAATTGCATGCTATTGAATTATTTAGAAGGAAGAATACAACTGAATATTAGGGTGTTACATATAAATTCACAAATAATAATTGAATAAAAATTTCAATGAAGATGTGTTATAACCCAATGAAAGGAAATTGAATTAAGAAATGCCTTACCTCAAGTCTCATCTTGCTATGTGTTCCATATTCATTCAGGTATAATAAAGATATAATAATTTTTTAATTGTTTAATAAAAGTTTATAGGTTTATTATTTGATCATTAAATTATTTAATTCATTTATATACTGATAAATTTAATTACATAATCTATTAAGTTCATATTGAGTGTTTTGAGGACGTTCAATTCATAATTCAAAAATCACATTTGTAGGATTCCCATGGTATAAGTGGTAATCATTAAATCAGTTACATAATAATAATTAAAAAATTATCCTTTTTATTCCTAAAATAAAATTTTAAAGCCCTCCTTAAAAACCAGCCACCCAAAAATAAATTATCTAGCAAGGCGGTAGTCTGTAGGTACGCACAAGAGATGTTTTTTTGTTTGGAAGAAAAATATAATAAGGAAAAAATATTATCTTTATAGAATAATTAAAATGTCATAAATCCATCCCCATGACCATCCATGAGATAATATTTAGGAAAAAAATTACATCCCTACATGGATATTAAAGTCCACATGTACACTTGTGGAATGATTCCGCTTTTAAATATTGGAATGAAAAGAAGATAGATGATATATTATATCTCAAGGATAATAATTATTTCAAAAATATTATACATGTATATATATATATATGTGGGTGATATTTATTTTAATAATCAGACCTAAATTGAGGTTATGGGAAATAAAATACATCTATTTGTGAGGTAGTTGTTACCACATATAGAAGAATGATGGTTTAATTTTCCATTTGATAGAAAATTAAGATTAATAAGTTTATAATATTAATATAATAATATAAATATTTATAAGATATAATGGTGTTTTTATATTTTAATGGTTATGTTAGAATTTAAATAGGCATAATATAAAGTAAAATGGAAACATGCGGTTAAGATGATTACCTCCTCATTAAAGAACCTTCATTGACCTAATCCTCAAGACTTCTAGGATTTCATTTTGGTGATACCAAAATCTCTAGGATGTGGTAATGGATTTTATTAAGTGATATGGATTTATATTAGTCAATATGAATATCTCTTGAAGTGTGAAGAAGAGAAGAGGGTTGGTGTCCTTAAGTTAGAGGGGACAGGATCGACTTGGGAATTATGAAAATTATAAAATTAACATAAATTAATATTCATGCTAACATAGAACTAAATTGAAATATTAAAAATATATATTTAGGATAATTCAAATTCTCCTAATATAATAAAATTTAGTCATGTTTAGGTTATATTTTAACCCTTATCACATATTTTCTACATCAAGTTAACCCTATTAATGATTACCTATAAAAAATGGTTTTAACTATTTAGGGGTCAATAAAGATAAAATAAAAGGAAAATTTACCCCACAATAAGAAATTTTTAATATTATATACCATATCCATTTAAATGTTCTACTGATACTATTTTTATGTATTCTAAATCATTTAAAAAATATTATTTAACATAAAACACGATTGATGTCATTTTTGAGACTATTCAAATATATGAATTTAAAAAATGTAAATAATGTAATGAAGATTGAATATAAAATATAGAAATAGCAAAAAATTATAATTAAATAAAAAATTATTGGAACTCCATAAATATAAAAAAACAAGTACTTTGTATTTTTTTTATATCATTTACATAAATTTTATACTACTCTCTCAAACATTATGTCATCGTTGTGTAATCCTTTAAGGTAATTATTTCAACCATAAAAATAAAAAATAAATTACCATTATAATTAATTATTTATACTAAAATAATTATTTATAATTACTTATTACTTTATTTAACCTTATAAAAATATATTAGAGATATTAATATGAACGAAGTGAATTTTTGGAATTATTCATCACTTAAAATAATATTAATCCCTCTGTCAAGGTAAAATGGAACAATTAAATATATTTTAATATGTGATGGGATTCGATAAATTATACTCATAAAATATTTTAGTTCACATGAATGAATAATTTTTAAGCCTTATTTTATAGTTTTAACATCGTTTTACTGATTTTAACTTTACTATGTTGACAAGTTTTTTTCCAAGGATACTTTTCACTAGAAACAGAAATATATATGGATTATTTATGAAATTTAGACATTATGATTATAAATATAGAAATAATTTTATTAAATTAAGTTCTTATAATTTTAAAACATCACTTTTAAAATATACATACAAATGAGATGATAAGTGGTTACCCAAAAAAATGCATTTTACATATAATTTTTTTTAAATCAAGAATAAGAATAATATAGATGTTGATGAAATTAATTAGGTTATTTTTAATAAAATTGATCTAAAACCAAATATTTATTTTATTGTTATTATACTAGAAAAATAATTATTTGTGTCTATAAAATGTGTATTTTCCCCTATTTATTGAAAAATAAATCTTTTAAGAAAAATCCAAATGTTTCAGTAAAATATAATTTTGATATGTTAATGTGAAAATGGAATTCATTTTTATGATTTTTTTTAAAATTTTAGAAATTAATTATAATACTTTGTCACAAAAACCATTAGAAATAATGTTTTGTGAAAATTTATTTTTGAAGTATAAAATTAGTTTACCAAAAAAGGACTACCTATTTCAAATGAATTAATTAAAAAGTTTTTGTTCATTATGAACATTATAAATTTATTTTATAATTTGGTTACTTTTATCTCTATCTTAAAATTAAATGGCCATGTTATAACATCCATATTTAAAAAATAATATTTCATTTTCATTAGAATCAATTTTTTTTGTAACGTACTCTATTCGAAATAGTCATCATTTAACAACACCTTATATTAGATTTCCCCCTTAAATAAATTTAATCCTCTCAATTTTATCATGGGATTAGTAATTTAAGGTTTTAATATTCTAAAATACTTTTATTAGTAACACATATCAATTTTTAATAAAACTTCTTATTGAAATGAGGGAAAAGGAAATGTGATGGTTCGCTACAATAACACACTACTATGTTTCCCAACAGGAGAAAACTAGTGGCATGTAAAAGTATAGATAGCTAGGATTAAATTAATTTCAAAATAAGGATGTATGGTGGAAGATATCATTGATCATAATAAAGTTAATGATCATGAAAATTTTAATGACCTCAAAATGATAAATGTATATAGTGTGAAAATAAAGATCAATTCAAGATAAATTATTTTAAAAAAGGGAAAAATTATTTTTCAAGATCATTTATCTAATGGTAAGAATCCATTAACTATTAATATGAAGTACTTGATAAAATAAAAATACTTGATTTTATTAAATATATAAACACAATTTCATATTTTGGTTGTGTGTTTCAATCAGTTTACACCATTATCACACCTAAAATTCCAAAAAAGAGTCTCTAAGATAAATATTTATTATACATAAAGCATTAAAATTAACCTATAAAAGATCACTATTGAAACATCCCAGGTATTTATAGAATAATACATTTTCATATATATTAATAGTTTAGTAATAAGATATTAATTTTATGTCAAAGGGGACTCTTTTTCTTATAGCGTACTCAACACGCAATAACGGGTTTCTCTGAAATCATACATTGCACACCACGTTGAGTTAAACCAAAAAATAATAAAATATTATTATTATTATTTTAAATTATAGTTAACACCTAGTTGTTGGAATGTAAGTGATAAATTGTATCAATTGAATTATGAAAATATGGTTTACATAGGTTAAAATAATGATTTATTGGTATCAAATTTTTTGATAAATAGAAATAAAAACCAATTGAATATAAAGGATGTGTTTTTATGAAAACCAATTTAAAATATAATAATTGTGTTTATAAAATCATATCAATCTTCATGGATTTAAATTTAATGAAAAATATTTTTTATATATTCAATGTAAAGTTTTAAAATCAACTTATATATTTTCTAGAAATGATTTAAGAACAAATTCAATTTTTTCGGATAAAAGAAGTATTTTTCTAAAAATGCAGTTTTACCACCTTTTGATGGAGAAACCTTTTTAAATCTAGTTTTTTTCACTTTTATATGTTCTATTTGAAAAAATAAATTATTTTATTTAGAATTGGGATATCAAAATTTAATTTGGATGAATTTTTGATATTTTCTTGATAACTATCATGTTTTGTTGAATAGTTAAAATATGGTAAATTTTAATTGAAAACAAAATTTTACATAGAGATAATTTATATGGTTTAATCAAATTATTTAATGGTTTTAATATATAAATTTAATATATTTTTTTCATTAATCTAATTTTTGTCATTGGAAGTAATTTTCCATTGAAATTGGACATAAACACATGTCAATATTTTGATAGTTGTTACTTCTTAAAAACCCGCTTTTTTATTTTGACAATAAGAATTAATTTTAAATTAATTACAGAAACTTATGTATTTTTAATTTTGAAAAATAGATTCTATATTTGTAATTATAAGATCCAAATTGGGTGAATAAGTACATTTTATTTTTGGAAATTATGAATAGTAACTTGAGTAATTATTATTTTTACCATGGTTAAAGTGAAAACCTGGTAAATAAGAGAACAAAATATTATTATAATAATATTAAACTACTCTAAAACATGTCCTAATCCTATTATATGAGATATTAATTACCATGGGTATCCTGGGGCCGAATTTGGGGCCCCATTGATCTACCTGGATGTGAAAATGCCATATTATAAGAATTAATTTAATGTAAAGAGAAATATAACATATACATGAATATTTTACAATAACAATTTTTATATGGGATTATATAAGTCATATATTTGAATATAAATATTCATTATAAATAAAAAATTATTTCTTATATAACTATATTTTATTTATAATTTGTAGACATTATATAGGAAAATTTAATTATGACACAATGCTGATGTAGTGACTGTTTCATTAATAAAGGATTGAAATAAATGATAGTATAAATATTATAATAAATGTAACTTGGTTAATTTTATGACAACCAAGAATTTTATGGATTATATTTAAATATTATATTTTATTTAATTCCTTTTTTTCAATAGAATAAATTTTTTATGACTTTAATAAAAATAAATTGCTTTATAGTATCAAAATTGACCGAAATGAGTTTTTGGAACAAATATTATTTTATTAAAAGATATAATAGTCCTAAAAATCTAATATTCTAAAAAACGACTTATATAATTTTAAAAATGTAATTAATGATCCACTTATGCTTCTCTTGGTGTTTTATAGTCAATATAGTTACCATATATTATGAAAATGCAAGAAGACATGGTAAGAGGTAATGTTTTTAACTAAGAGTTAAAACTAAAAGATAAGTTTTATTTTGTGAACTAAGCTTGTGTAAAACCTATTGGTTGAGAGGTTTCTAACCCATATGTATCTTATATTTGAAATATATTATTTTGAGACCATCTGTAACTAAAAAATCAATTTATAATAAAATAATATTTCAAGACCGTCAAAATGGACCCCTCCTCTCTCTTATAAACGGCACCACAACTACCCACTTAAGAACACCTCTAAATACCCTAGTCTCATCCAAAATATGCTCAAATAATCTCCCAAAATCACTCCCATCCTCATAGAATTCATAACTTGGAAAGAAGGCAATTTATTAAATCCTTTTGGCTCAAATAAAAATAAGTCACCAAATTTAGAGGTAACATCTTCTCTCAAGTTCCTTTATTGTATTTTCCTTCTCCACTCCCTATTATATTCATATTATTGGATTAAATAAAAACACTAGTATCATAAAAATAAGAGGATGTTTTAATGATAAGTATTATAACTACAGTTACACACATACCCATCTAATGGAAATAAAAATATTGTTTCTGTGGATGACAAACTACTACCTCACGAAACGATGATTGTTCAATTTTTCCTTACCACCTATCATAGTGGACATTAAGAGGAAACTATATTTATATATGATATATATTATATTTATATTGTTTCTATTCTTCTTTGTTTTTGAGAAACCCAAAGCTTGACGTACATGGACATTACATTACTTTTGCAGAATACATAATACATAACAAAAACAGAAACCAAAGGATCGTAAAAGTTTAGTGTCTTTGGAAACTTGGAATATAATCTTCTAATCTTCATGAAAGATCATAACCGTCTCCCATAAAGATCTTCCTTTTTATTTTCTTACCTAAAACCTTTCTTTAAATCCTGGGGAAAAGAAAACATAAAAAATGGGTGAGCTGAAATGCCCAATATGGGTAAAAATAGAGAACATAAAACAATCCATAAACATTTGAATGCGAAAACTTGAACATAAAATCTAAACATCAAAATCTTGAGCAAAGACATGAATCTTGGAAGTACGTAAGGCATATATCATAAGGGAACATCAATCATGATAAAATATCATGGTAATGAAACATGTGATTGTGGAAACTATTAAGCAAATGATATGATTTCCATAGTAGACAAGGCATTGCTTCCAAGACCATCTTAGTGACAAAGTCCCTTTATGAATCGAGTTCACTCCTCATTCCAGTCCTGTATTATTGAACCAGATTAACTTACCATTCCAGCCATGTCTATCTCATGAGATGTAACTCTTTACCCAATGCATTGGAGGGAGATATAGGTCCCACCCATCTTAGAATGAAACCATTCTTTCGTGTGCCACAAAATCATAAATCATATATCATAGCATAACCCGTGTAATAGAATGGGATTCTTAAACATCATTCCATCATAACATAATCCATATAAAAAATGGATATCATTTCATCATAAGAAAAATCAAACCATGTAAATAATGGAGACATTATACTTGAAACATACACATATTAAATAATGTCATTTTAGATGGAAAATAGTTTTGATAAAACACTTGAAATGAATTCTTGAGGAAAATACCCTTTTTTCTTCAAATTCAATTTATTTTCACAAAATGCCATACAATTTTAAAAGAAAAGTGTTTTGTTGAAAATAATCAAGAAATCTTGTAGAGTAAGCTTAATGAAAATGAGGCATTATGAAACCGTAAAAATCCATTCACACTGTATAAGTTAAAAAGAACATTCTCCTCGTACTTTTGTCAGAAAAGTCAAAAAGTTCCTTGTGTGGTAAACAAAAGTAAGATTCCTTTCATAAAATGTGGTAAAATTTAAAAATGGGTAAAAAGGACATTAAACATACATGAAAATATTTTTAGAAAATAGGCACATGGATGATAACAAAAAACCCAGTAAATACTTACAAAAAAACAATCTAGGATAAGAGTGATATTGGAATAGTTATCCCTTACCGTATGTCTGATATGCTTCGTATGTATCTGGACCTCCTCTTCTTCGACGCACCTCCTTTAAACTTATCCTTAGGGCACTAGAGATGGTCTTTTGGGAAGACCAGAACCTCTATGATATAACTAGAAAGGTTGAGAAGAGGAATTGGCAGGGGTTGGCCGAGCTTCAAGGCTCAAAAGGGTGTGAAGAGAAGAGGGAAGGGGTGCCCTTTTTATAAGGGAGGAGAGAGACACCTTAGAAAAACTTAAAATATTATTTTATAAAAAAGTCATATTCGGTTTTTAATAGTTCAAAATTGATTTATTTCAAACCTAAGGTGGGGATGGGTTGAAATCCTCTCAACCAATAGGTTTTAGACAAATTTAGGTTACTATTTTATCCTTATCATTTAGATTTAACTCTATATTAAATAATTTAACTTTTACCGTGTCTTTTTGTTTTCTTACACTATATGGTTAATAAACTTAATATAAAAAGCCAAAAGAACCCCAATTGGTTCATTATTAATATATATCCTTATCTAAGTTATTCTTCCGAACCATAGATTTTTAGGAATAAAATAACAATTAATAATATAATATTTGTTTTAAAAACTATTTTATGTCAATTTTGACACTATTTGGTACTTGATTTTTGTGAAAATCATAACTGCGTGATTAGTTCGAAAAACATTAATTAAATCAATAATAACATGTCATATTAACCTATAAAATTATTGGTATTCATAAAAAGTCTAAAATTACATTTATTTGGGTATTTATAACATCAATTATGTTAATATTTCATTAATAAGGTAATTACTGCATCATCATCGTGTCATAAATAATCTAAATTATTTAATGTCTAAAAATTATAAATAAAATACCATTATGTAGGAAATCATTTTATCTTTCTAATTAATATTTATAATCGAATTTGTCTTATGTATAACCCTATATTAAAAATGTTTTAGTTATTAAACTTTGATTTTAACTATTTTAATTCTTCTTTAAATAAAATAATAATAAAAGTCATAATCTAATCCAAGTGGACCTAAAGGGTAATATGTTATTCCTAAGGTTGTTTTTGGTCGAATTACATTTATCCAATAGAATTTGGACATGTGTTAGGGTAATAATAATATCATTTTTACCCGTAATTACCATACTTACTTTTAACCGTGGTAAATAAAAGTAAAAAGTTACTATTCACCGAAAATTATTTTTATCTTATTGAACCACATTTTACTCCTTGATATTATCAATGTCTCTCGTATTTTTGAAATTCCACTCACAGAAGCGGTAAAATTATGTTTTCTGTTAATTTTCAATCTCACCTAGGAGGTGGGTAAAAGACGGTGAAAAGTTCAATCAAAATTTTATATATCTAAAATTATTATAAAATGACTCCAATAAATTACATTGAACTTATATAGGTATTATGTATCAATTTTAACCTAAAATAAATTTAAATAAAATAAATAATTATTTAAATAAAAAGCCAGTTTTAAAATAGTAACCCAGGGTTTTCACTATTCATCAAAAATTGAAAGTTTTTAGAAAAATACGAAAAATTCACCCTAGGATAATTTTGATATTCCAAATCCAAAAATGGAGTCCATTTTGAAAGATAAAATTTATAAAAATTCAAAAAGTGGGAATTACTATTCGTAACGGCTAGTTTATATAATATTTTAATAACATATCGTTGTTTAGTGAAACTCGGTATTGCGTACAACACATGCTATCGTGGAAGGTCATGATTGCGTGTAATGCAAGCCAAGTCAGGGATGCATTTAGTGCAATCTCCTTTTGGTGTAGCATACAAAAAAAGACATCAATGAAATTAAAAAGAATATTTTTCATAAAATCTCAGGGTGTTACATTCTACCCCCTTTAAAATTGAATTTCACCCTCGAAATTTGTCAGGGTTATAAATGGTTTACTACTCGAAAGATTCTTTAACAGAAACCCACATCGTAAAAAGGAATACCAAAAATTATCTTTAAAAACTAAAGTATGAAACGTAATGGTTACCCAAATTAACTAATCACTGGGTTTCCACATAGGAGAACATAGGTGAAAATATGGATATGGAAGAGAAATCTAACCATCATGTTCTGATGGTGAGTGGTAGAGAAGATGGCTATGAAAAATCCTACAATCACAACACCATAAATTTGTTATGATCTAACGTACCATCTGATTCATCGGATATAAGGGCACTAGGACAACATTTTTGGTTTTCAAGATCATTTCCCTAAAGTTGAAGAATTTTAATTAGAATAAATACTTAATTTATTTTGGTATAATCTCACCGTTGTTCGTGCCTTGAACAATTTCCACTTCATATCTTAAATAAATAAAGTTTAATTTTTCATTCGTGAGGTGTTAGGAGATCATGTGATAGAATGATGGGTCATTCCATATGTCTCAAACAAAAGGTTAACAAAAGTTATCAAATATACATAAGTCCATCTATGGTGAGGTTAATCATATATGATTCCAAAAATGGACTTATACTTCATTTATCATACTGCTTAATATAATAAAACTAGTTTATACTAACCAGGGACTTCCTGTAGGCCAGTGGTAGGCGATAAAGGCCTGTCGCACATCAATTGTGGGTTCAATTTCCACAACCTTGTCTGACATGATGGGTTATCGCCCGTCCTATGGGTTGTCCTTTTTCTAAAACTATACTATCATAACATTTCAGAAATAAAAATTTATATCTTTAACCAATACTATATGATGTCCATTCCTACCTTTAGGCTTATCGAAAATACTTCTGTCCGATTACTAGAAATTTCATCTACCGAGCATGTGAATTCCTTCATTTTTCCCCATATATCATAATATATATCTTGTTGGTCACATTCCAAACATGTGAATACCTTAATCTTGTATTCTCTTGATATATAAATTACCATAAAACCTTAGTGAAAACATTAATCCTATCAAAAGTTAACTCTTTCCACATACCAAAATCCCAAAAATTCTATATACTCAAACCATGATATCATATTGTCCTTACATCAGTCATGAGCTCAATAATACCATAAAACATCTCATTATCTCCTTATCCCTTAATTATGCACATATCATCTACTTTCCAAAAATATTACAATCACTTTTAATGGTTATCGGTACCATATAATTATCAAAAACCACAATAAACCATTTTATAGATATTCTAATATTCCACAATACTATAAATGAGATTCCACAACATTATTTTGGAATCCATTTACATAAACACATAATCATTCCACCATATCGTTTTTATAATCAACATTGCTAATAGTGATCTCATGTGACTTCCATTTTTCCTTTTCATTAATAGGTTGCTCACATTGATCATCGTTAACCCTTGGATTAGGTCATTGATCATTATAATGCCCCATTTCCTTGCACTTGAAGCATTGAAGTGTTGGTGGTGCGTTCTCTACAATATTTTCTTTATTCACATCATTAGCAACCCTTTTTCCATTACTTCGACACTCAGCTGCTCGATGACCTTCTTTTCCACACTTAAAACATTTTCTATTCCCTTTAAGACAATCTCCACCATGCTTCTTTCCACACTTTGAGCATAAAGAAACATTTATCTTCTTTTCACCATTATTATGAGATTTCTCCTTGAGCTCCATCTTTCGTTTCTTGTCAAAACCATGAGATAGATATGTAACACCAACTTCCATTTCTACCTTGATATCACAAAGCACAATTTCTGCATAGCTACTAAAGTCTCTTATAGATAATTCCCTTCGAAGACTTGGTTTTATGCCACTGAAGAATCAATCAACTTTACTTTCAGGTTGGATGATAAAGCTAGATGCATACCTTGCAAGCCTTGTAAAATTCACTTCGTATATACCAACAGATTCATCATCCTTTTGCTTAAGCTCAATGAAATCCTTTTCCATATTTTTTTGAAGAATAAGAGGGAAGTACTTATTGAAAAATAAGTTCTTCAAGTCATCCCATTCCATGGATTCAATTTCATCTCAGGGCCTCATATTCTTAATTAGAGTCCACCATTGATCTGCTTCACCTTCTAAACGGTAAATAGCCAGAATGAGTTTTTCATATTCCAAACAGCGAAGTATGTAAAATATCTTTTCAATGGTACTGATTCATTGTTCAGCAACAAGGGGATTAGAAGACCCACTGAAAGAAGGTGGACGTTGCCTCATGAAGGACTCAAAAGAATATTATTCCCTTCTCTTCTCATTTGGAAGTCTAGAATGATTCATATATTGTGTAAGTATAGCAATAAGATTTTGAACTCTATATCCCATAATTTTGGTTTTTTCAGGAGAAAAATCATTGCATCATCCATTAAATTAATCAACACGGTTCCTTCGGGTTACAACCATTGTCTAAAACCCAAAAAGAATAGTGTGAGAGGAAAAAATCATGCTAGGGAAAACAAAATAATTAAGGGGGTGCACCTTAAATATCTAACAACTTAGGTATATTTATAAGATCGTTACCATAATTATAGGACTATAACCTATACTTATACTTAACCTTAGGGACATCCCGAGACATACCTTAGAAATATCTCTAGGGATCTCACTAAAGTTTTCGCATCCTAGTTTCCAAAGGTTAACTAAACCTTTCCTCTGATACCAACTGTAGAGACCCAAAGCTTGAGGTACATGGAAATTACATTACTTTTGCGGAATAATTAATAAATAACAAAAATAGACACCAATGGACCATAATTGTTTAGTGTCTTTGGAAACTCGGAATATAATCTTCTAATCTTGGTGAAATATTTTCAACATCTCCCATAAATATCCTCCCCTTTTCTTTTCTTACCTAAAACCTTTCTTTAAATCCTTGGGAAAAGAAAACATAAAAAAAGGGTGAGCTCAAATTCCCAGTAAGGGTAAACATTGAAAACGTAAAACAATCCATAAACATTTGAATGTAAAAACATGAACATAAAATCTAAAAATAAAAATATTGAGCATAGACATGAATCTTGGAAGTACATAAGGCGTATATCATAAGGGAACATAAATCATGATAAAATATCATGGGAATAAAACATGTGATTGTGGGAACCATTAAGCACATGATATGATTTCCATAAAATCCAAGGCATTGCTGCCAAGACCATCTTATTGGACAAAGTTACTTTCTGAATCATGTTCACTCCTCGTTCCAGTCCTGTATTACTGAACCAGATTAACTTACAATTCTAGCCATGTCTATCTCATGAGATATTACTCTTTACCCAATGAATTGGAGGGAGATATAGGTCCCACCCATCTCATAATGAAATCATTCTTTCAAGTGCCACAAAATCATAAATCATACATCATAGCATAACCCATCAAATAGAATGGGATTCTTAAACATAATGCCATCATAACATAATCCATATAAAAAATGGATATCATTTCATCATAAGAAAAATCAAACCATGAAAATAATGAATACATTATACTTGAAACATAAACATATTAAATAATGTTTATTTAGATGGAAAATAGTTTTGATAAAACACTTGAAATGAATTCTTGAGGAAAATATATTTTCTTCTTCAAAATCATTTTCTTTTCAAAAAATGCTATGCAATTTTAAAAGAAAAGGGTTTTGTTGAAAATAATCATGCAATCTTATAGATGAAGCTTCTTGAAAATTAGAAATTATGAAACCGTAAAAATCCGTTCACACTGTATAAGTTAAAAATAACATTATCCTCGTACTTTTGTTGGAAAATTCAAAAATTTCCTCGTGTGGTAAACAAAAGTAAGATTCCTTTCATAAAATGTGGTAAAATTTAAAAATGGGTAAAAAGGACATTAAACATACATGAAAACATTTTTATAAAATAGGGACATGGATGATAACAAAAAGTCCAGTAAATACTTTCAAATTAACAATCTCGGATAAGAGTGAGATTGGAATAGTTATCCCTTACCATATGTCCGATATGATTCGTATGTATCCAGACCTCCTCTTCTGTAATGCACCTCCTTTAAACTTCTTCTTAGGGAACTACAGTTGGTCGTTTGAGAAGACCAAAACCTCTATGAAATAACTAGAGAGGTCGAGAAGAGGAATTGGAATGGGTTGGCTGAGCTTTAAGGCTCAAAATGGTGTGAAGAGAAGAGGGAAGGGGTGCCCTTTTTATAAGGGAGGAGAGGGGTACCTTAGGAAAACATAAAATATTATTTTATAAAAAAGTAATATTCAGTTTTTAATAGCTCCAAATTGATTTATTTCGAAGATAAGGTGGGGATTGGTCGAAATCCTCTCAACTAATAGGTTTTAGACAAGTTTAGGTTACTATTTTATCCTTATCATTTAGATTTAACTCTATGTTAAATAATTTAACTTTTACCGTGTCTTTTTGTTTTCTTACACTATATGGTTAATAAACTTACTATAAAAAGCCAAACTAACCCCAAGTGGTTTATTATTAATATATATATATCCTCATCTAAGTCATTTGGCCGAACCTTAGACTTTTAGGAATAAAATAACAATTAATAATATAACATTTGTTTTAAAAACTATTTCATGACAATTTTGACACTATTTGGTACCTGATTTTTGTGAAAATCATAACAACATGATTAGTTTGAACAAAGTTAATTAAATAAATACTAACATGTAATATTAACCTATAAAATTATTTTAATTCATAAAAAGTCTAAAATTACATTTATTTGGGTATTTATAATATCAATTATGTTAATATTTCATTAATAAGGTAATTAATGCATCATCATTGTGTCAAAAATAAATTAAATTATTTATTGTCTAAAAATTATAAATAAAATAAAATAATGTAGGAAATATTTTTATATTTTTAATGAATATTTATAGTCTAATTTATCTTATGTATAACCCTATATCAAAAATGTTTTAGTTATGAAACTTTGATTTTAACTATTTTAATTCTTCTTTAAATAAAATAATAATAAATGTCCTAATCTAATCCAAGTGGACCTAAAGGGTAATATTTTATTCCTAAGGTTGTTTTTGGTCGAATTACACTTATCCAATAGAATTTGGACATGTGTTAGGGTAATAATAATATCATTTTTACCCTTAATTACCATATTTACTTTTAACCGTGGTAAATAAAAGTAAAAAGTTACTATTCACCAAAAATAATTTTTATCTTATTGAACCACATTTTACTCATTGATATTAACCGTGTATCTTGGATTTTCAAAATTCCACTCACAGAAGTGGAAAAATTAATTTTTATTTAAATTTTTAAACTCTCCTTGGAGGTGGGTAAAAGACGGTGAAAAGTTCAATAAAATTTTTATATGTCTAAAATTATTATAAAATGACTCCAATGAATTAAATTGAACTTATATAGGTATTATGTATCAATTTTGACCTAAAATAAATTTAACTAAAATAAATAATTATTTAAATAAAAAGTCGGTTTTAAAATAGTAACCTAGTTTTTTCACTATTCATCAAAAAATGAAAGTTTTCAGAAAAATACCAAAAATTCACCCTAGTCTAATATCAATATTCCAAATCCAAAAATGGAGTCTATTTTGAAAGATAAAATTTATAAAATTTCAAAAAGTGGGTATTACTATTCATAACGGCTAGTTTATATAATATTTTAATAATATATCGTTGTTTAGTTAAAGTCGGTATTGCGTACAAAACATGCTATCATGGAAGGTCACAATTGAGTGTAATGCAAGCAAAGTCAGGGATGCGTGTAGAGCAAGCTCCTTTTGGTGTAGCGTACAACACAAGACATAAATGAAATTAAAAATAATAATTTTCATAAAATCTCAGGGTGATACAGTTGTTCACTTACAACATACCTTTATGCTTTCCATAATTTGTAAATATGATAATTTCATTTGAGGAAGTGCAGACTACCGCCCCTTCAAAGTGATATGACTCATTCATTCCATAAATGGAACGTATAAAGTATTGTGTTAATGAAATTATGTAATGTATATTAAATATGATATTATACTTTAATTATAATATACCTATATATCATTTATTTTTCATTCCTTTTAATGTGAAAAAATAAATGAAAGTAATATTCATGCGTACGTACGGATTACCATCTCCATGAATGGCGAATTTCATTTATTATCTCCAAATGTTATGGAATATTCTAAATAAATATATGATAGATATAAATAAATATGTACTGGATATATATGAGACATAAATCATCAATAATATTATGTAGATGATGGAATTTTTACCACATGGAAAATTTACATCAAACAAGTTTATGTTCGACTCAAGTACCGAATATCGATAAAAAGACTGATATGAAGTTAAATAATTTTTTAATTTTTATAACATGATAATAGGTAGTATAAAATTAATAATAAAATTGAAAGAGATTCTGAAGAAGGTAGAAATTAACCTATGTTTGTTATTCAGGAATATAAAGAATGAACGAGACAACTCAGATTCAAGGTATGGGGTCTTCTTAACCCAATTTACATTCTTTAGGTTAATCTTCAACTTCTTGACCATGTACTTATATGATTATGTAATAAATTAATTTTTATATATTATCTAGTATTTATACTTTATTTATATGGATTTATAGTGAATACAAATAATTAGTCTATTTGATTAACAAAATGATCTTTGTAAGGGAACTTTTCACCCGTCTCTTTTAGTCAAAGAATTCTTTTATGTTGTGTATTTTAATTGAAATATTCCTATGTGGGGATATGTTCTTATATATTCCTGTTGTTTTACATTTTATTTCAATGTTATTAGGGAACCTTTTCTCTCTCATCAACTCATTTTATAAATTTTTAAGTGATACCGTTTGGGTGCTGATTTTTCTTAAGGGAATTTCTAAATACAATTTCCACTCATTAAGTTGTATTTATACATTTTTGATTATATTATGCCAATAAAATGTGTCAAATCACTGTTTATATATTTATGTTTTAATTTCCACTTATATTTGTGTGGATATACTATTTATTCACATAATCAACAAATAGATAAATTCTTATGTCATTTATATGAACTTTGTAAGGGAAATCTTAAGTCAATCTCATTTAATCGAGTTAAATATCTATGTCATTGGGTTTTTTTCAAGAATATGTGTGAATGACCATTTATTATTTTAAATTGAATATTGGGTGTATTTATATTTTTCAAACATAATTATATCATCGATTTATCCTTAATCTAACAATATAATCTTTTTCAGGTGTTTCATCTAAATCTACTTTCATTGAGGCATATCTTGTTGTCATGAAGATTTATTATCCTTTAATGTTGATATAAAAACATTTTGACTCTTTATATCATGAATTATTATACTCTCATGATATCTAAATTTCTTTTTAATTTATTTCTTAATGATATTTATTCAAGTGTTTCTTAAGTGGTAAGAGACTTTTTAACTAAAAAATTGTTTTAAATGTTTTAAAGATTTATTAATTTAAAACCTTCTATTTCATGTCCATGTTTTCAAAATAGTATTTAAGAATTTATCTATATATACTTGAATGTTTTAAAATGATAATTTATTTCAAAAGTTTCAAATTGGTATGGGAAAATTTGATTCAAAATTATCTTTATTATGTTTTAAATGGTTTTGGATATGGATTGAATATTTCAATATCTTGAATTGATTTATTCTGATTGATGAGGGGAATTTTTATAATTTCAATATTTTATGTGTTATTATTATGTAATGGTAATTGGAAATTTTATGGGTTATTACATGATAAACCAAATATAAGTGGTCATATGATAAACCTAGGGTGGGTGAGCCTATGATAGCTCTCAAATGCATTAGGTAACGTGATAAAGGTAAATGTTACTGTTTCTATTATGAGATTTAGGGACTATACTGTGACAGGTATTCCAAAATCAACTCCCTATATAGCTGTCAAAGATACAATGTATGTATGTTGTGGATGCCACAAGTTACCTATATGATTTATAATTTTTATGTCTTATTCATAAATATTATGATTTAATGAGGGATGATAAAATCTTTATGTTTTGTGATTGAAAAGTATGATTTATTAGATTTATATATATTCGTGGACTAATGTTTTATTCCCTTATATTATATCCCTTACTGAGATTTTTATTCTAATTCCAAGTCTATGAAATGTTTTTCATAGGGTATTAGGAAGGGTAAGAGAAAAGAATAATTCAATAATATTTTTATCATGAAAAAGAATTCTTTTTTTATTTAAGAAATTTTATTATTATTAAGAAATTGGATATAGTAGAAGTGTCTACATTGTAATATTTGAGATGTAATGAAATAGTTATGTCTTAATTCTCTAAAAATCTAAAACTGAAAATATTCTCCAAGTGAACTAAACTCAAATCAATGTCTTAACACAAGATTATGTAATGTTTAAGTATGGGGCCTTATAGTTTGTATCAATGGTCGGTTTAGCTAACTTTAGAGGTTTGGGTGTTATTTAAGCATATGTGACATAACCAAAACGGTTATCATATTATAAAGAGTCATAGTTATTTTAGATAAATTGAATGAGTTTAAGAAAACATTAATAATAATAACCTAGTGTTTACCCTACTCATAAGATAATATATGGTGATTTTACTGATATACTCATACTAACCATTTTGGTTTTATTAAATGGATGGATCTAGCAGGCACAAAAGTAACAATGGATATAAAGGAAACTATGGTGGTTTTCTAAATAAACTACTGAATAAAATGGGAGTTGTAATGATAACTCTTGAGGTTATTATTAACCAACTATCTAGATCCATGATTTACCACTTGAACCTTAGTGATTTTTATAAGGCATCATATATGTGAGAAACGACTCCCTAGGGATGTTCAGGTAATATTCATAAAGGTAAGTATATTAAAAAACTATGTGTCATGGATTTTAAAAGAAACACCTAGGAAAATTCTTCAGAGGTATGAAAAGATGATATATATGTGGTAATTAATGTCATAAAGCAATAACCTGTCATGAAAAAAATGTAGTGTTCAGTTGACTCTAGGAAAGGGAAATAATTTCTCTACAAGGTATAAACTGAATGTTTTAAATGTGGTGTTCATAGTTATTATGAAAATATATGTCTTATGTAGAAGGTTTAGTAATGGGATCAATAAGACCTTACAAATATATGTTTACCAATACCTAATGCCATTCCAATTGGGGATGAGGAAACTGACAATTACCTATGAAAGGTATGTATTATTTCTTAGATGATGTTTTGACATTATTAAATCTTAGGATATGATTCATGATTGTGTTTGTAGAAAAAAAGTATGATAGAATAAGTTGGAGAAATGGTCAAGTGATCATGAAGAATGTTGGATTATTAAGATGTCTACATTTTAGAAATTTGAGAGTTATGTTAGATATCTGGGTGATGAAAGGTTTAAAAGTATTAATGATCTCTTGTTGATGGGATTACATTGGAAGACTTCTAGTATTTTTAATAATTATGTTTATTTTATAAAAAGGTTAATTTAGTGAGAATTACCTTTTCTTTTGTGGATATAGTTATAAAGAACCATTAGGGTTTATATGATCTTTGAATTTGAGTAAATTACTAGTTATTACATTTTGAGATGCAAAATGAATGGTATGAGATAAACATTGAGGTTAAAATATGTTATGGTTATTTTTGAAGAAATTATTTTATTTTTTAGAATGTTATAAAAATGAAATGGTTTTAAAAAAAGGTCAATCTACAGGATGGGTGACAAACCATCATGTCCAGAAAGGCCATGGGATTCAAACCCACAATTGAAGGGTGAAAAGGGCACATCGCCTACCAGAAGACTACATGAATTCCCTAGTTATTATGACTTATTATTTTTATTTAAATGATTTTGTTGATCAATAATACATATATTTTTGGAAGTTATGTTATTTCAAATGGATATCCTTAGTGTAGGAAAATGATTTTTTGATTAAGTGATTAATGTTATTTTGGAAGAATCTATGTTTTTTTGTGGACATATAGCAATTTGGGTTATTTATGCAAATGATTAACCTCTCATAGATAATATGTGATTAGGTTAATTACATTTCAGTATGAGACAATAAGATCAGTCGATGTTATTTGGAGATAAATGTTAAGATTTATCGTGGAAGACTATGTGATCAAATCCTTTTAAATTTTGGGTTTCTATCTTAGTTTGGATTATTTGGTAGAATTTTAAAGATAATTGCATATTGAATAGTCTTTGATGAACTTTGGGTATTATTTGTTGAATTTTGGTGATAAAGAGTAGTATTTATTTTATTAAAGGGATAATTATTTTGGGGGATCATATTATCCTATACTAACCATTTTGGTTCTGGTTAATATTTCAAAACATGATGAATAAATAGTTAATCTTTTATAGATTATGTGATTCCCTATATGTTGATTCATTTTGAATACTCATCGTTTGTAGAAAAATATGACTTTTGGGGGAAATTGATTAAAGGAAGAAACACCAATTTTCAAGTCAGTATATTTCATTATGATCTTAATCTAGAAAATATTCAACTCTGTGAAAATTATCTTGAAGTAAAAATGTTATACACTTGCTTTTATCATTAGAATTTTACCCAACCATAAAGTTATAGTGTTCTAGTGGTTAACTTTCCATGATCAAGTTCTCTATCACTCTCTATTAGTCTGTGAGAGTCATTTTTTATTCCATATCTATGTTCTCTACATGTAATCCTAGTATGTGTTATCTTGGGTGACCTTTCTGCTTCCCTTTATTTCTTTTAAAGTGATAGTTTTATTGACTCGTTTTCCAATGTGGAATTTTCAGTGAAGTTTCTACGGCCAATATTAAAATTTCTATGAAGAAATTTCCAAAAGTGGGGAATAATGTAACAACCCAAGTATTTATAGAATAACATATGTTCATATCTATTAATATTTATGAATAAGAGATTAATTTTATGTCAAAGGGGACACTTTTTCTGATAACATACTCAACACACAATAACATGTTTTTTCGAAATCTTACATTGCACACAATGATGAGTTATATAAAAATAAAAATAATATTATTATTGTTTTAAATGGTAGTTAACGGCTAAAAATTAGAATGGTGGGAATAAATAGTATCATCTAAATTGTGAAAATATGGTTTACACGAGTAAAAATAAAGATTCATTGGTTTCCAAGTTTATTAGAAATAGAAATAAAAACCAATTGAATATAAAGGATGTGTTTTTATGAAAACTTATTTAAAAGTGAATAATTGTGTTTATAAAATCGTATCACTCTTCCTAGATTTTTATTTAATTAAAAATATATGTTATATATTAAATTTAATGTTTTAAATTCATCTTATATGTTTTTATGATATAATATTATAACATATAAAAATTTTCGAATAAAAAAAGTATTTTTCTAAAAACATAGTTTGACCGCCTTTTGATGGAGCACTGTTTTAATTTTTTTTCACTTTTATATATTATATTCGTCAAAATAAGATTTTTATCTAAAATTGGGACATAAAAATTTACTTTGGATTAATTTTAGATATTTTTATGATAACTACCATGTTTCGATGAATAGTAAAAATACGCTAAATTTTAATTGAAAATGAATTTTTCCATCGAGATAATATATATGGTTAAATCATATTATTTAATGGTTTTAAAGTATAAATTGAATATATTTTTATCATTTAATAATTTTTGTATTGTATGTAATTTTACATTGAAATTGGACATAAACACACGTCAACCTTTTGATAGTTATTACTTCTTAAAAACATGCTTTTTGGTATTGATAGTGGGAATTAATTTCAAATTAATTTCTGCAACTTCTTTATTTTGAATTTGGAAAAATTGATTCCATAATTTTAATCATAAGGTTGAAATTTTGTGAATTGGTACCTTTTTTTGGACATTATGAATAGCAACTTCAGTAATTATTTTTTTCCCCATAGTTAATGGGTAAAACTGGTAAAAAAGTGTTTAAAAAATAATATTATAATAATATTAAACTACCCTAACACATGTCCTAAGAAACTTTAATGAGATATTTCCAACCATGGTAATCCTTGGTACGATTTTGGGACCCCATTAAGCCACTTGTATGTGAAAATGGCATTTTATAAGAATTAATTTAAAGTATGAGAGAAATATTACATAAACATGTATATTTTAATAAAACAACTTTTATATGGGGTTATATAAGTGATAGTTTCACCTATAAATAGTTATTATAAATATAAAAAGATTTTATACATCATGATATTTTATTTATAATCTTGAGACATTAAATAAGTAAATTTAATTATAGCACAATAATGATGTAGTGATTACCTCATTAATAAAGTATTCAAATAAATGATATTATAAATATTAAAATAAATGTAATTTGTTTATTTTTATCTCATTATAAAATTGTATGGATTATATTGACCTATTATTTTTTAGTTAATGCCTTTGGTTCGAAGGCATCAAGTTTCCACGACATTAAAAAAATCTATTACTTTATAGTGTCAAAATTGAAATAAGTGAGTTTTCAAAAAAAATACTATTTTATTAAATGATATAATAGTCCTAAGAATCTAAGATTTGTCAGATTGACTTATATAATGTTATAGATGTCATTAATTATCTACTTATGGTTCTTTTGGATTTTTATAGTAAATATTTTTACCATATATTATGGAAATGCAAGAAGACATGATAAGAGTTAATGTTTTTAACTGAGGGTTAAAGTTAAAATATAAGGTTAATTATGTAAACTAAAGCTGCCTAAAACCTTTTGGTTGAGAGGTTTATTAACTAAAATAATCTTATATTTTAAATAAATGAGTTTGGGACAATTTGAAATCTAAAATCCATATATAATAAAATAATATTTCAATACCTTCTTAAAGTGACCCTCCTCCATCTTATAAAAGGCCACCACCTCTACCCACTTAAACACACCTCTCAAGCCTCTCGGAACATCCAAATTCTAGTACAATAATCTCCCAATATCCTCCTATAATCCTTACCTTGTTAATAAGGTAATTTGATAAAGCATTTTGGCTAATATCAAACAAAGTTACCAGATTTAGAGGTAACATCTTTCTTAAGTTCCATTCTATTATTTTCCTTCTCTTCTCCCTATTATATTATTATTAATTTATTAGATAATTAAACCAGTATACTAAAAATACTAGGATATTTTTATGATAAGTATTCTAACCACACTTACACACACCTATTCTTAATAGATATGGGCATACTGTTTCTGTGGACAACAAACTACTTCCTCATGAAACAATGATTGTTCAATTTTCCCCTACCACCTCTCATGGTAGAAATTAATATAGAAATATATTAATATATGATATATATTATATTTATATTTTCTATATGATTCTGAAATTTTCATTTACATCATCCCTTTATGTTTTTCAGAATGTGTAAATGTGATAATTTTATTTGAGGAAAAGCGGACTACCACCCCCTCAAAGTGACATGACTCGTTCATGCCATACATGGAATGTATAAAGGATGGAATTAATGATATTATGTAATGTATATAAGATATTATATTATGTGGGAATTAAAATATACCTATGTATGATTTAATTTTCATTCCTCTAAATTTGAAAAAAAATAAATGAAAGTAGCATTCATGTGTACATACAACTTACTATCTCCATGAACGGTGCATTTCATTTCTTTTCCCCAAATGGTATGGACTATTAAAAATAAAAATATAATAGATCTAAATAAATATATACTGGATATATATTTAACACTTAAATAATTAATAATATTCTGGATATGATAGACTTTTGATCACATGGACAATTTATATCAAAGAAATTCATGTTCGACTAAAGTATCAAATGTCGACAAAACGACCAATATCAATTTAAATAATTATGTAATTTTTATAACATGATATTATGAAATATAATATTAATAATAATATTTAAAATGGTTCTAAAGTAATTATTATTTAACCTGAGTTTATTATACAGGAATATAAAGAACGAACAAGTCCAGTTGAAATCAAGGTAATGGATCCATTAACCCAATTTCCATTATTTGGGTTAATTTTATACTTCTTGATTATGTAATTATATGATTATGTGAGAAATGAATATTTATATATTATCTAGTATTTATTATTTATTTATTTTGATTTATAGTGAATACAAATTATCGATCAATTTTATTAACAAAATGATCTTAGTAAGGGAACCTTCCACCCCCCCTTTTAGTCAAATACTTATTTTATGTTATGAATTTTAATTTACATCTTATTTTGTTGGGATATGTTATTTTATATCGTTATTTACATAAATTTTATGTCTAAGTGATGAGAGAACCTTTTCTCTCTCATTAACTCTTTTTTTGAATTTTTAATTGACGTTGTTAGGCTGCGGAATTTTCATAAGGGAATTTCTTAACTCAATTTACACTCATTAGGTTTTACGCATACTTTGTTTATTATGTTATTCAAAGATTATGTGTTGAATCACTGTTTATATATTTATTTTTCAATTTACACTTCTATTTGTGTATATATAATATTACTACACATAATCACCTCATTGATAAATTCTTATGTCATTTATATGAACTTTGTAAGGGAAATCTTAACTCAATATCATTTCATTGAGTTAAATATCAATGTCACTGGTTTTTTTTCCAAGAATATGTGTGAATGAACTATGATGGTTTTACACTGAATATTGAGTGTATTAATATTGTTCACATATAATTATGTCATTTATTTATTCTTAATTTAACGATACGATCTTTTTAAGGGTTTTCATATCCATCTCTTTTCATTGAGGAATATATTGTTTTCATAAAGATTCATTACCCTATAATGTGTATATACAACCATTCTAACACTTTATATCATGAATTAGTATATTATCATGATATTTAAATTTATTTTTAATTTTCTTTCTTAATAATTTTTATTCAAGTGTTTCTCATGTGGTAAGGGAATCTTTAAATAAAACATCATTTTAAATGTTTTAATGATTTATTCATTTAAAACCTTCTATTTCATGTCAATATTTTAGAAATGGTTTTTAATAATTTATTTATATAGACATGAACATTTTAAAATGATAATTTATTTCAAATTTTTCAATGTGGTGTGGGGCACTTTGATTCAAAATTATCTTTATTAAATGTTTTAAATGGTTTTGGAAATGGATTGAATATTTCAATATCATGAATTTATTTCTTCTTATTTATGAGTGGAATGTTGATAATTTCAATATTTTTTGTGTTATGATCATGTAATGGTACTTGGATATTTTATGGGTGGTTAAGCGATAAACCAAATATGGGTGGTTCCATGATTAACCTAGGGCAGGTGAGTCCGTGATATCTCTTTAATGCATTGGGTAACATGACAGAGGTAAATGTTAATGTTTCTCCTAGTAGATTTAGGGAATATACTATGATGGGTTTTCCAAACGTAACTCCATATATAGTTGTGAAAGCTATAATTTTAGCATGTTATAGATCCCATAAGTTACCTTTATGATTTATTATTTCTATGTGTTGATCAAAAATTTTATGATTTTATGTGGTATGTTAAAAAACTTATGTTTTATTATTGAAAAGTATGATCTCTTTGATTTTTTTTGTATTCATAAACTAATGTTTTCTTTCCTTATTATTTTATCTCTTACTGAGTTTTCTAATCTTATCCCATGTTTTCGAAATATTTTTCACAGGGTATAAGGAAGGGAGAGAGAATGTAATAATTACAAAATATTTTTATCAAGACAAATAATTCTTGTTTTTATTTAAAGCGTTTTATTATTGTGAAAAAATTGGATAGGGTAGAAGTGTCTGCTTTGTAATATTTGAGATTTAATGTAATAGTTATGGCCCAATTATATAAAACTATAAACATGAAAAGATCCTTAAAGTGAATTAAAGTAAAATTAGTGACTTAACTCAAGATTATGCAATGTTTAAGGCATGGGCCTTTTAACTATATCTATAAAATAATTAAATGTTATCCCTTTTGTCTTCACTAAAAAAATGGTTAGAAAAAAGTAAGATAATATACAAAATGAATAAACCTTAATATGGATAAATAATATGTTTGACTCTAAAATTTCCACAATAATTCCAAAGGATCAACATATATCATATCATAAAAAATTACATATTGTCATAATTAATAATAATAACATCAAAATTAATGAATTCTTCAACCTAGATGTTTTACTAATAAATTTTAGCATAAATGTAGAATATATAATGAATATTAAACTTATAAACCCATGATTGTATAATGAATATAAAAATATTAGAAATTTTCTAAAATAATCCTTAATATTAAACATAAAGGTTATATATATCTAAACAGAATTAAATTTACACAAAAATGTAATAAATAAATTTAAAATACCATCACATAAAATGTAATTTTTTTATGAATTTGAATATATAATGAATATTAAACTTATAAACCCCTTATTGTATCCATGTATCTTAAGATAACTTAAAAAGAAAACATTATAGCTTCCAAATTTACGAAAACTCTACACTAATATCATTTATAATATCCCCAAACATTCACTCATATATCGGGTGTCAAAAAATAATCCTTAATTATCTTGGATTTCATATTAATAAACATGAGACAATTTTAGTGATCCATCATAAATAATATCAAATGGAAATGTTAGATCACTTATACCCCTAAGGACCATTTATGTTTAGAGATAAAAATAATTAGTATAAAAACTTATATAAAAATAGCCATGTATTCTGGTGACCATTTTCTTTACTGTATCCATAATTTATTAATTCATAATAACTCTTCATCATTTCCCATAAAATGTATCATACCTCAAGCCTTTATAGACACACTTTATTTAATATCGTTATTTAGAACTTTGGGAATAAGGAAACGTATTAAAGGGTGATATGAAATAGTCCATAAGACTAAACCTAGGTTATAACAATTTAATATCTTAAATGAGTATATGTGTAACATCCTATAATCCTTTAAATGATTAATAAATGTTTAATAAATTGTTTAAAATTTATTTATGTTTTATAAAATAATGAAATTTTATTATATTTGGAAATATCTTTTTTATTGTATATGGTGAAATATTAAAATATTAATTTATGAAAAATATAGTTTTCCTTTTTTTTAATATTTTTAATCATAATAAAAAAATTATTTTAAAATTATAGACCAATACCATTTTTAAACATGGTATGAGTTTAAAAAAATAATCAAAATACATTTTATATTAAAATCAATAAAAAATGTGTTCAAATAAAAAAATTATTTTATTTACAATATTAAAGTTTATTTGGTATTATTTATAGGTTTACACATAAACTCAATAAAATATATATTTTTGAAATAATATTTTGTAATATAAACATTGTTTTTCTGAAAATAGATAAAAATTATTAAAACGAAATTAATTTTTTTTAAAATTATAAATTATGATAAGATTATTTTTATAAAATTTTCACTATTAAAAATTTTGTTTTATAAAACTATGAATTGAGAAAAATATTTTTATGTTTGAATTACATAAACTATGTAATTATGATAATTTTATTACATAATTTTAATATCATGTGTAAAAAATGAAAACTAAATGTTAAAATAAAAAAACATAGAGGGTTATTGAGTTTTGGGGGAATCACCTCAAGAAAGAGGGCCTTTTGGGGTTATCTAGGTCAAGCAGTGGATTTGAGTCAAGGGTCGCTTCACCGGGCAGAATTATGGGCGCAGAAGAAAAGTAAGACAATGCTACTAGGGGAGTCAAGGACGAGGTCAATTCGTGAAGAGGGTTCAACCGAAGGATCATGCTTGGATGGATTCCTTGACAGTAGTGAGGAAGAATATTGATCATTATATTGAGAACCAATGAAGAATATCTGAACTGGTTATGGTTTTGGATGCAGATAATGGTCATATTCTAGATATGAGGTAGGTGTTTTGTTTCTTTGTTTGTGTCAAATTTTAAGGGTTCATTTTCAACACAAACTGTAGGTTGTTTTTTTGTTTCTATACTTTCTTCCACCATTACTGCTTTGTAAAAACTCATATTGTTGGTTCACTTTTATTATTTTTCAGTCATCTTTTATCTGCTTCATAATCTTGTCAATTTATATTATTTATTTCTGTTTTTAGTTTTTATTTGGTGTCCACATCTGTAAACCAAATTTATCTACAAGATTAGTTTTGTCATTTTTTTGAAATGTTTGGGAATATCCTTTGGTCTTCTAGTTTTTAAAATTAGTTATATTTTTATAAATATTTAATAGCTAAGGTTATGGATATAAAAGTCCTACACCATTGTGAAAATGAAAATTTCAATACCAGCCTTTTGTTAGAATAGAGAGAATGAGGCAGTGTGAAAATGAGACGCAGTAAATGAATGTATTCATCTTGAGTCTATAGATCATGTAAGGAATTTTTTTATTTATATCAAACTACATTTAAATTCATTCTTCTCTAAAGGGACTTCATTATTTATCATAAAAAAATTATCATGTATATTCAATAGTTTTAGATCACTACAGGTTTACAATTTTAGTATCTAAGTTCATGATTTATATATTTATGTATGTTATTTATTTAAATTCTATTTTTTCAAATATGTACATATATGTGTGTGTTATTTTCATTCTTCATGATTATTTACATCATTAATACCATACTTATATTCAAGTATATAAGTGTGTATAATTTTTTTTAATAATTCCATGTTTAAATCATTAATTTACGATCTATACATATATGTATGTAAATTTTATGTTTATACCTAACATGTATATAGTTAAGTAAAATTTTTCATACACTATATTTACTTACTTTATAATCATGCGAATATTTTTATGGATGTATTATATATATATATGTATATATTATATATAAGAACACAAAAAGACACACACACACACACACACATATATATAGTAGTCCAAAATTCAAGATTATTTAATTACAAGAATTATAATTTCATGATTATATATATTTGTTTGGTCATCATCACATGATTTGAAATGTATTGTTAATTCATATCAAATCAAGATATCATCCAATTTAATATATATATATATATACAAGAATGAAATGTTTATAGTCATGTTTATAATTTTATTGTAATGTTTCCAAAAGAGTGAACATTAAAAACTAAGCATTTCATCATGTTATTTTGATGTTTTAGACATCACATTTGCATATAGATGAGGCTATGTATTATGAATAACATCAACATTTAATTCATTGATTTTTTTAATCAAGTATGGATTTGTTTGATTATGTATATAATTTTTTACTTTTAGATAAGAACATATTTTTAGTGAAAGGGATTCTCCTATTAATGATTTTATAAACTCTAAAGATTATGTTTATCACATGTTATAAGAAATTTTCTTTTCTTTTAAATAAAATAATTTTATGTATATAATTTAGAATGCTTTTGGGTTATGATTGTGAAAGGTTGGTCCATTAAAAGTGTTTTCTAAAAAATTTCACTATTATAATGAATGTTATGTTATAGAGAGTGAACCCATTAGTATTAAGGGGACATTGTTCTATATGAGTTATGACTAGAATCCTTATGGTGTTATTATGGTCTACCAAGTACGAAAATGACCTACCAAAAATTATTATTTTCAATAGATAAATCCCAATGATCATTTCAGTTATAATTATTTTGATAAAATATGGGTTTTATAAACAATTTATTTAGTACACAAATGGTATTAAAATCTATTTTCAAGTAAATATTTTTATTTCAAGGAATTTTTTAAATGAAACTATTTACATTTTCAAAACCACTTATTGGAAATACTAAATGCTCACTCGAAGTTTAAAAATCATTTTTGTACAGGTTTAATAAAATTACTTGTGATGTATTCTTCTTGAAGAGGTAATGCAATAAAGACTCTTTTGATATTTAATATTCTTTTTTATAGTTTATTTATTATGTAATATTTGTATCTAATTATTCAAAACCTATACTAGTAAAAGTTCATGGTATGTAATAAATATTGTTTATTTGTTCAGTTTCTTTTAAAAAAAATTCATTTATATGAGCTGAGCCCAAAAGTGTGGGTTTGGGAGCTTTAAATTGGTATTAGAATAATGGTCTAGATAAATTCAAATACTAAATGTTTTCATCTACGAGGTAGAGTATATGAGATTATTATTAATTGTTTTTCCTAATTCTAAAAATAGAAATTCAAAATATTCTTGGATTTGAGGAATGAATCGTGATGGCACAATTCCTTTTTAGGGGGTGAGAATGTAAGAACCTACTATCCTGTAAATGATTAACAAATGATTTACATATGGATTAAAACATATTTTTATTTTAAAAAACTATGAAATTTTTTTATTTTTTAAAAATATATCCTTTATTGTATATGATGAAATATTAAATTATTATTTAATGAAAAATATTGTTTTAACATGTTATAATATTTTTAATTTAAATAAATACAATTCTATTTTAAATTTATAAACCAATACCAAATTTATACATGGTATTATTTTATTATAAATAATTAAAATACATTTTATATTAAAAGAAATAAAATATTTGTTTAAGTAAACAAATCATTTTATTTAAAATATTAATGACTGTTGGTATCATTTATAAGTTGACACATGGATCCTATAAAATTATATATTGTTGAATGAATATTTCATAATTTATATATTATTTTATTGAAAATAGTTAAAAATTATTAAAAGTAAAATCATAATTTTTTTCTGGATTATAAATTATAATTAAATTATTTTTATATCATTATTACTATTATAAATTCGGTTTTATAAAACCATAAATTATTAAAACTATTTTAATTTAAGAATTATAAATACTATGTAATTATGATAATTTTATTACTAAATTCAAATATCATGTTTTGAAAAATGAAAATGAATTGTTAAAAATATAAAAAAGATGGGTACTTTGTTTTGGTGGAACGGTTTTGAGCAGCAGGGTCTTTTGGGGGGTCTCCAGGTCTCGAAGAATAGCCTCTTCAAGTGGTTCATCATTAGAAAAAACCATGGGTGTCGATGCTAAGTAGGATTTTACTTCCAGAAGAGTCGAGACCAAGCTCAATCTAGGTAGAGGGTTCGACTGATGGATTGTGCTTGGATGGATTTGTCGATGGTGGTGACAGAGAAGATCGACCATTGTATTAAGCATTGATGAAGAAGATCTGAATTAGTTGGGGATTCAAATTTTGATGATGGTTGGATTTTAGATCTGTGGTAGGTGTTTTGTTTTTTTTTCAAGTGTGGATTTTTTCTGGTTCATTTTCATCACAAAGTGTATATTGTTTAATGTTTCAGGAATTTCCTCCTCCATGATCACTTCCGACAAACTCATGTCACTGGTTTGATCTTATCATTTTTTGGTCATCTTTTTTTTTCTTCACCAAATGGTTATTTTATATTGTTTATTTTTGGCTTCAAGTTTTATTCGGTGTCCACATATGTAACTGAGTTGACTCTGGTAGCTTAGTTATGTTGTTTTTTACAAATGTCGGTGAATCTCATTTGGTCCCTCAGTTTGGCCAATTGGATATATTTTTATAAATATTTCATTAATGAGGTTATGGATATAAAATTCATAAACCAATCTACAAATGAAAACTAAAAAACAAATCTTTTGTTAGAACCGAGAAAATGAGGGCATGTGAAAATTAGTAGAAATAAATGAATTTCTTTAGATTCAGTCCGAAGATCATGAAAGGAATTTTATTTGTTTTTATCAAATTATATTTAAATTCATTCTGATGTAAGGGGATTTCTTTCTTTATCTGAAGGATAAATTTATCATGCATATGCAATGTTTTCATAACACTACAGGTTTACCATTTTAGTATCTATGTTCATGATTAATATACTTATGTAGGTGTTTTTATTTAAATTCTATTTTGTCGAATATGTAAAAATATGTGTGTGTTATTCCCACTCTCCATAATTATTTGAATACTGGTTTCCATACTTATACTTAATTATATAAGGCTGTATAAGTGTTTTTTTAGAATTCCAGGTTTATATTATTAACTCATGATTTAATGATATACATATTTAAATTTTTATTTTACGCTAGAAAAGTATATAGTTAATTAATATTTTTCATACACTATGTTTACTTACTTCAATATCATGTGAATATTTTTATGGATGATTTATATATATGTGTATATATTATATGAAATCACACACATATATATATATATATATATTAGTCTAACATTCAAGATTATTCAATTCTAAGACTTCAAATTTTAAGCTTATATATATGTTTGGTCATCATTGTATGATTTTCCATGTATATTCATCTCAAATAATGATATCATCCAATTTAATGTATATATATATATATGTGTGTGTGTGTGTATGTGTGTGTGTGTATCTATATACAACGACAATGTTTTTATTTTCATGTTTATAATTTTACATTCATGTTTCTAAAAGAGTGAAAAAATAAAACTAAGCATGTCATCATGTTATTTTTAAGTTAAAGACATCATTTTTTCATATAGCTGAGCCCATGATTTATGCATAACATAATAATTTCATGCATTGTTTTTTTAATAAAGTATGATTTATTTTGTTATATATTTAATTTTTTACTTTTAAGTAAGAACATCTATTTTTATGCAAGCAATTTTTTTAAAAATTATTTTAGAAATTGTCAAGATTAATTTTATGACATGTTATAAGAAATGATATTTTATTTTAAAGAAAATTAATTTTAGGTATGCATTTTTGAAAGGTTTTGGGTTACGATTGACAAATCTAGATCCATTAAAAGTGTTTTCTAAAAACTGGAACTATTATAAAGAATGTTATTCAATGAAGAGTGAACCCATAAGTCCTATGGGTAATTAGTTCTATATGAGTTATGAATAGTAAAATTACATTTTTATTGTTGTATTCCATGTATCAAAAATTACCCAACAAAATGTTTTACTTTCAATGGAGAAATCTCACTGTTCTTTTCAATTGTAATTATTTTATGAAAAGATTGGTTTTCTAAATTTTTTTGTCATATAAAAATGTTATGAAAATATATTTTTATATACCTATTTTATTTCAAGATATTATTTAAAAAAAATCATTAACATTTTCAAAACCCCTTATTGGGCATATTAAATTCTTACTCCAAGTTTTAAAATCATTTTGGTACCGGTTTAAAATAATTACTTGTGGCGTATTCTTCTTGAGGAGGCGGTGCATTGAAGGCCCTTTTTTTAATTTAATTTTTTATAGTTTAGTAGAGATGTAATATATTTTTTTAATTATCTAAAATCAATACCAATAAAAGTTCTTATTTTATAGTAAATGCAGCGTATTTTCTCAATTTTGAAAAAAAAATTTATATGAGATTAGCCCTGAAGCACATTTTTGGGGCCTTTCAATAAGATTTTAATTATTGAATTAGAACTTATTCAATGTTTATGAGAATAAAATAAGTGAATTCATAGATATTAAAACCTATAATGTAATTTTTATGAAATGACATTAATATTTTAAAAAAAATCTTAGTCAAATGAGTCAAAAATCAGGAGACATGTGAAAATAATAATCCATAAAAGGAAATTTTAAAGATTATTTCATCCATATAGAGACAATGTTTCAAGCTTAAAACATCAAACATCCATCATATAAAAACATAAACATGATAATTACCACATTATCATAGGAGTAACTTATAACATGTAACTTTATCACAACTTTGGAGGTACTCATATTCTGTAAAACTTGTTATATATTATTAGTAACTTATAATATTTAATTGTATATTCCCTAATTAGAAACTCATATTCAGTAAAATCATTCACCTCTTAGGAGTATCTCACAATCAGTTAACATCATCACTTTACCCAAAGTATTAAACGGATATAATGGATTCACTCATCATTGATTAATAATTTAACTGCTAATCCACAGTATCTAATGTTACCACCCATCCATTTTTTATTATAGAACCACATTTAAACCATTAATATAAATATATAATTACAAATAAATTAACAATACAGCTAGAACCATGAAATTTTCAATTTAACACCCCTATAAAATCCATCATTTCTTTTTATCTGATTAACATGTAGGAGAGAAACTACTTCCACAAAAATCTCACTAAAAAAAACTATCCATCTATAGAATCAGTAAAAATGATATCACTTGAAAGTTACCCCATTATATTATAAGAAAATAATTAATTTTATTTTTATAGATTAAAAAGACATTAAAAACATTTAATACATTACTTTTAAATTGGAAAAATATCATTTTCTTTGGATAACAAATTAAAAAAAAATTTCATGAATATTGATTAAAATATTTTCATTAAAAATAACCAATGATTATTTTAAAATAAAATTCAATTATAATGATGATTATTATGGTATTAAAATTTATTCACTTGTTAAATGTAAAAACAATGATCTCTATCACATTGTGGGTGATAACCTAAAGTACCCTATTTGAAAAAAACAATCATTCCTTTTAGAAAGATATTTATTATATGAAATATAGTTTAAAATGACTTTAAATAATAATTTATTTATAGCAATGAATATTCTTGAAAACATTTTATGATCTTGGGTATAGAAGAGAAGAGATTTCTTTCCAAAAAAATAAATATTTTCTGTTTTCCCTTAAAATTATGGTCTTAATCCTCATAAGTACCAAGGAGAGGAAAATGAATTGAAATCATATAAAACCTTGAAATAAATGATGTATAATAATATAGATTCAATTATAGGAACTAATATCATACAATTTTATCCAAATGAACATTGAACATAAACAATCCTTGATTGAAATAAGATAGTAACATAACCCCTTTACCACATTGGTGATTTTCAATTCAAACTTAATTAAAATTAAGATAATTATATATATTTATAAATAAAAATATTTACATAATAGAATATTTAAAAATTTACTATTGGTGTTGTAAGAACTCTATATAAAGAAATTATTGTTCAGGACGTGAAATATAACTCTAGAAAATGAGATTGAGACATAAAAAAACCATCCAAATATCATTAATTTGGAATTGATGACAAATAAAATAATTTATTATCTATACATATGTAAATCCTCATAAAGTATTTGGAAATATGTAATAAATTAATTTATATGTATATATATATATATTCATAGATAGTCATGTAATAAAAAAGTCGATAAAAAAATGTTATAACCCAATCAATGAAAAATAAGTTAAGAAACCCCTTACCTTGAGTCTCAAGTCAAAATTCACATCCATTAATTTCAAATATAATAAAAAAATATTTCTTATATAATTGTTTAATCACAGTTTTTAGTTTTATTCAATTATCATTGAATATTTTTTTCATTTAGTTCATTGACATATTCAATTACTAAATCGGTTAAATGCACATTGGGTGTTTTTATAGATGTTCAGTTCATAATAGATAAATGAATTTGGTATGTGGATAATGTTCAATGGTGTTATTGTTCCATCATATAAAAAAATCAATAATAATTATTTTTATATATCATTTAATTTTTTTGTTCCATCCATGAAAATTGGTGATGAAAAACACAGATCAACTCGTGAGGTGGTAGTATGCATATACACACAAGCGATATTTTTACTTATATTAGAATAAAATATATACTATTAAAACATAATATTTTAATTACATAAATACTTTATTTTAATAAATATCATTAAATATCATTAAATATGTCCTCATGACGATCCATGGGAGTTGGTTTTGGGAAATGAAGAATATGCTACATGGAGATGATAGTCTGTACGTACACACATGTAATGATCCCATTTTTAATTATTGTAATGGAATGTAGATAGATGATATATTATTAATAATTAATAAAAATTGGGTAATTTAAATAATATATAAAAATTAAATAAATTTCAATAACCATCCATGAAAGGTGGTGATAAGAAATGAAATACATAGGTTTACGAGGTAGTATTATGCACATACATAAGAATGATTGTTTTCTTTCCCATTTGTTGAAAAAAGAGATAAATAATGACATAATATTAACAACATTACATATAATTATATGTTATATATAAAAATTTAATATATTTTAATGTTTATGGGAAAATTAAATGAGGTTTATGAAGTAAAATGAAAATGCTCGGTCTAAATATTACATATTCTTAAAAAAAATTAATTTTACTTACACCTTAAGACTTAAAATGTTGGTCTTTTTGTTAGACCAAGACCTCTATGATGTGATTATATATATTATGAAGTTATTTTCATGATATTGGATAATATACATTGCTCATGAAGTGTGATTATGAGATATGGTGTTGTTTCCACATATAAATGTGGTGAGGGGCACCTTGGAATTACATAAATTGTAAAAATGATATCAATTAATTTTCATTTTAATGTTTAAAAAATTGATCTATTTTGAATATTTTTGGTTATATCTCTAAATAATCTCATAAAATAAAATTTATACATGTTTAGGTGATATATTAATCCTTATTTCTTAATTTTAATATTTCATTAACACTTTGAATGATTATTGCGATAATAATGTATGTCATTATTTATCAATTAATAAAGTAAAAAATAAAAGTTAAATTGGACCATAAGTGGAATTTTGTATATATCTTAGACCATATCCCTTTCACATGACCAATGATAGAGTAATTATGAATTTAAAATCATTTAATAATATTATTTTACATAAAATAACATAAAAGTAATTTTTAGAAATATTCACATAATTGGCTTTAAAAAATATCATGAATTTATTTAAATTATAATATAAAATTATAAATCATCACTAAATATAATATTTATCTTAATAAATAATATAACACCATAAATGACCAAAAAAATATTACATTTCTTATTTTATTAAGTAATTTACTTTATTTTTCTTCTACATTCACAAGCACTATGTCACTGTTTCCAAATCATTTATGGTAAGAATTTATACACTAAAAAATAAAAATGATTTACCATTAAAAAAATTATTCACAAAAAATAGATATTTATAACAATTCATGAATTTTATTATCCTTGTGAAAATCTATAATAGATATTAAAATCATGAAAACATCATTTTTGAATTATTATTTACTTCAAATAATATAATGGTTTTTTGGGGTAAATGCTCCCAAAATGATAAATGTTTAACTATTTAATGGTTTTGGTATAATTATACACATATAATATATTAATGTAAAGTTTATAGATTATTTTTAAGAATAATTTCACTGTCCTTATTTGATTTAATATTTTTCCCTTACTGTGGTGACAGTATATTTACCAATGTTACTATCAATCATAATGAAGAGAAAAATTTTTATCTAATTAACATATTTATAATTATTGATTCTATGTATGTATCCAATTTTAACTAATTCAGTTCCTATAATTGGAGTAAATTACTTTAAAAATATACCAACAAAACATGATGACAATGTGTTTTTAATGAAATATGGAATTCTATGTGTAAAAATTGTTTTATATAAAAATTAAGAATAATTTCTTTTAAAGTGATATTAATTGGATTATATTTATCAAAAAATAAATAAAATAAATAAATAAAATGGTAATTTTTAAATAATAGAAAATATTTTACCTTTTTACATAAAATAAGTATTTTTCACTATTTATTGAAAAATCAGTCTTTTTCGATTAATCCTAAAATTTTAACCTAACCTAATTTTGATATGATGGTTTAAAACATGTTATCCTTTTTATGAAATATTTTTTCTTAAAGTGATATAAATTATTTATAATAGTTTATCAAAAAATCAATAAAAATCATTTTTGAAAAAATGTATTTTTGAAGCATAAAACGACTTCAAAAAAATTGAGTTCACATTTATTAAGAATTAAAAAAATACATTTTTATTGAGTATGAATTTTTATATATATAAATATTATATATTATGATGTATTTACTTATATTCATATCCACAAATTCAATTGAATGGTTATAATGATCATATTTAAATAATAACATTTTGTAATTATTAAAGATTGATGGTGCATCTAATGTACACTATCAAATATAGTATTGTATTCAAATATTAGGGTATTAAAACTCCTCTATAGAACCATGTAACCAATTAAAATTCACTAATGGAATATGATTTCCCTATATAGCATTCCCTTGATGATCCTAAATCTCAACAATAAAATCAATGAATTCTTTATTTTCCTTAATATATAACTCAACCCCATCATTTATGTAAGGATTATTGTGGATATAACATTGAATTTGGGATATATAAAAGAATTCATTATTTCAATCATTCTTAGTGGGGAGAGATAACATGTATAAATACTCAATAATTTACTACACCACCTTAAAAGTTCAGATAACTTACTGAGAAAGGTTGACACTATAATTAACCCAGCATTGACCATAAAAATGATATGAATTTAGGAACACATGGTCCCTAATGAAAAAATATATCTTTTATTATCCAATCCGTATCTAATATTATATGATCCGGTATAGCTTTCATATTTTTTGAATCACTTTCACTTTCTAAATCATAATCTATACTAACTCTTGTCCAATGATTATTAATTTACAAATGATGTCTATAAAAAGGTGATCTATATTTATACTCATATAAAATGGTTTATGAAAATGGATTAGTATGAACTATAAAACATGTATGATTTTATATGTATTTTCATATAAATAAACATTAATTATTCAATAGCTTTCTTTTACATGCTACCCTAAGTCTGAATGAATCTAGATATAGTAATCTCTCATAAATTTCTATTATATTGATAGTCATGAAATATAATATCCACATTATGAAAAATATTTATAATTTTTTTAGATAATTAAAATTTATTAATTAATGTAAACCAAATACGTACTCACTTTCAAGTAACGTCATTTTTTACTTCAAAAATATGTTTTCGTCAAAAATGATTTTCTGATGGATTGTTCAGAAAAAATTATAATTACTCACTTCCATTTTATAAAACATAGGTGAGGTAATTAATATAATTTCTAAAATCAAAATTTCAATGTTATGTTGGGGTGAGTTTTTAAAATTTTTCTAAAAATAATTATTTTTTAGTGAATAATGAAATATAATGATTTTTGTGAAAAAAGAAATTATTATCATTAAATCATATAATTAAAAATTCTCATTATTTTCTCAATTTCCACATAAATATAAATGATTATTTTATAAATATAAATAATCGTATTAATGACATAGTAAAAATCATTATAATTGATTTTGGTATAAGATAATTTTTTGTTCTATGAAATATTTTCTTCTAAATGTTTTTTTGATGAACAAAGTATATTTTTATCTAATTGTATTAAATTATTCTATATTTTTAAAGGTTTTAATGAAATGAATATATTATATATTCATTAAACTATTTTAACATTCAATTGATAGTTTTTACAATTCAATGATTGAAGGTAAATTCACCTTTAAGATCAAAATGAATTTTCCTAAAATACGTTTTAGAGTGTTTTTCATACATATATAAAATTAAATTATACCACCTAAAATTTAATCACATAAAATTGATTCCAAATTTAGAATCATGTATCTGAGGACCAATAAGGTGGAGATGAAAGGGGGTCTTCATTACATGTTTCCTTCAAAATAGCACACCGTGAAGTTTTGAATTTCCCAAAAAAACTAGATATTTAATGAGTCATCTACAATGTCCTTGGATTATAATAAATAAATAAAAAATATTTTTTTGATAAAAATTTACTATATTACAAGAACACATGCATGAGGATAATAAAGGCTTAGTGCTTTTAGAAATATATAAATATAAATTATTAGTTCATAAGTGAACTACATATTCTCACATTTAGCTCATCACAACTAGTACGATTATTAGACATTTCATATGTAATACATATCATCATAACCAGGGGAAAATAAACATAACAAATGGTGATATCATATGATAATAATGGGTAAAAGAGGGAAAATAGATAAACAAAAAGTGATCATAATGATATGAGAACATGAGAATAACATAAGTAAAGCATATCCAGCATATCAGAAACCAAAATCTTGAGTCATTTCATAATTATTGGTTGTTCATAAGATATTAATCATAAGGAAGTCAAAAAATGTGATCCCTAATATCAAAATATTAATATAAGACAAAAAGTTTTGTAATAAACATAAGTATAAAAAATCATTTCCATAGTAATCAATGATCATTTCCAAGGCTATTATAGTAGAATGAGTTTATTCTGCCAAACATCATATTAATAAAGGTTAAATCCCAATAGTAAAATAATGAACATAGTCCCTTACCAAACTGGGTTCACAAACCATTCCTATCTTATTTATCTCATGATATTCCAATCATTACCCAATGCATTGGAGGGGTATATTGGTCCCACCACTCACGTAATAAATACCATAAAAATATGTGAAATAATTTCCTAAAGAACCATCATATAAGAACCCTTGAAATGAAACATGGTCATAATCAATACATAATAGAATAACCAATGAAAAATGGGTTTCATAAACATTTCATGATAACATAACCAAGGGAACATAAATGTGTTTGATATAAATTTAATTATATCATAACACATAAGAAATAACTAGGATTCATAAATGTATCTACATCATAATTATTAATCATCCATAAAAAATAATAATCGTGGTATAAAAAGATCATATGCCTAGTAAAAAAAAGAAAAACCTAATGTTTTTTATTGAAGAATACAAATTCCATAAAAAATCATTAATACATTCTTAAGGAAAATATACTTTCCGTTTTGAATAAAAATTTAAAATTATAAAAAAACCCAAATATTTTTTTTAAATAATCCTTCATTCTTGAAATTGAATCATTAATTGATTGGTTTTTCGGGATGGTGTAAATTTTTTTTATGTCACACAATTTAAAACAAATATTAATTTCAAAATTTCAATAAAATTAAAGACCACCACATTCATAAAATGACTAGAAGAATCCATTCAAAAAGAATTAAAAATTTAAAAAAGGTGTTAAATGAATTTAAAATATCATATGATATTTTAAAAAACACCTTTAAAATATATTTTTGAAAACATAAATATTCAATAAATGTCATGTTTCGACTAAAGAGGGAAACAATATCTATTTTTAATTAAATGTATGTTGATCACCTGAGTAAATAAATAGATTAAAATAAAGGGAAAACATGTACTCTCAAAAAAATAATATGATAGTAATATATATGAGTTTATTGAGTGATATATCATAATGATTAATCATCAGAAGCATAAACATAAATAATCATGAGAAACGATGAGATTTTTTTATGTAACCCATACCACATTGGTAACATTGAATTTTATTCCACATAATGGAATAACATTAAATGATACTTAAAATATCATTAAAATAAATACAATTCACTATATTACATTTCAAAGGGGATTTATATAAATCTTATAAAATAAATAGGTGTATAATAGAACATAAGTATCAAAGAAGTAAAATTGAAACAAAAATACACTACCTTAAGTCTGGACATCCTTCATATAAATTTGAGGCTCATGTTCACTATATATAAGTTTTTTATACATATATTATAAATACATAAGCTTTTGTATCATACCATATATGACTTAATTATGACTTTTTATTACTTTTTTATCAACAATTCATTGTTAAAATCACATTTTTGGAAATAACTACTTCATTATTCATGTATGTTTTGGTTTTTTATATTTGATGATGGGTCTACCACGTTAAAATTTATAATCATGATATATTTATTATATATATTCATTATATATATTTTGTATTAACCAATTAATGTTAGATATAGAAAATCTTTAATAATGTTAATGAATATTGTAATAAGTACATACACAAGAATGTCGTTTCAATTTTCTCTTTGAATAAAAATAGAAAAAGTTAACTAATAAATCACCTTTAAATTGTAATTATTATTTTCTATATATCATATATATTCATTAATTTTATCTTTATTTCCATCAGCGTCATCCATTAGTGAAAAAATCATATAACTTCGTGAGGATGTAGTCCGCCATAAACAGAAGCGACGATATCGTATTCCCATAAAATGGAAATTAAAAACAATATATGATATCATTATTAATAAATTATAATATAATCATAAATATTATATAAAGATTATTAATACATAATTATATGTAACCATGACAGATGGATATGGACAATGAATAATGTTGGTCTACGATGTAGTAGTCCACCGTACACACAATTGATGTTTACATTTCTCATTTTATGGAAGAGGATAAAAATTTATGTCATGATATTTACCTAATAACATCTAATTATACGTAATATTATTTTTTTATGTTACCATTTTTTAATGATATGTTATGGAGGTGGAGAGAGAAATAAAACAAAAACAAAAGTTTAGCAGTTTTACGTCTTCTCTAAATATAATCTTTAGGTTTATACCTAAAGACTTCATAGGAGGAATTTAAAATAAAAATAAGAACTTTATTTTGGGTGGTGGAAATTATGGAATTGATTTGGGAATTTTGTGGATGAAAAAATAGTTTTTTTAATGTGTTAAGTGGAGAGTAGAGAGGGTGACATTTTATAAGTGAGGTAGAGGACACAAATGGAATCTTTAAAAAGAATAAAGTGTAAAAATGTTATCCACATGAAAAAGGGTAAAAAGGGGATATTAATTAAAAATAGAGGTTTTAAGGTTAATATATGACCATCAAATTTATGTTTGAAAAGTATCTAGGTCATTTTGACAAATTATATTTTTATTTTAACCCTAGTAAACTTGTTTTATCTTTGAACGCATTAATGATTTTTTAAAAATTTTACTATTGAATATGGTAAAAATTAAGTTTAACTTATTAAATAATACTAATTAATCCTATTCCAAATTTTCAATTCATTTTCATAGAATCAACTAACATATGTGGTAGAATATAATTCAAAACTAAACCAATAGATTTAATAAAAAAGTTTTTTTTTGAAGAGAAAATATTCAAATTTTGAGAAATTTTTTTTATGTAAAGTCATTATGAAATTGATAAAAATTTAATATATTGGTTGAATTATAATATAATTTAGCTAATTTTACGTTCAAAAACATCAAATAAATATCCTTTAAATTTTCAAACTGAAAATTTGATTTTCTATAAAAACCACTATTTGTCATTATTCAGTAAAAAATTATTTTTTTTGAAAAATAGAAAAATACACCCAAAATCTGATTTTGACATCTTTTTTTCATAGAATAAGTTAATTTTTCTAAAAAAACCTATAAAATACTCAAAATTGTTTTAATTAGATTTTCAAAAAAATTAATAAAACCATTTTGAAGAAAATATGATTTTCAATACATATAAAGATCTACCAAAAATTTATTAAATTTTTATGAATTTGTTTTATTTATATAAATTATTTATAATTAATATTTAAAATGTGTTCATTACTATTCATACCATCAATTTTAATATCTAGGTGATAATTCTCATGTTTAATAGTAATATAAATAGTAAATTGTAGTTCATTAGAACTCAGTTTTTCATATAGTGTAAGCTATCGAAAAAAATTAAATTTATTACAAAAAAATATTTCAAAAAATATTGTGATGTAACATTATACCCCTAATAAAAAGAATTTTCCTCCCAAAATTACATCACTTTATTAAAAAAATGAGGATACTACTTCTTTATTATATCCTTAGGTTGGCACAAAGCTTCCTCAAAGTGGTGGTTTGGCTATAAAACATAAACTAGTTGAGTATTTTTATATTGAAGAACATTCTCTCTGTGATCCAAAATCTCTACCATTTTTTCATTGTAATAAAAGGTATTTCTCTAAAGGTATGATCTTCTAATTCAGTTGATGTGATGTTCTAGGTAGTTATATCCTCACTAGAAATACAAGGACCACATTAGGGACTTGGGAGAGGTTTTGTTGAAGTACCAAAAAAGGCTACCATCCAAATATGAAAAAATATCAAAGGGACCAATATGCCTACATATTATTTTCCCTAATTTCTGAATATAATTACATTAATTTGTGGAGAAATTCATAGAAACCCATTTTCACTGACATATAATTCTAGATCATTTCAATGAATACGAGGAAAACTTTTAAATCAAATTTGGGTTTCCCTTATGTGTTGTTGAATGGATATAATATTCTCTAACATTTTTTCATCTATTTTAGGTACCAATTTCTTCAATTCTCTAACATTATTTCATCTGTACACTTATTTCTGTAGAAGGATTCAAAATATCTCATCTAAATACTCATGTAAAAGTTTTTATTGTATGAAAACTCAACTAGAGGAGTTTGTTGATCCTAACCACCTTTGAAATCCATAGAATAAGATCTCAACATATCCTATTGGGTTTGAATTATTTTTTTGGACTGACCATCTATCTGAAGATTATATGTAGTGATAAGACACAACTCCATATCACTAGATTACTGAAGAATTATCCAAAACATCAACGTAACCCCCAAATCACAATCAGACACAGTGGAATTTGGTACTCCATAAAACCATACAGCTTCATTAATTAATATCAGTAAAATCCAATATAATTAGAAATATTCCTTGATAGTGATGAAGTGTAATGCGTTTTAAAGGAAATATGCTACAACCCATATTACATTGTTCCTTTTAGTCATTCTGGGAGTCCTATAAAAAAAATCCATTGTGGAATTTTCTCATTTCCATTTTTGTATGGGTAATTATCATAACCCCTCCCCCCAAAGATGCCCCTCCTGGGATGGAAATGAAGAAACATATATAATTACCCCTAAGTCTCGCGACTAGTAGGCTGAGGGTTGGTGACTAGCTAGAAGGGTATTTGTATCTCGTTATATTTTAGGCACTATCTTTTTTTCAATGGGGTGGTTATCCTATATAGTAATAATATCACAATCATAAAATAAAAAACGCAAGGGCATAAAAAATTCCCTCGACCCCTTTCAATTTCATATAACTACATCTATTATTTGATTAATCTGGAACAAATATAATTCAAAAGTAACAAAATTGAATCCTTCCTGTATGATGCACAACTAAGATAAATGAAGGAAAACCTACCTCAATAGGGTGTCAATAATCCTCGCACAAGAATGGTCCATGAAACGGATCACCAATCACCTATACCGCATGATCTCAGATCAAATATGGATTGCTACAGATTGAAGGATGGAAGCTAAGAATAATTCATTGATGAAAGAATCCTCCAAACTCTATAGAGGGGTTTTCAAGTCACCTAGGGTCGAGGAAGGGTCATTATAACTATAGGTTTTTACAACTCGAGCGGTTGAAAAACACATTAAATATAAAATAGTGGGGTATTACATGATGTGTAATACCCTTTCACAACATTTAATTCCCCAAAGTCAATATCTACCAAAAAACCGTCATCACTTTATTTATTTTATTTTTTTAGACCTCAAAATAATTCTCATCATTAAACCCTCTTTCACAGCGTGTTTAATTTTTTCACCCCATGAAAACTCCAAGACAAGATAAAAAAACAAAATTCCTATTGTGTAATTCAATTACATGACGTGTACTCCTCTTTTTTTCCATCTATTAGTAACTGAACTTCTCCAAACTCTTATGATCCTCCTCCAAACACCTACAACAACCAAAAATAGAAATGTAACGGACCAAGAGAGAATAAAATATTACATCATATTCCTCTCAAATGATTCTCACCCTTTATAATTGAAAACCAGATCCAGAATAAAAGGGGTCTGAACAAAAACCCATGAGATACCACTCAAGGATCTCATCATACCTCAAACATCACTATAATCCAAATGCACCACCCAAAAAAAAAACAAACACATTGTACCTCCTCACCACCATAACTATAAGATTCTCCTCTCTCACAACCACACTACTATGCAACCATCGCACAATGATCTCAACCTCTGCAAATCCCAAACCAAGAACGGCTATGGCTAATGAACTTCCCTATCTCAAACATTGGAATCATAAATTTTCATCCTCCATGTCAAGATACTTTCCACTATAGGTAGCACTTACTCACCCAAATGGGTTTAATATCATCACAATTAATTCATATTTATTATTAATAAGGCCTACCATTTTTATACGTCATGAATTTATAGCATATAACACTACAACAACATTAAAACCCAAAGGAAAATAGCTCATTCTATAAAATAAGGCTTAAACATTACATTTTAAACAAAATAGAGAAAGGAAAAAACTCAAAACAACTCTGAGTACTGCGAACACATCTGCGTTTCTCACTCCCAAGTTATCGCATCCTGATCACCATGCATCCACAACACACAAACCAAGTGATTGTTCTGCTCCCATAGCACCTTCCCATGATAATTTGGGATTTATAATGTCTCCGATATTATGAGATCTGTATACCCTTGGTTCTAGTCGCTAACTCGAGGCCTACTTGAGGTGGGACTCAAGGGGGTCATTATCTACCTTTTTTTATTGCCAGCCTAGGAGGGTAATATTCTAAGGGAGTGGGTCATGATAGAATGGTATTAGAGGTGATTGTTGTGAGATAGGATGGAGTTAGGGTTAGGCACAATGAGGATTACATGGGTTGGTATGGAAATAGTTTCAGGTGATCTTGGTGTGTCACATTGGATAGGTAAGATCAGATATGACATAAAATTTTAGGGCTGAAAGATCTAATGCAAGGACTCTAAGCCTACTGAATGTTCAAGTGATGATACACCATTATTTTGGTAGAGACACTTAGAAAGGTACATTCATCATAATTAATTATATTCTTATTTTAATTTGGTTGTTTTGGGAAACATAGAATCAATAAAAACGAGTTAAACAAGATAAAATAAATCATAAATAAAAATTCTATATTAATAGTGCTTCAGAACTCCTTGTTTAATTTTCAGCTATGTCTCTTAATCATCATCCACCTGTGGATTGGGAAGTTGAGGCTTATCAGGCTGATATGGTTGTTCGATGGAGGTTTGATCCAGTTGAGGAGGATGAACAATGGTAGAGGATGTTGCTTGATTTTCAATAGCAATATTTGGGAAAGCATGAGGGAATAATTTCAAACATAGAGATGGAAAGCTGGATCTATGATCCTGAGATCACCTTCAGTTTGATCTAGATCCCAATGGAGTATTGGATACCTTTGGAAGTTATTCAGATGTGAGGAGATTCATTTCAGTAGTGGATGTTTAATATGGGATATATGAAGGTAGCAATTGTTTTTTCCATTGACTTTGAGATGGAATTCCGAGTAGAGTTCCTTTTATAGACCATGAGGGCTGAGAAGAGGCAAGAGTTACTCTCCTTTCTGCTAGGGTGTAATTCCTCAACACTAGAATCCCATAGTCGGTGCATTATTTTAATAAATTGACATGATTATAAGGAATCAAGTCCCAAAAGACCGATCAGTTTAGTAGACTTGTAAAATAGATTACATACATGAACTTTAAATTACACATTAGAAAATGAAACAAAACATAAATGATCCTTTGGGAATGTCATTATTCTTCTATCCTAACCCTTCTTATCAATAATAGTACAATTCTTGGAATCCTGGGAAAAGAAAAAATAAGAAAGGGGTGAGCTCAGATGTTCAGTAAGGATAATAATATAGCAGAAACATTCATAATTAAGCATAAACAATTAGGGCAATTTATAAGACGAAAAAAATCCTTTTAAATATAAACTTTAGGATAATATGGATAATATAAATCAAATAATTCCATTTACTTATTCACATAGATATTCTACTAGTCGAATAATCAAATGTAATATCAATATCCAATTTCATAATGATGGAATGCATAATACCCAACTTCATAACCACATAGTCAAGGCCTCGTTCCAAGACTACATATAAGATCTTTTCAAGGCCTTATTCCGAGACACTAGTTTGTCTCATGAAACCTACCGATGCATTGAAGAGCTATAGCGAGCTCCACCTGTCACTTACTAATTCAATTGTAGTCCTTATATGAAAATGTTTAAACATAACATAAACATTCGTATTAAAACTAGCATACAAAATATCAATAATTTATCAATAAACAATTAATGGTGTAAAAATAACACATCTACAGTAAAACATATCACAAAACCTTCAATACAATATGGAAGATTTTCATCATAATAAATCAACTTCAAACAAGTTTAAAATCCTTCAAAGGATGTTGACATAGATTAAATGAAAACTATTTGAAATAAATACCTCTTTATGTTATGAAATAATTTAAAAGTCAATTAATTATAAAAGAAAATATTTATTTTGAAAATATTCTTATAAGCTTGTAAGGGAAGATTCAAAGGTATTATAATGGTGGAGAATGGCTGCACCTGCCGTATAAGTTAAAAAAACTTTCTTACCTTTATTTTTTGAAAAGGTCATAATGTACCTTGTTTGGAATATGATGGAATGTTTCCTTTCAAAATATTTTATAAAAAATAAAACAAGTGTATAGATTCCATTAACCCATAGTATAGTAACCAGTATTTTTTTTGAAAGACATTTTTAAGAAACATGTATGTGGATGATAAAGATTTCCTAGTATATACTTACATAAAACCAACCTCTGATAATAAAGAGATTGTGAAACTAACCCTTACCTTGAACTTTTCCTTGGTCTAGGGTATGATAACATATTTTATAATAGTTAAATAATTTTTATTATATTATACAAGAACAATATACATAAATATGATATCATATATGATCCTCTAATATTGCTTTGTTAAGAGTATTTTAGTAGTATCATCATTTCAGGTGTTAGTTGGTCTGGTTTACTTTATATGCTTGGTTATGTAAGCCATTTTTTTTATAGATAGGATGTATTTGATTCATCTACAAAATGATATTATGTTCTTAAACATTATTTTGAATCATAAAATGAAAATTATTCTAGAATGATTATGATGGGGAATGAATCTTATCGCATTCGTGGAGACGGTAATCCGTATGTACGCATGAGCGACGATATCAATATATTGATGGTTAAATCATATTTAATTGGAAGACATATCATATATACATAATAATTAACATGTTATACTTATTATTTATATCATTTATACTTATTATTATATCCATCCAAATAATGAAGTGTTTGAATAAGAAACTACACCAAGACGTGGAGACGGTTAGTCGTACGTACGCGCGTATGGTGACTTTGTCATTTATAGTATGGATAGAATAACGAATATGGGTGTACCATATTTATAATAATGTCAATGTATGTAGTAGGTACTGGAGTTGTTATTTTGGTATATAAATATCAAAGAAATAGAAAGTGGAAAAAGAAAAGAACTTGAAAGAGGGTGGTGAAATTATTACCTCTTCATCGGGTGTTTCCTTTTGAGTTGATCAAAAGGGATCCTTAGGTTGGATTTTTTATCAAATTAAGGACTCTAGGTTTATTTTAGAAAAGTTGGGAGGATATTTGGGTAGGGTTTGGCCGAGCCAAATGGTTTTGGAGGTGTGATTTTGAGAGAAGGATAAGTGCCCTTTTATAAGAGGGGTGAGGGTCATTTTAGGAAAATATTAAAATATTAATTTATTATACTATCATATTTTGTTTATAATGGATCAAAATGAATTTATATTGTACTTTATGTGGTTATGGGTCTAAATCCTTTCAACCAAGAGGTTTTAGACATGTTTAGGTTACCATTTTAACCTTATCTTTTAGATTTAACTCTGAGTTGAATAGGTAAACTTTTACTGTGTCTTCCTCTATTCTTACACTATATGGTTAATAAACGTACTCTTAACTTCCAGGAGAACCTAAATTGGTTCATTAATGACATATATAATATTATTTGAACCCTTTTGACAAACCGTCTATTTTTATGAATATTATATCAACCAATAATATAGTATTTTTTTTACAATTTAATTTATGTCAATTTTGACACTATTTGGTATTTTGTTTTTGTGAAAGTCATATAAACCTTATAAATTCGAGAATAATTTATATAGTCAACCCTAACATGTCATATTAACCTATAAAATTAGTTTAAGTCATTATAAGTATCAATTAACATTTATTTGGATATTTATAATATCAATTATTTAAATATTTTATTAATAAGGTAATTACTTCTTCATCATCGTGTCATAAATAAATTAAATTATTTAATGTATAAAAATTATAAATAAAGTACCATTATATAGGAAATATTTTTAGTTTTCTAATGAATATTTATAGTATAATTTATATTGTGTGTAACCCTGTATTAAAAATTCTTTATTTATTAAACTTTGAATTTAAGTATTTTAACTCTTCTTTAAATAAAATAATAATAGATGTCCTAATCTAATCCAAGTGGATAAAATAGGATCATATTTTATTCCTAAGTTTGATTTTGGTTGAATTATTTTTATCCAATATAATTAGGACATGTGTTAGGGTAATTATGATATCATTTTACCCTTAATTACTCAATTTACTTTTAATTGTGGTAAATAAAAGTCAAAAGTTAGTATTCACCAAAAATTATTTTCATCTTATTAAAACACATTTTACTTACTTATATTAACCATGTCTCACGGCTTTTTGAAATTCAACTCACAAAAGTGGTAAAATTAAGTTTTATCTAAATTTGCAAATGCTCCTAGGAGATAGGTAAAAGGCGGTAAAAAGTTCGATAAAATATTATATATACAAACTTATAATAAAATGACTTTAATGAATTACATTGAAATTATAAAGGTATTATATATCTATTTTTTACATAAAATATATTTAAATAAAATAAATAATTATTTAAATAAAAAGTCAGTTTTAAATAATAACATAGTGTTTTCCACTATTCATCAAAAATTGAAAGTTTTCAGAAAAATACCAAAACTTCACCCAAAGATAATTTTGATATTATGAATTCAAAATTGAAGTCTATTTTACCAAATAAAAAACATATAAGTCGAATTTATTAATTTAAAATTAATTCTTGTTGTCAAAACCATAAAGCAGGTTTTTAAAAAAGTAAAAACTATCAAAAGATTGCCATGCGTTTATATCAAATTTAAATGTGAAATTACTTATAATGACCAAAATTATATTAAATTATAAAAATATAATCTTATTATACTTAAAAAACTATTCAAATTCATAATTTAACACAATAAATTATTTCTATTAAAAAATTTGTTTTCAATTAAAATATAGTATTTTTCAATATTCATCAAAATATGAAAGTTATCAGAAAAGTACAAAAAATTTATCCAAACCAAATTTTTATGTCCCTCTTCAAAAGAAGAATCTAATTTCTCTAAATTTAATATATAAAAGTGTCAAATATTTGTTTTAAAAAGGGTTCTCTATTAAAAGGCGGTAAAATTTCATTTTTTTGTAAAATACTACTTTTATCTAAAAAATGAATTTGTTCTTATATTATGTCTAAAAAACAAATTATATGGATGTTGAAATTATATATCATATATAGGATTTAAAATTCAGTTAATATTATCTATAATCGCTTTTTGAACGACTAGTTTCGTAAGTTGTGGTGCGCTTGAACTCATGGTTGCGTGTAGCGCAAGATATTGAATTACTTTAATGAGATTACATACCATGAAATCCTAGGGTGTTACATTATCCCCTACATCAATAAATTTAATCATCACAATTTTAAAATGTTCTTTGAAAAATAAATGTTTAAAAAAAGAAAAATACCTTTGTGGAAAACCCAAATCGGAAATTGGGTTAATAAAATTTAGTCTTAATAAGAAGGAAAGGGAAATGAAAAAGTCACCACCAAATTGTTATCTATATTATAAGAACATTGGTGGAAATTAGAGACACATGATTGGAGAAAAAACGTAAATATTTTTAGCGATTTATTGAGTTCATTAATCAAAATCAAGTGTACAATTGGGGGCCTCAAAGCCATCGATCTATGATGATTTAAAATATCATCGGTTCAAAAAACATAAGGTATTAGGATAACACATTTTTGGATTTAGGATCTCTTCCCTAATGTTTAAGAATTAATTTATTTATGGAATAAGAGAAAAAAAATTTACTTGACATGTAGAGTTTCATCCTCCAACTAATTCCAACCACAAATTCATCTTTCACTTTAAAAGACAATAGAATTCAGAAAATATTCTATTTATCCTAATCGTATAGGGAAACAAATATAATGAATTTATAATTAATTTGTTAGAATATTAAAAAAATACATCATACAACCCAGGATATCACGTATACCAGTGGTTGGTGATCCACCCTTGTCGCGCTTCGGTTGCGGGTTCAAGTCTCACGGCCTTTCCGAACACAACGGGTAGTCGACTGACCTTCGGGTTTTCCTTTTTATGACAATACAAAAATAATCTCAAGAAATGATTTAACCTTAACAATAGAATCCAATGTCAAACTTAATCAATTCCATCTTTCAGAATTATCCAAAATATTTTTGATCATGTGAATACCTTCATCATTTGTTCTTTTAAAACATTGTAACACCCGAAATTACCATAAAACCTTATTGATTACATTCATGATTCCTTATTCCTTATAGAATACTAGATATACTCCTTCTATCAAAAAATGTTGTAAACTCCATCAATGATGTAATATATAAATCATTAACCTGTTTCAAGGTAGTCAATAATATCCAATATAATTTTTCAAATCAATCATATATTATTCCAAAATCACTATCTCAGTATCAAAACCATATTATGATTTATCTTTCTCTCAGCCATATATTTTCCAAAAAATTTAACCTGCTGTTGAGTCACTTTTCTTGGTTCTACAAAATCTCAAGTCTTAAATGAAATAGTATTACAATACAATCATTTTATACTATATAATTATTATAACATGTACATCATTAATAAAATACTCAAATGACATAATAATTTAATAACAACATAAGAAATCTAATCATTCCACTTTATCTTCGGTAGAATCATAACTTGATTATTATCCAATAGCAGCATTTGGGGTGTACTCTGATGATTTGGACATTGCTACACGTAGTGTCTCAACTCCTTGTAGATGAAGCATTGTACATTTGAAACCTTTTTCTTACCCTTGAAATCATGTACATTGTGTCCTTTATTACACATATATAAAATACTCACATTCCCTTCAAGAATTTACCAAGGTGATTCTTTCCACAGTTATCACATATGGGAAAATCCTTCTTTCCCCTCTTCCCTTTATCCAACTTTCTCTCTTCCATCCTTTTATTCTCTTGCTTCCCTTAAAATCAATATGACTCATAGAATTATTTACCTATCTTATTAACACATGATACAATTTATTCATATGATGAGAATATGTAGGAGACTGTTTCCCTTTTAAATATTGGATTAATAACATGAAAGATATTATCCTTCTTAATCTTTCGATCTCGCGTATTGTTAGAAATCTCATTATTTTTACTAGGTTCCATTTATAAACAATGGAATACACAATGTTAGATTATGAATCAAAATTCATAATTCCAAACATGTAAAATACCAAACGTAAATTAAAAATATTATGCATATAATTTATAATCATTATATGTTTTCTTTGAGGAAATATTTACTCATAAATCCTTCATAATGGCTTGTAATGAAAATGTGAATTATCCTTAGCATATCCCCTGAGATTTTTGTAACCAAGAGTGATGCAAGGCCCATTTTCAGGTACCAAGATACCTCAGGTCATGCCTGAAACCACTTTTTGGAATTTTCCCTCCTAGGTACATCTGTGCTAGAGCCGCCTCTATTTGCTAGTATTCAGAAAGGGATGTATTTCTTGGGAAATACACAAAATCTCAACATTACAAAAATTATAGGAAGTTATTCTATACTAATCCTCAAAGTCTATCTTAGGGTAATGTTCTCTAATCAGAGTTTATCTAAAGCTATTTCCAAGGTTGTTGCTAAAATTTCTCTGATACCAACTATAATGCCCCGACCCTAGAATCCCAGAGTCACTGCATTATTTTAATACATTGGCATAATTACATGAAATCAAGTCCCGAAAGAGCTATCTGTTTAGCTGTCTTGGAAAATAGATTACATACATGAACAATACATTACACATTAGAAAATATAACACAACATAAATGATCCTTTGAGAATTTAATTAATCCCCTAGAATAACCCTGCATATCAATAATAATACACTTCTTGGAATCCTGGGAAAATAAAACATAATAAAGGGGTGAACTCAGATGCTCAGTAAGGATAACAATACATTAGAAACATTCATAAATAAATATATACATTTCAGGTAATGTATAAGAGTAAAACAAAAACCTTTTAAACATAAAATTTAGCATAATATGGCAAAGATAAATCAAATAATTCCATTTACATATTTATGTGGATATTCTACTGGTCGAATAATCACATGTAGTATCAATATCCAATTTCATAATGATTTAATGCACAATGCCAGACTTCATAACCACATAATCAAGGCCTTGTTCCATGACTACAAAAACGATTTTGTCAAGGCCTTGTTCCAAGAAACTTGTTTGTATCATGAGACCTACCATTACATCGAGGATCTATATCGAGCTCCATCCTTCACTTAATAAGTCCAATGCATTCCTCATATGAAATGTTTTAAACATAACATAAATATTTGTATTAAAACTAGCATATGAAATGCCAATACATTATCCATAAACCATGAATGGTGTAAAAATAAAACATCCACAGCGAACCATATCAAAAAACCTTCAATACAATATGAAAGATTTGTATCATAATAAATAAACTTCAAACAAGTTTGAAATCCATCAAAGGATGTTGACATAGATGAAATTAAAACTATTTGAAATAAATACCTCTTTATATTTTGAAAGAATTTAAAAGTCACATAATTATAAAAGAAAACATTTAATTTAAAAATATTCTTATAATCTTGTAAGTTATGCTTAAAAGGTGTTATAACGGTGGAGAATATCCACACCCGCCGTATAAGTTAAAAAACATTATTAACATAATTTATCAAAATAGTCATAATGTACCTTGTTTGAAAAATGACAGAAAGATTCCTTTAAAACTATGTTATAAAAAATCAAAAAGGATATAAATGACATTAACCAATAGTCTAGTAAATACTATTATTTTTTGAAATATATTTTTATGAAACATGGATGTGGAGGATAAAGACGTCCCAGTAGATACTTACATAAAAACAACATCGGATAATAAAGAGATTGTGAAATTAACCCTTACCTTTTAATTTTACATGGTCGAGGGTACATTAAACTATTTTATAATAGTTAAATAATTTTTATTAAATTATACTAGAACTATATACATAAATATGATATCATATATGATCCTCTAATATTGATTTGTTAAGAATATTTTAGTAGTATCATCATTTCAGGTGTTAACTGATCCGTTTTTTCTTTATATTCTTGGATCCATAGGAAATGTTTTTTTTGGATAGGATTCATTTTATTCATATATATAATGATATTATATTCTTAAAAATTATTTTTAATCATAAAATAAAAATTATTCTTGAATGATTACGAGGGGGAATGAATCTCATCGCATTCGTGGAGAAAGTAATCTGTACATATGCATGAGCAACAATATCAATATATTGATGGTGAAATCATATGTATTTGTATGTTATATCATATATACATAATTATTATCATTTTATACTTTTTTACATCAATAATACTCATTATTATACCCATCCAAATAATGAAGTGTTTGAATAACAAACTACCCCACAGCGTGGATATGGTAAGTTGTATGTACGCATGTATGAAGACTTTTTCATTTATAGCATCGATAGAATAAAGAATATGGTTTCACCATATTTATAATATTGTCACAGTATATAGGAGGTAATGGAGTTATTATTTTTGTATGGAAACAACAAAGAAATAGGAAGTCGAAGAAGAAAATAACTTGAAAGAGGGTAGTGAAATTATTACCTCTTCTTAGTGTGTTTTCTTTTGAGTTGATCAAAAGGGATCCTTAGTTTGGATTTATGATCAAATTAAGGACTCTAAGTTGATGTGAGGAAATTTTGGAGGATATTTGTGAAGGGGTTGGCCATGTCAAATGGATTTGGAGGTGTGATTTTGAGAGAAGGGGAAGTGCCCTTTTATAAGAGGGGTGAGAGTCACTTTAGGAGAAGATTAAAATATTAATTTATAATTCAATAATATTAGGTTTATAATGGCTCCCAATGAATTTATATCATGCCTTAGGTGGTTATGGGTCTAAATCCTCTCCACTAATAGGTTTTAGACATGTTTAGGTTACCATTGTAACCTTATCTTTTAGATTTAACTCTTAGTTAAATAGTTTAAGTATTACCGTGTCTTCTTGTATTCTTACACTATATGGTTAATAAACATACTCTAAACTTTTAAGAGAACCTCATGTGGTTTATTAATGACATATATAATATTATTTATTCCCTTTTTTTCAAAACTTATATTTTTTGAAATATTATATCAACCAATAGTATAGTATTTGATTTAAAAATTAATTTATGTCAATTTTGACACTATTTGGTATTTTTTTGTGAAAGTCATAACAACCATATCACTTAGAATAAAATTTATCTATTCAACCTAAAAAATCATATTAAAATATAAAATTATTGGAATTAATTAGAAGACTTAATCTACATTTATTTAGATATTTATAATATCAATTATTTAGATATTTCATTAATAAGGTAATTACAGCATCATCATTATGTCATAAATAAAATAAATTATTTAATTTATAAAAATTATAAATAAAATAAAATTATGTAGGAAATAATTTTATCTTTCTAATGAATATTTATAGTCGAATTTATATTGCGTGTAACCCTATATTAAAAATGCTTTAGTTATTAAACAATCAATTTAACTCTTTTAACTCTTATTTAAATAAAATAATAATAAATGTCCTAATCTGATATAAGTGGACAAAATAGGATCATATTTTATTTATAAGGTTTTTTTGGTCAAATTATACTTATCCAATAGAATTAGGACACGTGTTAGGGTAATTATGATATCATTTTTACCCTTTATTACCCTATTTACTTTTAACCGTGGTAAATAAAAGTCAAAAGTTGCTATTCAACAAAAATTATTTTAATTTTATTGAAAAAAATTTTACTTACTGTTATTAACCATGTCTCTTTGATTTTTTAAATTCAACTCACAGAAGTTGTAAAATGAAGTTTTATGCAAATTTGTAAATGCTCCTAAGAGGTGGGTAAAACATGGGAAAAAGTTCAATAAAATTATATATATATATATAAAGTTATTATAAAATGACTCTAATGAATTAAATTGAACTTATATAGGTATTATATATCTATTTTTAATTAAAATAAATTTAAATAAAATAAATAATTATTTAAATAAAAAGTCAGTTTTCAATAATAACGTAATGTTTTTAACTATTCATCAAAAAATTGAATGTTTTTAGAAAAATACCAAAAATTCACCCTAAGGTAATTTTGATATTTTGAATTTAAAAAATGAAGTATATTTTACCAAATTTAAAACATAAAAGTTTCATTTATTAGTTTAAAATTAATTCCCGATGTCAAAACCAAAAAGTGGGGTTTTGATAAAGTAAAGACTATCAAAAGATTGACATGTGTTTATGTAAAATTTAAATGTGAAATTATTTATAATGAACAAAATCGTATTAAATAATAAAAATATAATCTAATTATAATTCAAAACTATTCAAATTCATAATTTAACACAATAAATCTTTTTGATTAAAAAAGTTGTTTTCAATTAAAATATGGTATTTTTCATTATTTATCAAAATATGAAAGTTAACAGAAAACTACCAAAAGTTTATACAAACAAAATTTTTATGTCATACTTCTAAATAAGAATTTAATTTCATTAAATTGAATATATAAAAGTGTCATATATTGGTTTTAAAAAGGGTTCGCTATTAAAAGGCTGTAAGATTGCATTTTTTGAAAAATACTTTTTTTATCTGAAAATATGAATTTGTTCTTATATAATGTCTAAGAAACACATAATATGGATGTTAAAATTATATAGATTATATAATATTCAAAATAAATTTAGTACTATTCATAATCACTTTTTGAATAGTTAGTTTGACAAGTTGTGGTGCGCTCGAACTCGGTGTTGTGTGTAGCAAAAGCTGTTGAGTTACTTTAATGAGATAACATACTATGAAGTCTTGGGGTGTTACATGGGTAGTTTGTTAGTGCAGGATCTTGGGATAAAGTTTAAGTCCCTCCTTATTTTTTCACTAGTTCTCTTTTGGAATGAGGAATCACATGTGAGACATCTTGAGGAGGAGATTCATCCATCGATCCAGTACTCAGTTATTCCTTTTATGCTGCCAATGTACATGGAGGTTTAGAAATAGGCAGAGGTGATCAAGCTGATTTTCTCATTTGGGGGGGTCTACCATGAGAGGGGATCAAGAAGAGTTCTTCGAGGGGTAGGGTTACCAGCAATAGGTCTCAGGCACAAAGACATTTGGGTTTTTGACCAGTAGGGAGTCGACCTCAATAGTTCTCTTTTAGACCTTTCAATCATTGTGCCCTTCTGGTGGACTTGGTTCCATGGTGTTTCTTTTGTGGATTTAGAACCCATCTTCAGAACTAGTATCCATCAGATATTCGATCTCAGTATGGTGGAGGTGTATAGGGTCAGTATCAAAGCCAACAACAATTATCGGTGCGATAGTTTCAGCTGGAGGTATAGAAATATTTTTCTTCATTTAGGGTTAAAGAAGTATGTAGAGGAATATATCAGGATGTTCCTCGTATTAAGGGGCCTCAACATGGGCATAGTTGGGGATGTGGTCATTAGTTTCAAGAGGGAGGATCTAGGCATGGTCTGTGACACACGGTGGAGGTGGCATTTCCAGCAGGGCTAGAGATCATTATAGGTAAAATCCATTTGTTCAGTACCCTTCCTTGTAATATTTTTTGACTATGTAGCTTCCCAATCATTTTTTAACCCTATTTATCACTTTCTCTAAGACTAGATATAGGGAGTCTTCTTGTTCCCCTGGTGTCTAGTATTCCAGTCGGAGGCCAGACCCATTTGTTTGGTGTGTAACAGATATGTAGACAAATGATGGGACCACACTAGTCTTGTGGGGGATCTCTTATTACTTTAGATGAAACCAAAAAAATTTCCCATTATCATTGAATAATTGTATTTTTTTCATGTTGTCATCAACTATTTCCAGAGGACATTATTTTTTTAAATAGATAGAAAATGTGTGGTTTTCTTTAGAAATAGATGTTGTGAGTTGGGAAGTCAGTGTGTGTAGCCTATTCTTTCCTTATTGGAAGCGTTTATGGTGAAATCAATGGATGTTGAGATGGTAGAGATTTCTAGGGTCATTGGAGAGTTTCTAGTTGTTTTCCTTGAGAAGGTTGTGATGAAAACTCTTCAATATGATGATGAGTTCAAGATAGACAGGCAGCCTGGTGCTTCACCAATTTAGATGGCCCCTTATTAGATGGAACCATTTGAGTTGAAAAAAGTTTAGGATTCAGATAGATGATCTGATGAAGAAAGTTTTTATCCAACCTAGTGTTTCACCATGGGGTTCTCTATTGTTATTCTTCAAGATGGTGGATAGTACACTAGGTATTTATATAGTCTACCAGTGGTTGAATCATGTAAGGGTCAAGAACGATTACACTTTTTCGAGGGTGGATTATCTTTTTTATGAGATGATATGGGAAATTTGGTTTTTCAAGATCAATCTACGATCTAGATATAACCAGTTGAGGGTGAGGGAGAGTGATATCCCAAATACTTCCTTCATGTGTGAGTATGGGTAATTTGAGTTTTTAGTCATGTTGTTTGGTGTTACAAACACACCATCTCTATTCATGGGACTTATGAACATTGTGTTCCATGAGTTCCTCGATTGGTTTATCATTGTGTTCATCGATGATATCTTAATCTTCTCAAATTCAGAGGAGGAGAACACTAAGCATCTTAGAACTGTCTTGCATGTTTTTGGATGCCACTATCTCTATAGAAAGTAGTCTAAGTTTAAGTTCTGAACATGATAGATGCATTTCCATGGGAATGTGGTGTCCCAATAGGGGGTAGTAGTAAACCCATCGACGGTTTAAGTAGTTGCTTCTTGTGAATCACCCAATAACCTGGTATTGGTTCTCACTTTTCATGGACTCCCATTCTATTATCGAAGGTTTGTACATGATTTCCCTCAATTTGTATCCCTTTTGATAGAGTTAACTTAAAAGGACCAAGATTTTTTAAGGAGTGAGTAGTGTCCTGCTATGTTTGGCCACCTGAAGTGAGTTTGGTTAGTGATCCAGTGCTCCGGTTTCCTAAGTATGGGGTAATTTTTGAGGTGTTCTAGGACACTTCCAATCTATTCTTGGGATACATCTTGATTTAGTAGCAAGCAGTGATCTTTTATGGGTATAGGAAGTAATGTCCCAATGATTGTAACTATGATACCCACAATCTGGAGTTGGTAGTAGTGATTTTTGGATGAATTTATGGTGGAATTTCCTCATTAGGGAGCACTTTTCAGTCTTCATGGGTCATAAGAGTATGATTTATATCTTTCCCTAGTGAAATTTGAACTTGCGACAGTGGAGGTGGATAAATTTCTTTCATAACTATGATTTTCAAATCTCATACACCTCAGGAAAAGGGAGTGTCATGGATGATGATTTGATAATAATGTCATAGAAGGAGGTTTTTTGAGAATATACAGATTCATGGAGAGTGATGGAGGAGTTGGAAGCTTTGCACTTGGATGCAGGAGTGGAAGGCGGTAGGGGCTGTTTATTTCAGATGAAAGGGAAATCTTCTCTAAAGCAATACATAGAAGAGTATCAGTGGGGGGACTCAGAGACAGAGGTGTTGCGTGATTGTGTTGTCCATGGTGATTCACTAGAGGTATGGTTAGAGGATGGTCATAATTAGATGTTTCTCTATGGGAAGTTGTTGGTTCTAGTGGTGATGTTTGAGGTATTCCTTCATTAGTTTCGTAGAACACCTTTATCTATACACCTGAGAGTTTCTAATATTTACCATTGTTTGGGGATGTGGTTTTTGTGGTCATAGGTGAAGCGGGAATTAGAAAAGTTTTTGGCAAAGTTTTTGGTATTCCATAAGGTTATAGTTGAGCTCCATGTTCTCAATTGTTTTTTATAGCCATTGTATTTTCCTAAGAATAAGTGGGATGAAATCTCGATGGATTTTTTTTTTCACAAAGTACCTAGATCTCAGGGAGACTACATTGCTATTTTGGTAGAGGTTGATTGGATAATGAAATCAGCTATATTCTTAATGATCAAGGAGTCAGGTACAATGGATGCCTTGGGAAAAAAGTATATGGATGAGGTGGTGTGGATAAATTGAGTTTTTATATCCATTGTCTTGGATTAGGACATAAACTTTACCTCTAGAGTCTGGTAGGGGTTACAAAATTCTTTGGAACCCAGTTACACCTTAAAACTGCTTTCCACCTTTAGACAGATGATACGATAGAGCGTACTATCCAGACATTGGAGGATATGTTGTGAGCATGTGTCTTGGAATTTGTTTGATCTTGGGCATGACACTTTTCCTTCGTAGAGTTTTTTTACAATAATATCTATCACTCTTCCATTATCATGGACCCATTTGAATCCTTGAACGAAAGACCATGTTGTTCACCAATGTGCTACAAAAAGGATGGGGAGACACCTATTCTTTGTCCTGAGGTAAAGTAGATCATGAAATAGAAGGTTCATATTGTTCATGAAAAGATTAAGGCAGTTCATGACCAAACTAAGATGTATGTTGATCACATGAGGAGTCTGTTGGATTTTGAGGTTGGGGACCACATGTTCTTGAAGGCTTACCCTTGATGTGGGTAGTGGAGGTTTGGTAGAGGGAGTAAGATTTATATATGTTTTTTGCACCCTTTGAGGTGTTGGGTCAACTTTGTGAGGTGGAATACGAATTAGAATTTAGACCACATTCCGAGAGAATCCATGACATCTTCTATGTCTCTCATCTTTGTCGGTATCTACAGGATGACTCCCATTTTCTTGTCTACGAAGATCTGGATATCAATTAAGATGTGATGTTCATGGAGCGGCCAGTATAAATCCTAGAATTTCAAGAGAAGGTGTTTCATGAGAGGACCTTTTCCTTGGTTCATGTATTGTGGATTCATGGTGTTTAGGAGGATAATAGTTGGGTGATAGAAATGAAAATGAATTCTGAGTACCCAGAGTTGTTTTTGAGGTTTTCTTTGCTCTATTTTGTTTGAAATATAATGTTTAAAACATGTTTTATAAGAATATTTATTTTTCTTTTTCTTTATGATGTGTGTTTGGTGTTATATGCCATAAATTTATAACACATGTAAAGGGGAGGGCCTATTTCCCAATCAAGATGCATTAATTTTGATATGATTAAACCCATGAGGGAGATTTGGTGACACCAAGAGTGGATAATATCTTGACATACATAATGGAATTCCTTGATTTGTTTTATTGGGACAATGTAATTCATTGGTCATAGAGGTTTTTGGTTTGTGTTGTGAAAAGGTTGAGATGGTTATGCGGTGGTTGTGTAAAAGTGTGGTTTTGATAATGGAGACACTTAGGGTAACCGTGGTGAGGTAGTAAAATGAGTTTTTGGTTTTGTTGTTGTGGCATGTTTGGATCATAATAACATTTAAGGTATAATGAGATCCTTGAGAGGTATCTCATGTGGTGGTTGTTCGGACCCCTTTTCTTATGGATTTGGTTTTTTATTCTTGAGGTTTAGAATCATTTCAGAGGTATCTGATGTAACATTATGTTCCCTACTGGTTCATTACTTTTCCAATTTTGGTTGTTGGAGGAATTCATAGGAGGCTCAGAGGATTTTAGAGAATATTGGTTGCTAAAGTTAGAAGAAAAATAACTACACATTGTGTAACTAAATTACAGTGTGTGAAGTTTTTTTTCAACTTTTCATGAAGGTTTCACATTGTGAAGACATTTTACTAGTCATAAAATAGGGTTTCATTATTTTAAATGTTTCGGGGTTTGAAAAAAATTGATATGGAATAGGTTTTTCAGTAGAAGTCGACCCTAGGGAATTACACGACCTGAAAGTGTATTACATGTCATGTAATACCCCACTATTGTAACTTTCATGTGTTTTTGTCAGCCATTCTGTTTGTCAAACCCTCCAACTGTAGTGACCCTTTCTCACCCCTAGGTGACCCAGCGACCCCACTTCTGCTTTATGAGGAATCCTTCATCAAGGATTGATTCCCAGCTTCCTTCCAATGATCCATAATGATCCATCTTTGATATAAGATCTTGCAGGAGAGGTGATCAGAGATCCATTATGTAGCCAATTCTTCTTCGAGGATCATTGACACCCTTTTGAGGTAGGTTTTACTTTATTTCTCTTAAACGTGCATCACGTGGGAGGGGTTCTGTTTGTCTTACCTGTGGATTTTGGTAGTTTCAGATAAATCAAATAATAAAATTGGTTAAATGAAATTTAAAAGGGTATAGGGATTTTTTTTAATGCCTGTTTATTTTGGATTTTATGATTGTGATATTGTGACTATATAGGCAAAACACCCTACTAAAAATCGGGGTCATTGGTGGCTTATCTTGCACTGAGTATGTGTGTTGTGGTTGCTTCTTGATCAATATTGTTTTCTATCACCCAAAAATTTAAATTTTTTAATCACATATATCCATCTAATGAATGGATTCCCCATTATCATATAGTTATGTGATAACCCCTAAATTTAAATAATTTGAATTAAATAAGGGATTCCTTGTCAAATCTAGAAATTTTGTTTTTCCCTTGGTAAATGGGGTGATGTGATGTGTTGGTTTTCTCTAGTTTGTGTTGCAATATTTTTGTGAGCATGGTTGTGTTTTGTGGGATGACTTTGATGTTATAATGGAATATCAGATTGAAATATTGATTGATTGTGGAATGCATGAGAATTGTTGTGTAGTAGAGTTGTGAAACTGGTTGTGATTTATTTTTTTATTAGTTTGGGTTGTGAGTTGGGGGTTGGTTATATTGGTACATGACATAAGTAGGATGAGTTTGAAAGATGATAGTAGTTATTGGTATGGGTAATTCTTCCAGCGTTTCTCCATGAGTAACAAGCATAACGCATCACCCCATATCTAGAGATTGATATATGATATATCATGAATGGGTGTTAAATATAGAGGAAATGTGAAGTCCCTTTAGTTTATCAGGGATCTTCAACTGCTAATAAATTTGTTTCCTATTTTTTGTCTTCCTTAGTAGTTTCTATGGTAGCGGTATAATGGATACATGAATTTTTTCATAGATAATGCATTTGGTAAAAAAATTGGTTGGGAATGTGAATTGGGTTTTGTGGCCCATTGTATGGTGTTGTGTATTTAGAGGTGGTGGAAAAGGTGGTAGTTGTGATATTTTTTTATTTGGGAACCCATAGGTTGGCCGGATTGGTTGGTATCATATATGTATATACTTCTATTTTCCTTGTGATTTCTAAATGTACCACACCCTTTTTGAAAACTATGTGTCGAACCCCCCCCCCCCCCCCATCATCATGGGGGAGGGTGTATTTACCAAAAATCAAGGTGGTAGGATGGATGGATGGCCACCTGCTCTTCCATACTCCCTCTTCTAGGTGGTGATATCCCATGATTATTCAGACAGGTTGTGGTTTTAGAGGCCGAGGTGTGTGCATGCCAGTTGTTCATTCCCAGGTGTCTTCTGGATGAGATGATTTGTTATTTACCATGTGTATTTGGGATGAAATCAGTATTTCTTTCCCAAGTGTCTTCGCGATGATGTGTGGTTTGTGACCGAGGTGTCTGCGAGTGGGATGAGATTTGGGATGTGGCCCATGTGTCTGTGGGAGGGATGTGATGCAGTTTTTGGCCTAGGTTTCTATGGGTGGAATGTGATGTGGTTTGTGGCCCAAGTGTCGGCGAGAAATATTTGATATGTTTTGTGGCCTAGGTGTATGCTGAAGGGATGTGATGTGGTGTGTGGCCTAGGTTTCTACGGGCAGAATGTGATGTGTTTTGTAGCCCAGGTGTTGAAGGGTGGGTTGTGACGTGATATTTTTAAAAGTGGTTGGAGCAGGAGAATGTTTTATACTAGGAAAGAGTGGATAATTAGTGGGATACGGTGTGGGGTACCCTATCATCGATGTGAATTTTATTACATTACATCACTTGCGTTATTTTTTGAGTGTTCCTTAGTGAGTTTGGGATGGTAAGTATACTTTTTTTGTGTTGTGTGGTTCTACTATTTTCTCATAGAGAAATTAATACAATACATTCATATGTGCACAAGATGCTTTGGTTTTCCTACTATTTATACATGTATGATAACCCTTCAAATATAAAACAATTTTTACATTTCTTGGAGGATTTCATGGACTGTGATAGACCTTTCTTGTTCGGGCATGAGACAACTATTGTGTCACTACTTAGCTTTAATTTTGGTATGTACTTGCAGTATTTCGTACATGTAATAGTTCTTTTTGAAACATGCATGTGGGATAGATTTTGGATTTCTTTTATAAAATCCCTGGAGTTTTTTTGAATAATTTATTATAACTTATGATTTTATTTAAAAAAAGGTTAATTTCTCCCATATTGTAAGATATATATACCCTTGGTATGGGGTTCTAACTCAGGGCCTACTGGAGGCAGGACTTGGGAGTCATTATCTTCCTTTCTTCATTGCTAACCTAGGAGGGGCATCTTCTGGGGGAGGGGGTTGTGACAATAATGGATGTAATAAACCCTTATAAATTTTTCTCTCAACCATAAATTATTGACATTATAAGCATCTAGATATAATATATGTGATATCTCTCTTTATGTCATCCCACCTGAAATACAATTTCTAATCACTACAAATCTTCATACTTTGGGGATTAATATAGAATAAAGAACTATGAACCTCCTCTAAATAATCCTTCTTTAAATTTGGTATGCGGGGAACACACTCATAGTTCCTGAACGTTATAATTATATAATGATAAAAATTAATATCAGTAACATTTATCACCTTTTTTTATAGATCCATATCATCCTTTAGTTCCTTTTTAATCCTCGCCTAGATATATGGTTAAATGCTAATTTGAGAAAGTTAACATTTATCTCATTCCTTTGGGATTACCAAATCCATCATTTTCAAATTTAGAAATACACTATATTTTTTAATCCTTTTTAGGGATAAACTGCCATGATCTTTTAAAATCAAAGAATCGGCAACCTTGTTCTCCTTCTTATGGTGTTAATGTATTGAACAATAATAATCTTGAATCAGTTACAACCATGTCCATTGGTACATGTTAAACTCATTCTGTGTGAATATATATTTTAATATCTTCTGATCAATATATATATCATAGTTTTCCTCATAAATATAATTCATCCATATCGTTAATGAAGAAAATTCCATACCTAAATCCAAATCATGTGTTGGGTAATTTAAATCATGGAACTTAAATTGTAGTGAGACATAATCCATAACCATGGAACACTTCCTAAGAACACACCCCGGTACCTTCATGGATGCATCACTAATGATTAAAACAACTTATATACTATAGGTTAATTTAATCATAGGTGTGATGAAGAATCTTATTTTTTGTTCCATGAAAATTTTTTCACCTTCATATGTCTAGGTTAATTTGGATCCCCTCTGAGTTAAAATGATGAATATATTTAATTTACAGGATAAATTCTCAGAAAACCATCAATATTATCGAAAACAACAATGAAAATAATGGACGTCATTCATTGTGGTCGGTATGGTACAACATTTAATAGTATTTTTCTTTGATGGATCCAAATATATTCCCTTTCTTGAGATTATATAACACTAAAATGAAAACTTTTGTATCCAAAATTGAAATATTCAAAAAAATCACAAAATTATCCTTCCATAGTGACTTCAGTATAATTATCAATATATATTCATGTTGTTACATTCACATTGAATATACCATAATATCTATTATAAAGACTATACTAAACCCATCTTGGTTATCTCTAAAACTCTATTTATTAAATCCATGAAAAGAGTGGAGGAATTTTAAGCCCAAATGGAATCACTATATTCTTATAGTGTCCATATCTTGTATGGAAAGTGGTCATGGGTATCTTCTCCCACATGAACCTTAATTAGCGATATGAAAAATAAAGGTTAATATTATAAATGTATTGAGCTATAGAAAATAGATTAGATACGACATCAATACGTGTTGGAGGATTTTTTTCTTGATTGTGATCTTTTTTGTCTACCGATAACTAATGAAAAGACACATCATCCATATTTATATTTGATAAAGAGAATGATTTCATGATAATTTAACACAATTGGTTGAATGGATCCCTTTTCAATATTATTCTGGGTTTTATTATTCAATTCTTGCAACTCAATTGAGTTCATTATTTATGTAGTTATTCAAATATGTTTATCCCAATATAAAAGTCCTATTTAAAACTCAACATCATGATTTAGTTGAATACTAGGAAAATTTTATAGAAATAAAAAAACAAAATACCATATAATAATCATATCATCGATGTTGAGTTTCTCTCTAACCATCTGATAAAATGACCCTTTTTTATTGGAATCAAAACCAATACGATTAATGTGTTTTCTAATAGATTTTAATATTTATTGAATCACTAATAGATGATCATAGGATGTTTTGGAATATATAATGTGACATAACTTCATCGACAATTGATGTGGTATTAATGTATACAAATATAATCCATTATTATAAAAATATCACACTCAACTATAGGATGAATGAAAATATTTACAAGAGGCAAATTCTCACCAATATCATCCATAGTGGAATCGTATAATTGAGATGTGGAAATCATTAATTAGGGATTTTAAATCATAGTTATACTTCTAACCATGTTGGTGGAATCATGATACCATTATAAAAATTTTAGTATATTAAATAATGGGTAGACTAATAGTCAAATAAGTTGTGAGAAGTAATACTGTCCATGGTACGTGTACCTTTCACCACATCATTATTATACCCCACATCAGAAATAGTGATATCTTGAGATTTATAATTCTCCATCAGCATAAGAGTTTGTTGAAATTAATTATCATTAATAACCATTAGATATAAGAACTAGTTAGAATATATCCCATACTCTTTATATTTGCAGCCACAGAGTATGGTTGGTGCATTCTATGGAGATTTATCTCTATTCACATCATTATTTAACTTCTTCACACCACTTCATCTTTAAATTTTATAATGAACTTCCCTTACACACTAAAAAAATTTACTATTACCATTAAGTTAGTTTCCTCCATGTTTCATACTATATATTGAGAATTAAGAAATGATCCTCTTCTTCTATTCATGGTTCTTAGTGTTTCCCTTGAATTCTATCATTATTTTCTTACAAAACCCATGTAATTGATGTGTAACTCCAGTATAATTTCACACCCTGAAATATCATTGGATGATTTATTAATTTATAATAAATTACATTATGAATAATTCCCTTTGGATACTTGGTTTTAAACATCTTATGAATTGATCTTCCTTTCATTTATTTTGGAAGATAATTTATTAAGTGTTCCACACATGTTTTTTAAAATTTTCCTCCCATGTTCAAATGGATTCATCACCCTGTTATTTTAGCTCAAGGAATTATTCTCCATTTTTTAGGAATTATTTGAGAGAAGTAATAATTTAAATATATGACCATAAACTCATCCGACTCCATTATGTAAATTTTATCTTCTTGTCTAATATTCTTGATGAGAAACCACCATTGATCATTTTTTCCATCCCAATGATAGATACAGAAAATGAATTTTTAATGTTCTCTAAAATTGAGAATGAAAGATATATTTTTATTTGCACAAATACATTACACAACAACTAGTGGATCAGTGGAACCACTGAATTTTTAGTGGGAATTACCTCCGGAGGGACTCAATAGAATATTTTCCCTTTATTTTCTCATTCTAAATTTCCTCAAAATCCATATATTGAGAATGTTTTGTGAGTATAGGAACTTCATTTTGTATTCCAACTCCAATTAAATTTATTTTCATAGGAGGATAGTAAATGTATATTCTTTGGCATTAATAATTAACATAGTTCATTTGGTTTCTAGTCATCGACTAAAACAAAAATTCTTATTGTGACTAGAAATAATCATAGTGTGAAAACAAAAAGTCATAAAACAAATTATTCTTAGGATGTCTAAATCTATAAACCTTCTTTTAAATACATGACATCTAAGGTTTACCATATTTTATTCATGGTCATTATCTATTAAAATCATTCAATATATTACATTATAATATTTTAAATTAATCGCAACATATCCCCTTGGGTGTTAAAATAAGTTTGTAGTAAGGATAGTTTTCATGTAACAAGTAATAATAGAGTTAATATCGATGCACCTTTTTTAGATTTATTAACCCTAAGTACATCTGTACAAGATCTATATATACTTATAGTATCTTGAAGCTGATGTTTCTTAAGGTAAACCTCATAATCTATTCCTTACCAAAACTTTATGACGCTACCCTATACATGGGATTATCCTTAGGGTTCTCAATAATTTTTTATGATCTTATTTTCTAAAAGATAAATAAACCTATACCCGGATACCATCTATAATGATCCACCTTTTTCATACATAGATATTACATATTTTTTATTAAAATTCATGAAATTAGAAAAATACATGCCTATGGATCATAAGGGTATAGTGAATTTGGATATATGGATACATGAACAACTTTTTTTTAAATGAAATACATCATAACTTATTTAATTTCTCATAACAAACACCCTTCTTAGATGCATCGCCCATAATACGGGTCATTATAACCTAGGGAAAGAAAAATAAGAAAGGGTGATCTCAGATGCTTGATATGGGTAATCAATTGAATTATACAAATATAATGTGAGAATAACTGTATAAGAACATGTTTATGTCATATAAAAACCAAACCTTGAATATGATAGATCTAAATCTTGAGTCATTCCATAAATATTGAAGGTTCATAAGACATGAAGCATAAATAAATTAGTGAATATAATCCATGAGTCAATAACATTAAAATATGATATAGAATTTGGTATTTTTTGTAAGAATAGAAAATCATTTCTATAGAAGTCAAATCTCATTTACAAGGATATCATAGTGGAAAGGGTACACTCAAAAACCCATTATAAATGTCGTAACGACCCAAAATTCTATCAATAAAAATTAATCTTGGTCTAATTAATTGTTTTATTATGAAAAATGGTTATGTAAAACATATGCACTTCCTTGGTTTTATGTTTTTGTATTTTAAAATACCATTAAGGATTGTTACCATTTATAATATAGCTGTTGAATAGTGATCACGTGATTAGTATAAATATAAGGCTTTAACAAATCCAATTTACTCAGACAAAGGACGCGATGGCCTCATCCTGTAGACTTGTCCCGTACAAAGCCCATTTTTTGGAGCTCAGAAAGGAGGTGGAGTCATTGGTATTTTCTCTTGACCAAGACCAATCGGAGCTTCAACGCATTAAGCATGAGTGGAAGCTCATATGGGAGAAGTGGAAGTTGATGAAGATTACCACCTGGGCGATGTTATCCGAGCCACCCCAAGAGACTGTCACCATCATACACCTTAACCTCCAGTCTTATGTGGGTGTTATAAGGGGTTATTTAACAAGACCTTAGAACTATAATTATGTGAATTATTTTTTTATATAATAAATAATATACATTTATTTTATTATTGTTACATTGTAAATAGTTTTGAAAGCACAAATAGTAGTTTTAGTTAATATTCAATTAAGAAATCTATTTTGATGAATTAATGGATTTTTGAATTAAATAATATTTTAATTAAATATTATTGATAAATTCATTTTAATATAATATAAATTATCGTATGATTATTGTGAATATGATTGTGATTTTTATTAATGTTCAAAAGCTATTTTTTTCAACACCAATGAATTTTCAATAAATGTCATTTTTTATTTTAAAAGTAAAAATTCACATATTTAGATAATTATTTAGATAAAATGAATATTATTTTTGGAATCAAGACATCAAAATTATCCAATGGTGAATTTTTCATAATTTTCTGAGACAGTCAAGTTTTTGGGTAAAAATTAAATACCGTTTAAATATATAATGTATTTTATGACATCATAATGACACAATAGTGATGTAATAAAATACTAAAAACATTATGTTCAGCTAATATATGTTTTACCATTAAAATAATATGATTTTAGGTTTGTTTTATTTATTTTACAATGCTTTAGTGGACCCTTCAAGACTTATAAAACATTTTAAACTTTTAAATTGATTTCCTTGAGAGTGTGACTCGCCTCCACATAAGAAACCCTATTATTTTATGAAGTTTGGCCATTGGCCTTATACAATATTTTTTTCCACTCCCCATTGGAAAACACCATGGGAAAAACCATGGACTGGTTTGTGATTTGGATTAGTTTAATGTGTTTTGAGCCAAACCTAAATAATAAAGAATTCCCTCTCCTTTCCTATATAAACCAAACCAAGCTCCAAATTACTATTCAATCAAAGGATTTGGAACTGGAAAAACCCCTGCCCTACTCTCTCTATAATCCTCCAAATGTTCCCCAATCTCTCAATATTTCTCTTTCAAGACCCTCTCAAGCCTTTGGGATCACACTTCCAAGTAATGAATTCCTTCCTTTCTCATTTAATCCGTGTTTCTTAATATTTTTATTCCCTTTTATTTTCATTTTTAAATGTTGGGGTATGATTTTAAACCTCCCCCATACTGCCCTATTTATGTTTGGATGATTATAGACTACTTTTCTCTCTCATTAATGCCTCTCATGTACACCCGATACCATGCCAAAATTCAGTAAGGAATTTATATCTCCTCATTTACATTAAAGAAATTATGTTCTATTATGAATTTAAATTCCATTACATATGATGAGACATGTATCTATATGAACCCATTAATGTCCATTTAATTTAAATATTATGAGACACCCCTTTCTCTCTCATCAACCATTTTTATTAATTCTTATGTCACACTGTTACACTACCGAAATTGCCCCGATTTTCCAAGCCAATGTCATTGTGTAGTGAATACCATGCCCATTTATATATCAAGGGTATTCACCATTAGGCACATTTATTTATTGATTATAAAAATTGATGTATGTATTGCACATCCATTTATCGTGTAATAAATGATGATGAATGATTCCATGTTGTATGATCCATGTGGCACACTAATGCGTGGAATGAAATGTTTAAAAAGGGTGTTCCCAAATAGCACTCCAATGCATTGGGTAAAGATTATTATCATGATATGTAAAGTGAAATGAGGATTTACTCATTATAATTCAATTTCAATGAGGTTTTAATCATCTCTAGGTGCAATTAACATTGTCTCATGATAATACCATGTTAAGTGTTGTTTCTACATTTCTATGTTGGGATAATCATGCTTTATCATTCCCTTATGTTCATGTTTCTCTTATGATCTATTGATATTCATATTTCCTTACATGTATTTTATTATTCATATTATTCCTTGTTTACTCCATTACGGGGCTATATTTTTCACCCTTTTCTTATACATGTCCTCAGGTTATCCCCTGCAATGCTAAGTATGAGGGAATGTAGTGGTCGTGTAAAGGAATTTTTCAATAAAGATGTTGTGTGTTTTATGTTCTAAGTTGTTATATAATGTTACTAATCCCCAAATACACTAGACCACTCAATATTATATGTTTTATAAAGTTAATTCTATGTAATAAATCTGGTTTTAGTGTGCAATAAAGAGCAGGGTTGTTATAGGTTGTATCAGAGGATAGGTTTAGTTATTTTTTCGATTAGGATTAGAAAACCCCAATGAAAGCCTTAGGGGTAAGACTAAGAATAATAATAACATCCCTATATTTTGGTGGGTATTGAGTTAGTGTTTTATCAAGAAAATACATCCTTGTTTAGATAAGAGAAGGTATATGAGGTTCTGGCATAGATGTACCTAGGAGTAAAAACTCCGACAAGGAGTTCTGGGCTGGACCTGGGGTATCCTGGTACATGACAATGAGCCTTGATGCAATCATGGTTATGAAACTCTCAGGGGATATGATTTGGTAAATTCACAATCTTATTGTAAACTATTATTATGGGAGTTTAAAAAATTCCCCTAAGAATATATGTTAGAAAGTAGATCATGGATAACATAGATTGAAGCCTATAGATTCATAAGTTAAGGAAATAAAAGTTATTTATTAGCCATTTGTTTTTTCCTTGGATTACCCTTTATGTGTTACCCATAAATTTCATTTTATTCTAGTCAATGATGGGTAATATGAGGACTAGGGATAACAACCGATGCAAAGATCAATGTGATGATTGTTCTAATGAGATTCCTAATTCGATGGGAGTAGTAACTACAAACTTTGTCACATTACTCTCCTATTTAAATCAGGATTTGAATAGAAACATGGGTCCAGAAGAACGTTCAGCCCCCCCTAAGAAAGAACAAGTCGCAATCGAGAGCTTCATGAGACAATGACCTCTTTCTTTTAATGGATCAAATGATACCTCAATTGTCAAACAATGGATCAACTACATTAAAAATATCATCTCCATTCTTTAATGTTACGAATAAGAGAAGGTTATTCTCAATTCTTACCTTATGAAGGGTGAAGATGATCAATGGTGTACATTGATCAAAAATAAGAAGCCCGAAGAGGATATCTAGGCATTGGAATGGAAGGATTTCCAGAAAATGTTTTTTGGTAAATATTTTCCGTGTAGCCTCCGACATAACATGGAAAGGAACTTCCTTGACCTAAAGCAAAAATACGACAAATCCATTAGAGTGTGCAAGGAAAAATTCATAAGTCTTGCACAATATGCCTCCGGCATTGTCATTTCCCCTGCATGCAAGGTTGACATTTTTTTTGGTGGGCTAAAACCTAGCCAACAGAAATCCATAGCAATCTGTGACTTCTATATATATGAGGAAATTGTCCGATGTGCCCTCAAGGTCAAAATGGAGGTTGGTGAATCTCAGGGGTATCAAGGGGATTAGAAGCATAAGGTGGACTTCAATTCTGTTGGTCCGATGGATAAATCCAATGGTGCTTAGAAAACCCCACACCCCACTTTCCAAAGGTGTGGAAAGAAGGACCTAAAAAATTTCTTGAAGGGGATGGGGAAATTTTTTAGGTGTGGAAGAGAAGGGAAAATTGCTGTTAACTACCGACAAGAAAAACCCACTGCTGCAACAAAGGAGAAAAACACTTCTTTTGACCCTCAATGCATTTTTCATTCCTTCAACTGCAAATAACCAGGGCACCTTTTAAATTTTTTCCTTAAGCCAAGGGTTTTTAGAGGTAATAAAGAACGTCTAATGCCTCAAGGGGGAGCTTTTTCCATCACTACCACCGAAGTGAACCCCGAAAACGAAGTGGTGAAAGGTACGCTAGTTATTCATTCAAAAATAGCGAAAAACTCTTTTATTCTGGTTATACACATTCTTTTATATCATGAATTTTTAGTAGAACAATCCCAACACCACCAAAAATCATGTAAGTAAATATTTTAGTGAGTATGGAAAATAGTTCAATCATTGCATCCTATAAAAATAACTCCTCCCCTTTCATAATTTGTGGATTGATCTTCTCGATGAACCTCATTGTACTCCCTATGGTGTAATTTGATGTAATTCTTGGCATGGATTGGATTTCCTTATATAGAGCTAACATTAATTTATATGAGAGGGAAATCACTATCCATATGGATAATCAACCGTCGATTCTATACAAGTGCAAGGAGGAAGATGAATCTTCTTTAGAATCATCATCTCAAATGTGGATATTACTGCCCATTGACCATGCATATCTAGCTTAGGTGATTGAGTCTAAGGAATCAACCATCCTTGAAGACATGCCTAATGTGAGTGAATTCACTAAGGGGTTTTCTGAGGAATTTCCTGGTATAACTCCAAAAAGATATGTTGAATTATCAATTTTCCTTATACATGAGGTGTTTCCAATATCCAAGACACCGTATAGAATGGTTGTTGTGGAGATTGAGGAATTGAAGAAAGAACTATAGGATAATCTGGGCAAAGGGTTTATACACCCAAGTGCTTTACCATGGGGTACTCCAGTCCTCTTCATCATGAAGAACCATGGGTCAATTCCCTATGCATTGATTTCCATGAGCTCAACAAAATCACGATAAAGAACAAGTATCCTCTACCTTGAATTGATGACTTGTTCGATCAGCTATGTGGAGAATAATACTTCTCCAAGGTGGATTTATGGTCAGGATATTACCAAGTAAGGGTGAATAAGGAGGATATCAACAAGACTACTTTTCGTACAAGGTGTAACCACTAAGAATTCATAGTAATGCCTTTCAGACTCACTAATTCTCCAGCAATCTTCATGGACTTGATTAATAGTCTATTTAGAGAATAACATGAAAAATTTATGGTAGAATTTATTAATGATATTCTAATATACCCAAAAACCAATGAGGAGCATGAGGAGCATCTAAAATCTGTACTAAAGACCTTCTGAAAGGATAATATCCATGTAAAGTACATCAAGTGTGAGTTCTGGTTGAAGGAAGTCCCACTCTTAGGTCATATCACCCCAAGAAATGGGTTATCTATGGATCCCTCCAAGACCAGTGCAATTGTGGGATGGATGAGGCCAACATCAGTAACCGATATCCATAGCTTCCTAGAGTTTGCTGGATATTATCGCTGATTTGCGATAAATTTCTCACAATTGTCCAACCCTCTTACCAAGAAAAATCAGAAGGGAGTAATGTTTTCTTGGAGTGATGAATGCGAAGAGAGCATCATGGAGTTAAAAATGAGGCTTATCACTGCACCCATACTCACACTCACAATAAGTGGAGAAATATTTGTGGTGTATAGTGATGCTTCAAAGAGGGGTTTAGGATGTGTGCTAATGAAAAATGATAAAGTAATAGGCTACGCTTCAAGGTAGCTAAAAATACACAAGTAAAACTATCTCACGCATGATCTGGAGTTAGAAGCAGTGATCTTTGCATTGAAAATATGGTGGCATTATCTATATAGGGAGAAGTGTGAGATATATAATGATCACAAAAGCCTCAATTATATATTCAGACAAAAAGATCATAATATGTGCCAAAGAATATGGATATATCTCATCAAGGATTTTTACTTCTCAATCCACTAACATCCCGGTAAAGCATACAAGGTTGAGAATGCTCTAAGTAGAAAGGATCATACATCTTTATCAATGAAGAGAAATTAAAAGTTACTAATCTTCTTAGATTTGCAGAGGATAGACATGGAATTCATTAAGGGAGGAACATCATCCATCCTTTCTCAAATGATTGCTCAACCTTCCCTCATAGAGAAAATAAAATATTCTTAAAGAAAGGTTGTGCAAATTATGAAAATGATGGATGCTTTCAAAATTGGGAAATCCTCTGAGTTTGTGGTTGAAAAGGATGGAATTGTGAGATTTGGGACACGAGTATATATACCATCCGATACAGAGAAAATGAAGGAGCATCTGAATGATGCACATAGCTCAAACTTCTCTATTCACCTAGGATGTACAAAGATGTATTGGGATCTCCGAGAAAAAATTTGGTGGGATAATATGAAAAGGGAGATTATTGAATATACATCAAAGTTCCTAGTATGTCAGAAAGTGAAGGCTGAGAAGAAAAAGTCTAAAGGGATGATGCAACCACTACCCATACCAACCAAGAAGTGGAAGAACATTACCATGGACTTTTTCACTGGAATTCCAAGGACATCCAGAACAAACAATGGGTCATTGTGGATCATCTTATAAAGACATCTCACTTTATCGTGATTCTAGAGGACTTATCATTGGATCAAATTTCATGGATTTACATCATAGAAGTGGTAAGGCTATATAGAGTACCACTATCTATTATATCAGATCATGATCTGAGATTCATCTCGAAGTTATGGAAATGTTTTTAACATGCTATAAGCACTGAACTGAACTTCAATACGACTTATCATCCTCAAACTGGTGTCCAATCTAAGTGAACTATTTCGATACTGGAAGATATTATAAGATCATGTTCTAGGTAATTCAAAGGAGAAAGGGACTAACATCTTACACTGGTTGAATTCTCCTACAATAACAGTTTCCACTTGAGAATCTGAATAGCACCATATGAAGCCCTTTACGGGAAAAGGTTCAGAACACCAGAATTTTGGGATGAAGTCTATGAGTGTAAGCTCCTAGGACCTGAAATGGTCAAAGAAATAGTAGATAAGGTGAAAACCATTTAGTAGCATATCAAGGTAGGCCAAAGTCGACAGAAGTGTTTTAAAGATAATTGTAGACAAGACCCTGAGTTCAAATTTAGAGACATGGTATTTCTACATATATCTTGGTGGAATAAGTTCACGAGGTTTGGAAATAAAGGAAAGTTAAGTCCTAGGTTCATCGGCCGCTTCGAGATTCTTGATCATGTCGGGGTTGTGGCCTATCAACTATAACTTCCACCTACCATGGCCAAAGTACATGATGTATTTCATGTATCCCTCTTTAGGAAGTACATATCATACGCCTCACATATAATCTCTTTAAAGGTATTACAATTAGAGGATGATCTTTATTACAATGAGAATCCAATGAAGATCTTAGATCATAGGGAAAAAGTTCTATGAAATAAAACAATGGCCCTCATCAAGGTGTTGTGGAAAACCCACATGTTTGAAGAGGCAACGTGGGAACAAGAGAAAGTTATGAATCAGAGTTACTCACATCTATTTTAGTGTGGGAAAATGAAATTACGAGGGTGGAATTTCTTAAGGGGGGAAGATTGTAATGAGCCAAACTTCTATTAATGAAAATTCCTCTTGGTCTAATTAAATGTATTACTATAAAAATTGTTATGTAAAACATATGAACTTCCTTAGTTTTATGTTTTTAGATTTAAAAATTCCATTAAGGATTCTTACAATTTCTAATATATCTGTTGAACAGTGATCACATGATTAATATAAATATAGGGCTTTAACAAATCCAATCTACTCTGACAAATGAAGCGATGGCCTCATCCAGTAGACTTTCCCCATATGAAGGCCTTTTTTCATAGCTCAGATAGGAGATGGCATCATCAGGATTCACTCTTGACCAAGCCCTAGATGAGATTCATCATGTTATGCTCGAGTGGAACTTTTTATGGGTGAAGTGGAAGTTGATAGATATTACCACCCGAGCGATGTTATCCGAGCCACCCAAAGAGTTTTTCACCATCTCACACCTTACCCTTCGGTCTTATGCGGGTGTTATAAGGGGTTATTTAACAAGACCTTAGCACTATGATTATGTGTATTATTTTTGTATATAATAAATAATATATATTAATTGTATTATTGTTATGTTGTAAATATTTTTTAAATCACAAATAGTATTTTTAGTGAATATTAAATTAAGAAATATATTTTGATGAATTAATGGATTTATGAATTAAATAAAATTTTAATTAAATATTATTTATAAATTACGTTTTATATAATATAAATGACTGTATAATTATTATGAATATGATTGTGACATTAATTAAGGTTTGAATGCTATTTTTTTCAAAACCCATGAATTTTCGATAAATGTCGGTTTTTATTTTAAAAGTAAAAATTCACATATTTAAAAAATTATTTAGATAAAATGGATATTATTTTTGGAATCAGGACATCGAAATTATCCAATGGTAGATTTTTTATAATTTTCTAAAATAGTCAAATTTTTGGGTAAAATTTAAATATCGTTTAAATATCTAATCTGTTTTCTGACATCATAATGAACCAATAGTGATGTAATAAAACACTATAAACATTATGTTTGTAAATAATATGTTTTACAATTAAAATAACGCAATTTTATTTTTTTAATTTATTTTACAACGCTTTAATGAACCCTTCAAGACTTATAAAACATTTTACCTTTTAAAATTGATTTCATTGAGAGTGTGCCTCGCCTCCACATAAGAAACCCTATTATTTTAAGATTTTTGGGTATTGTCCTGATAAAATATTGTTTTTCACTTCCATTTGGAAAAAACCATGGACAAAAAACAATTGGCTGGTTTTTGGTTCATATTAGTTTAATGTGTGGTGACCCAAACCTATATAATAAAGAATTCCCTCCCTTCTCTTATATAAACCCACCAAAGCTCCGACTTCCTCTTCACTAAAGTACGTTGGAGCTCAGCCAACACCTTCCCCCCTCTATCTATAATCCTACCAAGTCACCCCAATATCTCCAGAAGACTCTCTCAATCCCCTCCAAATCCTTTGGAATCACACTTCAAAGTAAGGGATTCCTTCCTTTATCATTTTACCCTTGTTTCTTAATATTTCTATGCCCTTTTATTTTCAATTATAAATGTTGGGGTATGATTTAGAACCTCCCCCACACTTTCCTATTTATGTTTTAATGAATATATACTCCTTTTCTCTCTTATTAATTCCACCCATGTACACTCGTTACAAGGCTGAAATTCTGTAAGGAATTTCTCTCTCTTCATTTACATTCAAGAAATTATTTTTTATTATGAATCTAAATTACATTAAATATGGTGGGACATGTATCTATATGGCCCCATTACTGTATATTTCATGTAAATATGATGATACACCCATTTCCCTTTCATCAACCATTTTTATGAATTTTTATGTCACGCCATTACGATGCCAAAATAATATTGATTTTCCAAGACAATGTCATTGTATAGTGAATTCAATGCCCATTTATATACCAAGGGTATTCCAATTTATGAAAATTTACCTATTGATTATAATTCTTCATGTATTTATTTTCTATACCTTTTTTGTGGAATAAATGATGATTAATGATTCCATATTGTGTGATCAAAGTGCCACACTTATGCATGAGATGAAATGTTTAAGAAGGGTGGCCCTAATAGAGCTCCAATGCATTGGGTAAATATTAGTATCATGATACTTCAAGAGAAATGACAATTTAATCGTTATAATTCAAGTGAAATGAGGGTTTAATCCTTCTCCATGTGCAATGATCCATGGATCATGCTAATACCATGTTAATTTTTGTTTCCACATTTCCATGTTTTGATAATCATGCTTTATCATGCCTTTATGTTCATGTTTCTCTTATGCTCCATTTATATTCTTATTGCCTTAAATGTATTTTATTATTGATGTTATTCCTTGTTTACTCTTTTATTGGTCATTATAGCTCACCCTTTTCTTATGCATTCCCTCAGGCTATCCCATGCAATGCTAAGTATGAGAGAATGTAGTGGTCATGTAATGGAAGTTTTCAATAAATATGTTTTGTGTTTTATATTCTAGGTTGTTATGTAATGTTCCTAAGCCCAAATAACACTATACCTCTTGATATCTATGTTGTATCAAGTTAATTTTATGTAATAAATTAGGTTTAATTGTGTAATAAAGAGTATGACTGTTATAGATGTCATGTTTCACTCACAATACTATCATATTGGAAAAAATCTATTATTGAACTATGTTCACTCTTTATTCCAGTCCACTTTATTTAAAGATATTTAAATCATTACCAAATGATTTTTTTTTGAAATATAGGTCCCATCTATAACATAATGGAAATAAAACAAAATTTTTCAACAATATTATAAAACATTCATCCAATCATAACCCAACAAAATTAATTGGTTTCATAAGAATTACATCATAGAAAAAACCATGAAAAATTGTTTTCATAAACATTTCATCATAGCATAACCCATGGAATTGAAATGGGTTTCATATAAATTTCCACATTGAATATTCCATTAAATAGAAATGTGTCTCATTAAAATATCATCATCATAATCATAAACTGGCCAGATAAAGAATAATCATAGTAGAACTAGAAAATATACAAAGTAGAAAATAAGAAACACAAAATGTTGTTTTTTTAATTAAGATTCTATCCAATTTTAAAACACATTTTTAAAATATAAAATCAACCCAATTAATAAAAAATTACTTTCTAAAATAATGTTGGAGACTTGTAATGTAATATTTAAACCATTTAAAGGTAAAAGTGATTGAATTTTTTTTATTTCCTAAACTTTTAAACCATGATTCCATTAAAATTTTAGATAAATGTTAAACAACCTCAATAAAAAAATTATAATATGATTAATTTTAAAAAAAATTCAAAATAGATATCTTAGTAAATGTTTAAAATCATCTTTAATATATTTTTTTCAAACAAGGATTTGGGTGAAAAATATTTTTGTTTCCAAATACGGAAATAAAGTAATTTTTTCATAAAAAACGTATATTGAAATTTTGAGTAAACAAATAGTGGTAAATTATAGAGACCATACTCTAGAAAAAACTATTACTTCATTTTAATGATTAACATAAAAATAGTATTACACATCCAAGATCCAATGTATTAGTGTCTTGCTAAAATTAGGCTTATAGATAACATTAAAATAATAAGACCTAAAAAAATTTAATTCCTTATTCTTAGTAGTCTTAGTGGTTATCACATAATACTTAGTATAATTAATCACTTGAGTATATACATCAGTGAAAGGGATGTGATAAAAGACCAATAAGAGGATGAATAAGGAAAATGAATCAATATAACATGGGTGAGCATAATAATAATTATCATATCATAATAATAGGATCATAATAAACATCATTAGGGAAAATGAGATAAAGTTATGGATTATGGAAATGAATAAAAATGAAACATCATGTCATAATGGTCAAAACCACACATAGTTTTGATCAATGTTATCATTACGTTCACACATAACATATGTGTGTAATCATAACATCATCATTGGGTACCAAAATAGAAATATTTTCACACATATTGCACATTATATCATGAGATATATCACATTAACCAACGCCTCTAAGGTCTATATAATTTTGGGCCCACTCATTACATCATAACATTTTAATAATATTACATGTGACATAGAACATATATCAATCAGAGTCATAAAGTAAACCCAAGAAAGAGAATGGGTTTCATAAAGATTTCATAAAAAATATATTGATGAATAAAAATTTTGGATGGAAAATGAATAAGTTAAATCAAAATTGGACATAACACATCCTTATTCTTAAGAGGACAAGAAATATTTCAATAAGCATAAAATATGATGTTTTTGAAATTAAAGACACTTTTAAAAAATGGGTTTTCATAGAATTTTTTTTCTATTGTATGAACATTTATATCCCTGAGGGAAAAGGTAAATGACATTTTAAGAACATAATATTAACATTATTTCTAAAGAAGATAGAATAACCTAATGAAAGTAATTGGGTTTGAGAATCCCTATACTGCAATTAATGCCTTCATTCGTCATTTTTCCACGTTCTAAAAAATAAACATAGATTTATTATAAAATTTATATAGAAGTTTATTAAATTAATTCATAAAACTAATTATAAATTATAATCATTCAACTATATTTTATAATTTCCATTTATGAAATTGAATCATTTTGATATTAAAAATATCTTGTTTTTCATTGATTCCACTATTTTAATGAATATAATTTAGAAACAAGTATAGTCAATTAAAAAGTATTATAAACCATATAATTATGTTTTAATAAATTAAATATAGTTTTTTATCCCTTCATGGTTATGGTTATATGTCTTTATATGTCAATGTCTCTTTAGTTGGTTAACTGACCTTTGACTCGTCATTGTCAGGAGAGCAGGAAGGAAAAGTTTATAATTTACATAGTAGTATGATAATTACATTATGAATAACATAATTAATATAATTTTAGATTAATTTATAAAAATTATTTTGATGTTTTTTGTGAAAGATTTGGTGGATAAAGAATGTGTATATGAAGAAAAAAAATAAAAAAGTGAGATGAGTGGATTGGAACTTACTTAATCCTTGATGTAGGTTCTCTTATATGACCACATAATTCCTTGGTGAATAGAGTTAGATTTCTACACAATGTCACTCTTTATTCTATGGGGAATTAAGGGAAGGGTGTGGGTTGATCTTATCCTTTTTAATGCATGGTAGGAGTATTTTTGCACATGAAGGGAGGTGAGTTATTTATACTTGAGGAGAGGGGTATTTTTAGAATAAAATATTGAATAAAATAATATATTGAAGGAAAAACTTGTATTAGTGAATTTATGAAATTATAAATCATTTATTAATATATTATAATTGTTTTAATACATTTAATACCCTTTATAATACGAAATAATTATTTTATTATAATGGAAAGTGAAAAAAAGTGAAATTGATATTTTAATGAATCAATTTTGACTTAGGTACTAGAAAGTAATTTCTTAGGTTTGGAAATAAATTTTATTATATTTAACAACTCATTTATGAAATTAAATTCATCATGGCTGAACCTATAGTTACATAATTTATTAGTTTGTCATTACATCTTGAATGATGTAATTGAAGATGCACCAGTCAAATGAAAAAATATTTTTACTATTCACTTGAAAATGGAAGTATTTCCTAAAATTACCAAAACATCACCTTATGATAATTTTGATGTGATAATTTCAAAAATTATTCTTAATTTATCAAACTATGTTTCTAGAATAGTTAATTTTAATTATAAATATCAAAGAAATTATAAATACATTGACATACAGTTTATTAAACATGTGCTTATATTTTTTGACATAGTTAATCATGATATTTATTCATTTGAATTGTAAAAATTTTATTTGAATAAATTTTTAATGATAAATATTATTTATATCATAATTTATTATTATGATTTGAAATAACTATTCCAATTGTTACATTACCTCCAATAATTACCTCTACATTCCATCATTAATTATTTAGCTCAATTATTCTAAAGGTTCTATATTTACATTTTCCATAATGTTTCCTTATTTACTAATATATTATTTACTTTCTGTAGTATTGGAAGTGGGGGAGATTATTATAGCATATTTGGTTGATCCAAGATTTCTCATTTTCTCCTTTTTATTTTATTTTTTGTTCAGTTTTAATGTTTTTAATTTCATTTGGTATCATTGCTAATAAATGTAACAGTATTTAGTAATAAAATAATTTATTTATTAGTTTATTTATATATTGTCTGTGTATAATATTATATAATATTATACAACACACATTTATTCTAGAATACAATATTATAACAAACATTTGGTTGTTACACTATTCACCCTTTTAGATATTTTCCCCCAAAATTTCAACTAATATTATCTCTTAAGAATAGATTAGGGTAATTATATTTCATTGTTTCCTTTGGTTCCCTAGTCACCTCTTCATACTTATTGTTCCTCCATAATAATTTAACATGATCAGTTTTCTTTTTGAGTAGAAATTTGTTTCTATATGCCATGATCTACACCGCATGCACTTCATATGAGAGGGAATTCTACAGTTGCACCATCCCTAGATTCAATACATGTGATGGATCTGTTAGGTACTTACTTAGGATTGATACATGGAACACTTGTTGAACTTGATCCAAACATGGTGTAAGTGAAAGACGATAAGAATCTTCTCATATATGGTCAATTGTTTGAATGGGGGTAATGTACCTTGGTCTAGGCTTCAATTTCTTTCCAAACCATATGCCTCTCTTACATTTTGATTTTCAATGTAAATATGTGTCTCCAACATTGAACACCAAGTACCTTTGATGGTTGTCAACCTATCCATTTTTTCAACTATGAGAAGATTTATAAGTTTCTTTATGGATTGAACCATCTCTATCATATCTTTCACATGGTCAGGTACAAGTAGATTTCATTCTCTAACTTCATCCCAACAAATTTGATTTCTACACAGATTCCCATACAATGATTCATATGAATGCAATTGAATAGTTGAGTGAAAGATATTGTTATATGAGAAGTCAGATAATGGGAGATGTTAATCTGATACTCCACCAAATTCATTTGAGTAGGATCTTGGGTTGTACTAGATCCTCTTAATAGTCCTTTCAGACTGGCTATCAGTTTGGTGGTGATAGGCTTTGTTTAAATTCAATTCAGCACTAAAATAATTTTGAATACTTTTCCATAATTTATAGGTGAACCTTGGGTCTTGATTAGAGATGATCTAAATTGGATCCCCATGTAGCCTCACTACATCCTCCACATATATCACTAGAAGTTGTTCAAGTGATAAATATTCCTGAATAATGTTAAAGTGGGATGGAATGGTGAGTCGGTCCACCACATCCAATGTCACATTGTTTCCATTTGATTTCTTTGAGAGACCATTGACAATGTCTATTGCGACATTGTCATATTTCTACATGTCTATAGGTAGTTTATGCATCATCCCATTGTATTTATTTCACTCTTCTTTAACTTGATGACATACTAAATTTGTTGATATGTACTCAATAATCTCCTACTACATGGTGTCCCACCAGAAGTGCTCCCAATAATCATAGTACATCTTGATACTTTCAGGATGGATGAATAAAGATGATTTATGTGAATTATCTAACAACTCCTTCATTATATCATGCGATGAAGGAAAAAAAATCCTCATTCCAAACTAAATCACACCATCAGTATTGATATATAACGCATGTATCTTACCTTCCATTACTTCATTCAAATTCTTTTGTAACTCTAGATCATTCCTTTGTTCCTCATAGATATTCTCATGGTTATATGGCTAGGAATAATTTAGGAATGGTATGATTTATTTTATACCATTATGATTTCTAAATTAAAACATTGAATGTACATGAAGATAATATATCTCTCAATATACATTGTGTATAGAGTAGTAGGTTCTATTGGGTTATGAGCATCAACTTCCTTGTTCTCCTTTCCCTGATGGTAGTGAATTCAGATATCATAGTCCTTGATTATCACTAATCATATTCTTTTATTCATGTTAAACTCTTTATCTATGAATATATACCTTATACTCTTATGTTCAGAATATATGTCACACATCGCAACATATATATAGTGTAGAAATATATTTTGTGAAAAGATCAAAGGTGCAACATCAAGAACATGTATCGGGTAGTTCTTCTCATGGATTATCATCTATCGTGAGGCTTAGGCCATCACTTTATCATTATGCTTGAGTACGCAAACCAATAATTTATTTGAAGAATCACTATATATCAAAAATGATTCTTCACTTTTTTGTAGTGTAAGTATAGGTGAAGTGATTTACCTCTTCATGAGCTATTTGAATTTTTCCTCACATTATTCATTCAAAACCTAAATTACCCACTTCCAAGTTATCATAGTTTGTAGGCTGAAATTTCATGAGAAATTCCTCACAAAATGATGGTATTTTCCAAAAAATCTAATAAAAATTTGGATTTGCATTACAATTGTTGTTCTGGGTCATTCATAAATTGCCTCTTTTTTTGAATGGTTCATAAAAATTCTCCCACTCAAGATCACGTGCTTGAAGAATGTGAATTATTGCATCCAAAAGAAGAACTTGATGAAATTAGAATACATTGAATCCTTCTTTAATGTTGCAAACACAATCCTTTTATTGTATTCATATTCCTCCTTTGTCTTGAATTAAATGAGAATATCATCATTAAAAACTACCAAAAATATTTCAAGTTAGTCTCTAAAGACTATATTTATTATATCCATGAAGATTGTAACTGCATTAGTATGTCCAAAAGGAATCACTATGAACTCATAGTGACTATAACTTATTCATAAATCAGGATTCTGAATATCTTCCTTCTCCACATTAATTTGATGATATCCAAAATGAAGATATACCTTTTGGATGTATTGATCTTCTCATTGTTGGTCGAACAATTCATCAATACTTATGAGTGGATACTTGTATTTTATTTTGATCTTTTTTAGCTTATAGTAATCGATATACAGAAGAAATGATCCATCATTCTTGAAAAATAATACTTGTTCACTCCAAGGTGATGCACTAGGGAGTATGAACCATTTGTCAAAATGCTATTGCAATTGCTTCTTTATCTATTCCAGTTCAATCGGGGAAATCCTGTAGGGATATTCTAAGATAAGAGTGGCTCTCTGTATGAGCTCTATTGAGAACTCTTCTACATGATTAGGGAGAGGTCCAATTAACTCTTTGGAAAATAGATTATTGTATTCCCTAACAATTGGAATTTCCTCAAGGTTTATACATTCCTTTGAAAAAACCATTTGAGAAAGGTATTATTATTCAAAGGGAATTAACACCCATACAGTTGAGGTATTTTCCAAATGAGATTCGTGATCTTCCTTAAATTTTTATAAGATCATTGTACGGTTTATAATATGAAAAGAAGTTTCCTTTTCCTGAAATTTTATGTTAGATATATATAATGACAATCAACTAGTGAAAAATATATCATCAAACTTCACCAAGTGAATTATTATTGAATTATGGTTCAATTTTTGGGTTGCATTGATATAAAGGAATGAATATAACCATAATAAAATAAAACTTTTTCCATTATTGAATGAATTATAATTTCACCTTACATGAATTCATTTTTATGATCTACTTAAATGGTAGTGATGGTATAATCATTCCCTTTCCCCATTGAATTTGATTTTTTTCTGATGCTAAATTCCTTTATAGAATCAAGGTTTAGTTGACTAGAATTTATAGTACCCCTTCACCCTATATTTGAATCATTTAAACATAGGTGAGGTATTAAATGGTACCTTTCGTTCCTCCATCATGTTTTTCAAATTCATTATGTGTTTTCAGCATTCATGAGATTGGGGGAATTCGCTCACACAATTGGACCATTTCAATATCCCTTTTAGAAAATTATTAATGATGTTACTTCCATAATTTTTAACATTTTGGTTGTTGGATCCTCATTCCACATTTTTCTTTTTACCCAGTAGCCTGAAACTCAATTATTCCCTTATTATTTTCATAAGCATGAGACCATTCTCCAAACTACTTTTGTACTATGAGAGTGCACAGAACAACTTCTTCATAACTCCTAAAATCATGGATTGCTAGACCATTTTGAAGGTTGTGTTTTTATATAACTAAATAATATATCTATTTTTATATCATTATTGATAACAAAAACTGATTTGAATCTTTCAAGACTTATAGATTTCCGTCATAAGTAATGAAATATTCACCATCCTTTTTCTTCACCTATATGAATTTTCCCTCCCACTTAGTTTGAAGAGTTCGAGGGAAATACTTGGTATTAAATATTTTCTTGAATTCTTCCCACTAAATATCTACTATTTAACCCTTTATATTTTTATTCTATATAATATTTCCAACATTGATTGAGATCCGCATCTATATGATAAATGTACAAATTCACCTTCCCTTTCTCAGAAAAATGGATCAAAGAGGATGTCATCTCCATTTAACCCACTGTTCTGTGACTAGTGGATCATAAGTACCACTTATCTTTGATGGCCATTTCCACATAATGGACTCAATGAAAATTTTATCCTTCTTTGGTGAATGAAGATATATGACATGATTTAACTTATTATTCATATCCTGAGATAGCTGGTTAAGAATATCCATAATGTCTTGATCTCCAACTCCCATGGAATATGACATGTCGTTCAAAAAATCATTTCATTCTCCCTGACATGTGTTGTTGGAATATTTTCTCATGGTTCCCACCATTTTATAAAATAGTAAATGTTTAAACAAATAATAAGTCAATAAGGAATAAATAATTTATTATCTTTCACAATTAACTCTTAATTCATATCTAATGGGATCCCTATGTTTAGCCTTTTCATAGTATAATTTTTCTATATATTTACTTATACATAGACTTATCCTAAGTGTTTTCACTAATTTTCTCCAATCCTAATTCCCAAATTTTTTACAATTGTTTTCTACAATCAAATATAGTGACCCCAAATCTTCTTACATAACTATTAATTCATTATAACTATAAAAATCATAATAGCAGTGAAAATACAAGATCCAATAGTTTAGTTTCATGGGAAAATTAGGCTTATAAATAACTCTTACATAAAAACACCAACATTACATAATTCTACTGTCTTTATCTTCATAGGTGAATTATCATTTTCCTCAGTACAAGCAATCACCCTTGGATATAAATCAATGAAATGGGTGAGATAAAATCTCACTAAGTGGATAAATAAGGAACATGAATCAATATAACATGGGTGATAATAATTCTTACCATCATATCATAAGAATAGGATTACCATAAGCATAATTAAGGAAACATGTGATAATGGTTTAGAATGGGGTAATGAGAAAAATGAAACATCATTTCATAGTGGTCTGAAACAACACATGTTATAATCATGGCTAGAATCATGTTCATGCATAACACATGTGTATAATCATAACATCATAATTGTGAAGAAATCTTGCTTCATGCTCATTCACATTGGACATTATCTCATGGTATATATCAAATTAACCAATGAATTATAGGGATATATATTTCTAGGCCCACTCATCACATCATAGTATTTACATAATCATGAATTCTACATATAACATATATTAATAAAATTCATGAAGTAAACCAAATTAATAAGAGGGGTTTTATAAAAATCTCATAAATAATAATTTCAAAAATAAAAATTGTTTATTCCCAAAAAAATATTGGAAATCACACTTGGTCATAATAAATCATTATTCTTTAGTGGATAACATGTATTTCAAGATGGGTAAAATATGATGTTTTGGAAACTAAATCCACTTAAAAAAGGTTTCTCTTAGAAATAATTTTGACATAATAAGAGCATATATATCACAAAAATAATATGGAAAGTAAATTTTAAGAAAATAATATGAACATTCAAACCATGGAAGATATAATAACCAAAATAAGGAATTGGGTTTGAGAATCCCATTATTTTAATTGCTACCTCATTTTTTCATTTTTCTACCACCTGAACAATAAACATTTATTTATTAAAACCAAGAACCATATGATTATTATTGACATTTATAAAACTATATTTCAATTATAATCATTGGATTATATTTCTCAATTTCCTTTTATGAACTTGATTCATTTTTATATCACGTTTTTCTTAGAAATATCCCTTTTTGATTTGATTTTTATATTTTATTAAATGTATATTAGAAATTAGTATAATTAATTAAAAATTAGTATAAAGAATATAATTATATTTTAATATAATATATAGATTATAATATCATTTTAGGATAATGGTTATATGATTTTATATGGAAAAGTATTCCTAGTTTTCTACCTAACCTTCACCGAGACATTGTTGAGAGAGTGGGAAGGATATGTATAAGATTTAGATAGTATCATGATACTTGCTGTAGGTTATAATCCTTAATATAATGTTACCCTATGTACTAATTAGTTGTATTATTGTCTATTTGTGAAAGGGTTGGTGGAAAAAATGAAAAGAGAAGGAAGAAATAAAAAAGCGAAAGGACTGAATCAGTGCCTACTTAATCCTTGATTTAGCTTCTCTTGTATGACACAGAACTCCCAAGTACTTTTAATTGAATTGCTACATAATGATATCATGTATTATAAGGGTCATTGGAGGTAGGATTAGGGTAAATCATGGTCTTTTTAAAGGGTGGTTGGAGTGGTTTTTGCAAGGGAAGGGAGTGGGGTTATTTAAATATGGGGATATGTGTATTTTTAGAATAAAATATTATATCAAGAGTAAAAATTTAAGAGTGGATTATTGAAGTTATAAATCATAAGTTAAAATAATAAAATTGGTTTAAGAATTTAAATCCCTTTAATAATTTGAATTCTTTAATTTATTTAAAAAATAAAGTGGAAATAAAAAAGAAATTTACATTTTAAGGAATCACTTTTATACTTATGTTTTGGAAAATTATTTCTAGATTTGGAAAGCATGTTTATTTTATTTTAATTACTAATTTATTAAACTAAATAAATCATGGTCAAACCTCATGTTATAGAAATTATTAGGTCGTCATTACATAGGGAATGATGTAATTTATGACACATCAGCTATGTTAAAAACTATATTTTTAAAATTCACAAAAAAATGAATGTATTTCATAAAATTTTGAAAAAAATATCCCTTGGATAATTGAAAAATTATTACATCAAAAATTAAATTTCTTTTTTAAAAATCATTGTCTAAAAGGGATAAATTAACATTTTAATATAAATTAATTATTTTTACTAAATACATTAAAATATTGTTTATTAAGAATGTGCTTATGTTTTAATTGAGTATATTTATCATGAAATTTATTTTTAGGAAATATAAACTTTATATTTACTTAAATTAATCATGATAAATATTATTTTATCAAAATTTATTATCTTGAGGTAAAACTACTATTCCAATTGCTATATTACCTCTTATAAAATCCTCTACATTCCTTGAATCTTTATTCAAATAAATTCAACTCGATGCTTTATATTTCGATTTTCTAAAATTTTTGCTTGTTTACTCATATTTTTTTGTTTTCTATAGGGTTTGTAGTGGGGGTGACGACTCTACTTTATTGGGGTGGTCTATATTTTCCCATTTTAGCTTATCTATTTTGTTTTTTGGTCTATTTTAAATGTTTTTAAATTTTAATTGGTTACCTTTTTTATTAATTTAATTTTATTTTTTTATGAAATAATGTAATTTTTTTGTTTTATTATATATCATTTTGGTGTAATATTATACAACATACATTTATTTTGGAGACAAATATTAATAATAAATTGTGGATCATTAAAAAATGAATAGAAATATGGATTTTAGAGAAATAATTGTGGTTGTATAAAATAAATTAGATTCATGAGTTATATATGATATGTTTTTATCATCAAATGCATAAAAATTAACAAATCCTGATAAAAGATGATATTGTATAATAAAACCCTTACTAATTTTGTAACACTAAATTATAATCCCAATTAAATAATAAAATTAAATTAAACATAAAATATCATGAGAATAAAAATAATAACAATATTACATGTCTAAGTGGTATTATATACACATTCTAAATGAATATAGGTGCCTGACACAACAAATTTATCAAAGTGGAAAAATTGAGAGAAAAATCTATTACCATAAGTCATTACATCCATTGTACATGTTTGAACCTCCTATAATATATATATATATATATGTTTATTATAAATCAATTAAATAAAAATACTCATATTTATCATAACATATATGATTTACTTGTGACTTTTCAAAACCCATTTGTACTTAATTTCGTGTTAAACTCACATTTTGGATAATAACTACATTATTTTCTGCTTCTACTTTGGTTTGGTATTTTTGATCCTTTTTCTTATATCATGGTTTAACAATATACATAATTTGAACCAGGATATAAATATATTAATTATTAATTATATATTTGTTTATAGTAATCCATTTATGTTATACATAGAAAGTTAGTTACACCGTTCATGGTGATGGAAATCGATATATAAGAAAGAATGTTATTTACATTTTTTCGATGAATAAAAATAAATAATGGTAAATAATATATCAAATTTATAAAGATATTATTACATAATACATATCACATATATTAATTAAATTCATAATTATTTAAGTCCACCTAATGTGCTACTTAAAAAAGAAACACATTGTTTCGTGAGGTGGTGATCCGCCAAAAAAACGAGTGGCATTATCATATCTCATCAAAATAGACAATAAGAAGGAATATTTTAGAAAATTATTATTTAAGAATAATAATATAAATTTTATAATATATGATAACAACAAATCCATAATTATATTCATTCATGAAAGGTGGCAATGTAAAATGAATAAGATCGATTCATGATGTGGTAGTCCGTTGTTCACACAATCAACAATTTTGTTTCATATTTGAGGGAAGAGGTAAAATTTGTACGTAATTAAATCAATATAATAACATATCAATATATGTAATATTTTTATGTTATTATATAATATTGTTTTGAAAAATTTTTTAAGTAGGCGGAGGATGAAATAAAATGAAAACATATGTTTAATAATTTTACAACAACTTTAGAGAGTCACTTTAGGTTTATAACTAAATCATTCTTATATGGGTATCTTTATTGAAATATAGCCTCTGTCATGAGAGGATACAATTATTTTATGTAAATTCATAGGTTTTTCAAAATATATATGGTTTTTAATATGTTAAGAGAGGATGATAGGGGTGTCCTAGTAGATGTGGTTGAGAGGAAACATATAAATTGTTTTAAAAGAATAAAGTGTACCAATGTTTTTAACTTTCCAAATGGATCCAAAATGGGTATTTATAAACCATTTGAGGTTATATGTTCTAATTAATTATATATCATGGGGTTTGGACAATTTTATAGTTCATTTCACCCCCAATGGTTTCAGTTTAACCCACGGTAAACCTATTTTTACCTTTAAAACACAAATTAATTATTACCTTTCTAAATATTCAATATGGAAAAAAATAAGTTTTATTATTATATAATATTTATTACACTATTTTAGAACGTATAATTCATTTTTAAAATTTTAATTCATATATTATGGATAATTTAATTTAAAATTAAACTTGCAGAAGAGATAAAAAACAGTTTTCCAAAGAGAAAAGTTTTAGGGTTCTAAATTGTTTTTATATGAAAAATCAACATAAATTTGATTAAGATGAACTATATTTGTTTAATTATAATATTATTTTTATATTAATTCTTTTACAACCATTTTTATACGAATACTAACCTTATAAACCCATTAAATGTGTAGGCGATTTTCAATAGAAACCAATATTTTTCACTATTCATCATATTATTAATATTTTCAAAAAAATAGTATAAAATAACCCCAATATAATTTTTATATGTTGATTCCCAAAAATATTTTCATTTTTTAATTATATTTTCTTTATGTTTGAAGAAAATAATTTTATTATTTTTTCCCAAATATAAATGAAATCATTTTTTGAGAAATTGATTTTTTTGAAACATATAAAGTGTTTAAAAAAAATTAGTAACTTTTTATCAATATATTTTCTTTATATAAAACTCTTAAACATAATATTTAAAATATTTTTATTCTTATTAATACAAAAAAAAATTACGGATTGTTCATAACATTAATGTTTTTTTAATCGACAACCAAGGAATAAATATTATAAAAGAAAGGGGTTATAAGAGCTTTAAAGACAGAATCATGTTACAATATTTATCTTGAAGAGGGAGAAGATCAGCAGGTAGATCATCTAGCCCAATAATTTTTTGATTTAATCCCCTCTTAGAAAGGTCATATGCAACAATACTTTTATCCTGATAAAGATGAGTAATAATGTAATTGGGGTCGAGAAGCGAGTAGATGTAATCCATCCAATGGGTAGTAATCGGCCACACAAGATGTGTCACACCGTTCCAAAATTCCTACACAATGGAATTAGAATCAATTCAATCTAGATATTGTTCCAAATATAGAGCTTGAATAATGTAATATCATGTATCATACTCATCATTTCAGCCTCCAGAGAAGAGGCAATGTTGCAGCTGCCAAGAAAGCATCCAAGGATCTGAACAAGGTGATTCTTGATGATGGCTCCACCACCTGTAAGACCCGGATTGCATTTGGAGGAGACATCCACATTTAATTTAATCCATCTAGGAAGAGGAACTTTCCATAACACTTAAAAAGTGTGATGATGTTTGAAAAATTTTCCTTCAATCCAGAGACATCCCAGAATTCCAAAGTCATTAATAGTGTTGTTGCATTATACCTTTAGCATTGATGTAGCCTCATGTATGTAAATAAGGATCTTAATCCAACCGAAATTATGCTTATGTGAGTAATTTTTATGAATAATATAATTTCATGCATACCAGATCACAATATGGATCTTAAAAACAACCGAAAAAACGTTCTCAACATGCTGAGAACATTCCATTTTAGAACATCTCTTTAGTTGAGAGTAGACAGAGTCACGAATCAACCAACTACAGTCAAATATGTCAATAATAAAGTTCCAAATAGAATAAGTGGTGGAAAAATAATTAAAGAGATTGTTATCATCTTCTCTATGTTGGTTTTAGAGTCTATATTTAGAGAAAAGTTCAATTCCAAACATTTGAAGGCACTTGTGTGTGGGAACTCTGTTGTGAGAAAGGCTCAAAATAAGAGTTAATATTTATGGCCTTATCTATGGTTTGTTAAAATATTTTAACCCACAGAAATCACTTTTATAATTACAAAAATAATTATTATAATTTTTTTGAGTTAAGAATACCATTGTGAGAAGGCACCCAAATTAAAAATAGTCAGTATTTTAGTAAGGGTAGTTGTCAATGGAATGCATAACGGTTTCAATGATATGATCATTTTTTGAAGTTAGCATATATGTAATTGAATATTTTGTATTATTAGGGGTTTTATATGTAAGATTCCTAAAAATTAAGGGTGTTCTAGTCTAATCATCCAACTAGAAATTCATAGAGGAAACCTTAGAAACCCTCCATCTATAATTATTCATAAAATTGGAAGAAGATTACTTAATGTATGTCTAGATAGAAGAGTTGAGGGAATTAAAATTTCTTTCATTACGTTTTCTAAGAAATATTTTTTTGAGAAAATTTATAAAATAAAAAATGTTATAAATAAGGTTCTAATTAATTCTATATTGAAGGGCCTCATTAATGTATTTATGTTTTTTATTCCAATACCGCCTTTTTCAATAAGTTTGCAATAAGCTGAATAGGGGACGATAACAAGTTTTCTTTAAAGAGTGCTACTTGTCCAAATATAATATTTGAATGAGATATTCTTATTTTATAAGAACAACATGCTATTTATAGAACATTATGGAGTAAACTTTCTTAGAAACAATATTAGATTTGACCAGGCATATTCTTCCAGCCATAGAGAGATATTAACCTTTTTAAGAAAATAATTAATTAAAATATTTATCCACTATTGTATAAAAGTAATAATACATGGTTCTTCCACAAAAAAATGGTAACACTATGAATATTAAAAAAAATATAACCTTTTTTAGGATTAATTCCATGATAATGTTACATTTACTACAAGGTACAAGATTTTTTCCAACTAAGGGTTTGAAAGGAAACCTCTTTATAGTGAAAGAGAGAATTTTGGAGGTTTTTAATATATCTGTTATCTCCCTGTAAGAAAAGAATGATATCGTCAACATATAATTGGTGAGTGAGAAAATTGATATTTTTGGAAATATGGATGGGTTTAGGTTTAGTCTTTTCCACAAGACGAGTGAGCAGCTGACTAAGATAGTCCTCCTTAATAGAGAAAATAATGGTAGAGAGTGGATCACCTTTCCTAACACCATTCATGAATTTGAAATTTCACTTGGGAGAGATATTGACCAGAATGGAAATAGAGGATAAGTTGAACATGGTTCTGATTTCAGGGATAAAGGAGTCACCAAATTCAAAACCTTGAATAACCTTGAATATAAATCTCCAATCTATGGTATCGAAGGCTTTTTAATGTCATGTTTAATAGCAATATTACCTCCTATATTAGCTTTGTTTAATGTTTTTTCGCACTTAGAGGCATGAAAAATGCAGTCTTTTATGGATCTAACCTTAATAAACCCGATTTGGTTTCAGGAGACAATTTTGTCCATGATGGCGGAAATTATTCTAGCAATGATTTTGTAAAGGGTGTTAATTAAAGAAATGGGCCTAAAAATTTTATCTAATAAATATTGTACACTTTTGGAATTAAGGAAATAAATTGATCATTTAGGGCATGAGGAAGGAAACCATTGGAGAAGAATGATTTAAAAATCTTGCAAACATAAAATTTTATAACATCCCAATAATGTTGTATAAAGACATTGTTAAAACCACCAGGACCAGGAGCACTATCAGGATTGAAACTAAAGATAGTTTCATTAATTTCATTCTCAAGAGGAATATTTAAAAGGAACATTCATCCACATCACTGACCACCATTATAATGACCTCTGGTAAGAGGTATTTGTTTTTATTTGGACCATTAATGATTTCTTCAAAGTAAGAGACAATATGATTAGAAATATCATCACTGTTGTCTAAAATATTGCCCTCATCTTGTAAAAAAGTAAGTGGTCTATAAACTATAACGAATATTTTAAGAGACTTGTAGAACTTAGTATTTCTCTTACCATCAGATCACCATTTAATTTTAATGGTCTGTTTACTCATGATCTCGTTAATGGTGAGAAAAGAGTTGAGTTTAACCAAATGGATTACTTCCTGAGTCAGATCAATGTTGATATTAGAATAAGTATTATTGTTTTGAACTAGAATGATCTCATCCTCATGAAAAAGTATGTAATTGTTAATTTTTTTGGATTTATAACTGAAACAACCTTTGAAAGTCTATTTGAGGTGTTTTAACTTGAGATTACAAAAAAGGCATCATTGTAGTGAGACATAGAAGACTAGACATTTTTGATGATGGTAGTGAAATACACATTAAAAACAACACATTGTTAAACCTAAAAGGTGGTGAGGGTTTCCAAATTTTTATGGAGATGTTTAATAGAATGGGATAGTAGTTAGAGTGCATCTTGTGAAAGGTGGTGCTGGAGATAATGTCCCATTTGTATAAAAAAAGGTCATTCTTGAAGGCTGTATCCAACATGGAGAAGACCACCGTATTGTAATGCCTTTTTTACCAATTAAATTTCACACCAGTAAGATTAATTTCAACAAGGTTGTTATCTTCAATTAATGTTTAAAATTATCTTATGGAAATAGTACCGTGAGATTGAACAATGTTCCTCACCAGAGTTAAGAATAGCATTAAAGTCCCCAATTACAAACCAAGTTTTATTAATATTAGTACCTAAATAGGTGAGGTCGTTCCAAAGAGGCCTCCTATCTTGGTATATATTCCTTGCATAAACAAAAGATAATAATAATAGAGTGACATCAATATTATAGTCACATATAAATACTTTCTTAGAAACATGAAAAATATTAACATTCTATGAAGATAAGTGCAAAAAAAATTCAGAGTGATTAAACATAGGAGGTGTTTTTGGTTGAACCTTTACAAGAATACCCATGATAGAAAAAATGAGAGTTCTTATAGGGAAAATTAATTTTTAGCTCATAAATAGAAAAAACATTGGACGATGAGTATTAACCATTATTTTTAGAACAATAAAAATGTATGAGTTGGAAATACCCTAACAATTCCAAAAATGGATCTTAATTTAAACCTAAATTTGGAGTTAAAACACCATTTTTTATTCCATGATCCCTTTTTCCTATAAGGTCATCTAAACTTTTGAGCATTGTTAGAGCTAGTATTATGTTCTTGCTTACTTTTATATGTATAATGGGCTACCTGAAATACATTACTTATAATTATCCTTATGGGAGTCATTCAAAGAGGAATTTAGTGGTGTATCCACATAATTCTCATCAATAACCATATTATGATCAGCATTTTTTGTGATAAACCAATTTTTAGAGTCTTTAGAACTAACATTGTTATCAGTAACTTGAGAACCATCTATAGAATGGCTGAACGAAACAAGAGCATATGTCCATGAGTCCTTTATTGTAGGCATGATCTGTTGTGAGATATTTAACATGTTTGAATTTCATTGGCCAATTTTCTGACTGGAAAAAGCTGTGTGCAGCTTTGGAATTCCTTCCAAACCCATTTGATCCTACATATTCATACCAGGTTTTCTTTTATTCTTGAGAACATTCATTGCTGAGGGTATAAGGGCATTCAATTTGGCAGTTTTATGCATCTGGACATTGCCCGGAGCCATAGTTGCAGACTCACCTAAAACTTTTCTAGTGAATATCACAGGGCAATCAGCCCTGTAATTATATTCAATGTAGGTGTTGATAATATAACATGACACCTACTTAGAGGGATTCACTACATCCTCTACACTCGGTATAATAGGGTCATTCAAGCAAGATTTTTTCTACATCTATACAGTGTCTAGTACCAAAGGTGTGGACTAATCTAATGATTTTACATTCAAGATCATAGGACTTATTAACTTGAAACTAGATTCATTGCATTTTTCGGTAACAGAACATGGAACCTAATCAGAGGTGTTCATAGGGTTCTTATAGGTACCAACTTCTAAAATCTCAAAGACTTTATTGGAATTCTTAATAGTGTCCATGACCATATTTTCAATTTATTCTAATAGGTGGTGTTCCTTTGTAATAATATCTTCCTCTTTAGCTAAATACACCAAGGAAGTACACAAATTATATCATAAGTGGGACAAACTATGTGTTTTTAACACATATTTCAGTCTTATTTTTATAGGTATCAGGTATGTCCACCATGGGGATTTTTTCTTTCTTATTTATTATCACATACTTATATTAATTTTCAGTTGGTTGATTGACTTTCTTCTCACCAACCTTCAATTATATATTAAGTTAGAAATAGTCTTGAAAAGATTACATAAGGGGGGTTTTCTCTCACACTCAATTCTGATTTTATTTCTATAATCATTAGCAATGAATCTAATTGTATTGGGAAGATTTAAATCCAAATTAACTTCCACCATAACTCTCGTATATAGACCCAATTCAGAATATAATGTTATTTGGTCAAATTTAAGTTGATATCCAATGCAAGAGACTATGTCATTCAATATTTTAGGGTTCTAGAAATACCAATTGAGACCATTTAATTTAACCCATATTTGTGCCATGGTGTTCCGATGCATATGTGGGTTAAAGTAATAATCCCAGTTGGATAATATAAGGAAACCCAAATTTAAATTAATGTTTATAATCTTCCACACCTTATAAATATCATATTATGATTTGAACAATATAGGATAATATCCTCATCCAATTGGTATTATTTTCCAATATAAGAAACTCCAAAAGTATGAAATATGTGGTTGTAATTTAGTAGAAGGTCAAGGATGGTCCCCTGTTATATAGTAGATTCATCCCATGGTAGATAATTTTAACATTTTCCCACGTTTTTTGTGGGAATCGAGATCTAACTCCACTAAGAAACCTCCATCATCATGTATCTTGAAGGAGGGGGGGCTTCTGTGTAGTTTATTTTTGCATGTCTGTGCCTTTAAGAGATTCCAGGAATGAAATCCATCATGGTCATTCTGTAGGAACACGATTAGGGTTCACCTCCATGATTGCATCCTCCCCATGTGCTTTAGGTTCTTCATGTGTAATATATCGTTACGACTCTAGATCAATAGATTCCATTATCACAAAGTGATTTTCAATAAGAAATAAAGATCATGCCATGAATCTAAGATTAGAGTTCTTCGTATGCGCGTTCAACGTTGCGCCTGAAGTGTCACTCTCTATATTTCCACTATCTTATAGCATACATGTTAATTAGTAATATAAATTGTACATTGTGGTTCTTTATAACACTATATTAAGTGTAGCACAATCTATTAAAGAAATTATTTTTATTCAAAAATATTAATTTAATAAACTCTAGGGGTGTTTCCTTAATACTTCTTTAAAATGAATTTCACCCTTGAAATTACATCACATTGGTGAAAAAAAATTAGGGTGCTTATTTCTTTTTACACGCTCAAGTTCCCATATAGCATCCTCAAACTGTTTGTTTCACCACAAAACATTACCAAGGTAAGCAGACTTGTTTTTAGAACATTCCCTCTACGATCTAAAATCTCCATAGGTTGTTATTTATAAGAATGTTATTTATTTAGAATTATGACCAATGAGTTCAGTACAAGTGGAGGCCCAAGTAATTACATCCTTAGGATATGTTCATAAAACAAATCATCGTGGACTTGAAAGAGGTTAGTTAGATGTGATAACCTATAAGATATCTTCTAGATATGAGTAGGTATTTCAAAAGAAAATATATACTGAGGGATTATTTTTACCTTATTTCTAAATATCATTACCTACTTCTATAGAGAAACTCTTGAAAACCACTTTTTTCTATCCATAAAATCCAAATCACATTGATTAGTGTCAACATAACTTTTATATATACATTTTTCTACTGATATGTGTTGTTTAATGGAAAAAACCTTATTTTCCATTTATTCAACATTTTTTTGTCCCAATATCTTTCTTTTTGTTACTTCATTCTAGCATGTTAGATTTCCAAACTTTTTTTATAGAGTGTTTCATAAATATCCATCTAAAAAAATCATAAATATATTTTTACATGAAAGTCTCACAAAAGGAAGGTGATTTTCCCAACCACCATTGAAATCCACAGAACAACTTCTAAATATATCCTTTATGGTTTGAATTGTTCTCTTAGACTGTCCATCCTTCTTATGATAACAAAGTCCTAAAACTAAACTCAATATCAATAGATTCGTGAAGAATTATCCATAACATTGAGGTAAACCTCATATCCCAATAAGACATAAGGGAATGTGGTAATCCATAAAACCATACCACTTACTTAATGTATATCGTGGAATAATGTTCCAAATATAAGTATTATCGGATATATTTGAATTGTTAATGACATAGAAATTCAATTGACTATAACTCATTTGTATAGTTCCCTTTAGATGTTTTGGGATTCCTGATGAAAAAATTCATGGGGTTGTTTTCCCATTTCAATTCTAGTATGTGTAATAGATGTAACAACCCCTTCTATTTTTTATCTCTTAGTATTAACTAGCTTGAAAATAATGATTCGAAATATAAACTTAGTTATATCTATCTTCATTCCATCCCACCATAAATACAATAATAAATCTATGTACGTATTCATACTACTATAATTAATATATAATGAAGAACTATGAGGCTCCATTAAAAACTAATTATTAAAATATGGTGAGGGTGGAAGACATACACTATTCATGAAAAATATAATTCTATAATAGTCAATGTTAATCTTAGGAACATTTCTCATTTTCTTCTATATATCTATATAATCCTTCTACACCTCTTTAATTTTCCACTAGATAGATCAACAAAGACTCATTTGAGAAAGTAATGTATATCTCCTTTATTTCTAATTTTTAAATTTACCCTTTGAAAATCCAAAAAATTGAATATTTTTTAATCTTTGACATGGATATTCTAGCATGATCCTTTCAACTAAAATAATTATTCACATTTTTCACTTTCCCATGGTGGAAATATTTTGAGAACTCAAGATCTTTCATCTGATCTAACCATATCCTTTTGAACATGTTCAACCCCTTCTGTGTGAATATATATTTTAATACCTTTTTATCAATATATATCACACAATTCCCCATAAAGAGAATTACAAAGTATCTTTAATATTAAATATACCATAGCTAAATCCAAATCATAAGTTGGGTAACTTTTCTCCAAAACCAATAGTTTTGGTGAGGAATAAGCTATATCCATGCCATTCTATCAAATAACTCATCCCAATCCTTTCTCATATTCAACATTACAGATTATAAACCTCTCTCAAATATAGGTTAATGTAAGCATAAGTCTTTTGAAAAATTTTATTTTCAGTTCCTTAAAATTTTTCTCACATTCATATATCCAAAAGAACGTGGTACCCTTCTGAGTTAACATGGTCAAAATATTATATTATCGTGGGAGAATCTCCATAAACCATCAATAATATCCAACCAAACCATGAAAACGTCATATTAAATTCACTGCAGTTACTCTAGGATAAAAATCAATAACCTCTGTCATTGATGGATCCAATGATATACCCTCTCTTGATATTATACGGCATAAAATGAAACATTTTCTAACAAAAAGAAACAGTTTATATATATTTCATACAAATTATTTTTCCCCACGGACCTTAGTATAGTTATCATGTGAAATTAATGATCTTACATTTTAATTTAATAGATAATATTATCGGCTATAATGATAACTAAAATATAATAAAGGTAATCTCTAAGGAATCTATTGATTAAATCAATGAAATATATGGATAATTAGTATGGAAAAATAGAATCCATATATACTCATAGTTTCCATACCTTGTAAGAAATGTTTTAATGGATATATCCTCCATCTTGAACCTAAAATGATGATATATATATTTAAGGAAAATATTATAAAGGTACCAATCTCCACGATGTTGATTAAACACGTCATCAATATGGTGTAGGTAATGCTTTCCCATTATTTTTATCTTGTTCACCTCTCGATAAGGAAATCCGACTCACATCATCGATCATTATTTTTGATAAAGTGAATGGATGCACCCAAATGTGACACACATGTCTGAAAGAATTCTTTTTCAATATTATGTAGGTGCTTTTTCCTTAATTCGAACAACTTAATCACAACCATTCTATAGTGAGTATTTCATTTCAGTGTATCCCTAGGTATAGGTGATACTCAAAACTCAACATTATAATTCAGTGTAAGACTAAAAAAATATTCTATAAATAAATTAACAAACTCTTATACAATGGGAATATCATAGATGTTGAGTTTCTCCTAAAGAATTTGGTATATATTCCCCTTTTTAATTGGAATAAAAACTTACACAGTGAATGAGATTTCAATCATGTGATCATATTTTTTCATCACTCAGATAGATGATAATATATTTTTTTAATATCAAATTTGACATCCCTTACTATGTATTATTAATGGAGATAAATTCAATCCATGCCTAATATAACATCAAATTTTTTCACAGGAAGAATGAAATGATTTATAGGAATCACATTCCTAGAAACTTCAATCAGATATGGATTGTATAATTAAGATTTAGTCATCCTATCATTAGGGGTTTCAATGATAATTATATATTTATCCATGTGGGTGGAATATTGATATCCTTAAAAATTATCTATATATAAATTAATGGGTATATCTAAAGTAAAATAATATGTTACCAGTACTATAGTAGATGATATATGTTCCTTTCCCCATGTAATTATCACACTCTAATATAAAATAATGAAAAAATGAAATTTCTCATTATCCCTTGTCTTGCGAGGTTGTTGATTTTTATCATCATCATTGACCTTCTGAATTGAAAACTAGTAACTATAGCTCCCATAAACCTTACATTTGAAACACTGGATTGCGGTTAGTGTATCCCATGGAGTTTTCTATCTATTTTAATTATTATTTAACTTCATACAATCACTCAAACATTCGATTAACAGATGACCATCCCTTAGACACATAAAATTTTTACCTAAAAAATTAATATAGTTTCCCCCCATTTTTGTTCAGTATTTTAGGATGAAGTAAATATCATCCTCTTCTCTCTATGGTTCTTAGTGTTTTCCTTGAAATATATCATATTTTTATTACCAAATCCATGTGATTTAGTGGTAACCACAATCACTATTTCCACTTTGACAAAACATAAAATTATTTCTTTATAGATATTAAAGTCCCTTGTGGTTAAATACCATTGGAAACTTAGTGTTAATCCAAGGAAGAATAGATCAACCATACTTTTAGTTTGGATTATTATTCAAAAAGAACACATCACATGATTTATAAAATTTTCCCCATAGGTACCGACACATTCATCATCGTTCTACATTATCTCAAGTAAATCCATTCTCCATTTTCATATGAAAAATACGAGGCAAGTATATATGAAAAAATAATTTCATACACTCATCAAATTCAATGGAGTCAAATTCATCTTATTGACACATATTCTTGATGAAAGTACCAAATTGATCTATTTCACATTCCAAAAAATTGATATCCAAAATTAATACTTCATGTTCAAAAAAATGGTGAAAAAATAATATCATTTTAGTGATACTAATCAATTTCTCCATAACTAGTGGATCTATATAACCACTGAAAGACAATAGATGACTCCTCATTAAGGACTCGATATAATAATTTTGACTCTATTTCACATTTAGAAGTTCATCATGATTCATAGATTGAAAAATTTGTGTGAGCATAGCATCTTGATTTTTCATTCCAAAACCCAAAATATTCAGTTTATCTGGTAAAAAATCATTGCATTCCCCATTTAATTTAGCATTAACACAGTTCCGTTGGGTTTTTCCATCAATCATAACCGAAAATTTCACTATGTGGTAATATAATCAACATGGGAAGATGAATAGTAATGAAACGTCATTTATAGGTTGTCTAAGCCATAACACCTTCTTCTAAATTGACACACCTATAGTTAAACCTATGATTTTTGTGGTATTAATATATTTAAATCATTCATTAATGGTCATAATGAAAATGTAAATTTACCAAAGAATATCACTCGGGAGTGTCAAACTAGATGTACAGTAGGATTCATTGTTGTGTACCTAGTAACACCTGAGTTGATAACAACATTAATTTTTTAGAGTTTTTACAACAATATAAATAATTATTTGAACCTCATATGTTTTTACCACTAGATAAATATTTATTTGAACCACATCCACTTGTAGTATTTAGATATGATTGAATTTCTATGTAAACCTCATAATATCTACTTTAACAAAACCATTGGAATTTATCCAATACTTAGGCTTATCCTAAGTGTTATCAATAATGTTTTCTCATCCTATTTCCCAATGGTTAACTAAAAATATCATCTAATAAAAATTATTATAACCATGTTTTTCATACATTGATTTTTCATTTTTTTTTGTAAAAATTAATTATATTACATATACCCACACCAGAGTATCGTAATGGTGAACATCAATTGGAAACATGTAAAACATAAAAAAACGGTTATTAACTGAACTACATCATCTCTCATTTAGTTCCTCCAAACTAGAAACTATCATAAAAATATTTCATGTAATACCTATCATCATGAAATGGGTAAAATGAACATAAGAAAGGGTGAGATAATATTCTCAAGCATGGTAAATAAATGAAATATATAAACATAATGTGATAAAAAGGGCATGAGAACATGTTTATATCATATGAAATATCTTCCCTACGAATCAAAGATCAAAATCCCGAGTCATTGAATAAGTATTGGTAGTTCATAAGACATAAATCATACAGTAATAAATGAATATGAACAATCATAGCATAACATTGACATAATACATGGAATTATGGCATGCACTTTAATATAAAAAATCATTCCCATATTACTAAAGGTTTATTACCAATGTCAGTATAGTTCAATGGGTTCACTCATCAAACCAACATAGTAGTCAAGGTTAACTCCAAAGACAGTCATATTGGAAAAATTCCATTACTAAAATGTGATTAGTCCTAATTACAGTCATGTTTGTATCATGATATTTCAATCTTTACCCAATGAATTGTGGGAGATACAAGACCCACCTATCACATAATTAATATCATATATGTGTGTGATAAAATATTATAAAACATTAATCATATAATAAACATTGAAAATATATATATTTAAAAAGAACTATATTATAGCATAACCAATGAAAAAAATGGGATTCATATACATTTCATCATATAATAACCCATAGTGAATAAATTTATTTCATATTCACTTCATCATAAAATATGCCATGGAAAATAAAGGTGATTCATAAAAATTTATTCATCATAATCACAAACCACCCATTGAAATAATCAATATGTTACAAATAAATCATATCCACATTAAAACAACAAGATCACAAATGATTGTTTTTTGGAATAGTAATTCCATAAAAAGTCATTAAAACATTCTTGTGGAAAATATTACTTCTATTTCGAAAGAAAACATTTAAATTCATATAAAATCCAAAATATTAGAAAATTCATTTTATTGGAAAGAAGTATTTTAAACTTGTAATGTAATATTTTTAACATTAAATGATAATGACATAGGATAATTCTTTTTCATGTTGTACACTTTAAAATAATGATTCCTTTCAAATTTTATATAAAAGTCAAAATAATGTTTTTAGAAAAATATAATAAGTATCATTTTAAATTTTTTAAAATTCAAAAATATGAATTAAATGACATTAAACCATTGTTGTAGATTTTTAAAAATGTATTTTTTTTTTGAAATATGGATAGGTAAAAAAATTCGGCCAAGGGGAGAAATAAAGTCAATATTTTGTATAAAAAATATTTTGAAATCTTAACTACATAAACAAAAGAAAATGAATGTAAAATTTATACACTAAATAAATAAATATTGGGGAATAAGATCTTTTAGTTTATTGAGATATGGGTAATTAGATCTCATCATCATAAGAATAAACATAAAAAATCAAAATAAATTATTAGACCATGTCATAAAACCATTACCACTTTGGTAAAATTGAATTGTAATACCCAATAAATAATAAAAATAAAAGAAAAATAACATTTATTTAGAATAAACACATTCATGATATTACATGTTTAAGCGTATGTATATACACCTCATTATATAATATATGTGTATAACATAACATTTTTCTCAAATAATTAAAATTGATAGAAAAATATCTTACCATACGTATTGACTTCCATCATATATGTTTGAACAACATGTATAATTAATTCAAATTTATTATAAATCTATTAAAGAACCATAATTATATGTATGAATCTAAATATTATTTAATTATGAATTTTTCTTTCCAGTTTACCAATAATTTCTTGTTAAAATAAAATTTTAATAAATAAATACTTCGACATGCCTATAAACCAAATATTTGATTAAGAATAATAAATCCATATAAACATTGAAATAAATGCACTCTAAATAAAGATCCCATATATTGTAGAATAACTGACCATTCGAATGATAGTGACGAACATAGAATTTTTTTATAAAGGAATAAAACACAAAAGAGTACATCCAATGATGATTGTGATTGGTTGAATAACATTAATTTAATCCAAATAATAATGATAGTAAAGGGAAGGTCCCAAATAAATATCAAATTACTAATTCTAGGGAAATGAAATATTCAATAGATAGATAAACAAAAAATGACTAATGAAGTTTTTTATACATATATTACTTAATTTTCATAATAGAAATAAATAATGGGGAATAAACCAACAAAAAAACCCTAAAATTTGTTATATTATTCATTTTATGAGAAAATATCTATAAGAACTAGCCAATAAGAACACATTTTGCACACTATTGACTCCAAGATTCCTCAAATCCATTTTTAGTCAATCAGAATGAGTAAGAATCCATATGTATAACATTAAGTGTTACAAAAAGGCCAGTCATGGATGTTGATAATAGAAAAAGTTATTCAAGGAGGAAACCTCTAAATGGGAATGGTTACCCTGGGATCACCAAAAAGTGTTTGGAAAATATTATATTAAGGGAAATATCATGGAGAGGAGCACCTAAATGATTAAGAGGGGAAATAATTCAATTAAAATTGCATTATAAATCCTAGATTAATGATTCATTAGATTCAAATTTGAAAAAAAATGATCCGATAATATCAATAATGATTTTATCACTTCCAAAACCAGCCCAATTCCACTAACCAACCAACCACCATGTCGTACACCATGATAATGGGTCTTTTGAAAAATTGATAGAAACAAAAATCCCAAATGAAATTTTCCCCAGATATTGGGAATTTTACCTCACTATGACTTACAAAACAAGCATGATGGTGTAGTTATAGTGATGGGACACAATGATTTCCCATATTATTTATTTCTAATTCCACCCTCAGGACTCACTATTTAAAATTTCATTATTTTCACGTTTATCAAAATGAACTTCCACAACTTTCATAATCGTCGTTTTGTATCTCATTTTATACTCTAAAAGTAATAATAAAAATTAACACATAAAGAACCATGAAGGGATCCAAAAAAATAACAAAACCACAATATACTCTAAAATTATAATTTAAAATATTCCACATTATTAAATAATGAAAATAAAGACATTAAATTATCCAGAACTCATGGAATTTCCTCCTGAAAATTAAGAACCTACAAAAATAGATAAAGGTACTCCTCTTGAATATGGTTCTCCCTCTCCCATGATCTTTCTAGATAGATCCATTATTTCTAAGAAATGTTCAATAAGGGAATAATTCAACCATAAAGGGTCTTGTCTGGTCGACCCCTGATCATCACTAAGTACATCATCAAGGCATCCCTATCTGTAATGTCCAATTCTATCTATTCCATAACATGTGACAAGTCATTCACATATCTACATAGCTATCACACATGGATAATGTCATATACCAGGTCTAACAGTGGAGGAAGTTTTATGTATTATGCCAATTAAACATCTCTATAAAGTATCTAAAGAAGTCTAATGAACCTCATAGATGTCATTCCACCTTGGAAAAATCTTTGTATTCCTATTAAAGAAGAGGCCTTCCTAAATACTTGGTCTTTATCATCAAACTCCATATTCCACCATCATTGGTCTACATAACAATTATGATGGCTATAAGAATTATTCATCCACTCATAGATTATTTTCACCTTATTTTTCCAAGATTGAACTAAAATTGGGCCCATAATAGTTATCTCCCTATGATTTTTCTAGAAAATTTGTAACCTATAGGGTCTCTCATACAAGTCTATGAATTGTATCATTCAAAAGGTTCAATGGTAACTATTATTATATTCAAACTCCGCCAGGGGTTGATGATCATCCCAACTATAGAAAAAATCTAACATCCAATCCCCCAAATTGTTTTCTAGGACCTACATAGTACACCCACTATGGAAATATTTCTTGGGGTGGAACATCATGATCAACTATAGCTAATCATAGAATATTTCTTACAACACTCTCCACATTAATTAAATAAAATAGTAAAAATTATCTAAAACATTTTTCACGGAAAATTCATGAAACTACAATATATCCTTTACATAAGGGCTTCCGAAAATCTCCACTAAACTTTTCTCTCAAATGGTTAGGAAGTGGGATGACATAAATAGTTTTTCAACGATCAACCATATAGAATAATAATTTATAGATGATTAAAAAATTCAAATACAATATCCATGGAGATAACTTTCCACTTATCCTTTGTCACCTTAATAGGTTGTGACAAACACACTGGTACATAATGTTCAACCTTCTCCTATAAGAATGTAATTAATCTAGAGAGAAAATTAGTAATGCTCCTCTTTATACTTGGACACAATAATTGAAACTAATGGTGCTATTGTATTTCCACCCCTCATATATGTACCGTTAATTGAGATGTATAAAACTCCCTTTGTAACTCTTTCAGCAGCAAGACAGTTACTGTCATACATCCTTTGAAAAGCATGATGTTCTCCCCACCATTGGAAAATTCATCAATCGTATCTCCTATGATTTTATCAACATGCAAGACCTCATAATTTATATCCTAGGTTTTTATTGTATAATGTGTTGACCTTTTTGTGGGATCACAACCATCGATCCGAGGCAAGCTGCTCCACCCTTATCTATAAGGGTCAACATCAAAGAGGGAAACTAATCTATTATATCACTTAGAAACTATGAATGAAATTTACTAATGAGAAAATATTCTAACACATTTTTCTTCTTTGGTGGTATAAAAATCTTAAAATCATAGGCCTAAAAGAACTCCATCTATCACATCTACCACAAGTTGAGGTATTTCTATAGGTATAAGTAACTGAGACTCTTATGGTTAGAATAAATGATGAATTAGTCTCTAACAATGTAGTGCAACCACAATATTAATTTGGACACCATTTTTTCAACTCTAGATCATGAGTTGGGTAAATGTTTATGTGTATTTTTATCTTTCATGACCCATATGTAGTCACCACACCCTAATACATCATAACAAATCTTACTCTAGGAATAGAGTCATTAAAAGACACCACATATTCAAAAAATTTGTCAATCATCATCAAGATGTAGGAACTGTTAAACCTCTACCATAGCTACTGAAAACATCGTTGACATTTCTCCAACCATATGAAGAGTTTTCCCTTATGGTTCAAGGTATTCAAAGTATTCATGATCATTGGGAAATGTATAATGAATCTCTGGTAATATCTTACCAACCTAAGGAACCACTTAACCTCAATCACACCCTTGCTTGGCTCCCAATATAGAACTGCCTCAATCATTATTGGAGACACAATATCTACCTCCTATAATATTTCATTCCCTAGAATGTTTACCTATTAAATATAGACATGGAAAAATAAAAGATTCTTGTAAATATAGTGCTCTCATAGTATGACTAGGTCTATCATTAAATGTTTCACATTATCCACCTCTAACACTATGTATATCATGACATCATTGATGAAAATCACCATGAAACAATCCAGGAAATGATGAAAAATATGGTTTGTGAGTTCAACAAAATTTTTTGAGGAATTTTTCATACTGAATGGAATAAAAAAAATAAAAATGAATGTAGTAACACAAGTACACTTTCATTGGTACATCAACTTCTTGATCTTGAATCTAGTTATAACCCGACATTAGGTCAATCTTCAAGAACCAATTTTCCCCATTAAATTGACCAAGGAGATTTATAATTCTCAAAAATGGAAACTTATTCCTAATTTTCACCTAATTCAAGTGATGATAATAAAATCATTATAATAACCTCCAATATGAATTATTAGATACAATTATATAGGTTCTACCTAGGGTAACACATTGGGTCTCATGAAACCCTTCCATTATTGATCCTCTATCTGCACATACATCTCATTGAGATATATAACGAAAATCTGTTATGCTATAGTATATTTTTTTGTAATCCCTAGGTGATGGTCAATAGAGAATTTTATCTCTTTATGCAGAGTTAAACTCAACACGTCCTTGGGAAATACATCTTCATAATCTTCCAATAATGTGGGGATTTAAAAGCACACCATTTTTATAGATCAAATATTCATACCAGCCTACATAGGAGAAATAAAATTCATCCTCATGTATATGATCCCATCATACTCTAAATGACATTCCTTCTTACCAATACATAATAATCCCCTTCAATCTAAACTAACTTGTTGTATCCTCCACCTGAAATAGTCAATATTTTCATCGACTATTTAGATTAATTCCATAAAATTAATTGAATTATATAGTCTCAATGTGGCTATGAATATATCCCATATGAATCTCTCTTCTTTAATAGTGAGGTCACACTATTGGTAGAAGTGTGTGATCACTGAATCACCATCGGTAGGAGTCCCTAAGAGTAATGGTTGAGCTAGTAGTTACACTGGAATCACTATGTATCAAAAATAGATTTATCAAGGAAGGTGTTTCTTACAACAATTTCTATTGAAACATAAGCTAATGTATAGGTGAAATAGCTCATAACTTGAATTTTACCTGGATCCTCTAGGTCATATGCCTTTACCAGTTGAATTTTTCCACATCCCAAACCACCATATATCATATCCTTGTATAGACTACCTAAGGGTGGTGGAAATTTAGATAAATTATCATGTTAGAAACAACTTATATATCTCATAGATCATCTTCCAAATATTACCCACTATGGACCTCCCTGATCAGGTCACTGCCTCTACCATGGTGGTTTGTCAATTGAATCCATGTCTATTGCATGGTTAGTAAGAAAGCCAAAGTGATACAACATCATCCATCATAGGAGTATCACATGCTCCCCCTCATCTGACTGGAATAAACTATGGAGCCCTGGTAATCTGGCCCTCAATCAATAGACTATCTCTATAACTACCTAACACACTTGGATCCATGATTCATATTCCATCCACCAACTACCGTTGTCATAACACTAGGGATCCCACTTCCAAGTCAAAAATCTCGTGACTACTCTTCCAAGAGGATCTCTATAAACAAGATATGATCTATTACCCCCAGCACAAGAAGAGATTAAAATAGATACTACTCAATCATGGATATCTTGGTGATGGTTGTGCTCGAAATTAATCATCACGAATAAATAATACATGAAATACTACGAATGGTCAGTGAACCTTGATGCATACATTAGGACTGAGATGATTCCATACTAGATATCCAAAAGCTCATAGAAATATTCTTCTTAGAAGGATATTGGATATAAAACATATCTGAACAGGTAAAAAACTCAGCCTAAGGGAGGTTAGGCTCATCATGTATATGAATCACTGTGGCCTAGTGTTACATAGCTACTCCATGAAATAAGTTATTCACTATAACCATAATTGAGTTATTTGTGGTCCTGATAAGGTGGAAAAACACTCCAGAACCTCAATAAATTCATCAAATCACTAAATTTCTAGCTCACTCTAAAAATAATGCGTCTTCTTTATTTGGAACTTCTGAAGAATATTATTCTGTTAAAAATCATCGTTCACACTTCCATAAAAACCAACATATCAATGGGTGGAGGTAATATTGGCATTACACCCAAAGGAACCAACTCATACAATGGTTCTGGGACTAATGAAACATCACTATGAATATAATCGTCATAGTACAAAAACATAATCATAACTAAATGTCATAATAGAGGGATCCAATAATATTCAAGAATCAGCATAGTAAAAAATAGAATATCCGGAGAGATGGATTGAGAATGAAATTGAAACCACAACCCATGTTTATATGTGTATGTAAAAATGTTTATCATGTAAGTAGTTCCAATATATACTAATCCAATATGTCATTTATCAGAGTCATTTTCAATGGATACATTGATCACCACAGCATCATTAGGTTACCTAAACCGAGATTGAAACTAATGACACAAAAACATTATCTCCCTAGTTTCCAAACTAATACTCACAAAAAGGAAATCTCGAAACTCTGGTCCTATGATAGATATATCTAATGACAATCTTTCATGAACCAACCCACTAGGGCCATCATGTCCAGTAAAAAAATAATAGAGTTGCCACAAGTACACTTCTAATAGGCTAGGGTCTAGACACAAGCATTGAATATCAGACACAAGGGAGCCCATATTCTAAAGTACCTATAATCATAAACATATATAGAAACACTATTATAATACTGAAATGTAAATAAATAAAAATATAAATTAATTCTAAACATCAAATCTCAAGTCATAATATGAAAAAAGTGTGTCAAAATATAAAAGGGGCCAAATACAGAAATTGGAAAACTATAAATAAGTATGATATGATAATGAAAGGAAACTATTACCAATATACAAACCTTGAATCAATCTACGATCAATATAAACCAACTAAACATTACTTGCACTTGGTGCACAAGAGAATCCATCAAAAGTCCTGTCATCTACAAATAAAATCACACATGTGGAAATGTCACATGAAGGGGGGAGTATAAAAATACATAGTATAACACCCTAAAAATAGATTACATAAATTATTTAAGATATTTACATGGATATATATCTCAATTTAAGGTGAATAAAATAAATTATGATATGATCATTAATGTAATCCAAGTATATGGGTGAAGAATGTGATCACTTGCTTCCAAAGACTTTAAGCTAACACTCATCTAAGAGAATTTGCACATTGGGTCTCAATACAATTGATGAAATCATTTTAAATAGATACATAGTTAGTTTATCATTTCTATGACATATGTAGGACACCATTCCCTATGAAGATTATCAAACTATGAAGGGGAACACATGACTTTGATGTCAACTATAGGATACCTGATCCTAATTAGGGAAGAATTATATGGTTTATAAGAACCTAATATATGTGTATGGATGCCTATATCTATCTATAACATGCCCAAAAATGGGATCAAACATCCTCTATAATGTATGACACGTCAGACTGTACCCTCAAGGGAATAATACTAAGAGAACATAACCATATTAAAACAGCTTTATAGAGAAAACTCATGATAAAACCAGAGCGAGACAGGGATTCACATTAAATATAGATATATTATATTATTATATAATATTTTATGAATTAGAAAGGCCAGCCATTGAAAATAGGGGTTCCCACGATGTGTTTCCTTCCTAATAGAAATCCATGAAGAAATAAATTTCCCAAAATGAATGATATTTCACTAATATTAACATCAATTTTGGTTATTGTTTGAAAATACCATGGATTGCATCATATATCATAGCTTCTTCATTATCAAAACACTTTAAATAAACATTTTCTTAAGCGATCTCTAAAATAAACCATCACCTGCAAAACCATTAGATTTTTATTATCTCTGTGATGCCTCTCACATGAATTCATTCGTGACTCCTGGTCCCTCATATAGAATCCAAAGAAATGTTGAATAAAATATACCGAAAATATTTTCTTATATATATTCATATCATCAAAAGATATTGTAACAACCTCTATGTAAAGACCCATAAATTTCAAGGAAAATATTTTCTTAAATTCTTTATGGATTTTACGAGTCCGTAGTTTCTGACGACACCAGATTATGTGGCCCGGTGTGCCCGGAATAATTTTCTGAAGTTTTGTTAAGCTTAAATTAATGCGGGTAAGCATTTTTACTGAAAAAGTGGAATAACTCTTAAATGGTTACTCGTATCAGAAATCTGATGGCACTGTTGCCCTCAGGATGGCGGGTTTACCCTTGGCGCGACTTAAGTTTAGTCGACACGGGCCTCCTATGAGAAATTTCAAAAATGGCATAACTGTAAATAAAATAATTAAATAAATTATTTTATTTTTCAAATGGTTATAATTCAAAAATTGTAGCTCATATTAAAAAACTGGGACCACCGCCGAACTCATGGGGGAATGTTTATCTATGAAGATACTAACTTTGGCCGGCATGGGCCACCAGAAAAAGTTAGTTTTTGGCCGCAAATAAAATAATTAAGTGACAATTATTTTATTGTAAAATTCATAACATCTAAACGGTCACTCAGATTGAAAATCCGAGAGTATTGATGGGTTTTTTGGGGCGTGTTTTACTTAGGCAGAGCCTAACCTCAACCGGCGCGGGTCGTGGGTGACTGATAATAATTTTCCGAATATTTTTTTGGGTACGTTCAGTAAACGTAAGTGCGGGTTTTTCTATCTTTTGGAACGGTGCTCGGAATTAAAATCTGAGGGCACCGATGAACTCGCAGCGCCAGTAATTGCTTAAGGGAACCTTTACTACAGTTTTATTTTAAGCGGGTTGAGAATTAATAATTAGGGATTTAAAATTAAATAAATAAAATTGGTGGTTCACAATTTTATTTATATCAATGGTAGTTATACCCTACAAAGGGGAGTTAAGGGTGAGACCCATAACCACCAACTACCCATGTGAGGATAAATGAGAGGTGGGGCCCACATGATCCCCAACCTTTCATCTCCCCATAACCTCTCTTAAACCCCCTTAAAACCCCCTTTTTTTATTAATTTGTTAACTAATCAACTCCCTTATTAATGCGATCTCTCCACCTTCCTCTAATTAAGTTTGTCAACATAATTAAATTAATGGTTTCATTAATTAAATTGGTGCATCACAATTTGAATTATTTTCTGTTGCATGAAACTTCTTTAAATGAGAGAATTATTTTGTAATATTTCTGATAGTAAATATTTCGGTGGGGAACCGCTAGAGGATTAGAAAGAGAGGTGTTATTCCTCTGACGAAGAACGCGAAGTCACCGATGACGTTCCTTCTCTTCTTCTTCCTCCGCATCAAGGGAGGAAATACAACCGCGGGGAACTCGCCAATGATGACGGTTCTTTCCAAGTATTGACGGAGTGACAACGCTTTCTGCGTCTATGATGAACGAACATTTTTCGATGTAGGGGGATTTTTGTATATTTAAATGTAGGATTAATCTTTGTCTATTCCTTACCCCAATTAAAATTTTCATGAATAACACGAATTAAATGAATTAATTTGCGGATCTAAAAACCATGGGTTGAATCAATTCCGTATTGTTTTTCATGAAAATATCGAAGTATGATGAATATCTTTTTGTCAATTCCACATGTTATTGATTCTAAAAAATGATGGCCAAACCAAACACGGCCATCGATCCACACACAAACCATGCCATTTTCAATTTCATTCTCTGTGCATTCATTGTGTGCTCTTCATTGCAAAATAATTAAGTGCATTAAACCCTCAATGTCATGTTGAGCGTGGAATATGGACACAGAGATCTCGACCTGAGGAATGCGAGTTTGCGGTCATCACAATTTCCGAACATAGAACGGAGATGCGACAGCCCACGGAAGGCAAGACGCGGTGGTCGGCGGAAGGTGGGTGCAGTGGAAACCTGGAGGGCAGTGTCTATGCGGTGAAGGGGCAGCGCGTTTACTTTTTTTGTCTGGGATGCCGTTATGGGGATTGATGTGCGGCGGCTGGAATTAGGGTGGAGCGTGAGTAATTTGTGGGATATAGAATAGATTGGAGAGAGAATGGAAATAAGATGGAGAAATAATAAAACAAAATAAAAATAAATCAATCAAAGGTGGAGTGGGGCATGCAAGGATTTGTGGGTGGATGCTTTGGGTGGGATAAGTTAATAGGTTAAATTAAATTAAAAATAATAATAATATAATAATGTTATTATTATTTTCATTGAGAAAACCGTATTTTAACGGTATCTTTTTCGTGCGACCTCTGTTTCACGAACCGTATGCAATGTTGCGACCCTGGAATTAAGACGAATATTTGAAGACCAATTTTGGATATTTAAGTTGAGGTCGAGGCGCGGGCCCCATGAGGCCCGGTTCGCGCATGTTGCGGTGAAATGAAACTTTTTCACCAGCTATCCGTTTTGGACCAATGGGTAGTCCATCTCGTGTGTTTTTCCTTATGGATTGCAATAGTGTGATCAGTTTGGTTAACTGATGTCATTTGAAGTGCTACCAGGTTGGATCAAACATGAATCCAATCGGGCCCTCTGTAATAAAATGCTTATAACTTAAGGACCGGATTTCCGATTGACGTGTCGTCGACTATGTTGGATTCCTATTGATGATACGGTTCTTTTGGAATAATTCACATGAGGTTTGGACATAGTTTGAGTATTGCCGGATTGGATTGTACCCGAAATCCCATCGTGCCCCTGGAACGAAAATGCTAATAACTCATAGACCGGGCGTCCGATTGACACGCCGTATATTACGTTGAGACCCCTATGATGAGGCGGTCATTTTAGATACTTCTATGTGAGACTTCGTGACACTTGGAAGTAACGACCAGTAGCTTGTGGAGCAGACCCTCCCAGAGATGAGCATACGGAGTATGGAGACCTAGTAGCTGTAGACCTAACGACTGCTTGACTAATTTGACTCAGAGTGATTCGATTAGCCTAGTGGACAGAGCACCTGGCATTTGGCGGCAGACCCATGGCGGACGGAGCACCTGGTAGTTGGAAGCAGACCCACTGTATTCGACAGGAGGAGTACCTCTGTAGGCTATTAGGGGGAGCACCCGGTATTTGGTAGCAGACCCACAACAGACGGAGCGCCTAGTATTTGGCAGCAGACCCGCAGTACTCGACCAGAGGAGTACCTCAGCAGTCTAAGGTTAGTGAGTAGTACCTCAGAGTCGTGACAGGGCCACTATACTCGACAGAGGAGGAGTTCTCCAGCAGTTGTGGTTTCGATAATGAAAATACTGGTTTGAGCTGAGTCAATAAACTTTGTGTTTTCTTCATGATTGAGATGGGTTACTTGATAACTTAGGTATATGTATGTGCATATACCTAAGTAAAGGTTATCTGTTGAAATCTTTCTTTATGGTTTATCCTTGTTGGATTTAGTGATACCTTGAGGGTATCAGGGTCCCTACTAAGTATCGTTATACTCACCCCTGCATGGGCTATGGTCGCACCTTGTTGTGTTGGATGCAGAAGACGAACAACGGTAACTGAGACAGAGTGTACAAGGACTGGACGGTACCCGGAGGTGGATACTTAGCATGACAGCACATGAAGCATACCGATTTATGCGGAGTGCTGAGGAGGAAATCTATACTGACCCTTCAGGTAGGAACCCGGAGGACGATCGAGGAGGTACTTCCATCTTCCAGCTGTTTGTCTTCTAGTTGTACTTTCTTTCAGTTGTAGCTGTACCTTTCTGTTGGGTTTGTATTCTAAACCCTTTTTACTTTCAGCACACTTGTTATGCTGCTTTACTTAGTGTTTACTTCCGCTTGTACTCTGGTTGTGTGTGTGTGTGTTTATGTTTTATTAAGGAAATGCCTTCCCAGTTATTGGGATTTATGCCTTTGGTGCTAGTCGCCAACCCCTGGCCTATGGAAGGCGGGCTTGGGGTAGTTACGACATGGGCCCTGGGGGAAGGGTCGTGACAAATTGGTATCAGAGGAGTCGGTTCTACCGCAGAACTCAGGACTCTGATTTTTCTTTCTGTGAAGCAATGGTGTTAAGGGTACTGCGTGTGGTTCTCAGTTCAGGGAGTCCAGTGTTGGTGCGGCGGTCAACGTATCCATACACCAGGACCCTGACTTCTGATTTCCGACTCAGTGCACCAAAACACTTATTGCGTGTCTGTTTTCAAAAGTTTTCTTTAAGTCAGCTCAACCAGGTTTAAATTGTTTGACCGTGTCGCATCTGTTCAGGATGCCTCCACATAGAGAGTCAGTTGGAGTTCCGAGAGATTACCCGATGACAGCCCACCGAGCGATGAGGCTCCGATGTAGGGCTCTCTTACTGTGTTGGAACCTTCGGGTGGTGTACCAGCAGCACCACCACCCGTTGGGTAGCAGATTCCACCAGCCACACTGGCGGATGGTGCACGCTGACAGAGCGCGTTGCATGAGTTCCAGCAGTAGAGGCCTCTGAGGTTATGAGGCAAGGCAGATTCCCAGGAAGCAGTGGACTGGATGGAGGCGATTTCTAGAGTTCTAAACCTAGTTTAGACACTATTAGGGTAGATGGTGATCTTAGATACTAGTGTTTTCTAGTGAGTGACCATGAGGTTGGTCCGCATAGTGATGAGGCTTCGGTATGTGGACCGATGCCTGAGATAGTATCTTCGGGTAGTGTGCCAGTGCCAGTCTTAGAGACTTGGGCATGTAAAATGTTTCAACAAGAGGTAGTGTTAAGGACAGATGAATCTGCAAAGCAGTAGACATAGAGGCAGATCTAGGAGAGCAGCATGAGGTGGTGTACATTTCGACATGTTACAACCACCCGCATTTGTAGTCCCTTCCAGGCTCAGGGTTTAGAAGGGAAGTGGAAGAGAGTAGCTGCTTGCGGTCAAGGAGTGTGACCCAAGGGGTCTGGGAATGATTCGAGGTACGGTTTGTGTCCACTACTAGCTGCCGTATCAATAGACTTGGGTACCAATCATTCCTTCTTTTCACGAATCTTTTTCCTGAACTAGAGTTTCCAGTTAAAACCATTGACTTGACCCTCACGTCTGGAGATACCTTTGGGAGGACACTCGATAATCACACTTACGCCGACAGTGTGATCTGACCCTTGAGGTGAGAGTTTCAATTGAAACCTCTTGGTGGCAGCGTCGATGCCTTACGACATTGGTCTGGGTATGGATTGGATTCATAGTTCATACTCAGATTGACTATATTAGGAAAAAAGGTTGTCATTTATCTACAATGTTGGGATGGAGTTTTTCCTTGGTCGGCTAAAAGGGAATCCCAGGCACCAAAGGATAAACTCATGCTTAGGAGGGTGTGGTCTATCACTCTTGAGTCGGCCAGCTTTACCCTCGTGGTAACAAGGGTTTTGAGTATTCAGTTCCTATAAGACTATGACTTCGAGATAGTCTATACTCCTGGGAAGGGGAACGTTGTTGCAGATACGCTCATCAAGAGGACTGGTATTCAGCTGTTAGAAGAGGCGACAAAGCAGCTGAGTGCCTTACATATAACCTTTGTAGATAGAGATGGTGCAGCCTAACTTCAGTCTCTTACAGTCACTCCTCCTTCTTCATCAAAAGAGTAGGCGAGGTGGCTTACGGACTGGACCTTTCACCTCAGTTGCACCGGGTGCACGACGTCATCCATGTATCTCAGCTAAGGAGATGCGTGCAAGACCTATCCATCATCATCGACCATGCGGATATGGACATCGATGATGGGGAGACATTATCGAAGGTTCCGGTGAAGATTAAGGATATATAGGTGTGGGTCCTATGTGGATGGTCAATTCTTCTGGTGCGCATTCACTAGCATCACGGGATCCTTCAAGAGAGCACATGAGAGCGGGAGACTTAGATACGTGCTCAGTACCCTTATTTGTTTCCCTAGCGTGTGTTGTAGCTTTACAAGGACGTAAATAACTGAGGTGGGGGTAATGTAAAGTCCTGTAAATTTCAAGGAAACTTTTTTCTTAAATTCTTTGGAATTTTACGAGTCCTCAGTTTCTGACAACACTAGATTCTAAGGCCCGGTGTGACCGGAATAATTTTCTGAAGTTTAGTTAAGATTAAATTAACGCGAGTAAGCAGTTTTACTGAAAAAGTGAAATAACTATTAAATGGTTACTCGGATCAGAAATCTGATGGCACCATTGCACTTAGGATGACGGGTTTACCCGAGGCATGACTTAATTTTAGTCGGCGCGGGCCTCCTGTGAGAAATTCCAAAAATGGCATAACCGTAAATAAAATAATTAAATAAATTATTTTATTTTTCAAATGGTAATAACACACAAATCATAGCTCGAATTAAAAATCCGAGACCACCACTCAACTCATGATGGCATGATTTATTTATGCAGATACTAACTTTGGCCGGCACGAGCCACCATAAAAAGTTAGGTTTTGGCCGCAAATAAAATAATTAAGTGACAATTATTTTATTGTAAAATTCATATATTCTAAACGGTAACTCGGATTGAAAATACGAGAGTATTGATGGGTTCTTCGGTGCGTGTTTTACTTAGGCAGAGCTTAACCTTGACTGGCGCAGGTCGAGGGTGACTGATAATAATTTTCAAAACATTTTTTCAGGTACGTTCAGTAAACGTACGTGCTGGTTTTTCTATCTTTTGAACCAGTGCTCGGAATTGAAATCCGAGGGCACCGATGAACTCGTAGCGCCGTTAATTTTCTAAGGGAACCTTTACTGCAGTTGCTTTTTAAGCGGGTTGAGAACTAATAATTGGGGATTTAGAATTAAATAAATAGAATTGGTGGTACACAATTTTATTTATATCAATGGTAGTTATACCCTACAAAGGGGAGTTAAGGGTGAGACCCATAACCACTAACTACCCATGTGTGGATAAATGAGAGGTGGGGCCCTAACGATCCCCAACCTTTCATCTCCCCATAACCTCTCTTAAACCCCCTTAAACCCCCCGTTTTTTTATTAATTTGTTAACTCCTCAACTCCCTTATTAATGTGATCTCTCCACCTTCCTCTAATTAAGTTTGTCAACATAATTATAATAATGGTTAAATTAATTAAATTGGTGCATCACAATTTGAATTATTTTGTGTTGCATGACACTTCTTTAAATGGGAGATGTCTTTTGTGATATTTGCAATAGAAAATATTTTGGTGGGACACCTCTAGAGGATTAGAAAGAGAGGTGTTCTTCCTTTGACGAAGAATGCGAAGTCACCGACGATGTGCCTTCTCTTCTTCTTCCACCGCATCAAGGGAATAAATATAACTACATGGAACTCGCGAATGACGACGGTTCTATCATGGCATTGATGGAGCGACAACGCTTTCCGCATCTACGACGAACGAACCATTTCCGAGGTAGGGGGATTTTTGTAAATTTATATGTAGGATTTATCTTTGTGGATTCCTTACCCCAATTGAATTTTTCAAGAAGAACTCGAATAAAATGAATTATTTCACGAATTGAAAAACCATGGGTTGAATCAATTTGGTATTGTTTTTCTTGAAAATATCGAAGTATGATGAATATATTTTTGTCAATTCCACATGTTATTGATTCTAAAAAACAATGGTCAAACCAAACACGACCATCAATCCACACACAAACCATGCCCTTTTCAATTTCATTCTCCACACGTTCATTGCGTGTTCTTCATCACAAAATAATTAAGTTCATTAAACCCTCAATGTCATGTTGAGCGTGGCATACAGATGCGGAGATCTCGACCCGAGGAATGGGAGTTTGCGGTCATCACAATTTCATAACTTAGAACGGAGATGCGGCAGCCCGCAGAAGGGGCGACGCGGTGGCCGGCGGAAGGCTGGTGCAGTGGAAACCCGGAGGGCGGTGTCCATGCAGTGAAGGGGCAGCCCATTTACTTTTTTTGTTTGGGTTTCCGTTATGAGGATTGATGTGCGACAACTGGAATTAGGGTGGAGCATGAGTAATTTGTGGGATATAGAATAGATTGGAGAGAGAATGGAAATAAGATGGAGAAATCATAAAAGAAAATAAAAATAAATCAATCAAAGGTGGAGTGGGGCGCGTAGGATTTTTGGGTGGAAGTTTTGGGTGTTATAAGTTAATAGGTTAAATTAAATTAAAAATAATAATAATATAATAATGTTATTATTATTTTCGTTGGGAAAACTGTATTTTAACGGTATCTTCTTTGTGCGACCTCGGTTTCACGGACCGTCAGTGGAAGAGCGATCCTGTATTTAAGATGATTGATTCAAGTCTAATGTTGGATACTAAATTCTGGTTTGTGGCTCGGGCCCACAAAACACCGAATAATAGTATTATTATTATGATGATGCGATCTTGTATCAGACATATCTCTTCCATACGGTGTTGGAATGATGAACCGTCTGCGACGTTGTGACCCTGGAATTAAGATGGATGTTTCAAGACCAATTTTGAATATTTATGTCGAGGTCGAGGTGTGGGCCCCACGAGGCTCGGTTCGCGTATGTTGCGGTGAAATGAAACTTTTTCACCGGCTATCCGTTTTGGACCAATGGATAGTCCATCTCGTGTGTTTTTCCTTATGGATTGCAATGGTGTGATTGGTTTGGTTAACCAGTGACATTTGAAGTAAGACGGGGTTGAATCGAACATGAATCCAACCGGGCCCTCGGTAATAAAACGCTTATAAATTAAGGACCGGACGTCTGATTGACGTGCAATCGACTATGATGGATTTCTCTTGCTGAGAAAGTTTTGTTGGCATACTTCACCTGAGGTTTGGACGTAGTTGGAGTATGGCGGGGTTGGATTGTACCCGAAATCCAACCGGGCCCCTTGAACGAAAATGCTAATAACTCACAGACCGGGCGTCCGATTGACGCGCTGTCTGTTACGTTGAGACCCTTATGACGAGGTGGTCCATTGAGATACTTCTACATGAGACTTCATGACACTTAGAAGTAACGACCAGTAGCTCGTGGAGCGGACCCTCCCAGAAACGAGCATACGGAGTGCAGAGACCGAGTAGCTGTAGACCTGCCGACTACTTGACCAATTCGACTCAGAGTGATTCGATTAGCCCAGTGGATGGAGCGCCCTATATTTTTCGGCAGACCCATGACGGACGAAGCGCCTGGTAGTTGGAAGTAGACCTGCAGTACTCGACAGGAGGAGTACCTCTGTAGGCTATTAGGGGGAGCGCCCGTTATTTGGCGGCAGACCCACATCGGACGGAGCGCCCAGTATTTGGCAGCAGACCCGCGGTACTCGACAGGATGAGTACCTCAGCAGTATAAGGTTAGTGAGTAGCACCTCAGAGTTGTGAGAGGGCCATTGTACTCGACAGAAGAGTAGTTCTCCAACAATTGTTGTTTCGATAATGAAAATCCTGGTTTGTGCTAAGTCAATGACCTTTGTGTCTTCCTCATGATTGAGATGAGTTACTTGATAACTTAGGTATATATATGGGCATATACATAAGTAAAGGTTATCTGTTGAGATCTTTCATTGAGGTTTATACTTGTTGGATTTAGTGAGACCTTCTGGGTCTCAGGATCCCTACTGAGTATCGTTATACTCACCCCTGCACGGGCTATTCCCACACCTCGTTTTGTTGGATGTAGACGACGAACAGCGCTGACCGAGGCAGAGTGTATGAGGACTGGATGGTACCCAGAGGTGGATACTCAGTATGATGGCACACGAAGTAGACCGATTTACGTGGAGTACTGAGGAGGAAATATGTACCTACCCTTCAGGTAGGAACCCGGAGGACAATCAAAGAGCTACTTCCATCTTCCAGCTGTTTGTCTTCGAGTTGTACTTTATTTCAGTTGTAGCTGTACCTTTTTGTTGGGCCTGTATTCTTGCCCCTTTGTACTTTCATCACACTTGTTATACTGCTTTACTTAGTGTTTACTTCCGCTTGTACTCTGGTTGTGTGTGTGTGTTTACATTTTATAAAGGCAATATCTTCCATGTTATAGGGATTTATGCCTTTGGTGCTAGTCACTAGCCCATGGCCTATGGAAGGCGGGCTTGGGGTAGTTACGACAAGGGCCCCGGGGGACGGTTCGTGACACTCTATTTTGTAAAATAGAATTATATTCAATGGTGTCTACTACATGCAGAACTAAGATCAAACAAGCCCTGATTATTTAAATATGACCATTATAATGTATCCGTTAAATTAGAAGGAATGAGTTGTAATAAATTTCATGTCATATATATATATATATATATTACTCAATATAAATTTATTGATAAATGATTATGAAATAAGCACTCAATTTTTAATACAAATTTTATTCTTTAAGAAATAATATTTCTCAAAAATAATTTTTCCCACTTTGAGAGGAAATATTATAATAATTATTTATAAATTTTAGAAAATGTATATAATATAATTTAATTAAATTTTGAATTAATAATTTCAAAATTAATTTATTATAAAATTCTTAGATTTTTGGAAAAATATTGATTTTTCAATGAATAGTGAAAATACCGATTTTTTTAAACAAACATTTCATTTCAATAAATTATGAAATTTAAAAGTAACAATATTATTGGAATGTTATTAAAATTTAAAATAATATTTATTTAGTAATATTTATTTTTCTATTTTTTTATTATAAGATTATTTTTAAGCCTAACAAAAATTCCAAAAAAATTATAAAGAGCATAATATTTCTCTATTATAATTAATTAAAATAACCCTTTATAAGAAATGATTTAATTGAAATTTATATATCATAAATTTATATATTAATTAAAAATTATATAATAATTATTAATTTTCAAATATTAAATATAATATCATATTATGATTCAAAAATACATTTATTGAAAAACTATTTTCTGACAGGTTTTGAAGGATCATTTTTAATTAAATTCTTACACTAATGTGAATTGAATTTCATATAATGTATTCAATATTTAGAATCATAATAATAATAATTATATAATAAGGTTAACTTAATTATTTTTTAAAATGAATAGTAAAAAAGAAAAAAAATCAATTACAAAGGTTGAGGTTAAGACAGGTTTACCACGGGGATAATCAAAATGATAAGGCTGTTTTTTTAAAATACATATGTCGAAATCCTATTTTATGGATTTATTTCCATGTTATATTATCCCACTCTTGGATATATATCCATTTTAAGCATTTTTTTATTTTCTTTTTCATTTTTTTTATTTTCAAGAATTTTCTAGTATGTCTTCACTCCCACTTATAAAAGCACTAATACTATAATCTTCACCAAACACTTCAATATCCATTTTATAAGATATTAAATAAAGAAAAACTTCCATAAATCCATTCAGATGTCCTAGATGTGTTGGTTTTATCATCAAACCAACATAGGCTAGATTTTAGTGTAAATCATAAGAGGTGGTTTGAAGAAGTGTTATAATTCATAATCACATACTTTTACTTTATATATTATTGACATCCTTATAATCTTATTTAACCATGAAAATTAAATAAAACCATTATATCACATATTATAAGATGGCGTCTTATTAATTTCACAATTTAAATCCATGCCCTCTTCCATAAAATGGGAAATAAAGTCATTGTTCATGTTTACGTAGGACTACTGCCTCACAAACCAATATAATTCATTTTCTATCATTTATTTCCACAAATATATTTCATGATTGGTTTAATGTCAATTTATTATATAAATTAAATATTTATAATTATATAAAATAAATATATCATATATTTTCTTACATTTCCATTCACATAAAAATGATTACATCGTTCATGTGTACGTGTGGATATGCACCTCCATGAAGAAATGTGATCTGTTTTTTCTTACTGAAACACATGGATGGATAATATATGCTAATTTTAAAAAATAATATAATATTTATGATATAATGATATTTATTTAAAATAAAAACATACCTTATTTAAATCATGATTTGTTGAAAAATATAATCACTACTCATGTGTAATTATAACTTTCCTTCAATATGATTATAATTTAGTTCATTTTTAAGAATAATTTGTAATTAATATTTTTATAATTATAATTTATGTATAAAAATTAAAATTATATAATTTTTCTTGATATGATGAAATAATAAATTTTTTTGACCTTAGATAACTATCCATAGTGATTTTGGACATATGAACTGAACATCATCAAAATGTATAACTTGAACCAAAATGACTAATTAATTGAATATAAAATAATATTAAATAATATAAAAGGAATAATAAATTTGAAAAAATATATCATGAATGTAAATAATTAACATAAATTTATTATTGAGAAACATAAATAAACCATGTGATTAATCAGGCATGTGGAAAGAGATCTCTCGAGACCACCATTTTTCAAAGGGTTATGATCATTCTCTCTATAACTCACATTCTATCAGTACTTAAAGTTTTGTGATTATTATATATTTTGTATAATGTCTCTCAAATATATTTATATATTATAATCCTTTCTATTTTTGGGTTAATTTATGCCTTATGTCCAACTATTAAAATCCTTCATAATGAAATTTCCATTGATTATAATGTGTGGTAAGATTAAAAAAAACTTATTTCCTTCTGAAATTCTTATATTTATTCCTTCTGATTTATTTAATATTTTGGTAGACACAATCATTATTATTTTATTATGGGTTCACCCATATAGTACTATAATTCCACTGGTAAAGTGTTAGTCCCATAAGATGTTATGTATGAGAATAGGGAGTATGTATGATTATTTGTAGTAAATTTTCCACCCTATGATATTTACAAGGATTTTATCCTTAAATCATGTTTATTACATGATATATGTTTCTTTTACATTTCCTATGATACAATGATGTAATGTTACTCTGTTTATTATGTTATTCTCTATTATGATTACTCATGAGTCTTCTTTTTTATGATATCTTGTTTTGTTTCCTAATAATTTTTATTCCCTTTCGGGGATTTTAGTTAATCCCTACTATTTAGGTATTCCCTATGTTATCTTGAGTTGTTTTAGGCACCCCAATTGATTTAGGAACTAATTATGGATAATAAAATGAGCATTTATAGTTTTACATTCCTTTTGATGTATTACGAACTTAGTCTTCCAAAGACACTAGGACTCACTATATTGGGGTTGTACTTATCTGAAATTTATATTTAAAAATCATGTAATGATATGTGTATAAGGATTGGGTGGTTTTATATTTTATTAGAGAAATTTATACTTATTTTTGGTGAGTAGGGATTGAATACTTTATTGACAACATTATGGTCAATTCTATGGTATAAGAAAATGTCTTGGAGTTTTGGTGAAGGATAGAGAGAGTGGTTTCCAAGAGTTACATCCCTATCTGGAAACTACATGTGGGTGTTGATCTAGAAAATTTATACCAATCAGTAATGACTCTATTGAAGTTGTAATTGGTTTTACTCCATAATCACCTACTGTATGAAAAATAAGCGATTTTTTAAAACTATTTTTACACTCCTAAGGGATATGGTTTGGAAATTTAAACACTATGTTTGAAACATTAGGAAGGAATTCAAAAAAATATTATGTTATAAGTCCTACTAAGAAATATTACCATGGATAACCAATATTTAAACCTAGAGACTCATAAGACAGGATCTACTTATCATTTCAATGTTATTCCTTCCTTGTTTATAAGATTCAAATTTTTATGCTATATTATTCTCATCTTTTTTATTCTTTTAGTTAAAGTACGGAAATTTGGGAAACCATGACCAAATAAAAAATGATAAGAAATGTGAATATTTACCTAATGATATTCCTATCATTATACATTTGGTATATGGTAACTTCATTGTATTGCAAAATCAACTATCTCAAATAATGAATAATAACTTAAATAATTTTAAACTCTATCCTCCTCCCCATAAAGGGTAACTTGCAATCAGATATTTTATATAACAAATAACTTCTACCATTAGTGAGTCTTATAAACCCTCATCTCTAAATAATGGATTAAATCCAAGGAGAATATATTATACATCCACCAATGCTCAGAGCTTGAGAAATCTGCATTCACCATTTGTAACATTGAGTGAGAAGACGATTAGTGGTGGACACTAGTGATGAACAACATGTCCATAGAGGATGTTTATTTAATAGAATTTTAATGCATCTTGAAATTATTTTTTAGTAAAAATTTTCTCTAAAATATCCACCTTAAAAAAGAGAGGCAGTTTAGTAGACAGAAGATAAATTAAGATGAGTATGTCGGGGTGTATGAGTAACAATTCACAAGGAATGAATAGTATTCCTCCAGTTTTGTCATCAACACTGCAAATAAGGTGGAACACTTATTTAGTGGATTAAATAAAATAATATAAAATGATAGATATAATCAATACTTTAATAGTTATGAAGATATTTTCTATTATAACCTTAAAGTTGAGGTGGTTATTATTTACTCTCATGGTATTAGAGAACAAAAATTGAACTTTCTATAGGAGTGTCAATAGATAAATCGCATGGAGGAAAGAAAACCAAAAATACCACATAACAAAGGTGTGTACGGAATCACTCTGGAAACTATCAAAAGGGAGTAATTATATGTTTCAAATGTGGAAAATAGAGGAATATGATAAATCAGTGTTAAAGGGAAATGGAGTAACCCACTAATTTGGAGGAACAAAAAAATGTCTAGATCTACACTAAACATATGGTTTAGTGTTTCAATCTAAATTAAAATTGATATAATGAAATAAAATTCCTTAATCTAATGGTTATCAATGATAATAAAGGACTAAAACATCCTATTAATAGAGAACTAGGACGAGAATTCATTATCACTACTACTGATGTGGATCTCTAAAATGATGTGGTGATATGTACCCTTGTTATTAATTACTAAATGGTGAAATTATTTTTCAATTATATTTTTACACATTCTTTCATAGATTTTATGTTTACTATAATGATTTAAACACCACCTAAAAACATATATATTGAGCTATCTATTATAATATAAAACATTACAATTGTTTATTTCTAATTATATAACTCCTCACTAATCACTATTTTTTGTGGAATATTTTATAAAATATATTATCAATTTATTCATTATATTTTTATATTTTATTATGAAAATATTCATTGTCTTTAAATAAATGAAACATATAATTTGAGAGAGGGTAATCACAATTTTCATCTAAATTCATCCATTGGATTTTTAAAATTAATAGAAGGTGGAATAATCTCCCCTATAATCTTATATTCATGTATGGATATTATTACATTTATAGTAACCATAGTTATCCCTAATAACTTGGGAAACAATGAGAATCATACTTGAGGACATGCCCATTATGAGTAATTATGAAGATGTATTCCCTAAAGAGTATATTGGTCTTCCTCCTAACTAATAGGTTGAGTTCTCAATCAAATGTATACATATATCTCTACCCATATGATGAATATGTAAATAATTACCACAACTAAAATGAAAGATCTAAAAAAATTAGTTACATGGGAATCTAGAAAAGAGTTATATTCATCTAATTGCTTCAATATGGGATGTGATGACCGTATTCATTATAGAGAAGGATGGGTCAATGAACTTTCTCTTTTATTATCATTAAATTAAAAAAATCATGAAAAAGAACAAGTATAAACTAACTTGGACTGAATAATTATTGTATGAACTACTTGGGGACTACTATTTCTCCAAGGTGGACCTTGAATTAGGATATAACCAATTAAAGGGTAAGTTGGAAGATAATACCAAAATATATTTTTTAACAACATATATAGACTATGAGTTCAAAATGAAACCATTCAAACTCACCAATTCTAAGTAATTAATTATGTGCTTAATTAAAATAGTATTTATATATTACCTTGACAAGTTTTTGGTAGTCATTATAGACGATATTCTAATGAACTCAAAAATTAAGGATTAGATGAGGATTATTTTAATTCTATTCTAATTACATTGGGAAAAAGTGAAGTTATATGAAAATTAATGTGAATGACTATTCTGGATGAAGGGCATACCATTTTTTGCATATATTATCACTCATGATGGGATATCTATGGACCCATTTATGAAATATTTAATTGAGTAGTGCCCAAGATCAATATCATTAACATATGTCCAAATTTTTTCTGGACTCGTCAGATATTATCAATTACTTGTGATAATATTATCATGACTGTAAAATCCCATAGACAACCTAACTTTAAAGTTGTAATGTTTTTCTATAGTATTTATTGGTAATTTATCCTTATAATGTTTAAAAGAGTTTTCTACCTACATCATTCCACATACCTCACTAAAGTGGGGAAATTTTTGTTGTATATAGTGATGCTTAAAATATAGGTTTGGACTACCTACTAGTGAAAATGATAGAGGGTTGGAGTACACCTCAAGGGAGCTAAAATTTTATGAGAAGAACTATCCAACACATGATCTAGATTTGGGTGTAGTAATAATTGTGTTTAAATTTAAGCGACATTATATATATGGTGAGAAATTTGAAATATACAACGACCATAAGATCCTCAAATATATATTCCCATAAGAGAGAATTGTAATTTTTTATAGTTATTTTTGTTATAGATGATCAAGTACTATGATTTATCATTCCATTTTTACCATATAGATGAAAAAATTGAAAGATTGTCTAAGTAGAATGGATCCAAAAAAATTATCAATGATGAAAATAGAGAATGATCCAATATTCATATAATTTAGAAGTTTTAATATGGGAATAATTAATGAAGGAACCTAATCATTACTTCTCAAATTATTACTCAAATATACCTCTTAGAGAAGATAAAGGATTCTAAAATTATGAATTGTAAATTTAGAAGAATTTGGAAGTTATATGAAAAAGGAAATCCTTAGTGTTTAAAAATGAGGAAAATGAAGATGTAATATTTGGGTCATGATTATGCATTCCATCAACTCCAAAGGTAAAGAAAGATAATTTGAATGATGAATATGGATCCAAAATTTATTTCCACCAAGTGAGTTTAAAGATGTATCAAGATCTATAATAGCACTGTTTGTGGGACAATAATAATAATAATAAGATCATGTTATATAAATCAATGTGTCTACTAAGTTAATTGTGAAGGTTCAATATAAAATATCTAACAGTATGACATAAACTTTACCCATACTTATATGGAAATTGGAAAATGTCACCATGGACTTTGACAATGGTCATCCAAATACATAAATAATAAATAATTTCATATTAGTTGTGGTGGAACATATTACAATGATTTCTCACATAATTAAAATTTTAGGGGACTAATAATTTAGTCAACATTCGAGGATATACCTCATAGAGGTGGTGAGGATTCATGGAATCCCATTATCGATTGATTCTAACCACAATTTGAGATTTACCTTCATGTTCTAGAAGATCCTCTAAAAAGATTTAAATATTTAGTTGAAAATATCTATATCTTATCATCCCAAAATTGATGGCTAAACTGATCAGAATATTCAGAAAATGGAAGGAAAATTTAGAGCATGGTTGATGTACATTAAAGGAGGATGAGATCTAAATCTTCTTCTGGTAGAGTTCCAATAAAACAATAACTTTCACTCAATCATAAAAATGGATACTTATGAATCTCTTTATGGAATGAGGTGGAGAACACATGTTTTTTTGATGAAGATAGTGAATAAAGTATGTTGTTACCTCAAAAAGTTATTGAAATGGAAGAATAATTCAATACCATTAAAATATAAATTATCACAAATCAGAGTCAATATGAGATTTATAGTGGAAATCATTTGAGAGACCTAAATTTTGATGTATGGGAAAATTATATCTCAATATATCCTCATTGATGAGATTCATGAGATTGGATAAGAAATGAAATCTATTCCTTAGGTACATCAGCATCTCTAAGATTCTCAACCACCTCAGAGTTGGGCCATATCGACTATCACTCATATTAACACTTACTCAAGTATAAAACATAATCCATGTATCCATCCTGAGGAAGAACATACTAGAATCCTTGAATGTATTTAATTCAATGGTGGTACATCTAGAAATTTATCTCTCATATGAGGAGAAGCTAGTTCAGATCATGGATCATTTAGACAATGTTTTACACAACAAGATAACTCACCTAGTAAAATTACTATGGCTAAACCATAAATAACATAAGGAGACTAAGAAATTGGAGAAATCCAAGAAAAAAAGTGGCATCACCTATTTTTACCTTATAATATAATATAAAATTTAAATGGAAAATACTTATGGGTGAATAATTTATCACATTATGTTTTCTAAGAAGAATACTATGTTTGATATAGTATGTGACATAGAACACCGGGCCCAAACAAACCATGATTATTAAAATATGACCATTATAACATAGATGTTAAATAGGTGAGTACGAATTGGATTAAATAATTTTTTAAATAAGTATATATATACATATATTTTCTAATCAATATAAATATATTTTAAAAATATTAGGAAATAATAACCTGACTTTTAATAAAGTCATTTTATTCTTCAAAAAAATCTTGAAAAATGGTTTTTATAGTTTTTTGTGAAAAAAATATTTTAATTAAAATATTAAAATGTTAGAAAATTAATTTTATAAAATGAACATAACTTCTAAAATAATAATTTAAAAATTAATTTAGGGTTAAATGTGTTAATGTTTCATAGTAAAATTTATTTGTTAGTGATTTGTGAAAAATATTGATTTCTTTAAAACTATCATTTATTTTGATTAAAATATATAATTTAAAATAATTTTTATTATTTTAATTTTATTTAAATGTTTAATATTTATTATTTATTTATAATTAATCCCAGTAATTTCATTTTTATTATTTTTATATAGTCTTCTTAATATATGTTTATTTTTAAACTTTAAAATGCATTTTTCGAAAACTGTTTTTTTGTGTTAATGTTTAGCCATTATAATTTATTAAAATATATTTTAAATATAAAATATTTAAATAAAATTTATATATGATATATCTAAATATATTAATTTAAATTCATATAATCATTATTTCTACTCATATATTAAATATAAGATCATCTTATTCCTTAAAATAGATTTCCTGAATACCCATTTTCTGACTTGTTTTATAAGTTTTTTTAAATTAAATTATACCAATTCTAGGAATGGAATTAGATAAAATTGAATTCATATTTATAATAATCATTTTTAATATTATTTAATTTACTCAACAAATTGTTTATGTCACAATTAATAGAAAAAATAGTAGAAATTATTTGTCACGGTTATTGTTAAAACATGATTATTGGGTGATAAATTAAAATATTAAGGTTTTTTATCAAATTAATATTGTATAAATCCTAATTTATTTCCTTATATTAAACGTATACTCACCTAAATTTCAATATATTTCCATTTGGTGGGATTTTTCTTTGGAATAACTTTATAATTTTGTATTCTTTTAAAGAAAATTTTTGTGGGTCCTCTCCCCATATTATAAAAAGGAAACCTCCTATCCATTATTTAAACAATTAAATTTAATTTTACAGCCAATAATTGAATAAAATAACTTCCGTAAATCCCATCTCATATTATAGAGTTCTTTTTTTATCATAAATCTAACATAGGGATGATTGGTTTCTATCATGGAGTGGTTATCTGAAGAAGATTTATATTTCCTACTCATGTGTTTATGTTTTATTTCTTATTCCACGTACAAAAAATAATTTTAAAAAATTATTATAAAATTTAAAAATTATATCCCATTTACTTATATGTTATTATGTAAATTTTATAACCAAAATATCTCTTCTCTTCGATAAAATAGGAAATGAAACAATTTTTCATATGTACAGCAGACTACTGCCTCATGAACCGATATAATTCATTTTTCATTATCCCCTCTCATTGATATTCATGGTGATCGATTTAATATATATATGTATTATATTCATGAAATATTTATATTCTATAAAATTAATATATCATATATTTTCTTACCTTCCTTTCATAAAAAATGATAACATCGTTAATGCGTACATGTATATTACCACCTCCATAAAGCAATGTTATTCATTTTTAATTACCACATCACATAGATAGTATATATAAGTATATTTAAAGAAATATTTTTATATTTATTAAATAATTTTGATTTTAGAATGAAAAATTAATACTTAACTTCTTTCCATCATGATCTTTGAAAAATGGAAACGTTACAAATGTGTCCGAACAACCAACCATCTCCATTACTATAATATAGTTAATTATTAACAACTATCATTAATTATTGGTTTTAAATGTATAATTGATGTATTTAAATGATAATTATTTCATTATTATTATAGAGATCATTAAATAAAAATCTCTTTGACCTTATTCATCCTACCAATGTGATGTTGGACATATGAGTCGAACATTATCAATACATCCAACAAGAACCCAAATTATTATATAATTGAATATAACATATTAATAAATATAAGAAAATTAATTATAAAAAATTCATTGGTCATTAATCATGTAAATAATTAACATATGTTTATTATTAAGTAGTATTAAAACACACATAATGAATCGAGCTCGATGTAAGGGATCTTTCTAAACCACCCTTTTTTCAAGTTATGACTATTATATCACTAACTCACTTTCTATTTCTATTTAATGTTATGGAATAATTATAAATTATTTATACACGTATCGTAGATATATAGAAAACATATTACTCTTCCTTCTATGGGCTAATACATACCACATGTTAATCCCTCAAAAGCATTCACTATGAAATTTTGATTTATTGTGATATGAGGAATGATTATAAAACTTGTTTTCTTTTGATGTGTAATTATTATAGAAAGTCTATTTCCTTATAAATGATTTAATTTTTGAGCCCACATATTCATGAACTTTTTATGATGGGTGCACCATGATATTGGTACAATGCATTTGGTAAAGCATTTGTCTGTTGATATGTTAGGTATTGGATTAATCATTAATCTTAATCCTTTATAGGACATTGTCGACTATGTGATATTTCTAGGAAGTTATCCTTGACTCATTTTATGTCTGGTTATATGTTTCTTAATAATTTCTTGTGTCACCTTGATTTTATGACACCATGTTCTTTATATTTTCTTCATGTGTGATAAATCATTATCCTTATATTTTATGACATCATGTTCTGTTTCCATGTAATGTATATTCACTTACTAGGATTTTAGATCAACCACAATGTCTATGTATCCCATCTAGTTATCATATAATGTTTTAGGATCTGAAATGGATTTTGGACTACAATATGAATAACAAAAAAAGTATTTCAGGTTTTTTTTACTTTTGATATATTATGAATTTATTCTTCAAAAGAAATTAGGCCTCATGATATTTGGGTTGTATGTTTTAAAACCATTTAATAATAATTTTATAATAAATGTGTTGCTATAAATCCTACATAGGTGATAAACATTGAATGATTTTAGAAAGGCATAAAACACAAATGAGATAATCTATTGAGTTCTTTATTTAGCTTCCCAACATTGATAGAATCTAAAGAATAAAGAGAATAATCAAAATTTATAAAATAAATATCAAATTATTAATTATTGTGAATAGAAATATTCAATGGATAAATAAAAAACAAAATCATAATAGATTAATTTCTCAAAAAACAAATTAGTTTTCATCAATTAAATCAATAATGTGGAATATAAAAAAAATTCCCAACATTTAGTTAGATTGATCTTTATAGAAAAAAAGTTTATAAGTATTGAACTTGAAGAACATTATTTTCTCGTATGTGCGCAAAGGATCATAAAATCCATATGTGGTAGATTAATATAAATAATATTACATCTATATAGATTAAAGACTTATAATTTGGTAAATCAATTAGGTTGAAAAGTACCATAGTTATTGAAGGCGAAAAACTAAAGAAAAATAAATTTTACCAAATTTAAAAAAAAAAATCAAGAAAATATTATATTTTAGGTAAAATCAAGGTAGGGGTCGAATTAACTAATAGGGGAAATTATTGAATTAAAATCACATTCAATCCCAAACATTAAATATCTATGAGTTTTACCTTTTAAAATATTGATATCTGATATGATAATAGACCATTTAAATCAATTGAAAAATATCTTGACATTTCAATGCCATATATTGTGTCCTAAACCATTTTTATTTTTTTCTTCATACACCAAGTAAAACAATAATCTCTTATAGAATGTTCCCAATTTTGGGAGAATTATCTTTCATCATGACCTCCAAAATGTGTATGGTGGGGTAATTGTGCCTGTGGACTATAATAACATCCCCATTGGTCCATCACTATAATTTTTTTTTCAGACTTTTCATTTAAACTATAACATTTTTATAAGATGAAAAATGGACCACCATGACATGTACCACAGTCATGGTATAGCCCACGTTAGATTAAAATGTCCCAAAAAATACTTAAGCCACTAAAAAATTTCATGGTCCCCAAAAACACATGAGTTATTGAAGATATAATCCCAAAATATATCATATAATATTAAAAATAACTAAATAATGAAATAGTGTTAATATATAAGAATAATATTTCAAGGATTAAGGTGTATGCCGATAAAGGCATCTCAAAGAGGAGGTATAGAAATTAACATGGTTCTTTCAATTTTATTTATTCTAACACCATCTCTAAAACTATTGTATCCATAATAACATGAAAAATATAGTATCATAAATATAATGATTTGTTATTATTATTATAGTAAAACCGTTTCCAATATATATATCATAAAATTGGGAATAAATATACTACTTATGATTACGTGTTGACGACCTCCTCCATATAGTTATATTATTAATTTTCCACCACAATAATTCATGTATTGTTATTATGAGGAATTTAATATATAGATATAAATATATAATTTATTATATAATAATTATCTACAAATGGGAAATTACTATTTTTTATTTTTTGATTCCATCCATCAAAAAGTGTCAGTAACACTCTTGAGTAGGTATGAATTGTTGTCTCCACACAGTTGTGTAAATTAATTTTCAACACCAATTTATATGAATGGTTATAAAAGTGTATATAATTGTTAAATATAAAACTTATGACATGATTTAGATTATGGATATGAAGAAACTAGGATTATATTAAAAGGACCATAACTTCAAAAACAAAACATACATGAGAAATGAATCATTTAACACCAAAAAAGACGACATTAACAATGAATTGTTAATAATTGGTGATAAAATTTTATAATTGGACAATATATGATATTATATGTGTGTATATGATTCTTTTATGTATTAATAATAATTATATGGTTATTATACAAGAAGATAAATAGATTAAAAAACATTTCAGACATAAGGTGGGGGATCATCGCCTCAATTTTGGTTCATTGAGACATGTTTGATCTCATGGACCTATTTATGTTTATGAGATTCCTATATAGATAAATTTAAATTTTATTTCATGTAAAATTCTTAATTAATTTTATTTATAGTTATAATTTAAATGATTTCATCCAAGGGGATTAGATTTCAAAATTACTAGTTGTCAGGCTTTATTATCTCAAATTATCATCTTTGGGACATATATTATGGTATATACATATTTTATTCTTTGAGGAGAATTTAATAACCATTTTATATGTTGTATCATGAATATACTTATATTAATGGTACATAATATTTAATTTGATGTTATTCTATTCATGTTAATTATGACTCAATAGTTACCAATGTTGTAAGGCTTTAACATTATAATATAATTTTTACTTGGCATGTTTATGCTTATATTTACAATTATGAAATTATATTATATACCTCTAAAAAATATTATATTTTTTCTTTTGAAATGGAAATTTTTATATATTAGACATTTTCATTTCATTTTTCTCCCAGTGGGTACTTATGATACTGAATAAATGTTTTTAAGGAATTTTTTTCCCTCTTCCATTAGGAATCCTATACTTTCATTTAAAATTTTTATTTAAAATGTTTCTAATAATTTTTTCCCCAATTCTTGATGAATTTATAAATTTATTTTTATCCATGTCTGAATTTCTATAAAATAAATATAAAATAATTTTTTTTATTTTCTGAATGATATATTTTTTAATTTTTATAAAAAATGTGAAAATAATTTTTGTTTTACCACACATAAAAAGAATAACATTTCCCACAATTAGAATTCTCTTTAAATTTATATATCCATTAAATGTGTTATGGGACCTTTTCAATGAAAATATTATCCCTAATATTTTAGAACATTTTACATTTTAAATATGCGATTCCAAAATGAAAAGCATACATTCCACCTGAAATGTTATAGTAATATTTTAAAGGAAGTTTCATCTGTAACAACATCCATTGATGTTATATTTTCTTTAATAAGGATATAATAAAATTTTAACATCATTTTATTTATCTAAATGGTGTATGATTATGATGATGGGGTGATGGTGAAACTTAACTTCTTTTCCATGAGTTAGGTCTATAGTTAATGATAAATATTTTAATGATCCCATGGAATACATATGAATTGATTAAAATTATGTGATGGTTGAGTGTGTTATAGCCCTCCAATTCAATGGGTAATGATTCATGTTATATGAGATCATAGGATACAAAAAAGGATATCCCAAGCCTTAAATAGGGTACATATAAGAATATCCAAAGTCTAAAATAGGGTAGATGAAAGGTTAACCTAAGAACAAGAGAGGGTGTATGGGAAGTTTTCCCAGGACCAATGTCGGAACATGAATAGTTATCCCAATCATAACATGTGATGAACTTCTTGGTCGATATCCTTTAAAAAATATTTATATTGTTGCTCCACTATCATATAATTGGATATTATTCGAATTTGATGTTATCATAGAACTTTTTCATTGTTTTATTTAGGATTTATTCCTTATTAACATCCATGATTTGTGAAATGACTCATGATTATAATAATTATTTATATAATTTTGAAATATTATACTCATGATCTCATAGAAAAATTCAAATGATATTCTTACATATGATTTTTGATTGATATATCCTTTGTTTACCCTCACTAGGCATCTAATCTCATCATTTATTATTCTTACTTCTCAAAATTATATGAATAATTATTTTATGTATCATATGTATAAGAAGGGTTCTAGTGGTAAAAAATGGTATTGGTGATTATGGGGATATTTGACATACAATTTTTTTATTCTTACATGCTTCCAAAGACACAAAACATAAAATTATCTAGCATGATTCATAATTATATTTAATGAATATTAATCTAATAATATGTACCATTAAGTCATAAAAAAATTATCTCTAATGTTTGTATAAGAGAAAGGTTTAGTTATTTTTTGGAAATGTGGATGAGAAGAATTTAGTGAGAACACATTGTATAAGCCTTTGTATAAGTGAACATCCTAGGTTATGGTAACTAAATGAGTTCGGTTTCCCTTAGAAATAATTTCTTTTCTAGATACTAATAGGAGGATGAAAATGTGGCACATATTCACTTAGGAAAAATAACTATGAATGGGGTGGATTGGGTATTACCATGATCGTCCCTGATGTATGATGAGTAAGCCAATTATGGTAAGGGAATTACTATTTGATATAGAAAACCAACCTATGAATTCCTATCTACATGAATATAAATATAAACATCCAAGGGAAATTACATCCACTACATAATTCTTGATTTATATTTTGATGTTGTATGAATCTTAGATGGTGGGGAGAAACTCACCATCAAAGATATGCCAATTTTATAGGATTTCAATGATGTATTTACAGAATAGGTTAGTATCCGTCATATCAATTGTGAAATTAATATTTCAATAGAAATCATATCCTATGAAATTCTAATATCAATGACACCATATATAGTGGCCCTGACTGAGCTTCAAAAATTGAAGAAGAAACTCTAGTAGAACCATGATAATGGTTCATTCAATAAAAGATATCTCCATAGGGTGAACCATTTCTTTTTAAAGAAAGATTAATGGTTCAATGTGACTCTTCTTTTATTTTAAAGAATATTATAAAATCAATACTAATAATAAGTGTCATATTTCCCATACTGATGACTGATTCTATCAATTATTATGATCTCAAATATTATTGCAATATTTTTATTCGAGATGGACAATATCGATTGAAGATGAAAACTAAAGACAACCCCAATAATGCCTTATGTTCATGGTATGTATTCTATAAATTTATAGTCATGGAATATTATCTTACTAAACCCCAAATACGTTTCTGGATTTAATTAATACTGTTTTAAGTGAATACTATGAACAGTTTATGGTGGTATTTATAGAAAATATTTTAATATATTACAAGAGTAAGTAAGATTGTAAATATCACTTAAGGATTGTACTAAATACCTTAAGAAAAAGGTAAATTTAATAAAACAATTACCTCATGTGGAAATTTATATATAGAATTTCATTTTTTGTTTTATATAATCTCATGAAATGGTGTTTTGGTGGATCCATAAAATAAAATGTAATTAAACATTAGACTAGATCAACCACTGTTACTGATATATATAGTTTTCATGGTCTAGTTAGATATTGTAGATTAATTATGAAGGATATATAATGGCTATATAATATACTCACCATGTTAACCTACAAAAGAGTCATGTTCCATTATACATAATAATGTGAAGAAAATTTTGAAGAAAAAAACAGAACATTGGTTATTTTACCTATATTAGCACTATCCTGTAGTGGAGATAGGTTTTTGATTTGTAGTGATTCATATAGGAAGGGTATTGGATGTGATCATATAAACATGATATGGTGATAGATTATTCATCACACAAATTAATGGTTCAAAAGAAATATTACATGACATATTATTTATTGTTTGATGTATTAATTTTTTATTGATGATACAAAGGATTTATCATTACAATGAATGGTTTGAAATATATATTGATCATTAAATGATAAATTAAATATTCACCCAGAAAGTATTTAATTTGTTCAAAATAAGATAATTGGATTTGATTAAGGATTCTGAATGATCAACACATTACCACATTGGGAACACAAATAAGGTGGCTCATGATCAAAGTCAAAAGGGTCATACTTAGATGTATATGCTGATGATCGCAAAGGATCCAATATATATAGTATTTTAAAAGGATTGGAATTTAATTATTGAAGTAAAGAAAGATATATTATCCTTCGTAATTTATTGTTTAACCATATATCCATTTAGAGATCAAGGATGCATAAAAAATAGGTATATAACTAAAATAGAAAGTGATAAATGTGTTGGTCTGATATTGTACAAAAGGGGGTGAATTTACTTTTATAAAATTATTTTAATTAGAAAAAAATAAAAGTTTAAATTACAATTATATTGAAATAATGGATTAAAATATGTTACAACATTATGTGATTATTTGAAATAAATAATTTAAAGATAATATAAAATTAAAATAAAACTAAAAAGAAGAATCATAGGATAAAATTCAATATGTAAAGTAAATAAAATAATTAAACATTAATGATGGAGTTATGAAATATCACACAAACATTTATCTATGTATAATCCCATTACTAAGTCCGTTGATGATATATAACCCCAAGGTTAACTATATCCCTGAATGAAAAAAGAGTGAGTCCCTTGGTATTAATGTAAACCATGGTCAAGAAAAGTATCCTTTTTAATAGATAATCAATAAACCAAAGGAATTTTTTTAATGGATAAAGAATGAGAAAAATTTTGAGATAGACATAGAAAATATATTAGTTTCCTTTTAGATAAACCTTTTAGAATTTCATCTCTATTCTCATAAAATTTGAATATGAAAGAAGGTGAGAGATAGAGAGAGATAGAGAATAATACACTTGAGAGAGTGTGAACCAAGGGGTTATATATTAAGGAACAAATGCCTAAAAATGATTGAGAAATGGAGTGAAACAATGAATAAAATAATTATATTTTACGACATTGGATTTTATTCAATGATGATCAATCTTTGGAAGGTTCCCTTTATTTCTGATTCGCATGGATAATGTTCTCTAATATTATTCTTTGTGATATGAGGATATTGGTTATGCTTTTATGATCTTTGAAACATGGAGAATGAATCCTTGAGAATTTAAGATTATATTTTTTTATGTTTTATTTAGCTGTATGATGTTCCATGCCTCCCTTATCTACCTTTTATAGACTATTAGGATGCCTAGGTCATCCATTCTATAACCACATCTTAAAGGGTCTTGAAGAACTAATTTTGGCCACCATTCATATAGCCTCAAATATTCTAGAATGCCACCAAAAACTAGATACCCAATGTAACTGTCTAGCCAGTGTAGAAGGAAGTAGTTTCTACAAGACTGAAACCTCCACTTCTTACCATGTGGCCTTCATCGACTAGCCATTTGAGTGCTATTGGAGATTGGTTCTACAAGATGTTGTACCAATATTCTGGTGCACTTTGTATAAGGACCCGGACCTAAACATTACATAATCTATCTATTTCAATTGGATTCCACTTTTTTACAATCCTAGAGATATTTTATATTTATAGTCTTAAATATTTAGTACATAACTCTTACATATCAGCCCACAAGCCTAAACATTGGGTACCATTAAGAAAATATCTATTTCTTCTAGGAAATAAAATATTTGAACACGAAACAACAATATGAATTCATTGAAAAATATTCATTAAATTTAACATGACTTACTTATTTCTCATACACATCCTTATAACCTTTGAAAAACATTTAAAAATATGGGATTAGGATAAAATGTTCAATAATGGAATTAGGAAAGAAACCATTAGTCCAGGAATACTTATAACCATATGAAATCATTTTCACAAAGAAATACTTCTGACCCATATATACTTACTCAGTGAAACATGAGATTACTATAAATCATGAAAGGAATATATAAAACCATAAAGGTATATTATGGAATTAGATACTTATATTTTACTCTGCATTCCTATCTTATGATTTGTAACCCTAACGACTACCTTACAATGTAATCCCCACTGCTACCTTATGGTGCAACTATCGTAGTTACACTTGAAGTAACCATATAGATGACCCCCAACATAAAAATAACCAATATATTGGAGGGAGATATAGGTCCCAAAATTCATCATAAAAAATTCCCATGAACTATAATATAATCATCAAATAATAATACTTTCAGAAAAACATTCATTTTGAATTTATTAAAACTAGAAGTTTAAAAGAGGATTTTATAAGAGAAGTCCCTTACAAATATCATATCATTGATATGAGAATCAATAAAATAAAAATAATATGTGTATAAACTATAAATATAAATAATAAAACATAATATATAAAAAATTATTTTCAAAAATAATCTTAGTGACACAAAATCAATGAAGTATAAGGTTATCCCAAAGAATGGAAATTGGGTTATAAATTCTCGTACCTCGGGTTCGTCTACTTCAAATGTCTTTAACCCTCCAGTACAATGTTTTAAAGAATGTTATTAATATTTTACATAAAGATATTCAGGTTTATAACACCTTATATGATCATTCTATAATAACTTTCCACCCATTAATTAATAATATTTTGTTATTTACATTGTTTCATGTGCGTTCTTTACATGGTTTCCATGGTCAGAACGTAAAGGATTTTCTTATCTAATAGAAATGAAACACCAAAACTAGAATGAAATAATGTTAATATTTTTTCATAGTATTTAATGATTACATAAATAATTTTTGGTATATGGTATGATGATGAAACATTAGATAAATGAATAGTGGTGTTCCTTTAGATCATTTTGGTTGTTCTTCGATAATCATGAACTTGTTTCATCATATACCTTTAATATTATGCATATATGTTTCAAAAAATAATAAAAGATAGATCATATCATACAATTTAAAATATTTTTCAACCAGTAAAATGGTTTTACAAATTTATTTGATTGATGTAATGGAAATTTAAGACACATCATCCACGATGTCGGTAAATCAACAAATCATGGATGATGTTTTTATTTTCAGAATAAGAGGAAAATTAGAATAATAATGATGATAAATTTTTCCATAAACATGATAAAAATATAGAATATATATAATAATGTAGATTTCACGCATCTTGGATAAGGAGAGGTGAATAGAGTATAAGAAAAAAAATAATTGAAAAGAAACCACCAGAAAATGAAAGATGATTTTTACCTCTCGATCTCTTCACCTTAAGATCCTCTTTATGGCCTTTGGTATTGGAATTTTTCTGAAACTGGTATGTAATGGATGTGGAAAAGATCCTTGGTAAGGATAGTGGGTATAATTTAGAAAATTCTAAATTCTTGAGAGGTGTGAGAGGAAGAGAGGGTGAGGGTGGTATTTATAGTGAAATAGAGGATGGGTTTTCCATTTTTTAATCATTAGTTTAATATTTTATCTCAATATAATGAATAGTATTTATTCATGTGAACCTAAAAATAAAAGAGAGAATGTGTGTTCAAAAAAGTGGTTCTTACATCATCCATTAGGATATCAATATTGTATTTGACATATATTTTATATATATGGTAAATTACCATATTTTACTACTCATCAAAAATTCATGAAATTTATAAAAATCCCACTAAAACCTTAACCATTTTTCAGCATGTAGAATTCAAAAATGAACTTTGTTTTTTTGAAAAAAAATTCTATTTATGATTTATTCTCTTCTAAATAAAATTATAATTTGTTCGAAAAATAACAATTTTAAAACTATAACCCATTTTATATCTCTTTGATAAATTAATCAAGATCTCATTATCTTATAAATAAAAGAAAATAAAATAATAATAAAATTTACTATTAATAAGTTTCATATTACTATTCATATGGGTATTTTACTATTCACCATAAAACAAGTTGGTTCTAAAATACTCCAAATAACATACTAATCACAACTATAGATGTCCATTTATCTAAATTCAAAACATAGAATCAACAAAATTATGGTTAACAACTAATTTATAACTATCTACTTAAAATAAAGTTTAATTATGCAGAGACTCAGTGTTCTAAGTATTTAAATTTACTTTTTAAATCCTTGGGGTGTTACATTCTCCCCATCTTCTTGAAATTGCATCCGCAAAATTTTATTTACTTGACAAACAAGTGAGGGTACCTTTCAATTATAAAATTTTAAGATTCCCTTGTTTATTCATCAACCATGTGGTTGCTCCATAAAATATTTACCTGGTAGATTACCTTATTCCTCAATACTTGTTCTATTCAATCAAGCATCTAAGTAAGTTTCTATTTATAAGAAATATTCTCTTCCAGCTGAACTGCTTCTACGCTCAAAACATGCGATGAATCTGGGATATACATTCTCAACATCGAAACAAGAAAAAGATTGTGTACCTAAGATAAAATCAGAGGTAAATCTGCTCGATAGAAAACTGGTTCAACTTTCTCCAAGATTTTATTAGGTCGAATGAACCAGGGACATAGATTTCCTTTCATAGAAAAACACATAACTCATTTCCATGGAGTGATTCTATGAAAAATGTGATCACATACCTTGAAAGAAATGTATTTCCTTCTATTATCTACATAACTTCTCTGCATGCTTTTTGTTGTCCTCCTATATTACCAGATCATCTTTAATTTCTTAGCCACTTTATCTACTAATTCTATTCCCCTCAACTTCATTTCCCTGACTTCATCCCAAAATGCTGGAGTTCAATACATCTTCCCAGTCAATTCCTCAAAAGGTTCCATCAGTACAATAGAATGAAAACTTTTATTATATGAAAATTAAACTAAATAAATATGATGACCCAAAATTCCATGGTAATCCATTGAAAATGATTGAAGCATATCGTCCAAATTTTATGTCATCCATTTTGACTTCCCTTCTGATTGAGGTTGAAAAGTTTTAATAAAATTTAATTTAAATCCAAACAACTTCTAAAGGCCTTCCTAAAAGTTTTTAGTGAACCTAGGTTAATGGTCAAATACATTGGAAAGATGAAATTTATGTACCCTAAAAATATTTTTTATATAGAGTCGATAAAAAAGACACAAAGACATAGTATCTTGAATCGGAATTAAATAATCTGATTTAGTCAGTCGATGAACAACAACCCAGATTGCATTGTTACCTCGAGAAGACTTTGGTAGCCCCATAATTAAATCCACATATATATTTTCCCTTTTCCACACTAGCATAGGTAAAGACTGAATCATTATCGTTGGTAACTTATTCTCTACATTAACTTGTGAACAGGTTAAACATTTCATGGTAAAATATATAGTATAACTTTTTATTAAATCCCTCTAGTAATACTTTCGATGGCCTTTGTACATCTCTGTGCTACCATGATGAACTAAAAATGAAGAACTATTAGTATTGCACAATAATTTTTTCTTCAGTTGAGAATCACAAGGCACACATAATCTCTTTCCAAATCATATAAAACAATTTGTATTAGTGTTAAATTATGGAAACTTACCCATTTTAACAAATTCTACCCTTTTCTTTGACTCTATATCCATCTTCTGTGCTTTTTTAATTATGTCTGACAATGATGGCCGCATTGAAACCTAAAACAAAATAGAGTAATTTTCAACACCAATAACATCTAAGAAAAAATTCATTAAATCATTAATCAAAGGGTCTTATTCTAGGCATAAAATATTTAATGATGCATGATGTTTTTAGATCAAGGAATCTGCTACATTATTTTCTTTTCTCGGATTGTAATTGATCGTGCAATCATAATCTTTTATCCATTTAAGCCATATTCTATAACTCATGTTTAATTCATTTTGAGTGAATATATACTTAAAACTTTTGTGGTTAGTATATACTTCACATTTGGAACGTTATAAATAATGCTTCCAATTTTTTAAAGCGAAACCCATAGCTGCTAATTTCAAATCTTGTGTGGGAAACTTTTACTCATGAGGATTTATTTCTCTAGAAGAATAAGAGATTACAAGATCATTTTACAATAGAACACAACTAGGTCCAATTTAATGAAGCATCACTATTGATGAAAAACTTTCCATTTCCGTAAGGATGGGATAGAACTCGAGCATTCACCAATATTCTTTTCAATTCTTGGAAATAATCATCACATTATTTTTCTAGATTAATTTCACTCGTTTCCGAGTCAACTTAGTCAGTGCACTATATAACCATGAAATTTTTTCAAAAAACCACTATTAATATCCTACCAAACCATGAAAACTATGAATCTCGATTATATTTTTGGGTCTTGTCCATTATTTAAAAACTTTTGTTTTAGCAGGATAAATAGTCATTCCTTCTATAGAAACAATGTGACCAAGGAATGGAATTTATTTCAACCTAAATTCACATTTGAAGAATTTTCATTATTTTATATTTTCTTTAAGGGACTGCATAACAACCCTTAGATGTTTTTCATACTCCTCTTGAGTTCTAGAATATACCGCAATGTCAAAAAAAACAACCACAAACTTATCCAAGAACTCATGAAAATTTCTATTCATACAATCCTTGAATACATAAGGTGTATTAGTTAACCCAAACAGAATAAAAATAAATTCATACTAACCATATCTAGTTTAAAAAGTTGTTTTTGGAATTTAATCATCCTTCACCTTCAAATGAGGGTACCCGGATATCTAGTCAATTTTTGAAAAATACTAATCTCCCTAGAGCTAATCAAATAAGTAATAGATGTGAGAAGAAATGATACTTATTATTATTAGTAATGTTATCCATAGCTCTATAATCAATGAAAAGTCTCGTGGAACCATATTTATTTTGAAATAACAAAATAGAATCTCCCCATGGTGAAGTGCTAGGATGAATAAAGAGTTTATCTAGAAACTCCTAAAACTCATTTTTCAATTCAATAATTTCTATTTGATCCATTAGATATGGGGGATTTGAAGTTACTTATACACCAGGAACTAAGTCAATTGTGGATTAAACTTCCTGATCAAGTATAACATCGGGTAACTCATCAGGAAAAACCTCAAGGTGTTTATTTATTACTGGAACATCATTAATCTGAAGAAATCTCTTATTTTAAAAAATATGGGCAAGATAACTTTCATGTCCATATTTCAATAGTTTCTCATCTTCCTGATATGTTATCAATTTTATTAGTTCTTTATTGTATAAAAACATAACCACTTTCTTAAAAATAAATTTTTTTATCTCTAAAATCAATCTTAGCATGATAAAAATAAATCCAATCCATTCCCAAAATTACATCAAACTATACTAAGGAAAAAGGAAAAGGTTTTCAGGTAATGTCTTTTGATAGATAACAATATGAAGATTATTAAAGTTCCTTTTTTCTACAACATTTTCCTAGGGTGTTTTAACAATAATTTATAGTCTCTTTTCTGGGGGAAATATCCAATTTAATAGAAAATTTCTCAAAAACAAAGGAATGTGTAGACCCCATATCAAATAAGACTTTATAAAAATCTAATTAAATAAAAAAATTTCCTAATAGCACTTCATTATATGGTATGGAATATGATGACGTAGTCACAAAAGATATCACTACACTTTTATGTATATAATATGGCTTCATTCCATCACTCAGATCTTTCTTTGGGAAGGAATTTTCCAAATGATGCATCTCACCACATTTGAAACACATTACAAATTTATTATTATGATTAAACTTAGGATCATTTTAATTATAATCTTAGCCCGTATGTCGAAACATACAACATCGAAAATACTTCTTCATTTTCATAAGACATTCCTTAATGTGCTTTTTACCACACATTTCACAAACTGAAAACTATATTTTATTCCCATCTAATTTCTTTGATTGATTCTTACCCATCACCTACCATCCGAACCTTTTCTTCTCTTTTTTATAAAGTAATTGTGATCATAAATGAACATTATTTATACACTCTCATCATATCAGACAATTTTCTCATAACATTTGAATTCGTGGGAGGCTAATTCCATTTGGTATCTTGGCTTTAATCCTACATAAATGTGATTCATATTTCTATTAAGATCTTGAATAATATTTTGTGTGTAAATTGATAGTTAGGTGATGTTTTCTTCATACACAACCACTAAATATTTATCCTTTCTTCCTCAATTCATGGAATTTTTTCTCTATCATTAGTCAAACCCCCTCTAGAAAATTTTTTTCAAGGAAAAGACTTTTAGATTCATCCCACTCTAAGGCTTTAATATCCTCTAATCCTTATATTCTTGACCACTGACTACCACTGATTCGATTCACCTTCAAAATGATAAATGGAAAAACTTGCCTTGTATTATCTAAACATCCCATAACATCAAATATCTTTTCAAGGGATTTAATCTATCCTTCATCCACTATTGGGTCCGAAGATCCATTGAAAGCAGGAGAGGTTTTCCTCATAAAATGTCCACTACAATCATGTTATTTTGTGATAGCTATTGTTGTTCTCTTTCTTATATTACACCACCATTTATTTCCTACATCATCTGATCCATTAATATCACAAACTTCTCAGTTCCAATTCCCATCATTCCCAGTTGCAGACTCAGAAAGATATCAGCCTCTCGATTCCTTCCATCCTCTACTTACCTATTTCTTCTGTAGAAAACCATTACGAAAAGACACATATTAGATGAATAAAAATGGTAATAATTAAATTCTATACCATTTCAACACACAATTAAGGTAAAAAATCATTTATAGTATTCTCTTAACATCATCCTAACTCCAAAAGTTATCTAAACCGTGCTATGATATCAACAATAATGAGTCAGCCCTAAAAATTACATAATTTATCTATTTTAATTACATTTTTTGTATTCCCAAATATCTTTTCAATTTATAGTTTTATAATGTTTCTACATAACTTATTTCTATCATCTTACAAGCATAAAAAGCAGGTATATTAAAAGAGTATCAATTTCTTCCAAAACATAAATTTTTGAAAAAAAACAACAACATGATTTCTGTGAAAAATCTTCATAACATTTAACATGACTTACTTATTTATCTTACATATCCTCATAACCTGTGAAAAAATTTATAAATATAGAATTATCACAAAAATCTTAGTAAGGTATACAAAAATAAGGAAGGAAACCACTAGTCCATGAATAAATCTAAATATATGAAATCATCTTAACAAAGGCATACTTTTACCCAATGTATACATAATTTGTGAAACATGATATTTACATAAAACATTAAAGACCATATATAAAAACATAATGGTATCTTGGGTAATTAAATAATTATATTTTAACCCTTATGGTTATCTTATGTTTTGTAACCCTCATGGATACCTTACAATGTAACCCTCACATCTACCTTTTGGTGTTACCATCATAGTTACAGTTGGAGTAACCATAAGGAAGACCTAAAACATACACATTAAAAATGCATTGGATGGAAGTATAGGTCCCAACATTCATCATAAGAAATGATCAAGAACTATAATATAATCATCAAACAATAATACTTTCATAAAAACATCCATTTTTAATTTTCAAAAATTGGAAGTTTAAAAGAGTATTTTATAAGAGAATCCCCTTAAAAATATAATATAATTAATATGGGAATAAATAAATTGAAAGGAATATGTGTATACACTTTAATTCCAAGTAATACAACATAACATAACCAAAATACATTACCCAAATAATCTCAATGCCACAGTATCCGTGAAGTAGAATGTTAACCCAAAAATTGGATATTGGTTTATGATTTCCTTTACCTCAAGTTCCTCTTACTTAAAATGTGATTAAAACTCTTGTATATTTGTTAAAAGGATATTATTAATATTTTACAGAAACAAATTCATGTTTATAACACCTTATATGATCATTTTATTACATCATTTCACCCATGCATTGATAATATTTTCTTATTTAAATTATTTTGGGTGCATTCTTTACATGTTTACCATGATCGGTTCGTAAAGGATTTTATTGTCAAATGGAAGTGAAAATAAAGAAATGGAATTGAATGGTGTTAATATATTTACACAATATTAAATTTTTCCATAAATCAAAATTTTTATATGGTATTATGATGAATCATTAGATAAATTATTAGTGATATTCGTTTAGATCATTTTGGAGGTTCTTTGATAAACACAAACATATTTCATCATATACATTTAATATTAAGCATATAATTTTATTCTAGATCATAAGAGACTTAATATAATACTATTTATAATCTTTTTAAACCATTAAAACTATTTTACAACAATATTTTATGTATGTAAAGAAAATTGAAGACACAACGTCCATGATTTCGGTAAATCGACACATCATGGATGGTGTTTTTATTTTTAGAATAAGAGGAAGTGGATAGGAATAATGATGATAAATTTTTACATAAACATGATAAAAATCCATAATATATATAATACTATAGATTTCAGGCCTCTTAGATAAGGGAAGGTGAAGAGAGTATAAGAAATGAAAATCATTGAAACGAAAACACAAGAAAATAGAAGATTTTTACCTCTCGATCTCTTCTCATTGAGATCCTCGTTAAGGCCTTTTGTTTTGGCCTTTTAGTAAGGCCAACAGTTATTGGACATAGGAATGATCCTTAGAAAGGTGATTGGGTAGAATTTAGGCAATTCTCAAACCTTAAAAGGTGTGATTAGAAGAAGGGGTGAGGGTGGTATTTATAGTGAAAGAGAGGAGGGGTTTTCCATTATATTAAGAATTAGTTTAATATTTTTGATCAAGACTATGAATAGTATTGATTCATGTGACCCTAAATAGTAAATAAAGAATGTGAGTTGGAACAAATGTTTCTTACTTCATCCATTATGCTAGTAATAGTGTAGTTAACATAGAGTGTATATATTTGGTAAATTAACGTATTTTACTATCAAAAAAATTCAAGAATTTTAGGAAAATCCAAAAAAACACCATAAGTATTTTTTATGTATAGAGTTTTAAAATTAACTACATTTTTTCAAAATAATTTTCAATATATTGTTAATTTAATTTTTATATAAAATTATAATTTATTTGAAAAATAAAAATTTTAAAAATATAACTCATTTTATATCTCTTCGAATAATTAAACAAGTTCTTATTATCTTATAACCTTAAGAAAGTAAAATAATAATATCACTTACCATTCATAATAGTCATATTACTATTCATAAGGGTTTGTTACTATTCCCCAAAAAAATTAGTTTCTTCTATCATACTCCAAATAACTTACTCATCGCAATCGTAGATGTTTGTTTATCAAAATTAAAAATATAGAAGTGACAAAATTATGTTTAATATAATGTTTATAATTATCTTCTTAAAACAAAGTTTCATTATTTAGAGACTCGATGTTTCGTGTAATTCAATTCATTTTTTAAAACATTACGGCGTTACACTTCTATCAATTGTCTAGTGATTCACTACAACACTTTACAAGAAATAAATTCATAGATCCTATTTAGAATCCACCATATGTCACATTTACCTCCCTTCCATTATAACTCAACAAAACACAATAAATACACACAAAAAACATGAAACAAGTTAGAAGTAATTTGACATTTTTGTGGTCATTAAAATTGTTAAGGCTTGATTTACAAGAATCTACCTCTTTTCATGATTACAAATAATTGATATAAAATTAAAGAGAAGAGATAGGTAAAAGGTAAAAAGGATTTAGTTACCAAATATTCTAAAAATAAAGTCTTCCCACTGGTGGGATTTTGAAATAAATCTCTCTTTCTTGGTAAAACACAATTTTAAAACATACAAAATTATTTATCTTTTACCTTAATCTGAAATAATTCTCCCCCTTTGAGATTATAAAAAGTTATCATTCGGTTAAATAGGGTTAGAGAATAAATATAATATAAATATAAGAGAATCAAACTCAAGATTTCATTGTTCATAAAAACAGTAATGAGAATTATTAAAAAAGAATTCGCTATGAAACAAAATACTTTGAAATAGAAACATTTGAAAATAAGGAGTTTTGAAACATGCATAATAATATTCAATAAATTATGAAACATTTTTAATTAATTAAAAGAATAGTTCCAATATATATAAGATTAAAACACAATATTAAAAAACTATTTCACAAGATTATCAAAATATAAATCAATAAGAACATTCATAGATAAGTGATAAAATGATAATATTTTAAAACAAATCTCCATAAATAAAATAAATAGACCCTATATGAATTAGATACTTGTTGTATTTTTCAATACTTCAAACTCCATATAGTTTTCTTTGGAAATATCCCCTTCTTGAGTTGGATTATCTATTGACATAAGGCCACTATATGAGAAAAAAATTAATTCCAAATGGAAAATCCCAATAATATATCATGTATTATTTCATTTTAGATCCATTAATGGTTTGATGGTATAAGTGAAAGATTATTTGGTAATGGAGACAAAGTTACAACCACAAACATTAGCATCTAAAGACATGGAAACAAAAATGTTTTTAGATTTTTCAAAGGGATTAGAAGAAATATTGATATACATGGAACTTCCATGCCTAGATTTTTTTATTAACATTAATATATAATATATATTTATTTATAAAAATATTTTTAATATATATTTTGAGAAAAAAATCAGAAAAGTAATGGTTTTAAAAGAATCTGCAATTTTATTTGAAAAAAACCATGATTTCATTTTTTAACACATTTAATATGAAGGATCATATTAACATTTTTTTCACCTCAGGGGGTTTATAAAGAGATATTTTAATATCCCAAATATTAATTTTGAAAAAATAATCATCATTTTGATTTTTTAATAATAAAACCAAATCATCATTTTCTTTTAAAAGCATATAATTTTCATTTAAACCTAGTTTTTTTATCATTGTGACTTTTTTTGAAGAGAATAATATTTTAAAAAAACTTTTATAGGTTCTTGTTAAAAAAATTTAAGATACTTTAAGGATAGTGGTATAGAATAGGATGATATTGTAGAAGATGAGTGAGAAATAGAGTTAATCAATACAGAACTATCCTTGTAACCTTCCTTAAGAATTTCTATAAGGAATTTAGGACGATTATAACTTGATGAGGATAAATCCTTGCAAGTAAAATTTTTAATAGATTTATTTCCTTTCTACTTTTCTTTCAACTAATTTTTTAGATTATTGAATCAATTATAATATGCCATTTTTATAATTTATATCATGTCACCTCTTGTATATCAATTTGATATTTTATAATAGAATATTATGATGATTTATTATTTATTAAAATTATATACATCATTCTGAAAATATTATAAAATTCACCATCATAGTTGATGATACTTACATAAAAATCATCATCTATGATGGCTTTAAATGAAATATATTTCTTTTATTCCTTCACTTCTATTAATTTTTTAAAAACATGGTATTTTTTCATTTTCTTATATTTCATTAGGAAACTAATGATTTCTTCTACCACCATAATGTTTATATACTTGGATTCTTATATAGTCATCATATTAGGATCTCATGAACTAGGTAAAGCCCATAGGAATATCTTCATTAGCATTTATTTTGATAAATCATCCTTGAGATATTTTCTTCTGTTGAAAATTTCAATTAGATGAGTAAATATACTAGTAATAGAATAATTTTCATGCATAGAGAGCTTTTTAAATCGTGATGATACATTTGTAATCTATTTTTCATTATATTATAAGTTAATTATACTGTGAATTATAAAAATTTATATATTTAATAAGACATTTAATAAGTAGCGACACTATTAAATACATTTTTTTCAAGACTAAAATATAATGAATTCACAGCCCCTTCATCTAATTCAAATTATGTAGCTTTTTAGGGAGTTTATTTATCTTTTAGTGCTATTGTAAGAGTATAACCATTTCCAAAAAAATATATAAAATGATTCTAAAAAAATTTAAATTTTATTTTTTTAATAATAATAAATTGTACCATAAATACATGAGCATTAAGATAATAATTACATACTGTAACAAATATAATTGCCATTGAACTCAAATTCTATTTTGAAAAGTAAATTGAAAACTATGTTTTTGAGAAAAACTAAAATTATCCATTAATAATAATTATTATAATTAGGGAAAAAACATTTCCAAAATAATTATATTTTCAATAATAAAATAAATTTTCTAAAAATAATAATTTAATACCTATTATTTTGGAGGTTATAGAAAAAGGGAGGGTGAATTACCATTTAAAAAATTAATGTAATTAACAAAAACAAAAAATATATATTAAAAATATTTATAAATGATGTTATAAAATATATCATTATGTCATGGGATAATTTTATGTACAAAAATTAATGTTTATTGGAATTAAAATAAAATAAATATGTTCTAGTATAGTGGAAAAGTATATTTTGGAGGTAAATAGACATGACATACAACAATAACAGAATTTATAAAAAGGATAAAAATGTGACCCTATGTCTCCCCCCTCATGATATCTCAAGAAGATATATATATATATATATATATATATATATAAACCCTTGGTATTAATGAGAACTGGTAACCAAAAAATAAGAGATCCATTTAGTTTTAATGGGAACCATGAACAAAAAAACAATCCATTTCTTTTTAATTGGAAACGTGAAACCAAAACAAACCATTATATTGAATAGATAAAGAATTCAATGATGAGAAGGTATGATAAATGATATGGATTCACTTCTGGAAAAATCATTTTAATATTATCTATATTCTCACAGAAATATTATGTAATGAGAGAAGGTTGGAGAGAGAGAGAGTATATTTCAATTGAGAAAGAGGGAGCCAGTGCGTCATACAATGAAGAATAGTGTCTCAATAAGAGGAAAGAGAAAGGGCTCAAATGAAGTAATAGAAGAAATATATTTGAAGGTACATGATGATAATATATGAAGATCATTCCTTTGTATACTGACCTTTGATCTTGATTCCCAAAGATGATTTTTTATTTGATTCTTATTTTTGAAGAAAAATAAATAGTCTAAAGTTTGATTATCATAGAAATATTGAGGAATAATCATTCATTGTTGGATATTGTATATAATTTTTCTTTATGTGTGATTTAATTTTATAATGTTCTAACTCTCTATTTTCCTCCTTTTATAAGATATTCAGATTACTTTATTTTCCAATTTCAAGCCTCATCTTAATGAATCATTCAGTACAAATTATGATCTTCATTAAAGTAACATAGAATGATATGAAATTATTTTAGACTCTTGATTCTTGATTCCAAATACAAAATTATGTGCAATGTAGTAGCTTATACATGTATAGATCCTAAATATTCTAGTTGAAGGAGTGAATTTAGTGGTAGGTGCTTCATGATGTTGTAAAAGATATAAATTGATTCACTACTACACATAACTTGAAATTATTCCTTTGACCCATTTTAAATAAGTCATATGTATGGTTTTATTACTATTATTATAACTCAACAAAAACATAAGAAATATATGAGAAACAACATGAAACATATTTGAAAAAAATGTGTATGTGATCATTAAAATAATTATAATATGATGTATAAAAAATGTTATTGGGTTCAATAAAAATTTTAATAGAATTATAATATTCATTAAATGAGTATGTGTCTCCATATTACTAGACATGAAAAAAGATTTATTGGTAGAAGTTCTTGTCTCATCATTAAATATTTACCCTGGAATTTTTTAATATGTATAGAGATCTGATATAATATTTATTGTTGGAAAACATGAAGAGTTATTTCAATGATCATGAATCTCGATGCTTGTTTTGTTATAAAATCATTACGGAGAGGAAAGTGTATAAAGGTATATAACAACTATTAACCATAACATAATTGAAATGGGCAAACATCACCATGGATTTAATCATGGGACACTAAAAATATATAATGCTCATAAAGATATTTGGGTTGTAGTTAAATGCCATACAATGTTAATAATTTTAATTTCTATCTGAGAAAATTTATTTATGGATCAAATTTACAGGATATATATTATGAATGTTTTATGGTTTCATATAGAATCAATTCAATTTTATATTGTTGAGATACAAGGTTTACATTTAGGTTATAGTGAATTTCCCATCAATCGCTAGATATATAGTTATGTTTTAGTACTGCTTCTCTTCCTTTGATAGATGGTCAGTTTGATAGATACATTCAAACCCTAGAGGATATGTTGAGATATGATTATATATATTTCAATGGTGGATTTGATCAAGGCCTTCCTCTAGTTGAGTTTCTTACAACAATAACCTTAACTCATGCATTTATATGGGTCTTTATGAATTCCTCTATGGAAGTAATTGTATAACTCCAATGTTCAAGAAGAAATGGGTAAAGAAAGATATTGGAACTAGATCCTAATGATAATATGATATATAAGGCATTAAACATTCATTGGTACATCAAGGAAACTCATAATAGAGAGCAGATTAATTCTTATAATAATTAGTGAGATCCATAGTTCAATGTTGGTGGGGTGTAATTTCCTTGAATTTCACTATAGAATAAGGTTATGGTATTAGGTAATAATGGAATCTTTTGTTCATGGTATATAATACCTTTTATGTTCCTAATCAAGTAGGAATGGTAGTTTTTGACATAACACATCCACCAAACATGTCTCTAGTTCATGATTTTTTTCATATATCTATTTTGAAGAAGTATATATTAAATCTTTCACATGTATTGAACATAAAAGTTTAACATTGTAGAATGAAATTCCTTATGAAGAATAATTCATATGAATATTGGAGTATAGATATAAATTTATGTGAAGAAAAAATCCTCATTTAGTTAATGGTTATTATATGAATCAGAAATTGGAGGAAGCCATGTAAGAACTTGAAGATGTGATGAAGCTATGATATCATCATTATTTTTTAATAAAGTGATAAATTTTAAATAATGAAATTAATTTTAAAGGGGTTATCATTTAATATACCATGAATATATATGTATTTATTTGGAAATAAACTTTAGGTATCTCATAGGTTGATTTACATGAAACATTGAGTCTAAATGAAGTGTGATATAATAATATTTTATTACATTGCCATTAAATTGTTAGTTATTAATGTAAATGAACACATTATGAAAAATATGAAAAAAATTTAAAATAATTAAAATATATTGACTAATTCATAATAAATAATTTCTCAATTTTCTATAGTCATTTTATTCTCCAAAAATATGTCTTCTTCAAAAATGATTTTTATTTGATTTTATATATGAACATTCAAGTTACTTTCTAAAATTCTATAAATTATTTTTTATTTAATAAATGAGTTTAACTAAAAATTTTAATATTATAATAGGGTTAATTTTTTGTATTTTTATAAAAATATTTATTTTCTAGTGAATAGTCAAAAATAATTATTGTTGTATGCATGCCATTTCTTTTCATTAAATAAAATAATTAAAAAGTACCATTTGGTTTTTAATTTTATATTAAACTATTAAATTATACATTAAATTTAAATATTCTAATAAATTTTATAGTAATTAAAATTATACTTGATTTTGGTATAAGTTCATTTTTAAACATAAAAAGTTATTTTTCTAAAAACCATTTCTATGAATACAATATGTTTTTATCAATGAAAATTAAATTATTACCTATTTATTTTTTTAATGAAATTTACATATTACTTTTCAATATAAAAATTTAAAGTTAATTTTATATTTTTTAGAAGACGTGTAATGGATTAATTTTATTTTTATGCTTAAAAATCATTTTCTAAAAACATATTTTGATTGCATGTTACACTCTTATTTAAAATTAAATTAAAAAAATATAAAAAAAATATCTAAAAATGTAATAAATAATTCTTATCATAATAATGAATATAATTAAATATGTTCCACTTTAATTTTTTTCATAATTCATATTAAAAACTATAAAATTTTGGTACCCCAATTATGGTTAAAACATGTTTATCAAGGGTTAAACAGAGAGATAATGGTAGGATTGACTCATAGACCAGTCTAATTATTATTAATATAAGATAATTTTACATTATATTATCTGAAATTCAAAATCAAGGCCATTTTATTCCACATTCACATGAAAGTGGCCTTATATTATTATACTCTTCTAAGTAATTCCATGGGTTCCCATTACCTCAATTATAATAGTGAACCTCTTCTCCTCCCTTATTCAAAAAATTTAATCATTCTAGATCCACAAATAAATTCCTAAAAACATTCCTCTATTTGATCCCCTCATCCTAGAATCTATGGTCTTCTCGTATGACTAATCATACAAGTCATAAGGTGTAATCCAATGGAGTTCTCTCAAAGAAGAGGTATAAATCAGATCTGATATCATTCAATTTCATTTCCTCATAAAAATTATATAAACCTATTGTATCCATAAAAACATGATAAATCTAGTATAATCAATATATTTATTTGTTATTATGATAATGGAACCACCATCTCCATCCTCCTCTTCATAGAACGAGAAATGAAAGTATTTCTCATGCGTTTAGGTGGACTACCACCTTCAAATAGCTATATGATTCATTTTGAACAAAAATAATTTTTAGGTTGTTATTATTATGGATTTAATATAAATATATGATATAAATGTTATAATATTGATCTAATAATATTGAAATATTTTTTACCATGCGTTCATTCTATTAATCGATAACCGGAAACATCACTCACGTGTATATTTGAATTACCATATATGTGAGGTGATGTAGTTCTTCTTTCATCGCCACATTATATGAATGTTTAAAAAAAGTGTACATAATTAATAAATATTATTCATATAAAATAATTAATATTCAATATATCATTTGTCTAGGAACATAATAAAATGTCCAAAACTGTTGAAATAAATCATATATAAGTAATTAAGTAGTTAACACATGGAATGAAAACTTTAATAACGAAGTGTTAATAAACATGTTTTGAAATTTTATAATTAGATCATATATGAAAATATAAGTGTTTATGTGTATCTTTTATAGAATTAAAATAAACCCAAATTTATTTTATTAGATCTTAGACCACTTAAGGATTAATTCATACATAAGGTAAGAATTCTTCATGTTAATGTTTTTTCAATCAGACATGTTTGATGTAATACACCAATTTATGTTTATGAGTCATATATACTAATATATTGAATTTTTATATAATTGATCTATCTTAATCAATGGTATTTATATTTTAAATTCAATTTATTTCATTAAAGGGGATTTCATTTGAAAATTACCATTGTTATAAGGGTTTAACATCTCAAATGGTCTTCTTTTGGAAATATGTTGCATTATTCACATTTATTATGTTATAATATGTATCAATTACTCATTTATATGTTGTATCATTAATATAATTATTTTCATGGTATTTATAGATTCGTTTGATGTCATTGTTTCTTGTGAATTTTGACTCAAATGTTACCAAAGGAGTAAGGGTTTTACGTTACAATTTTTTAAGGATTATTTATAATTAAATTTAAAATATTGAAATTATATAGTATAACTATAAAAATAATATATAAATTATTATGCATCATTTATTTATAGAGATTTCATTTTTTCATTTTATTTTATTGTCTATAAGTACTCAGAAGATCAAATGTATTCTTTTTAGAAAAACTAATTTTATTTTTCTCTTCTGTTGGGAATCATTTTATTTCATATAAATATTTAATTTAAAATCATTTATATTTTTTTTACCACACTAAGAGAATTTTATAAATTAATTTATACCAATTTTTTACTTTTTATAAAAATTTAAATGTAATATTATTTTCATTATACAAAATTTGTAATTTTGAACGTGTATTGAAAATATGAAGAGAATATTAGTGTTAATGTACATTGAATGAATAGATTTAAAAATTATCATGAATTTAATTTTTTTTTATAATTATCCTTTAAAAGTTTTCTTGGTCATATTCAATGAAAAAAATTTCCTTAATATTTTGGAAATTTTTAGATTTTAAACATGTTATTTCAAAATGAAAATTTTATTTTCTTAAATAAATTTTGCAATAATATTTTAAAGGTATTTAAATCTTTAACAAGAATATATTTATTCTTAGTATGATGTATTTGGGATATGATCTAATGTTACCACATTATTCTATATCAGTATGGTTTATCTGTAGAATGATGTAGTATTGATGAAACTCAAAATCTTTTCTATCTATTAAGTGTTAATGTAAGGATATACGTTTTCATGATGTTGTGGAATATATTGGAATGGATTATGGTAATGTTATAGGTGGGTATGTTATATGAAAACAATTTATTGGGTAAATAATAATATTATATGAGATCATATGGTATAGAAAAAGTTATTCCAACACCAAAATAGGGAACACAAGTCGTTATCCCTCACCCATGACAGATAAATACTAATTTATACCACGCCCAAAGTAAGTACATGGGTGGTTATCTGAAGCCTAATATGTGATAAATGTCCTTGTAGGTATCTTTGAAATAATATTTCAAATATTATTATTATTATTATATTTCATAATGTGTTATTATGGAAATATTATTCTCTCATTCCTCATGTTAGTTGAATATTTTATGACTCATTATGGAATGACTCATTATTATATAAATTGTTGGGTTTGGATTTCAAATGTTACACTCATGTCATCATACCCTCATGATTTTGATATGCTTATAAATTATCATTCATTAATATCTCTCTTGTTTACCCTTACTAAGCACCTAATCTCATCCTTTTATATGTTTCCCTTTACCTAGGATATGAATACTGGTTTTATGTAGGGTATTTCTATGATGGGTGATTGTTATAAATAACATTGTGGGAGATGGTGTAAATCATTTATTTACTCATTGTTTTGATTACAGGATTCAAATTATAATAAAAAATTATATTTTTTTGTGGAATAATGTTATATTCAATGAATATTCATTTAATAATATGAAATATTTTGGTATGTAATTTAATGGTTTCTATAGTGAATATTATTATATGAAAATAGAACAAGTGTAAATACTTATCTCATGAATATCCAAAGTACACAATACATGTTTGAAAAGTGTATATAAATATATATATATATATATATATATATATATATATTAACTATTACTTTTACATGTTTATCTGACATTACCCCACATGTCATTTTATTCTTATGGTCTGTGGTTGGATTAGATTTATTGTTTCACGAACTACACCTGATACTAAAGTGTAGTATCATGATAGTGTAGATCCTTATCCATTGGGGAAATGAGCTAAATGACCAGAAATAAGTCTTTGAACCCTATGCATAGGAGTCTTGAAATGTTCATTGAGTTTGGGAATAACTCACTCTATGGAATTGGGGTTTGATGTCAAAGAGAGAGAGGGTATCAAAATCAATTTGGAGGTTTAGTTAAAAGGATAATCTCATTACTAATTTGGTATGGTCCTATGTTTTAGGCTATGATGTAAGAAAATTTTACTAGTTGATCATGGTCAACCAAGCTAGATCTATCTAGGTGGCAATTACTCCTTTTTCTGGATATAGCTAGAACCAAGATGCATTAATCCTAGCTTCTAAGGAAGAATATATCATAGGATATTCATCATAATCTATTATACTCCAACTAGGTTAGGGTCATTCATTCAAGATACCCATAGTTCGGGCTTCATAAAAAAATAGATAAAAAATCATTTTTAACCTAATTAATTTCTTTTTGGTTACCATGTATCTAATTAAAGATTAATTAAATTCAGTCACCCCTACACTAGACTACTACTCTAGGTGGTTTATCCACTCATGGTAGAATTGATCATGAATTAGTAAAGAATTGAAAACATAATCAACATATAAATAACAAATAAGACCATGAAATTGAAAATGATGTATTCAATGTCAAGAAATTTTCAACTATAATCAATAAAATCTCCAACCTGACACTAACTTGAAATAGGAATAAGGAATAATATAGAAAGGGTTTCTCATCAATCAAAAGTTGAAATGGAGAACACATGTAGGTTAGCCAATAAATGTAGAATAATGAACAATGATATGAAATTTTAATCTTTGGTTCTTGAATAAATGTAAAAAATTAATTGGAATTGAAACAAATTGAGCTTTGGGAGAGGGAAGAACAAAATAATTAGAGAAGAAGCCTAGAAAAATAACGGAAGCTGAATAAGTCACATGAATTCTTTATGTTTCATGCTTACTGGAGGTAAATAATTGAGATATTACATGATTTATAATGGGTCTCCACATCATGTAATTATTTTCCAATATATTCTCAATGTTTTTTATCTTTATTAAAACTTGCACAAATATTATCCTAGATTATCTAGATTTTTAAATTAATTGCCTTCATGATGTGTAAGTGGTCTTCATGATATATATCTTTCATAGAACTCGATCTCTATTGTGGGAATTGAAATTCTAATGTAACACAATGTGTATTAGTGGCACATGTCATTTAATCACTTTATAGCTTTTAATTTTATCATGACTTTTCATATGTTGTTAGAGATTTCTATACATCATGTAAGATATATTCACAACATGTAATTATCATTTTTTGTCCTTCCCTTAAAATTTTACCTTGCTATAATTGAAACATATTTCCTAAAATAATCAACACATAACTGGTGCCTTATCATGTAATACATGGATAATCTTTATTCAAATGACGGGTGAATGTATATATGATTTGAGCTTATCAAATTCCACTAAAAATGACCAATTTATTATCATCAAGAAAAAATATCTCCAAATGGATTTTAAATAGTATGAAAATTTTAAAACAAGAAATATTCATTATAACATAGAAAATAAAACCAATTTTATGTTGAAAGGTCAATCTCATGAATCATTCCTGTATAGAAAATAAATCATTCCTCATAGCTCAATTCTTTAAACAAATTCTTAATCATTCATTTAAAATTTCTTAAAGTTTCCATAATTTATATACCCATTTTCAATTTACCTCACAATGAATTTTATCTCATCACTCAGGGTGAAATGAAATTGGATTTTTGATCATACCCTAAATAAAGAAATAAATAGATAAAAAGAGGAAAATACAAAATCAAAAAGACAAATAAAAAATCAAATACAAAAATAAAAATAGAAAATCAATCATGAGGGCTTCCGCAAAAATGTTCAAATAGCTATAAGGATGATGGTGGGTTGGTAGATAGTGAATATAACAACATAAAAAAGTGGTTATGCTCTAAAATATAATGAATGAATGTCATGAAAAGTGTAATGAAATAACTCCTCCAATAACTAATTAAGTCCATGCTCATAGTTGTTCTTTTTGGATCCAAGAATATATCAAGTTATTATAGAAGGTATAATTTTCCTTTTCTTTTATTTTTTTATTATTCAAATTTTCAAAATTCCTTCCTATGCTAGATTTCACATCCATATTCTATCAACATACGATACTTTATAAGATTCATGGGTCTGGAATTGGTGACTGTTTACCATCCCAATACAAAACCCAATCATATTTTTCTTTTTCTATTGTATATATTTTTTTTCAAAGGAATAGTATAGGTGTACAATACCAAGAAATATACATTAATCACAATAAAATAGTGTGGTGGGAACTACAATACATCTACTCAATAAAATTATCCCATGTTCGTTGGCTGAAAAACATCTCTCACACTTGTTCAAAGTAAAGTCATTCACAAAAAATAGTAGGGTAGGAAGGGATAATCAACATAGAATAACTACAGATTATTAAGGTAAATCATGGAAATTATAGTCTTCATAAAGGAAATATATAAGGTAGGTATCTAGAAAAAAATCCCAATAAATGTTTCCTTAATCATATTAAAATTCTATTTTTCCTTCATAGCCTCTATAAGATCTCAACGAAAGTTATGATAGGTTTGCATATCCCAAGTGTTACTCAATAAATATTCTTAGAAAAGAATAAAAAATTCTAGGTTAAGAATCTTCTTGGGAAAGTGATAAATATGAAAAACTAGAAATCATTATGGGTATAAAATCAAATAATAATTTTTAAATTAAACTTCAAAAATAATGAATTTGAATGAAATTACTAAACTCAACATTCATTATAAAAATATAAATAGGTGAAAAACATGGAATTCCGACAATTTCCAACTTAGATTTTTCTTTTATATATATGGTTGTAAATAGTTTCAGGTTTAAAGCATGCTTTCCATGAAAAAATGTCTCCTAACTAAATGAAAACAATCAATAATTCAAGTGTATCTAAATTGAAACCCAGGAAAGACTCCCCCATAATTATAATGAGATAGTATCTACTCTATCTTTTATAGAACCATGGGATTGTTTTGATAGACAAAGTGGATATTATGGAAATGGAAATTTTAAAAGTGTAATACTAAGAAATCAAGAGCTCCTTGTAATGAATGACATTTCATGGGGAAACATGATTAATACTGGTTTTTTTTATTTTAATTTCCGATATATTTTGTTATAAACACAAATCATGCACTTTAAAAAACATTAGTCCAAAGCATTTAAACATTTTTTATGTCGTAAAACTGACAGGTTCACATAGTGAATAGTAATAAAAGAAATTTTATAGAAATTCATGTATTAATTTTCAATAAATATCAATGTGACTCATGATTAAAGAGAAAAATATATAAAAGGTCAAGTGGGATAAAATAATAAGTAAAAATTTGAGAAAAATATAAAAAATAAGAATTGCCTTCCATGAAGAGCTAATAATGATGACATCATCCAGAATGATGGACCAATGTATCAGTCAGTATCATCTATTGGCTCACATATTCTCTATCTTCTACAACTACTAATGTTTTATCCTCTAGATCTCATGGCAATTTTTTTATGATTGATCACTTTAAGAACACACCAAACATAGATCTTCTGTGGTAGAAAATGTTTGTATGCTCATGGTGGTAATGGATGTTAATCATGGATATATAGTGATATATCTGAAAGATGGTTCATGGAATCATATAGGTTCTGATTCACTCATATAACAAGGGAAGATATTGACAAGACATGTGCATGGATACTATAAATTAAGAAGATGAGTTAGACATGGATACTAGAAATATATAATTAATTGAAAAATAAATCATTTAAAATAAATAAAAAATAGTATCTGATATATATATATATAGTGAAATGATATAATGATGAATGGGAACATAGATAGTATAAAATATTATCACCCTTGTAGAATACAAAAAAGGGGGAGGGGACATAGGTAGACTAATAGAAATCAACACCACCAAGAACATCATCTATAGTCCTATCCCGAAGAGAGTGTAACTACAAATTACCCTCCTAGTCAATGGATGTAATGGTATAAAGGGATAAGTGATTAGCTACTAAAGGTGGTGTTGTGGTTCTAGTATCTATATCAATATTGGGTGGTGGGGAGTTACTGATTAGCAGCATGGTCGTGGGTTTGGAAGCTGGATCAAAGAAAGAATCTTTAGTAGATTGGGTGGAAACTAGTCCCTTACACCTTTAGGCATACTCTAGGAGATACACTTGTAAGGAAGTTGGATCTATCATATTTAAGGGTAGGTCTTCCGGGGTGGTGGCTGGGGTAGGGTTGGTAGATGAAGAAGGCCCGACACAGGCTGACAGTGGCTAAGAAGCTTTCTAATGTGATAATGGCAATGAACGGTTTCTGAAATGGGGGAACTCATAAAAAGGGATATGTAGGTTCTATGAGATCTGAAATAGATTCTATAGGATATAAAGGCAAAAGGACCAAATATCTACATGAATTATGCGGTGGGTGGAGAAGTAGAGTATGTGGTGGTGGATGTATGAAAACGGTGGGGTTAGTGATGGGAATGGAAGCTATAGGTCATAGGCTAGAGGTGGGGGCAATATCTAGTGAAGGGTATACTCTATGATCTCCTAGAACCTTTTCAACATCCTAAAATAATCATGGATCCCACTATTAGGTGTCACCTTCCTTGTTAAGCAGATGTATCTTGTGCATCAATAGGAATTTAGTGCAATTCATAGGACCGAGGGAGGTGGGTGGAAGGGCAACATAAAAAACACCTAGATAACAAGTAAATGGGTGATGAAAGATCCACCCATATGTATGCCTCACATCATATGTGTATGAGCTCTATAGTAGAACATGAGTGGAGAGGCCATTTTTAATGACTAGGCCACCTATGCCTGCATTGAGGATGATGGCATAAATCTGACTAACATAGGCATGTGACTCATATCAACCAAGCCAGGCATTTTTTAGTTCCCTATGTAGAATTTGGAGAACTAGACCTCGAATCTAGGTGGATTTAATAATCTTGGGATCAATATTAGTGTGATAATATTATTCCATCATTATCAAGATCAGCTTTTCATATGACTTGGAAGGCACAATATTCAATGTTAGGAATACATCAAATGTGGAGAAATCGTCATTTTAACTATTCAAGACAATGCCAAACAAATCTTGTGGTGTCGTCTGCAAAATATGTGGGGTAGTTTGTCCACTACAACCAAAAATATGGAAAAAATTTCAAGAGACATCTCCCGATATTTCTTTTTACACACATCAATAATGGGGAAGATATGCAGGCATTCATGGAGCTGGATCACCTCTTGGAAGATATGTCGGCGAGTTAGGATAGCCCTATAGAGTGTTTTGATGGTGCTCATTGGCTTTTCCTGCAACTGGTTGATTGAAATATGGTTCATGGGGTATGATAAGTGTAGGATGGGGGGAATATGTGGTTGGTCATCCTCATAATACCCACTACAGTTGGATTGAGATTCCATAGGGATAAATGGCTCTTTATATGATAAAACAGAAGTAGAGAAAGGAGATGCATGTGATGTTAGAGGTCTGGCTTATCAGCGGCACTTCATGAGTGATGGATCATCTCACTCCTATATGGGATTGGTAAGTGTGGTTTGCATAGGATTCCTGAATTCTATTTCAGTGATGGATTCTTCTTCTAAGAGGTGAGAATGAATAAAGAAGCTGGATGATCGATCCATGAGCAGTAGGAGGTAGGTATGGAAGGAGAGGTGTGCACGAGGTGAGAGGGGGGGGGAGCAACTAATAGAGAGGGGGGGGGGGGTGAAATTTTCATTAACCATAGGTTCAGGACATACAATGAACAATAAATCACATGATGTGTACTTTAGTTACACGATGTATAATTGTTTTCTTTTAGATAATTTCAAGCGATTAAAAGTAAAAATCAAGAATGATGGATACACAATATGTGATTGTTTTTTTCCCAATTTGAAACTCAAGCCCACTCATTTTTTCTCAGCATGCCCTATGTTATTCTAAATATTATTCTACAAAATATAGAATTAGTTGACCTATCTTAGATCGCCTCCTAGTCAATATTTTTTTAATGTCGAGAGCTTGAATCGTCAATGATCAGATGAATTTTAGGTTGATGACACACACCTCCTGAAATGGTTCTTAATAGATTTTATCCTTTGATCGTCGACGTTAAACGGTGGACTTCGCTCTTTCTGAATCTCAATTGTCCCATAAGGAAATATTTTTATGGCCTCAAAGGGTCCTAACCATCTAGATTTCATCTTCCTATGGAATAGTTTTAATAGTTAATTGACCAATAAGACCTTATTTCTTGGGATAAAAATGTGTCTCACAATGACCTAAACATGCCGTTTCATTGTTTTTCTCCAAAGATATTGGAATTTTCATATGCATCATTTCTTATCTCATCCTATTAATCCAACTTTTTCTTTCAATCCTTCCCATATCATTACAATCTCAATTGAGTTTCTTAATTTCTTAATATGATCGATTCTCTAGTTCTACTAGAAAATTATATGAATTTCCATATATCAATCTAAAAGGTGTGGTTATAATGGTTATTTTGTACATATTGTGGTACACCCATAAATCGTCATCTAATTTTACACTCCAATAGCTTTGACCTGTGTTCACAGTATTTTATAAGATTTTTATGATTTTCCTATTAAACAATTCAGCTTTCTTGCTTGTTTGCGGATGGAATGGAGTTCCTATGTTATACATGATTCCATAATTCTCCAATGATCCTATGACATATTTGTTATTAAAACGTGTTCCCTAGTCACTAATGAGTAATCTAGGAAATCCAAATCATGAAAACACATTTTTCTTCATGAAATTCATAAACACCTTTTCAATTTCATGAGATGTAGCTTTAGATTCTACTAATTTAGAAATGTAGTCAAAACCAACAAGGACATAAGACCTTCCATGTGATTTAATAAATGTTACCAATAAATATATTCCACACACATCTATTATTTTGACTTCCATAATTTGTTTTTGGATCATTCTATTCCTTTTTCCATCGTTCTAATTGATTGTCACTGATCATAGCTTTGACAATAATCTCATATATTTTATTGGAGTGTGGGATAGAAATGTCCACTTTTTATGATATTTTCAACTATTAATTCTATCCCATGATTTCCTCTAGTTAGTGACATATCACACATGTCAAACACACTAGGGATTTCATCTTATGGAATGAAATGTTAGAATAATCCATCATCATAGGGCTTAAAAAATAGTGTTTCATTCCAGTAGTAGTGATATGATTTAACTAAAAATCTTCTCCTTTGTTGGTAAGTGAGGTATGGGTGTAAAGTTACCATGGAGATATGGTTTGTAATATCTTAAACCCATATCTTTCTTATATTCTAAAGGTAGTTTTTTGTAGAATTCAGCCTCGATGTCGAGATCATTGTCATTCTTCATAAGTGGCATTAGATGTCAGGAGAAATGGTTCCCAACAACTTTTTCTATTCCATTGGTATCCTTGATGACGATGTTGAACTCTTGGATAAATATGATCCACCTTATTATTCATGTATTTATATCCTTTTTATTTATCAAATATCATAGGGAATCATGGTCAGTGTCATAGTGACTTTTGAAAACACTATATAGGAGTAAAATTCCTAAAAATAAAATAATCATTTTAAGAGTAACTTATATGTATCTTTATATTTCACCTATGATTCATCTAGAGTGTTACTTTCATAGTAGATGAATCAAAATATGTGACCTACTCACTATACTATAATAGTCCCAATAGAAACATATCTTCCATCACACTTCAATTCAAACTCTTTCCCCAATCCGGTGAATTGGTTATAGGAGAAGCTACTAGGTATTCCATTAAAGTGTTGAATACCCCCATGATATTCATCAGTGAGTTAAAATACAGTTTATTTTTATAACACGTGTGTCAGAGGGAGGGAATTTTTCATTGAATATTATAGGATTCTTCAATATAATCCACTATGTCCTAGAAAGATCCTTATTCCTTTAAATATTGATGGATCAATTAAATCATTGATCACATTTATTTTAGTGTGATTCACTACCATTCCATCCATGGAAATATAGTTACTAAAGAATATGACTCCTTGAACCATAAATTGTATTTTTTCCTAATTTAAAACAACATACATCTCTTTACATCCTTATGGGACAAAGTCAATATTTCTTATAAAGCTCTAAAAATTTCATCCATAAACTAAAAAGTCATCCCTAACAATTTATAATAATTCCTCCACCATATCATGGAATATATGTTTCTTTTATCTTTTAATGTTTTTTGGTGCATTACACATACTGATATAAATATGACTATAAGAGAAGGTACCAAATGAACACATGAATGTTGTTTTATTGTAATCTGATGGGTTGACTTCCATCTAATTTTATCCAGACTATCCATCCTGGAAACAATAGAATTCATTTCATTAAAGTCTCTCCATAATTTGATGCATGAAGGGAAAGGTGAAATGTTGTTTCCGTGTTTCCATATTTAGGTTTCTATAATCCACAAATACTCACCATCTAGTGATGTTACAAGTTGAGGTCAATTTATATTCATTGATTTTTTTAATTATGAGACAACAATTCTTTGTAATGAGTTGCAGTGAGATCACCCACATGATATCAATGTTTGAAAAAAATTATTCCAATGTCTAGATGTTTTAGTACTTAATTTTAACTAATTACTTTATTGGTTGGGTGGGTTTCCTTTGGGGTTGGAATTTAGGTGGGACAATATCCTCTTGTAAAAATTTATGGGTTCATGAAGTTGGATAGGTTACTTTGACATCATTTGCCACCCCCAGGCAATTGAATGTTCTTGTATTTGTAGGACTTCTATCAATTTTTACTTTTATGACTATGTTAGTTCATAGTTAATGATAACTGGGAGTGTAGTATCTGTCTCCAAAAAGGGATACTTGGGTGTATTGTGGAGGGTTTTCAGTTTCAGTTTCAGTGGATGAATGAGCAAGGTTGTGAAAGGTTGGATGATGTCCCTTGTAAGAGGTTCCATGTAGTTCACTTACTCAATGTTATATTACTCCATATCAACAGGGAAATTTCATCACTTTCTTCCTCAATTTATAAGTAATAATAGCTATCATATATTAGAAAGATATCTTATTAGTCATAAAAATCATCTATTTATTTTTATACTTTTTCCAGGATGAACACAACTTGGCCATCACCTACTCAGGATATGAGTTTTCGTTGATTTACATAAATTTGTCTATTACTAGTGGAAAATAATGATCAGCCTAATATGATTGAAACATATCCTTCTTATTGAATGTCCCGAATGAGTAATTCCTCTAGAAAAACTGTCTTTCCAACTTTAAATGGTACATCCTTGAGAAATCATTATGGACCATTTACTGATCTATTAGATAATTGGAGTTACACTCTATTTGGTTTGAGTTCTTTAATTCCCATTTGATGGAATAAACACATCAACCCGAGGTTTATATTAGATCCTAAATCTCACCAAGCTATTACAAAGTAACATTCCCATATTGTTCATGGGATTTAGAACCTTCATGGATCATTCATTTTTGGCCGAATTATCTACTGAATAATAATAGGTAACTATTCATATAGAGAGATGACTCATAGGTCTTCTATTTTTCTTTTACTGGAAGGTAGCTCCTCAGAAATTTTGAATACGTAGGTATTTGAGAAATTTCCTCAAGAAAATTTAATGTTGATGTGAAATTTATTGAACATCTCTAAAAGTTTGTTTTTCTCCATCAATAATTACATGCCTCACTCTTTAGGTAAATGTGATATTTTGTTTATAAGGTGGTTTCACAATGTATAAATCTTCATTAGGTAGTTCTTTAATGTGATATTTTAAATATGGTACTGCTTATTAGGTTATCTTTTGATCAGTTTCTGTTGTCTTTTTGACCATTTTCTTTTTCTATGATTGTTTTTTTTTCAAAAAACTATTTCTCTTCTCCAGTGCATGGTTTCTGAAATTCAATAACATTTCTACTCCTCATAACCACTTATTTTTCCTCTTCTCTTGGGTATATCTCCATAATACTAGGTAGAGTACCTCGAAATCACACTGGAATGGTCTTTGAGATGTGACACATTTGATTCTCAAGGTTATGAAAATCCTCCCTTTGATTCATCATTTCAGTCTCTTCAGAGGTCATCCTATGATATTCTTTTTAAAAAAATATTAAAATTAGATTTTCCAAAAAAAAATTGAAGGGGAATGGATGGTTATGGAGGTCTTGGTAGAGATGGTTGATATTGTTCTTGTGATTTAGGAGGGAATGGTTGTTTATGTTACTTGTGGTTGTGATCTAGGAATACCATTCATTGGTGGATATCCCAATGGTCCTTGGTTCCTAAATAGTTCTTGAACATTCCTTTTCTAGTAGTACCCTTTATTACTTTAGTGTGGTTGTTACATAGGCTGTGGTAGATATTACTACAACAATTGCAGAAATTGTTGATTTTTCGGATTTTAATTAATTTAATTTCAATCATGGATTTTTTTTCATCAACACATACTATCCAGTCATAACATTGGTGTAATCCACCACACATTTTATAAGAATTAATTCCTATTACAAGATAAGGGGGTGGTGCAGAAGGTTGTTGAATGGATTCATGATTCTGGGTTAAGGCCTCAAAATGTGAAGTTAATCAAGTATCTTCTTCTACTTGGTGGATGTCGCACTGGTGTGGTCCATGGTCACTTTTCCATATTTGATAATTATTAGAGACTTCATTTAAAAATTTATCATCATGGATCTTGTTTTTTAAACATTATCCCTTCATCAAAGGTGGCATCAAAAACTATAGAAGCAGCAAGTTGGAGGCCTTGATAAAATTTTGGAGTTGTATCCACATATCAATTCTATTTTTTGTCACTTACAATAGAGTTATTTAAAATGATCCCATAATTCCCATGATAAAAATACATCTATTTTAGTGAAGATATGGATTTAATTCTATAATTTCCATGTCCGGATAGGAAGGATATACTTTCCTACGAAATTCATGGCTAAATCATCCCAAGTAATGATGGACTCATAAGCTTGACTTTTGATCCAATCCTTGGACTGGTCTCACATAGAAATTGAAATAATCTTATTATTATAGAATCATTAGAAACCATGAATTTTTGAGACATATTCATGGAGATATTCACTTTGATGTTCACTGAATTGTACCATATTTTGGATCTTATTATTGAATCTAGGTTTTATCTCAAATGTGTGCACCTAAATATGAGAGATTAAAATGATGGGTGTCAAACCATTGATCGATGTCCATTCATAATCCTTGATCATTTGTTCTTGATGCACTAGATGCTCTCCATGTATTCTAGGCCGTATGTTTTTCATGTTGGGTTGGTTTGGATATACATGATTTCTGTGGTCAGCCATTGTGAAATGGTGGTATGAATAGATTTACCTTTCAATTTCTAGTTCAAAGGTATGTTGTTATTGTGAACCAAGGCTCTTTGAATGAGTCAAAGGGCTTTGATGAATGAACTAAGCCATAAAGATAAATATGTAGGGGTTTTTGAAAAAGAAAAGAGAAAAGGATAGGAAAAGAAAATGGAAAGCAGGAACATGTGTGTTAATACTAGGTTTTTCCATAGTTTTTCCTGCGAATCACAATATTCAAAGATCCTTGGAAATGGAATCAAAATCTGATATGCTCGCACACTTCATTTAATTCTTATGGTTTGGGGTTATATTAGATTTATTTTTTCCCCAAAATATACATTCTACTAAGGTGTATTATATTGATAGTGTGGGGTTCATCACAAGTTGATTGAGTTTGGGAATAACTAATTCTATGGGAATTGGGGATTTAGATTCGAAAGAGAGAGAAGGGGAAAATATCAATTCCAGGGTTCAAGTAAAAGGAAAATTTCAATATAAAGTAGGCGTAGTCATAATTTTTAGGATATGAAGCAAGAAATGATCACTAGTTGATCATGGTCAAACCAACTAGATATATCTAAGAGGAAACAATCCCTTGGTCTAGATATAGATTCATCCTAGATGCATTAAGCCTACCTTCTAAAGTATAATGTATCATAACCTATTGGTCATAATATATTATATACCAATTAGGTCATGTTCATTCTTTCAAACTCCACATGGTCAGATGTTCTTAAAATAATTTGATAATCATTTTTTGTTTCACGTGGTTACTGTCCTTAGGGTTACCATGTTGAGAATTAAGGATTCATAAAATTCAGACACCCCTACTCTCGACCACAAATCTATGTGGTTTATCCACTCATGGTAGAATTTATCAAGAACATGTAATGAATTGAATACTTAGTCTATATAAAAATAACAATTGAGATAAAGGAATACAATATAATGCATTAAATATTAAACCATTTAAAACTCTAATCAATAACAACTTCAACCAAACACACACGTGAAACAATAACAGGGAAAAACACAGCAAGGGTTTGTCGTCGATTGGCAATTGAAATTGAGAACACACATAGCTTTGCTTAGTAATGTACATGAATGAACAACGCTTTTCACATTTAATCCATGATTATTGAAAATGTTTAAACAAATGAAAATAAATTCATAAAAATTGAATTTTGGGTTAAGGAATAAGAAATAAATGGACAAGAAATAGAGAAAAATTAGAGAAGTTGAAGATTTCTTGACCATTCTATCCACAATACCCCTGATGGATGTAAATAATCAGAATATTACATGAAATGCAATAGGACTTCAAGTTATGTAATTCCATTCCATGATTTTCTCCATGGTTTTTATATCTTGTGTGAATATCGTATGAATATCATCATGTGTTGTCGATATTTTTAAATTGACTCCTTTTCTAATCTGTATGAGTTCTTTACGAAGTGTATCATTCTTTGGTTTGGATCTTCAAAGATGGAATTGAAATTCGAATGTTACACGACGTGTATTAGTGAATAATTTTGGGTAATCATGTAATGTATTGAAATTATTTAATAAATTTCTTACTGACTGATCATATTATTTTAAATATGGTTACACATTATATAAGAGAGTTTTACAATGTGTAATGATCATTTTTCCCTTTTCTCTAGATTATTTTTTGAAATAATGGAAACCTATTTTTTGAAAAAATCCACACATAACTACTGAATTATCATGTTAAACATGGGTAATACTTATTCAATTGACATCAGAATGTATATATGATTTCATCTTATCATTGTATAACGATGAAATGTTTTCTTTTGAAAAACATATAACCAAAATCACACTATAGTTACATATATATTTAGGAACACATGTGATGATATAAATTTTAAATTATCATCCTTAGAACTTCGTAAAATATATCCACCTCTTCCATATAAATCCTCTTAAACATTTCAAATAAAATAAACTCTATTAATTATTGAAAATAAGACATAATTTTCAATAAAACATTAAAAACATAGATGAAATCCCATCGTCCAAATTCCGAAAGAAAAGATTTATCAAAATATATAAAGGTATCCTATAATTTCTATGAAGGTATCTTCCAATGTTTTAATAGATTATTTTTGAATCAATTCTAAAAGATTAGATTATAATTGGAAAGTAAATTAGGTAAAAAAATTCACTAACTTATTCATAATAAGAAACGAAAATTGGTTATATAAATAATGATATATCTTGGATATACAATAATTCACAATCAATAAATAATTTTGAAACTCACATAGATCTTCCTATCACATCACCTATGGAACAAGAAAATTTTCATGAAATAGAATACTATGGTTATGAATTTCTTTCAATCCCCCTAGATAATCGCCATTAATAACATGATTTATCGATACCTACAACTCATGATCTTCCATATAAGAATCATTCCCCAACATAAACCAAGTATACTTTTTAATCATATGGAATTATAAATGTTTACAATTGGGAAACTACATTGCTATTTTACAATAAACACCCCCTAAATATTATTATTCTTAAAATCAACTACCATGTTACCATTTCCATGAGAAAAAGAGATCTCAATGCCATGATCCTACTATAAATTTACCATTATAAACTAAAGAAAATAAGATTTCCTATAGTAAATGTTTTATTGTGAGATTTTATGATATGAAAATACAATAAAGTTCTCTCTATTTACGAAATTCCAACATATCCTAAAAGAAATAAATTCCATTTTAGTATTATTTTTATTGTGGAATAATTATGTCCATGGGGAGATAAATTCCACGATTTATGAGAAATATTTTCACTATATTGTATCAAAAATCTACCTTGAGTAACATTAAAACTGTCCATAAAAGCTTAAAAATTACTCCTTCCTATTTTAACTAAATTATAGTATCATTTAACAAGGTCCCATTTAAAAAAAATTATAGATTAAAAATGATTTATTTATATGTAATCCTAGTCATTATTGGTCAAAGTAGTCAAATATTCACTAATATGGGAAAAATTAATCATGAAACTACTCTAATGTATTTCAATACCAATGAAATAGTGTTATGATACTACATTCTTGGGTGATCCAAAATAAATAAAAACCTTGATATTTAAAGGAACAACAAATTTACCTAATTGATACATGACATGCCCAAATATGATCATTATGTGATTAAAACATGTCACAATAAACACTCCAAACAAATATTATTTTCAACTAGTATCTATGTTGTTCCTAAAATGCTCAAAATTATCCCCATCCATCAAAAAATACATTATGATATCATCAATTAATTTCACCAGGAGAAAATAAAAAATCTCAAAGCATACCACACTCATCAATCTCATAGAAACTATCTGTGTATTGTTTTAGAAGGGCATCACCACAAATTAAAAATGGACATAAAAATACCAAATATTCTTTTTATAAATACATTACTACTTCACTATATATGATGGTATACTTACTATAAATTAATATTGTACAACTAGTTAGATAAATTAAACTAATTAAATATTCTATCATTAGGAGTTGATAGGGATTCTTCACCAGTGATATATTCAACAGTCTACCCAAATCCCAAAGGCACTATCTCCTCTCTTCATATATAACACTAGAGATCCATAAAGAGAAACACTAGGATGAATTATTCCCTAATATTATAGATCATTAATCAAAATCAATATCTATGAATAAAATTAAAGAAAATATCAAATAAGTCTATATAAAAATAGTAAAAACATTTGGCTTCAACATTATCTTATAGTTGATTTAATGCGGAGTGAATATTGTAAAAATATCATCAATGAAAATATATATGAACAACTCCATACCTCTTAAAAAATAAAGTAGTTTTATTTCTCCCTTAATTAGAAATGTTGTAGTTAAATACGATATAACATGGTCTAAATTTCTATAACCTATTTTATGATCTCTCTCACTAATAATAATCACAAATTCTACATTGAGGTCAACATATATTTCCCATATCCGGTAGGATTCATTGATATATTTCTTAAGTACTACCAATAATTTTCTAAGAATGGAACAAATTTTTGTATTGATAACATGATGTGTTCCCCAATCGATCAATACAATATTATTTTAATCACATATCCCCAATATAGCTATTTTAAACTACACCGATTCACAAAAAGTTTATATATCACCAATGATCAAGAAAAAATATCTTACATATGCCTCAATAATTTAACTAATGAAGGTGTATATAATTAGTGTGATGATATTGTGTCTCTCAATGTATTATATAGTATATAATGTAAATAGATAGTATCTTAAATGACCTATGATCCTATTGGTTAAAGAAACATTATATAATGAAAATTTTCAACTCCTACACCACCACATTGTTTACCTTGATATAATATTCATCCTCATAATTGCTTAATCTCATGTCTCTATAGGAAATGAATTCTCCATTGGTTTTCCCACTCTACATCAACTTGTACCAATGGATTTAATGCTTGAAGACCTGGTTGCGACTGATTAGGTCAAAGAGGAAATTACTATTTTATGTTTTAAGGTACATCAGCTATCATACCACCAACTCTATGATAACTAATATGGATTTATAGGCATGTATAATAGTTTTGTCTACCCAAACCATTGAAATGTAAATCCATGACTGAGTTCCCAATGCATGTTCATGATCTAATAGCTTCATAAAAATTAGAGAATAAGGGTTAAGGGAAACACCTCATAAGTCAAAAGTTATGCAACCTTTTTATGTGAGGGAACTTATATAAGGCCCCGGCCATAAACCTTACTTAATATTCAATTAAATGAATATTTCACATTGAGGATCTTTTCAGGTTTATAGTTTTAGAGAATTAGGACAGAAATATTACATCTCAAAAGAATACAAAGTATAATCTTCTACTAAGTTTCCATAAAATAAAAACTCTTAAAAAGAAACATGTCTAGTTCCATTTTCTAGGTAGCATGACTTTCCCTTGATCCCATCCTTGACCCTATTCCACGTTAAGTCCTATGAAAAACATTTCAAAAACTTGGGATGAGCATAAAAAGCGCAGTAAGGGATACACAAATAATGAAAACTGTTAGTTTTTCAAAACAACAAGTAAACCATGTATACTTTATCAAAGTAATACTTTTCACCTTTTCAAAGTAGTAAAAACTATTCCCTGAATAAAAGTTCATTACTTACCCTTCAGTAACCAAAAGATTACCATAAAACCCATATAAAGATCACATAACATATAAAGGTATCTTGGGACATAAACATACTTAAGTGGAATAACCATACGGGCGACTTCCACACATACTTAATGGAATAGCCATACGGCCGACTTCCACACATTCTTAATGGAATAGCCATATGGCCAACTTCCATACCCAACTCATTGGAGGTTATAACGTAACCACCCGTCCTGGTATTCACGACACCACCCGTCATATGGTTTATCACGTAACCACCCGTAAAATTTCCAAGTACCATCATTACACATAAAATATTGAAAATATAAAAATTTCAATAACAACATTTCCTTTGCAATCACAATAAGTAATTCCCAGATATTGAATTAATCAATCCATTTTCAAAACCCATTTAAAAGAGATTTTTGAATCAATGTGTCCCATACCACTTTGAAGCTTTTAATGGAATTATAATTTTAAAACATTAATGTCCATATAAATAAATACTGAAAACCATTTTGAAAACATGGACATTAAAGATATATATTTAGAATAATAAATCTTTAAAACATTTAAAATGATATTTTTGTTAAATAGTTTTTAACAAAATGAGAGACTCTTGAATACAAATAATAGCGGAATAACATTTAATCCGAACTATATTATATCATGAGAATAAAGGGATTCATGATATAATATGTCAAAGGATAGTATACACACCATATAAGAGTGAATTGGTGCATAACAACAATGAAGTCTCAAAATAAATGTAAAATGAGATGAAATCCATTATAAAGAAGGTATCCTTAAATTAAGGATAAATCAATATCATAATTATGTGTGACAATTATAAATACACCCAATATAAGTGGATATTAATTGTAAAACAATCAAAGGTTATTCACACATATTCAAAGGATGACATATTCAATAACTACATGTTGAACCCAATGAAATCGAAATTGGGCTAAGAAGTTCCCTTGGTAAAATTCGACAGCCTAACGGCATCACTTCAAATTTTAGAAAATGAGTTGATGATAGATAAAAGGGTATCTCATCACTTGGACATAAAATTTACATCAATAAGGATATTTAATAACATATCCCAACATAAGAAGATGTAAATAACAAAAGAAGTCTTTTTTAAAAAGAGGAGGGTGAAAGGTCCCCTTACCGAGTTGGGTAACATTCAAAACGTACAACCCATGGAAGAAGGGTCATACAATGAAGATGTGAATACCCATAAATGAAATTATACTACACAAATTGTATAATAATGGGCATTACATACACCACTCAAATGATATTGTGGAAAATGTAGCATAAGTCTCACGGGAATAAAAGTGAGATGAAAAATCCTTTACGAAAACTCGGCAGCCTAACGACGCCACATAAAACTTCCAAAATGGATTGATGAGAGGAAATAGGGTATCTCATAACATTACAATAAAATGTACAGAAAGAGGAATATAAAAGAACATCCCCCAACATAACAAAGAGGAGCTTAAAAGAAGTGACATAAATGAGAGTACTTAAAAAAGAGAGAGAGTTTAGATCTCTTACGAAAATTCGGCAGCCTAACGACGCCACTCAAAACTTCCAAAATGGATTGATGAGAGAGAATAGGGTCTCTCATAATTTGAACATAAAAATTACAGTAAGATTAATATAAAATAACATCCCAATAACAAGAAATATGAGCATTAAAAGGAATGACATAAAAGAGTGTACTTAAAAAGAAAGAGAGGAGTAGGATCCCTTACCTCGTGTCTGACATGACTCGATCGTTCTTTAATCTCCTAAATAATAAAATTTGGTCAATTTATAATTTCTTAAGGACCTCATTTAAATATTATTATTCAGTTCATATCACATATTATAATGTTATAATAATTGGTTAATAAAGTGAGTTCGTATCAGACGTTTTTGTCGATGTTCAGTACAAGAGTAAAAATTGACCTTGGTGGAAAAGAATTTTACATGTAGTTATAGGTACATCATCTCCAGAATAGTATTTATGTTTTAAATATCATATATATCCAGTATATATTCATTTTATACTATGCCATAGCATTTGGAGATAAAAAAATTAAAAGCACCGTTCATAGAGACGGTAGGCCGTACGTACGCATGAACGCTACTTTCATTTTTTTGCCATATTAATGGAATTAAAAAAAATGAGAGATATATATATTATAATTACAGAATGATACCCATAATTTAGATGTAATATATTACATATATATCCATTATATATATGTACTTATAATAGTACATAACATTTGGAGATAAGAAATGAAATGTACTGTTAATGGAGACGGTAAGCCGTACGTACGCATGAACGCTACTTTCATTTATTTTTTTTTTGTATTCAATTGAATGAAATAATATAGATATAAAGGTATACTATAATTATAGTAGGATAAAATATGTAATACCATTAATTCCATCCTTTATACGTCCCACATATGGCATTAACGAATCAAATCACTTTGAGGGGGCGGTAGTCCGCACTTCCTAAAATGAAGATATCGCGTTTACCCATAATGGAAACCATAAAGGTATGCCATAAAGGAAAAATACAGAAGCATAAGGAAAACATAAAAATATTATATATCATATATAAATATAGTGACATATTAATGTCCACCTTTGAAGGTGTTAAAATAATGTTGAACAATCATCGTTTCGGGAGGCCGAAATTCTCCATCCACGGAAACAGTATGTTATTTAACCATTTGATGTAGGTGTGTGTAAGGGTAGCTCTAATAATTCTTATAAAAACATCCTATTATATTGAAGATACTGGATTTGTTACAAAATAAATGAATAAAAAGAGTTTAGGGGGTTGGAGAAGCAAAATAAAACAAAAGGACACAAGTGAAGACATTACCTTTAAATCGGTTAACTTCCTTTGATTTGAGCTCAAAGGCTTCCTTAGAAAGTATTCTGCCCAAATTGAGGCTTCAAGGAGTTAGAGATGGATGTGGAGAAATGAAATGGTCGGGGTTTGGCCGAGCCAAAGGCTTTGGAAGTGTGGGTAAAGAGGTAGAGTTTGGGGCCTTTTATAAGAGGAGAGGAGGGGCACTCTTGGAAAGGTATAAAATGTAACGTTATTTTCAAATGAGTTTCAGATTTTATTGGTACCACATTGATGTGTTTCGAGGATAAGGTGACAAGGTTTCAAAATACACCCATACAATAGGTTTTGGACATGTGTAGGTCTTAGATTTTATATTCTCTTTCCATTTTATTTAAATTGTTAAATAATGAGGTCATCGATGCATCATCATGATGTCATAAATAATTTAATTTATTTAATGTCTAAAAATTATAAAAAAACTACTATGTTGTAGGAAATCTTTTTATCTTTCCAATTAATATTTATAGTCAAAAAGATCATTTATTTAGACAAAATTAAAAATATTTTACTTAGTAGATACATTCTTTGTTACATTTAACATTCTTTAAAAATAAAAAGATAAAAAGTCACTTTCTCACAAAAGTGATTCCATGGGGCCCCCAAGTTTGGCACAAGGAATCCCATGGTCGGTCATGAGACAACCAGTATCCTTAGGACACATTTTGTGGTCTTTTTTTATTATTATGATATTATCTTATTATCTTTAACTACCCGATTACTCATTAATCAAGATAATTAAATATAATTACCGTCGTTACTATTCATAATGTCCAAAAACAAAAGAGTCTTAATTACATAATTTGGACCTTCTGATTCCAAATATTTAATTTATTTTACCAAATTCCAAACACATAAATTGCAATAATTAATTTAAAAAAACTTCCCGTTGTCAAAACAAATAGCGGGTTTTTTTTAGAAACAATATTTATGAAAAGTTTGTCACTTCTTTATGCCTAATTCCAAAGTGAAATTAATCCCAATGACCATAATTGAACTACATGGTAAAAATATATTCTAATTACACATTAAAACAAATTAAAAAGATAATATAACCATATAATTAAATTATATGAAAAAGCAGTTTTGATGTAAAATGCAGTATTTTTCACTATTCATTAGAAAATGAACATTGTCAGAAAAATACCAAAAATTAACCCAATGTAAATTTCAATGTCCCAATCATAAATAATATCTTTATTTTGAAAAATAGATCTTATAAAATTTTAAAAAAGTGGATTTAAAAGGGGTTCGACATCAAAAGGCGGTTAATCAACCTTTTAAAGAATATTAGAATGTTTACGCTTAAAAACTAGATTCATTTGCATTTTTAATCCTCTAACATTTATTGTAAAGAGTAAAAATATTTTACAAACATATATAATCATTTTGTAGTTATTTATGTTCATTCCCGCCATTACAATGGCTAGGCGTTAACTACCATTTAAAATAATATTATTTTATTATTAGAGTGCAACGTAAGATTCCCAAGAAACTCGTAGTTGCGTATTGGGTACGCCATCGAGCATAGAATCCCCTTTAAAGTAATATTAATATTTTATTCACAAATATGGATAAATATAAAGATTTCATATTCTTTATTTACCTGGTGTGTTACATCCTTCCCCCCTTTTGGGAATTGTGTCCTCGTAATTTTAAAATTGGGCTTGGAAACATCTTTGAAAGTCCCACATCGGAACAAGAGTCGGTAAAACAATCACTTTAAAATAAAGAAAGATAAGTACAAAGGTCACCCGAGTTAACCCATACTAGGATTCCAAGTATGAAAATATGGACATGGAGGATAAAAACAAAGGGTCATGATCTGATGGAGAGTGATAGAAAATATGTTTAGGAGAAAGTTAACCAAAAGAAAATCACAAACATGTGATGGGTTAAACGGTATTCGATTCCCCGATAGGAAAAGTTAATAGACAACATTTTTGTTTTAAGTTAATTTTTAATGAGGAATTTATTCATAGGGAAACATAATCACTTATCATGTTGACTTTCAACTTTTATTAGATTCCTTACACAAACTCATATTTTCTCCAAAAGACGAGTATTTAGGAAGACTTGTTCACATTAAGAGTATTATAATCAACTTCTAGAGAATCACCTAATCCACAAAAGATAACTATATACTTCCCATGTATTTATACTTTAACCAAAACCAAAACCAAAAAGGTTAGTACAAGATCAGATAATCCAGAAAAGGATAACCCTTTATAAAAAGAAAATCTATTCTTAATCTCCAAAATTTGTCCAACAAAACCCAAAGTTCAACGAGGACCATTCGATAATCAATTTGCCCATAAAATTCTTCAAAGTAAACCAAACTATGATTGAAATCCAAATATTTGAAGGATTTAGTCTCATAGTCTTCCAAGTTAAATCGTAACATTTATCTCCAAACAACATCAGTTGCTCTTAATGTCTTGTATTGAAAAGTAATTAACCTAATCACATATCCTCCATGATAGGTTAATAAATTTCAATAGATAACCCAAAATCAACTTACTATTAATTCCTAAAATCATCTAACTAAATAGAATTAGTCAAAATAACCAGGGACTTCACGTAGTCCAGTGGTAGGTGATAAATACCAGTCGCACATTGGTTGTGGGTTCGATTCCCGCAGCTTTGTCCGACGCGACGGGTTGTCACACGGTCTACGTGTTGTCCTTTTTCCAAAACTATATAATTTTAAAACATTCCCCAAAATGAGTTAAAATCTTCAAAAATGATCATAACATATTTTAACCGCAAATTTATCCCATGCCTTTCATTTTCCAACATATCATATAATAACCCATAATTACCTCAAAAGTAAGGATCATATAAACTATATTTTTTACCTTTATAATTATTACCTGAACTTTCACATCGATTGGTCATCTCGTACATGATGCATTACAGAACATACCAAGGTTCAAGTGGTTGATCATGACTCCTTGATAGTTGGTTTAGAACAACCACGAGTTTCCTCATTGAATCCCCCATTTTATCTAGTTTCTTAAACAAAGAACCACCACTGTTTCCTTCAAACCTGTTGTCTCTTTGGTGCCTGCTAGATCCATCCATTCACTAAAAACAGAAAGGTCAGTGTGAGTATATCAACAAAACCATCATGTACTAATGAGGAAGATAAACACTAATATATACTTACTCATTCACTTTATCTAAAACTAGGACTCTTTCTGAAATCCTAACCATTATGGTAATGTCACTTATGCTTAGAGGATACCCTAACCTCTAAAGTTATCTAAACCGACCTTTGATACCAACTATAAGGCCCCAACCTTAAACCATACTTAATATTGAATTAAATTAATAATTCACATTGAGGATATTTTCAGGTTTAGAGTTTTAGAGAATTGGGAAATAACTATTACATCTCAAAAGATTACAAAGTAAAAACTTCTAATAAGCTTCCATAAACTAAAAACTCTTAAAAAGAAACATGTCTAGTTCCACGTTCTAGGTAGCATGACTTTCCCTTGATCCCATCCTTGACCCTATTCCACGTTAAATCCTGTGAAAAACATTTCAAAAACTTGGGATGAGCATAAAAAGCTCAGTAAGATATACAAAAAGAATGAAAACTATTAGTTTTTCAAAACAACAATTAAACCATGTATACTTTATCAAAGTAATACTTTTCACCTTTTCTAAGTAGTAAAAACTCTTCACTGAATAAAAGTTCATTACTTACCCTTCAGTAACCAAAAGATTACCATAAAACCCATATAAAGATCACATAACATATAAAGGTAACTTGGGACATAAACATACTTAAGTGGAATAACCATATGGTTGAATTCCACACATACTTAATGGAATATCCATACGGCCTACTTCCACACATACTTAATGGAATAGCCATACGACCGACTTCCATACCCAATGCATTGGAGGTTAAAACGTAACCACCCGTCCTGGTATTCACGGCACCACCCGTCATATGGTTTATCACGTAACCACCCATAAAATGTCCAAGTACCATCATTACACATAAAATATTGAAAATATAAACATTTCAATAACAACATTTCATTTTCAATCACAATAAGTAATTCCCAGATATTGAATTAATCAATCCATTTTCAAAAACCATTTAAAAGTCATTTTTGAATCAAAGTGTCCCATACCACTTTGAAGCTTTTAATGGAATTATAATTTTAAAACATTAATGTCAATATAAATAAATACTGAAAACCATTTTGTAAACATGGACATTAAAGATAAAGATTTAGAATAATAAATCTTTAAAACATTTAAAACGATATTTTTGTTAAATAGTTTTTAACAAAATGAGAGACTCTTGAATACAAATAATAGCGGAATAACATTTAATCCGAACTTTATTATATCATGTGAATAAAGGGATTCATGATATAATATGTCAAAGGACAGTATACACACCATATAAGAGTGAATTGGTACATAACAACAATGAAGTCTCAAAAGAAATGTAAAATGAGATGAAATCCATTATAAAAAAGGTATCCTTAAATTAAGGATAAATCAATCTCATAATTATCTATGACAAATATAAATACACCCAATATAAGTGGATATTAATTTTAAAACAATCAAAGGTTATTCACACATATTCAAAGGATGACATATTAAATAACTACATGTTGAACCTAAAGAAATCGAAATTGGGTTAAGAAGTTCCCTTGGTAAAATTCGACATCCTAACGACGTCACTTTAAAATTCAGAAAATGAGTTGATGATAGATAAAAGGGTATCTCATCACTTGGACATAAAATTTAAATCAATAAGGATATTGAAGAACATATCTTAACATAAGAAGATGTAAATAACAAAAGAAGACTTTTTTAAAAAGAGGAGGGTGAAAGGTCCCCTTACCGAGTTGGGTAACTTTCGAAACGTACACCCCATGGAAGAAGGGTCATAAAACAAAGATGTGAATACCCATAAATGAAATTATACTACACAAAGTGTATAATAATGGGCAGTACATACACCACTCAAAGGAAATTGTGGCAAATGTAGCATAAGTCTCACGGGAATAAAAGTGAGATGAAAAATCCCTTATGAAAACTCGGCAGCCTAACGACGCCACTTAAAACATCAAAAATGGATTGATGAGAGGAAATAGGGTATCTAATCACATTAAAATAAAATGTAAATAAAGGGGAATATAAAATAACATCCTCCAACATAAAAAAGAGGATCTTAAAAGAAGTGACATAAATGAGAGTACTTAAAAAAAGAGAGGTTAGATCTCTTATGAAAATTCGGCAGCCTAACGACGCCACTCAAAACTTCCAAAATGGATTGATGAGAGAGAATAGTGTCTATCATCATTTGAACATAAAAATTACAGTAATAGTAATATAAAATAACATCCCAATAACAAGAAAGATGATCTTTAAAAAGAATGACATAAAAGAGTGTACTTAAAAAGAAAGAGAGGAGTAGGATCCCTTACCTCGTGTCCGACATGACTCGATCGTTCTTTAATCTCCTGAATAATAAAATTTGGTCAATTTATAATTTCTTAAGGAACTACTTTAAATATTATTACTCAGTTCATATCATATATTATAATGTTATAATAATTGGTTAATAAAGTGAGTTCGTATCAGACGTTTTTGTCGATGTTCAGTACATGAGTAAAAATTGAACTTGTTGGAAAAGCATTTTACATGTAGTTATAGGTACATCATCTCCATAATAGTATTTATGTTTTAAATATCATATATATCCATTATATATTCATTTTATACTATTCCATATCATTTGGAGATAAAAAATTAAAAGCACCGTTCATGGAGACGGTAGGCCGTACGTACGCATGAACGCTACTTTCATTTTTTTTCCATATTAATGGAATTAAAACAAAATGAGATATATATATATTATTATTCCAGAATTATACCCATAATTTATATGTAATATATTACATATATATCCATTTTATATACGTACTTATAATAGTACATAACATTTGGAGATAAGAAATGAAATGTACTGTTCATAGAGACGGTAAGCCGTACGTACGCATGAACGCTACTTTCATTTCATTTTTTTTGCATTAAATTGAATGAACTAATAAATATATAAAGGTATACTATAATTCCAGTAGGATAAAATATGTAATACCATTAATTCCATCCTTTATACGTCCCAGATATGGCATTAACGAATCAAATCACTTTGAGGGGGCGGTAGTCCGAACTTCCTAAAATGAAGATATTGCGTTTACCCATAATGGAAACCATAAAGGTATGCCATAAATGAAAAATAAATATTCTTAAGAAAAACATAAACATATTATATATCATATATAAATATAGTGACATATTAATTTCCACCTTTTAAGGTGTTAAAATAATGTTGAACAATCATCGTTTCGGGAGGCCGAAATTCTCCATCCACGGAAACAGTATGTTCTTTAACCATTTGATGTAGGTGTGTGTATGTGTAGCTCTAATAATTCTTATAACAACATCCTAGTATATTTAAGATACTGTATTTGTTACAAAATAAATGAATAAAAAGAGTTTAGGGGGTTAGAGAAGCAAAATAAAACAAAAGGACACAAGTGAAGACATTACCTTTAAATCGGGTAACTTCATTTGATTTGAGCTCAAAGGCTTCCTTGGAAAGTATTCTGCCCAAAGTAAGGCTTCAAGGAGTTAGAGAGGGATGTGGAGATATGAAATGGTCAGGGTTTGGACGAGCCAAAGGCTTTGGATGTGTGGGTAAAGAGGTAGAGGTGGGGGCCTTTTATAAGAGGAGAGGAGGGGCACTCTTGGAAAGGTATAAAATGTACCTTTATTTTCAAATGAGTTTCGGATTTTATTGGTCCCACATTGATGTGTTTTGAGGATAAGGTGATAAGGGTATGAAATACACCCATCCAATAGGTTTTGGAAATGTGTAGGTCTTAGATCTTATATTATCTTTCCATTTTATTTAAATCGTTAAATAATGAGGTCATCGCTGCATCATCATGATGTCATAAATAATTTAATTTATTTAATGTCTAAAAATTATAAAAAATTATTATGATGTATGAAATATTTTTATCTTTCCAATGAATATTTATAGTAAAAAAGATCATTTATTTAGACAAAATTAAAAATATTTTACTTAGGTGATACATTCTTTGTTACATTTAACATTCTTTAAAAATAAAAAGATAAAAAGTCACTTTCTCACAAAAGTGATTCCATGGGGCCCCCAAGTTTGGAACAAGGCATCTCATGGTCGGCCATGAGACAACCAGTAGCCTTAGGACACATTTTGTGGTAATTTTTTATTATTATGATGTTATCTTATTATCTTTAACTACCCGATTACTCATTAATCAAGATAATTAAAGATAATTACCGTCGTTACTATTCATAATGTCCAAAAACAAAAGAGTCTTAATTACATAATTTTGACCTTCTGATTCCAAATATATAATTCATTTTACCAAATTAGAAACACATAAATTGCAATAATTAATTTAAAAAAACTTCCCGTTGTCAAAACAAATAGCGGGTTTTTTAGAAACAATCTTTATGAAAAGTTTGGCACTTGTTTATGCCTAATTCCAAAGTGAAATTAATTCCAATGACCATAATTGAACTGCATGGTAAAAATATATTCTAATTACACTTTAATATAAATTAAAAAGATAATATAACCATATAATTAAATTATATGAAAAAGCAGTTTTGATGTAAAATGCAGTATTTTTCACTATTCATTGGAAAATGAACATTGTCAAAAAAATACCAAAAATTAACCCAAGGTAAATTTCAATGTCCCAATCATAAATAATATGTTTATGTTGAAAAATAGAGCTTATAAAATTTTCAAAAAGTGGATTTAAAATGGGTTCGACATTAAAAGGCGGTTAATCGACCTTTTAAAGAATATTAGAATGTTTACGCTTAAAAACTAGATTCATTTGCATTTTTAATCCTCTAACATTTATTGTAAAGAGTAAAAATATTTGACAAACATATATAATCATTTTTTAGTTAGTTCTGTTCATTACCTCAATTACAATGGCTAGGCGTTAACTACCATTTAAAATAATATTATTTTATTATTAGAGTGCAACGTAAGATTCCCAAGAAACTCATTGTTGCGTATTGAGTACGCCATCGAGCATAGCATCCCCTTTAAAGTAATATTAATATTTTATTCACAAATATGGATAAATATAAAGATGTCATATTCTTTATTTACCTGGGGTGTCACAACTTAAAAATATTCTGTAACAACCTAAGTAATTTTATAATAAATCATTCAATGTATAGATATTATATAGTTATATTAATTATAAAAATTTATGGTGATTTGTATATCCAAATGAGAAAATATATATTTCAAACTAAATTTTACATTTAGTATTTATATGGGATTTTTTTTAAAATTTACATTCCAAATATAATTTTTTTAATTTGAAATAATTTATTTCAATTTTGAATTAATAATTTTAAAATTATCTTCAGATTAAATTTTTATAATTTTTTGAAAATATTATTTTTTCAATAAAGAGTGGTAAATACATTTTTTATTAAAAATTTTATTTAATGTTCAAGTATTTCTAAAATAAAATTCTATTTATAATTTTTTAAAAAAATTAATTACTTCACCTTCATTAAAAAATACAATTATATTCTATCAAATTAATGTTAAATATTAGTATAGTATAACAACTTTTTCCGACATAAGAAAATCAATTTTATGAAAATTGTCTTTATCGCATTTTGTTGGTTTAATTTTAATTTAAATTACTCCAATTCAAGGGTTTGAATCAACAAAAAGGATTATATATTTAAAATCAGTAGGTCCAATTTGGTAAATACGATCATTTTATTTTATTTCTCAAGATGAATTGTAACATTTGTAATTGTGTGACCTGGTGAAAGGTAAATCATGTAATTAATGCTAAAAATAAAATGATAAGTACTATATATTTACCCTAAAAGATGCCTAAAATTATTACATGAGTATATTTAATCTATAGTAATCAAAATTTAGAATATATGAACCTTTATTTCAATTTTACGTGATTATAAACTTTATAGTACTTTATTTATGGATAATTAAATAATTTCACACTTCAAATTTAAATGACCATAATATTTTTAACATAGGGATAATATGAGAATATTTTCATTTTAAAATATTATCTTGAATTTTAAATTATTTACATTCATTACAATAATTTCATTTTATTTCTTCTAGAATAAAAAATACATTAAATTCTTACACAACACTGATATCGAAATTATTCAATTAATGGAAAAATAAAATAAATGATATTAAAATATATAAATTAGTATAATATAAATAATTAAATAGAAAAAATAATTTAATAGATAAAAATAAAATTTTAGTGATGTATTAAAACATTTAGTTCAAATTTCTTATGATTAAATAATGTTAAAAGAGTTAATGTAAAATAATACTTATAAAATTGAAATTATTGATGTTATATTGAAGTAACATTTCATTAATTGATACAACAATACTAAACATAATATCTATAGGTAATTGATTAAAATGTTGTCTAAAATATATTCCATGTTTTATTTATGGGCCTTTATTAAATTTATAGTACCCTTCATGGTCCTCAAATATTAAGAGAACTTGTTGAAACCGTAAGTGTGGAAAGAGGTAATAGGGGGATTAAACCAAAAGATAAGGGTAAACATTTTTCTAAACTTGTCCAAAAATTATTGGATAAGAGTAATTAAAATTATAATAATACAAGCATATAATATTATTAATTTCTAAAAAAATTACATCAAAATTAATTTATCTTAAATTAATATTTTAAGAGATTCAAAGAGTGACCCTCACCTCTCATATCAATGAAAACGACTTCTTCTCATTTCATAACACTACAAATCCCATTTGGCTAAACCAAAAAAATCTAAAACCCCTTGAAAACATCCATTTCCATTTTCTAGGGGAATTATTTTGGAAGAAATACCAATTCCAGTGGTCTTAATGTGTTAATAATATGATATTTTCCAAATAAGTGGTTTAGTTTTTAACTGTATATTTTAGATTTATTTATCTTTTCACCTATAGTAGATATTCTTCAAACAAACCAAAATAATAACAATAGTATAATAAATATATTTAGATGTTATTATGTTAATTTAATAACCTATATCTATCTATTCTTCCAAAAAATTGGTAAAGAAAAGATTAGTATTCTAAATATGATGAAATAATGACCTCGATGAACATAGTCATCCTGCTGAAGTTGTTTTTGGAATTATGAACAAAATATCATCCAGATGTTAAATGTGAACTTAAATGATTAATTAATTCTTTTAGAAAGGTAATAATTTAGGTAAAAGTAATGATAAACTTTAAAAGTGATCTGAAAAAATTATATAATTAATATAGTTTTATTATTTTGGAAGATAATTACCATAAATAAAAATTAAAACTCAATATAAGGGTCATTTTAAAAAAATCATATTTTAATATTTCCCATAAAACACTAATTTTTTTCCATGTACATATTTTTAAAATTATTTTATAGATTTATTTATATATAAAAAAATTATAAAAGAATTTTTATGTCTATTATGACTTTATTGGAAAGGTATTTAAAATGAATATTCTAACGTATTGTCTTAACCTTGATTTTGAAATTAAAAACTAGCTGCTCAATTTTAACATATATGATGAAAGTTAATTTTCCCTCCACTTTATCAATTACATGTTTTTTGATTTCATTTAATATTTTTTGATGTTTTATTCAAATAAAAACCATTATTCATGTATTCAAGTTTTTTTTAAAATGGTTATAAAATGGATCACATATTTCAAAATCTAGGAAAGTTGTCGAATGGATGAAAAGATAATTTTATGACTGTAATGTTGGAAATTGCATGATTTTATGAGTTGTTATTTTATAGTTATTTAAAATTATTTTGATAATGGGTAGTTCTATTATAATCCATGGATGGGTAGTAATGTTATTATTTGACTAATGATGGGTGTCTCCATGATAAACCAAGGAATGGTGGTTCTATCTATTTCTATGGTTATTAAATTTGTAAAAGTGATTGTAATAGTGATATGTAAATGAAATCCCAAGATACCTACATGTTTTATAAATGACTTTTATTCATTTTCATGTGAATCGTATGATTTATCAAGGCAATATAATGATATTATATTAAATGAAAATTATATTCTCCATTTTATGGGAGAAAAATAAATCTTTTAAAATTACGTTTTTAGATGTTTTTCATGATTTCATCAAAAAAATGTTATTTTTATTTTATCTTTTTAACTTATTAGGAAATTTTTTATGAAACTCATAGGGTATAGAATGTAATTTATTAGGTATGAATGTGTTTCTTTTAAGAAAATTTTTTATTTTCAAAAATAAAAATCATTAAATGTAATCATTTGATAATAGTTTCTTTCTATATTTTTATATCACTTAATTATATTTTTTTTATAATCCAAAATTTTAAAAAATAATAATTATGAGGTATATTGATGGTTTAGGGAAAATAATATTTCTTTTGTAAATTCGTATTGATTTTTCTTGAAAAGAAAACGTGATTCATTTTCAAATATTTAGATTAATGGGAAAATCATTACTGGTTAGTAACGTCCACATAATATATACATATGTGTGTGTGTGTGTTTTATATAAGTTTCATGACATAAATCTATAAAAATATAAACTAGAAATATCTTTTATATGGTAAGAAACTGAATTCTAGTTTAAAGTCATATAATATGTATTGTTTCAGTTTGGGTCATTGTAGTTGGTATCAGATCCAAGTATAGATAAAAATATAAGTCAGTATAGTGTTAATATACTACCCTTAAATGATTTGAATTTATTTTTATGTCGAAATAATATAACAGTTTAATACTATTATATTTATTATTCTAAACTATGTTTGTTCAGAATGGTTTTTACAGAGGGAACATGGAATATAATGTTGGAATGCTCTGAGGGAATTATTTCCTTTCAAATCAGTAACTTGGAATGGTTGTAATTGAAATAAAAAATTTTAGTGTAATTATGTATTATTTTACATGAGATATAAATGGTTGTTTTGTCCATGTGGGAGAGTATCTAGATCTACCATATAGAAAAATTATGAAAGTAGATAATTGTTTACTAAAACATCATCCAGAATACAATGAATTATATGATCCTATGATATATAAATTATGGATTAATTATTTGGAGAATATATTTGATTTCATTGGTTGTTTTTAGCATGAAAAGTTACGCATTTTATTTACTTTTTTTGGGAATCCGATCAATGGTGGACAATGGTTAATAATATTAAATAAAGTTAGTAGATTGATGTATTAGAATGGAATGATATTAAGAACATTTTCATTGAAATTTTTTTTATGATGGTTGTTTGACATACGATGGAAGTGAAATTCTATGAATTGAGATCGTTGGAGTAATTGGATGTATATGAAGATAATTTCACCAGTTTAGCATGTTATATATAATATTATATCTAGGATTGCGAAACTAAAATTAATCATTTTTAATCAAGATGAAATCCCATATATCAAATATAATTGGCTTCTCATGAGTTTATAATCTATAAAAAACTCATTCAATATATTAAAAGGATTGAAATGCAGTTTGATGAGGATCATGAATTTCATGAACAGAATCGGGGGAAAGGCCTATTTAGAAGGCAGTGTGGATGAATACTTAATAGAAATATAAATTTAATAATATAAATTTTTAAATTTCTGACAAAATTACCATGTGGAATGTTTCTTAAAATCTAGGAAATGCAGATGATGTGAAAGTTTTTTTCACATGGATAAGACCTATAAGTAAAATTATGAGATAAATAATTAATATCAAATGGTAATAAGAAATAATTGAAATTATTCTAGACATTATTCTAAATTATACCAAAAGTAAGTAACTCAGGCTAGAAATTATCAAGATGGAAAGAAAAATGGTTTGGGGAAATCATTTATTGCTACTATGGTTCATGTTGGGATCTAAAATGTAGTGGTGACATGTATTTTATGAGATTATCAAAGTTTTTTTATCCCATATATTATTCTAGATCTTCAATGTCTATCATTTTTGAGAAATTTTCATCAAAATTAATAATAACATATCATACAAGTATGATAAAAGTTTAGGTGAAATATCTTGGTGAAAATATTATAGAAAGAAATATTAATAGGAATATTCTTATTATTATTAGAATAATTGTTATTCTAAAAATTCATATTGAACTACCTATTACAGTTTTTAATATTATTTTTTGGTATGGGTTGGTTATATGTTTATCATGGTAAAATGAATTTTATAGATAATAATGTTTTATTCAATGATTTCATATATTTGACAATATATCTAGAAGCTGATAAATTGATTATAAATGGTAGTCAGAGATACATAGAGCATTTTTTCAAAAATAAATAAACTATTTATATTAGTGATTTCACATTAGCAAATAAATATATGGCTGTTTTTTCCAATAATTAAACAGGTGTTATTCCTGATTCAGAGGTTGAGTATAATATTAAATTATTAACTAATTCTAATTTTATCTAAAAATACCCATAGTAAATGGATCCGGTATGTTTTTTATAATTGAAAAGGTAATTTATAAGGTTTATAGATAAAGGTTTATTTCATCATTGAAAATCAAAATAGGGTTCTCCTTTCTTATTTGTTAACAAGAAAGATGGTTCAATTAAACATTTCATTGATTATGGAGTCTTGAATAACATAACTTTTAATAAAAAGTACCATTTTCCTCATATTAAGGATTTTCTCAATTATCTCTAGAGGGAATGATATATTTCAAAGACTGGTCTAATGGTCGGGTGTCATCAGATAAAGGTAAATGAGGTAGATGTTCTGAAGACCGCATTTTGGATAAGATATGGGAACTATTAGTTTTTCTTTATGCACATTGGGTTGTCTAATTCACTAGTTGTGTTTATGGATCTAAGGAATATAGTCTTATATGAGTTATTATATATATGTATATTTAATTGTGTTTATTAACGATATATTGTAATATTTTAATATTCATGATGATCATGAAAAAATCTTAATGATTGTTTTTCAAACCATAAAAGAAAAGAGGTAATTTGAAAATTTTATTAACTATGAATTTTGGTTTCACATTATTAATTTCATAGGACATATTATTTATAAAGATGGAATAAATATTGAATCTTCTGTAACTAAAGTTTTTTATAGGTCTCCAACACCCGAAAATGTCATATAGATTCATAGTATTCATGGATTAGCAGGTTACTACCAACATATTTTTGAAAATATTTCTTGGTTGTCTAGTATACTTATTATGTTAACTATAAAAGGGGTTATAATCAAATGGATAAAAGAACATGAACAATATTTTTAGGAACTAGAAATAATATTAGTGAATGGTCCAGTTTTTTCTTTACCCTCAAGGAATATGGAAATTTTCTTTAATAATGATGTTTCTTTGAAGGGACATGATTTCGTTCTAATGTATAATGATGACATAATTCCTTCTACATTACAGGAAGTAAAACCAAATGAGTTCAATTATCTTACATATTTTCTGAAATTATTTATTGTGGTTTTTTATTTAAAATTTTGGATTTATCTTTTATATGGATTAAAGTTTGAAATATATATTTTTCAAAATGAATTTATTTTATATTCACTCAAAAGGAGTTTAATATGAAGTAGATAAGATGGATGAAGCTAGTAAAGGATTTTGATTGCATTATCCATTACCATTTTGGAGAATCTATCAATGTATTCTATCCCTTGAGTTAGAATAATAATGATTCATTAGAAATGTTATGTCTATAACATGACCATTCAGTTAATGATTTGATGAATTTTGGTGAAGAATATGTGGGGGCAATAACATCCCATATTTTTTAGGTGTTAGTACAATTGTATCTTTAATAAGAGTTAAAAAGGATTATATAGAAGACCATGAGTTATAGAAAAGTTAATTTTTTTAATAAGGGTATGTTTCAAACATTTAATGTTGATAAAAGGAGTTATCATATTTCGAAGAGGTTATGTGTTCTTTATATTTCCCAATGGAATAGGTAATTATTGAGAAAAGATCATGTTTCCATGTGTGAAATTCATCCTGGAAGAACTAATACATATAGATAACTTTTAAAGTATTAATCATGTGATGGAATGAAAATCTATTTTTTTAAATTGACCCTGATATTTTTGTCCTGTAAAAAGGATAATGAATCAAGGTATTTACCAAAAGGGATACTTTAGTATTTTTTAGTTCCATTATGGAAATGGAAAAATGTACCCATGGATTTCATGTGTGTATTACCAAATAATTCTCAATGTAATAATGTGATTTGTATTATTTTTGATTTATTAAATAAGTCTTTGTTTTTTTACCATTAGAGAAAAAAATGCATTTTGATTATATTTATAAAAATTATCTCAAAGAGATAGACATGACACATGTAATTGATCTCCCCATTTTGTCTAATCATGATCAAAAGTTAAATTAAAAATTTTGGAATGTACTTCAGAAGTCATTGGAAATTGAATTTAATTGTTATAACGCCTTTCATCCACAGTGGTTTTGATAGTTTGAAGGAATGATTAAATACATGGAAGTCAGTATTCATTGTTATCCAATGGATTATTTGGGAATCTAGGATGAACATATTTTATTGGGTAATTTTTCATATGATAAATTTATAATTATGGTATAAATATGACTCCTTTTGAGACATTATATAGAAAGTAGAGTCAAACTCCTCATCATTGAGATATTATAGATCAAAGGTTGTTGATGATATCATAATTGATATAGTAAATTTTTGATAAAATAAAATTGATTTGGAAACATATGAAGATAACTCTGAGTATGTAGAAAAGCTATGCGGATAATTGAAGGAATGATCTTTCTTTCATGATAGGTTATCATGTTTTTTCTTAATGTTTATCCATGGAAGATAAATATGTATTTGGTTAAAATTTGGAAGCTAAGTAAATGGATCATTATAATGTTTTGAATCCTAAGAAAATTTTGACCATTTTTCTATTTGAGTACCCTTTCCTCCAAGTTTATCCCAAGTACACAATGTTTTTCATGTTTCGATGTTAAGAAATTATGTTTCATATTCATCTCATCTTTTGATCCCAGATTTTGTTTAATTAAAATATTATCATTATTATGATAAAGAACCTATATAAATTATTCACCTTAGTGAGAAATTATTGTAGAAGAGGTTAATTAATGAGGTTATGGTGTTTTAGAAAAGCTATATCATTGGAAAAGAAACATAGGAGTTTGAAAATGCTATGAGGGATAAGTATCAACAGTTGTTTAATAACTGAATAAAAACCTATAGATGAAACTTTCAAAAGTATGGATTAATTTAATAGCCAAATTATTTTTATAATAAAAAATTCATTGGTAAGATATTATAGAGCCCATAACAATTATAAAAAAATAGGTAATTTATCATTTAAAAGGAAAAATCTTTATTTCTAACCAACATTAATTTTCAAGAATTATATGAATTTATTTAATAAGATGGTTTCCATATAATTTAATCTTAATTTCAAAAAAATAATTTCATTTTTTATTCATCATTTAAAATTTTTATTAGGATTAAGTTTTTATAATTTCATATAAATATTGATTTCTCAATATATACTAAAAATACACATTTTTAATGAAAATTCTATTTTATTTTCAAGTATTTAGAAAGTAAAATTCCAATTTTGATTAGTTTTAAAATTTAATTATTTACATTTATTTAAATAAAATACTATTATTGTCTTTTGAATGAATTTTATACATTAATATATAATAAATACTTTTTAATACTTAAATGAGACATTTTTCTGAAAAACATATTTTCATCATGTTTTGTTGGATTGATCTCAAATTAAATTCTTCTAATTATGTTTTTTGATTCATTAAAAATTGGTTTCGTATTTGGACTTATGAGGAAACGAATTGGTAAGTATGGAACTTTTATTTTTTTTCAATATAAATAGTAACCTAGGTAATTTTGATTCCACAGTAAATGAAAAATCAAGTACATATAGTTAAAAATAAAATGATATGAACATTAAATTGACCATAAAAATTGAAAAACTTTTATTTCATGTGTAAATATTGTCCATATTCATACATTTTTTGAATATATGGCCATTTGTTTCCATTTGGATATGATTATATCTTCTATAATACTATATTTGATGACCGGTCAAAAAGGCCACTCTTGTTCTTAATAACTATAATACTTTTAATATGGGGATAACGAGAGGATATGTTCATTTATAAATATTTTTTTAAATATATATTATTTTTTTATCAAGGTAAATTATTTTTAAATTTTATAGAATATATATTTACATTATATTTTTGCTCAATGCTGAGGCGGTAATTATTCAATTAATAGAAAAAATATAATATTAATAATATTAAAATTCATAAAATATGAACGAATTAATGTTAAATAATAATTTAATATATAATCATATCATGTTATTGTTATATTAAAATATTTTTTAGAATTTAATTTCTTTTCTAGATGATATAAAATTCCAAATAAATGGGTAGTTCTAAAATTTATATTATTGATATTTTTTGAAAATAATATTTTATTAAATTATATACCTAAAAATACATTATTCAGCCAATTTATAATCATATTGTTGAAAATATAAACCATGGTTTGATCCATTTTTCATTTATATTAACTATCATTAGACTCAAAGAATAAAAAACCTTGTTTTCATAGTGTGTGTGTAAAGGGATAACAGAGTGGGAAAAACCAAATTATATTGGTAAAAATGTGATATAAAATGAGACTAAATTTACTAATACTAATATTATTTTTTAATTTTTATAATTTTTTTCCATTTCTTCAGCAAGCCAAATTTATATTAAATAAATATTTTAAGAAATTCTAAAAGTACCTCTCCCCTCTAATTTAAAAGGGATCTCAGTATTCTCATTTCATCACACTTGAAAACCCATTTTTAGCCAATAAAATACCCAATCCCTTTATAAAGTCCTTATACACATTTTATATCCCTTAGTTTTTCATTTTACCATTCATAGAGTTCTTAAGAGGTTTGGAAAAAGAAAATTTCCCAAATTAGTGGTATACTTTTTACCACATATTTTTGTTTTTTATCTTTCTCCTCCTTAAAATATTTTTAAAAAGTGATAAAAATGAAAATAGTATCCTAGGTATACATATATTCTATTATATTAATTTTATAACCTATATACCCCTTCTATTCTATCTAGATTAAAATTAAACCATCATTTCATGCACAGGGTATGACAGCCTCGCAAACCGATGTAATTAATTTCCCATCACTGTCCACCATGAATACATTATAATAGGGGAGTTGCTGATTATTTATGATTTTAATGGAATATTTATCAATCTTAAAATATAATATATCATTTACCTTATTGATTTTTCATATACTAAAAAATTATAACGTCGTTCGTACGTACGTGTGGACTACCACCTCTATGGAATGATGTCATTTATTTATCATCACCACATCACATGGATGATATAGATAAGTATATGTGAATAATTAATATGATATTTTTTATATTATTATATTTATGTAAATAAAAAATAATACTTAACTTTTTTCCATAATGTTCTTTTAAAAATTTACAGATTACACACGAATATGTACGACATACCGTTTATATGATTATAATGTAGTTTATTTTTTATAAACATATTTAGTAGTTAGGTTTAAAACTATATTTTTTATTTAAAAAAGATAATAATTACACTATTATTATTCAATATATTATTTAATAATGAAATCTTGAATCATATTCAACCTACTGAAGTCATTTTGGAGTAATGAACCAAATATCGTCAAAACATCCTCCTAGAATTTAAATGATTATGTAATTGTTATAACTTGGTAATAAGTGAGATAAAATGAATAAAAAAAGAATGTTTAAAACCTAATAAATAAATAATAAAAAATATAATTCTAAAATATAAAAAAACATATATGGCTAGTAGGCCTGAAGGTAAGGGACCTTATTTTAAAAATCACCTTTTAATGTTTCATTTAATACTTTATTTTTCTTCCATGTCCATATTTTAAAAATTATTTTATGGATAAACTGCTATGGATATATATGAATTAAAAATTAATTTTTTATCACTTGAATTTATTTCAATGGATTTAAAAATAATTTTTTATAGAATAATTTAACATTTGTTATAAGAGAAGTTAGTTTTCTATTGTAATATATAAAGTGGAAATAACTTTTCCTATCATTATAGAACCTATTTTAATTTCATAATCCCTTAAAATTTTATTGTTTTTCTAAATAATACTCTATTTACTTATACTTTTGTTATTTTCAAAAAATATTTTTAAAGTATAATGTTTTCTTAAATATCCAGAAATGTTTTCATATAGAAGAATAAAGTATTTTCATGAGTGTAATTTTCAAATATGACAACTTTTATGTATTTTTATTATGTTCTGGTTCTTGTGAATTGTTATGATTATGGGTGGTTCCTTTATAATCCAAGGATAGGTCGTTACAAAATTATCTAATTATAGGAACATTCATGATGAACCAGGTAATGATGGGTCTATGATATCCCATCAATTAATTGAGTATACATGTCAACCATAAGGTTATTCTATTTGTAAAAGTGACTTTAAGAGTTATATATAAATGATGTCCCTTGATACCATCATATTTTTACCATTATTTATATGTGTTTTTATGGGGATATTATGATTTCTCATATTAATATAAAGATCTAATGTTTATATTAAATTATGTGCTACTTTTTAAGAGTGAAAATTAAAACTTCTAGAAAAAAATATTTTATTAGTTTTTAATGATTTCAAAGAAAACTTTTTAGTTTCAATTTTCCTTTAATATTTATAATAAAATTATTTATAAAAATATTGGGGCAGAGAAAATAATGTATGAGGTATTAAATTTTTATTTTATATCTGAATTTTGTTTTAAAAAATAATTTTTTATATATTCATGAACTAACTATTTATTTTCTTCTATTTATGTCTCTTAGTGATCTTTTTGTACTCATTCTATATTTTAAAATGTTTCTATTTGTGTTTGTGGATGGTAAAGGTTAAAGAAAAATTCATTTTTAATTTCATGAATATTTTTCAGGAAAATAAACTATGATTCATTTTAAAAGTTTTATATCATGTGTAAAATTTATAATAAATAGAAATTTGTACGATATATATATGGGTTTTTATGTAAGGGTTATGACCAAACACAATGAAATATAATCATAAATGATATTTATTAATGTAAGAAAGTGATTTTTACTTTAATTTCACCCTGCATTATTTATGGTCAGGCCCTTACATATCCCAAATCTTTGATAATTTTTATTAACTTATCTCATGAAGCATGTTAATTTATGATAAAGTCAACTGGATAACATTATCTTTCATTATAACTTCAGCATATGTTGACAACATAAAATGATTTTCCTAAAATTGAATCTTGAGTGATAAAATGCTCTATAAAATTGTATACTATCACTTCACTATATGGTTATAGATAATGTGAATAGGAAATAAATTTTTTAAGACTTACCCCAAAACTTTGTTATACTTATTCTCCCTTATTGTTTGAAAATTATATTAAACTACCACATTACCTTCAATATCAAAGATATTAGTTTTACATAAAATTGACTCTTAAAATACTCCCATGATACATCTGAATAATATAAATCAATGATATAAATGGATCACCACTAGAAGAATTCACCTCAAAAAAACTAACAACAATAGGAATCCAATGATCCTCTTGCGCAATCCTAAATCAATATATGTATCTTCCAACAACATCCATTTCTTCTGATCGAACACAGATTCATTATATTACGTCAAAATCTATAGTTGTAACTATTCTAAGGAAATTCTACCAGAACTATCCTCTCTATAGTTAACTTATATATGTTTATAAGAGTATCCTATTATAACTCACCCAACTGAACTACAAAAGGACCATGTTTTACATTCATCTCTAATAATGTTAAATTAAAATATGAATCCTAGGAAATATAATCAACAAAAAATATATTAATTAAAATTATTTTATTTTCCTAATAATTTTCAAAATTGATGTAACAGAATCTATAAGCAAAAAATAATGTACTATGCATAGGTCACTGCCCTATAACCACCACACCTTTCCATAAGAATGTTGAGTAGACATATATAACACCCTAACCCTAGAGTCCTAGAGCTAGTTCCTTAATTTATTTCATTAGTATAGATAAAATATTCAAATCCCAACACATCAAACAGTTTAGTAGTTTTTGGAAACTATATTATATACCTGGTATTAATATTTAATTGGGAAAATGAAATAAATCCTAACAAAAGTAGAAGATCACCATCCATGAAAATCATTCCAAGAATTCAACTTCATATCCTGGGGATGGAAAACAAAATAAGTGTGATCTCAAATGGTAAGTAAGGTTAAATTACAAAAAGAGAAGAAATTAATCAATGATAAGAATCAATATATCCGGGTAAATAACTAATCAATATTCCAATTAATGAATAAACTGATAATAAAATGCATCCATATTTTTTTTCACAGTGAAAATATCATTGAAAATAATAACTAAACACTAAATTGGGGAAATTAATAATTATCAAAAATCATATTCCCTAGGAATAATATACCTTTTCTATCAAGATCCATCATTAAGACACATTAAAAAATACTGGGTAAAAACCCATCTGATTTTGCCAACTGATTCATCTCATGAAACTACTAATGCATCAAGGAGATTTCCCTAACTACCCACTAACCCATGTAATTCTTTTTCAAATTATTATTCATATATCAAATAATATATTTCATTAATAAACAATATTCCTTGTCAATAAATATTTGTATTGAATAATGTTTACTGATTTATCAATATTTTCCCAATAAATCAAATAACATTAAAAGTAAAAACCGTTTGTAAAAATTCAATAATTTTTTGGAAATAAAAATATCCATGATGAATTATATGTATAACTATACGAAATTTATTATCTAGTGAATAATTCAAGTGGAAAAAACATAAACCAAGGAAGTGAATGTAAATACTATCCTCAGTATAAATAATAATAAACTATTTAGAGGTAGAGTAAGGATGGTATCAATAAAATTCATAACCATTACATTAATAATATGTGTTGTTTCATTTTATGAATATAAATGCCATTAATATGTCATTAAATACATTATTGGGGATACTATTATTTAAACATTCCAATGTGTCTTGTACCCGTTTGATACATTTGAGTCATAAGTCCAAAAATTATTAATATTTGAAGAAACATTTAAATACCGTGAAGTTAAAATAATTTATTAAATAATATATCAAATTTTTAAATATATAAACAAAAAAATATGTGAATATTACATTTATATCATATATGTAAAAACTAAGATGAAAATACCTTACCTTTTAGTTCTCCCTAGTGAACATCCGTTAACCTCCTGTATAATGGTTTTAATAATTCGATTAACTTATAAAAGAACTATATTAGTCTTTAAAATATAATATATTATTATTTTATATCATCTTATGACCCTTTTGTTAATAATCATTCATTATTTTCATTTTTTACGGTATTAGTTGCCCGGTTTTTCAACTATGTTTTGACTAGTAATTTTTCATTCCTATTTTTTAGATTATGATATATTCATATACAGAATGTAAAACATGATTTACATTTAATATATATTCTTCATACATGTATTCTGTATAATCTATAAATTTTGGAGATTGGAAATTAAGTACACCATTCATGAAGATGGTATGTCATATGTATGCATGAACACTACTTCCATTTAATTTCATTATTAATAGAAAATAAACTAAAATATGTATATTTATATTATAATTCAAGTAAAATATTTATTCAGATACATCATATTTATTTATTAAAACCATCCTTAATATGTTCAATGTAATTTGTGAGAAAATGACGTTGTTTTAAGGCAGTGGTAGTTTACACGTCCCCAAATGATATTACCATATTCCCACAAACAAATCATAAAATTATTATTTTTATAGTAGTTCATGGAGAATAAAGTAATTATAAATATCATATATATCATATATATATATATATAATAAAATTTTCATTACTCTCAACCTTTAATTTCATAAATGGAAGGAAAAAATACATAGGTTCATGAGGCGGTACTCTGTCGTTCACACAAATGATGACTACATATCCCATTTGATGGAAGTGTGTGTATCTGTATGTCATACCACTAATATGAAAAATTTAGTATATTTAGGATAATAATTATATTATATAAAAATATATATACGAATAATTTAAGTGGTATATAATGAAATAAAACAAATGTTTTCCTTGAAGAACCTTACCTATTCTTTGGGTAACATCATTTGGTTTATACCAAAAGACTTCCTTGGTTAGATTTCTACCTAAAGTGATGTTTGAGAATAGGGTATGGGTTTTGGGAGATTATTTTTATACGGTTTGGATGATCAAAATGTATTTATAGGTGTGAAAAATTAGGGCGGTGATTACCCTTCTATAGTGAAGGGGGAGTGCCATTGTTGTAAATATATAACGGTAAACACTATGGGGAGGTCTCCCTTACATCATGTGCATCCAATAATGGTATATTGTTTATCCAAGGTTTTATATGGTCAATATATGGCCATAAAACAAATTTTGACATGTTTCTAGGTTTTTTTTCCTTAAGTTAAAGTTTAACCACTATGTAAACTTTTTTACCATAACCACTGTAATAAAATATAATTACTTTAACAATTTTTTTTCAAAAACTTATTTTAAATTAATAGGGTTTATAAATTATGATGATTAAAAATATGGACTAAATTTTCCTAGTTTTCAATTATAAAATTGGAAGAAATTAATTTAATATTAATCTCACGGATGTCATTGAAAGTGGGTTTTTAAAGTGAAAATGTTCAAAACGTTCACAACGTTTTTATATCTAAAATCAATATATAAATTATTAGAATATTTCATATTGTATTAATATATGTAAAATTAGTATAATTATAATTTAAACCAACTGAAAATATAATTTAACATTGTATATTATTTCATTAAAAATTAATTTTCAATTAAGATCCAGTATTATTCAATATATATCAAAAAATGAAACTTCATAGAAAATTTACAAAAGTTCACCCTTAGATAATTTTTATATTCATATATGAAAAATGATGTTTAATTTGACATATAAAAATTATAATATTTCCAAAATTTAGTTTTAGAATAGTTGTACCATTAAAAGGTGTCAAAAATGCCTTTAGAATAAAACTCAGTCTTGTGTGTAACGAAATATAATCTCAATGTTCTATGTATCTTAAGAATAACCAGCTATTTAATATAAATAAATCTAGAAACAAAAATAAATTTTTTCTAAAAGGAATATATGTTAAATTATTGGGGTGTTACATTGTCGCCACATTAAATAAATTACATCCTCATAATTCAAACTTGATCATGGTAATCGAGGTTTTGATATTGTTGAAGAAACTACATCATAAATATGGTTAATTTTATATCTTCATAATAAGAGGGAAACAAAAATGTGACGTTAACCACAATACTAGGATTTCCATTAGGAGAAAATTAGTGAAAACATGGACATGGAATAAAAATATTATTATCAATTTTCGATGGAGAGTGATAGATAACAAGTTCATGGGAAATTTTTTGACATCAAAGCCATAAATTATATGTGTGAAAAAAGGACATTGATACGATAAAAATGATGATAATAGCACAAAATTTATGTTTCAAGATCCTTTCCTAGAAGAGGAATCGTTTCATTCTATAAGAATATAAAGAAATATAATTACCTAAAACTTTATATTTTTTATGCACAATTTTATCCTTTGTATATTCATTGAAATATTTCTACCTCATCTCATAGAATAAGTTTCATCATAGTGTGAATTGATTCATTAGATTATTAAACCATATCCTGATTTTAACATAAACCATTTCATGATTAGTAAACCATTCCAAAAGATTATGGACTAACACTTAAGAGCCATTTAAATAGTTTTTAGTTATATAAAAATTTACATTATCCATATCTATAATCTCTTAATCCAACATCACTATGTCAACATAGAGAACATATTAATGCATGTCTTTCCCTCAAACATGTATTTTCAATGAATTTTAACTTTCTACCAAATCAGCTTTCTTTGTACCATTCAATATTTGATCTCAAATCATTAATGTTGAAGTACTGTAGTAAAATCCTTATATATTTCTTAAATCATTTGATGAGAAAAATCCCAATAAAATACATTTGAAAATTATTTTATAGATCTAAATACCTAAGAACATTATTCTTTCCACATTTATTGTGTCAATAAAATATTATTGACCATAATCCATTAACTTTTTCTAGGATATATTCCCTTGATTCTTGGGTCATTATATTTCATAGTTATCCATCTACTTTTAGTTTTAACACTGAATAGTTATCCATCTTATTCCTTTTATCTATTATTTTTTATTTTATCCTCTTCTTCCCTTTCTTCGTCTTGAATACATATGAGTAGTATAATTATTTGTCTTTCTTAATAGCACATAAAACTATTTCATCATATGAAAAAATATTTGAGGCACCATCACCCTTTTGAGGCTCGTCTTATTCCCTTAAAAAATGTACAATCATACATTACATGTTGTGTAGAAAATCATTAGTATACCTTTATAACCTTGTAAAAGTGTTTTCATACTCCTCAAAAATGTCTTGCTCCTTTATCTTTTAACTAAGAAACATTATACTTAAATATGATTTTTTCTAATGATGAAAATATTGATCAAAATATTTATCCTTAGAAAATATCATTTATATGAGTTATATTTTATATTCATTCCTAGTATTGTGGATCAATGACCACCATTGATCTGCATAACCATTGAGAAAATACACTACAAGTGTAATGTTTTCCTTTTCCCCAAATCGCAATTCCATAAATATATTCTCCAAACATTTAATCCATAACTCAGCTCCCATTAGATCATTAGTCCCACTAAATGAAGTGGTCCTCTTCCACATAACGTGATCCATCATCGGGGAATCACACTGTGAAATAAGTTTCTCCATCCAGGAAAAGTCACGTGTCATAATCTGATTAAGTTTTTATAATATATCAATAACTTGGAATGTTCCAATACCATCTATATTGAATTTCTTTGTAGGGAAACCTTTACATTGGCCATTAAAATTGATACACATATTCCTTCCATGTTCCATTCCTAAATAGTGGCATGGGCTAGATTTTATAATAAAATTATGGAATTTTTATAATTCAAATTAGGGATTAATACTTAACATAAATTGAAAATTTTATGAAAACCCAATTTATAAAAATAAACACGATTTCTTTGGGTCTATCTTTACTTTAATATCATTCATAATTTTTTTAAAGAAGATATGAATTTCCCTAAGCATATACACTAGGAGTTTCAAACCTATTGTGTAGAAAGTCCGTCTATGATATGCTGGGTTATGCTCGAGTCAAGCCTAGCACAGTTTTTTAAGTTATTAAACCTATGTACATCTATCCAGAACCACATCCAGTTGCAGTATCTAGAAAAATATGTATTTCATGGAAGACATACATATTCTCTACCTTTCCAAAAATAATGCAGATTCTTCTATACATTTTTTCAAATTCAATCATATGATTATGTGTCCTTATCTATGTTTTCCTAAATATAGTTCCCAATGTTTATATTAAGCTTCATATTATACCAAAATTAATGTTTTGGCCCTATAATCCCTAATGTAAAGACCCGGAATTTCCATATATTTGTTTTAAAATTATTTAGGATTATTACTATTATTCAAAAATTGACAGCACGTGATTCCGAGGCCTGGAGAGCACGAAACAGAATTTTGAACTATTTTTAAGCTACACTTATTAAACGTGAAAACGACGATTTATATATTTTTCACAGGTGCTCAGAGTAAAAATATGAGGGATCTATTGTATTTTCAGTGCCAGGATTCTCTTAGGCGAATCTTGACTTCGACCGACAAGGGTAAGACGAAAAATGGCATTTTTGGACTTAAAAAAACCCCATGAGTTATTTTATTTCTTTTTGTAACCTTTAATCGACAGTGGAGGGACCACAGAGTTGGTTTGTGATTTTAATAAAGGCCATTTAATGATTGGTTACACTCTGTTGTGTAACTACACCACCGAGAGATTAATGGGTTCATTAATTATTCATTAAGGAGCCACATAATTGTGCGGGGAGTGGAACTTATTTTCATTAATTTAATTAAGTTGTTGGAGTGGGTTATGAAAACCCATGGGATAACTCTTGATGAAGTGGTGGTGACGTCTTCCTGCAATGAAGAATGAAGAATTTGGTGACTCCATTGAGGATTCTATCGGGGGATTGACAAATGCCAACAAACACCCTTCAAATGTGGGTTCTCCTTCCCAAATCTGCAGCACCTTCCAATGTGTTCTAGGGGTATTGTTTAAGAGTTTTTATGATTCATATACTCCAGATGATGTTGAACTATTCTCATGATATAATGCTAACGTGGAGGGTGTGAGCCGAATAGAACAAGTCCTTGACCCTCTGCTGATCTCGGTATTGTTTTAGTTCTTCGTAGACGACCAACTAATATGGAGGAAAAATGAACCTAGGGGCTACACAATGATAGAAGTGTCTCAGGAGGCCTGTATGAGCAATCAGAAAAGAAAATTGACCTCCAGAGCTTCATGGGAGGCCCACGAAAGCTCCATCAATGCGGCGCCGCTGACGACCGGTGTAGGTAGCAGCTAGCTCTCAATGGATGCGAGGAGGGGATGATGCCCGAAGGCACCGTGGTGGACAGGGGGAGGCCGGCCGATGCAGGCCGTGTTGACAGTGGTGGTGCGCCGCGACAGCATCCCTAGGCGGAGGGCCGTGGCCTTGAGCCGCAATGGAGGGAGGACCCACGCCCTTAGGTCCCACTATTGACTGATCTATGTGGACCGGTCAGGTGGAGTGGTTCCACCCTAGAACTGCTAATAGGGGAGCCCAAAGGGATATAGTCTATTAAGGGATGCAGACCGCGCCTAGCTGGTGGGCCATGCCCAGCTAGTGGGCTCGGCTGTTTCCACAGCCCAGCAGGTCATGCACATCTGGGTGTGTCAGGATGAGCCCGCGTCCTAGAAGGATGGATTAGGAATATCCATAATAGTCCGAGGCCAAATGGTTTGGGCCGGGCCTAGGGGACCATGTCAGACTGGACCCGGACCCTTTTTAGCCCAGTTTTTCTTACAGGGGCTCATCTTCTAAACTATACGTTTGTTTGACGAACCGTATAGGGCGATGGAACCCTTATGATTAGGAAGTCATTTTGAGATACTCCACTTATGTTTTGGAGAATGTTGGAGTATGTATAGGTTGGATCAAACCCTAATCCGTCCAGGTTGGATCGAATGTGGATCTAACTGGTCCCTCGACACTAAAATTACAATAAATTATATTCCAGGCATCCGATCAATGTTCCATATATTGCATTGGAACACTTATGACATGGAGGTTCTTCATGTTACTTATTCGTGAGACTTAGTAGTGGCTGAGATATGACTGATGGATTGAGGAACAGATCCTTCCAGAATCAATCATGCTAAATGCAGTAATCCATTGGTTGGTTGTGACATGATAACAATCCTTTGTGGGTCAGCACCCAACAATCCTCTCAGTGGGTCAGCACCTAGCGAACCTCTGCGGGTCAGCACCTAGTGATCCTCTGTGGGTTAGAATCTAGCGATCCTCTGTGGGTCATCACCTAGAAACCTTGTATTTTATTGCAGCAAAATCCTCTTAATAGAATAAGATGATCTAGCTTTAAAACTAATCATCTTTATTCATGTTCTTTATGTTTGGTACCTGGTGTGAGAAATCTTTAACATTGTGCTTTTCGATTAAGATCATACTTTGTGAAATTTTGGAAGACCTTTGGGGGTCTTGGGGTCCCTACTAGGTATTATTATACTCCCCTCTTCAGGCGCATCTCTTGAACCTTGTTGTGTCTTGTGCGGATGAGAGGGAGACTTGATCGAGTTTTGGGAGCTAGGTCTAGATGGTGTGGAGAGGTGGGTGATTGATGCAGAGAGTCGCAGTTACGAGATGTACCTACCCATTAGGTAGGATCCTTGGCAGACGACATCCGGAGCTGTTTTCTTTTTTTGTACTCTCTTTTTAGTTGGGTTTGTATACTTGACCATTTTTACTTTTAGTTTTCATATTTTCTATTAGCAGTTCTACTTTGTGGTTTTCTTTGGTCATGTACCTTGTTTGAGTGTGTACAAGTTTAAAGGGAATGCCTTAAATTTTTGAGATATGCCTTTTTGGTGCTAGTCGCTAACTCCTGGCATATGGAAGGCAGGCTTGGGGAAGTCACAGTGTGGGCCCCAGGGGATGAGTCCTAACAAAGTGGTATCGGAGGAGTAGGTTCTACTGAAGAACTAAGACTTTGATATTTTCAACGGGGAAATAGTGTTTAGTGTATTTGAAAAATATTTTTAGTTTTGGGAGTCCGGTGTTTGTGTGGCTGCCAACATATCCATACACCAGGACACTGAATTCAAATTTTTGTCTCGGTACATGAAAACAATAACTGCAGGTATTTTTGAAATGTTTAACTTTTGATCTCTTTTGAGTCAGCTCACCAGGTATAACTTATTGACCACAGTGCATTTTTTTCTTTACAGAATGTTGCGGTGTAGATAGCCAGCCTAGATTCCATAGAGAGTTTGCGATGGTGGTCTACTGAGCGATGAGGCTTCGATGCAAGGTCCTCTTACAGTGATGGTACCTTCGGGTGGTGTACCGGCAGTACCACTACTCATAGAGAAGCAGTTTTTATCAGCCCCACTAGCAGACTATGCATGTCGACTTAGCGCACTATACGAGTTCCAGCGTTAGAGGCCTCCAGGGTTTTGAGGCAAGATAGATCCCCATCTAGCTGGGGACTTGCTGGATGTTGTGGCACATGTTTTCAAATTGGTTGTGACACCAGTAGACCAGATGGTGATCCTAGCTACTAGCCTCTTCTAGGGATGAACAAGGAGTTGGTGGAGCCAAACGCTCTAGAAACATGAGGAGGAGAAACTCTCCTAGTTGGACTTTGAGAGACTCTTCAGGGAGGAGTTGTTACCAGCGACTTTATGCTCTGTGCATATTCAGGAGCTCCTACACTTATAGCAGGATAGCCTGATAGTATCCCAGTACTCGGTGTGATTCACTGACCTCCCCCACTACTCCACCGATATGATACTGGACCCTTTCTTCAAGGACAAAACGTTTGATTTGGGTATACGATGGGAGATCAGACCATCGATGATATCATAACTAGAAAATTAACCTACGACCACGGTTTGAAATCGTGGCTATAGCCTATGGCCAAATTTTTCAGAAAATCTTGGCCACTCTCGCCATTGAATTAGGGACCTATTTCAATGGTTTTAACTAGGGAACTAGTAGAGTACTTCCACAGTTAAAATCATGGCACTCGGCCTCTACTACCATGGTTAAAACTGTGGCTATATCATTTATATGGTATAAAAAATTAATTCAGCCCCACAACCCCCTTAAACAACCCCTGCACCCCTATACCCCATAGACATCCCCCTTTCACCCCCTTTTACCCCATGGACAGCCCCCTTGAACCCCCTTGAACACCCCCTGCACCCCCATGCCCCCCAAGAAAGCCCCCTTGCACCCCCCCTCAACAGCCCCCTTGCACCCCCTTGAACACCACCTGCACCACCATGCCCCCCTTGAACACCCCATGCACCCCATTCCCCCCTTGACAACCCCTTACACCCCCCTGGATATTCCCCTTTCACCCCTTAAACACCCCCCCCCCCCCGCACCCCCATTCCCCCATGGATACCCCCTTGCACCCCCTAGACAGCCCCCTTGCACCCCCTTGAACACCCCCACTTATGAACCCCCTTGGACACCCCCCCCTATTAACCCTTGTTCCCCCTAGACAACCCCTTGCACTTCCCTAGATAGCCCCCTTGCACCCCCTTGAACCCCCCCCCCCCCCCACCCGCACCCCCATTCCCCCTGGACATCCCCCTTGCACCCCCCTGGACAGCCCTCCCGCACCCCCTTGAACACCCCCATGCTCCCTTGACATCTACCTTTCACCCCTGCACCTCCATGCCTCCTTAGACAACCCCCTTGCACCCCCTATACAACCCCTTACACCCTTGTGAGCAGCCCCCCTACACCCCCTGGATAGCCCGCTTTCACCCCCTTGAACACCCCCTGCACCCCCTTGATCCCCTAGACAGCCCCCTTGCACCCCCTGGATAGCCCCCTTGAACACCCCTCCTGCACCCCCATGTCCCCCCTAGATAGACCCCATGCACCCACCCTGGATATCCCCTTGCACCCCCTTGAAAACCCCGTGCATCCCCATACCCCCTCGACAACCCCCTTTCACCCCCTTGAACACTCCCCTGCACCCACATGCCCCCTGGACAACCCCCCCCCCTCCCCCACACCCCATGACCTCTAGACATCCCCCTTTCACCCACCTTCACCCCCCTGCCCCTAGACACTAGCCTTGCACGCCTTGGACTACCCATTACACCCCCACTTGTACAGCCCCCTTAAATACCCCACCTTCACTCCTTGCCCTGACCCCCCCTCCAGGACACCCATGTCTCCAAGACACCCCCTGCACACCCAAGCCCCCTTACACCCCCTCCTGGACCCCCCCCCCCCCCCCCCCCCTTACCCCCTGGAAAGCCCCCTTTCCCCCATTGAACACCCCGTAGTACCCCCACCCTCTGTAGTATCCCACCCCATGGACAACCCATTGAACCCCCTTAAACACCCCCTCGCATCCCATGTAGTATCCCACCCCTGAACAACCCCCTTGAACCCACTCCCCACCCCGGTAGTAGCCCACCCCCTTGAAAAAACCCCCTGGACAGCCCCTGAACCCATCCTCCTGGACACCCCTACCACCTAGATTCCCCGTAGACAGCCCCACCTAGACATCCCCTCCCCTCTCGGACACCCCCCATACTAATCTATGAAAATTGTTAAATATGTACAAGATTTGATAAACTAAACTTATCTATACCAATTTTTTGATGAATGATTAAGGAAAAGATATTTAACTACTCACCGACTCAAAAACTTAATTCAATGACTTACACATGATTACACAATTACAAAGTACTCCCATATTATGTGTTGCAAGAAAATGAACCCAATAATATTACTCGCATGGTTAGTAAAAGAAAATGCCTGAATTTAGTGAAATAGATTGTATAATAATTAAATGATATTTCATTTGTATTTATATAAACTTCACTTCCAGTATATGAAAAAAGAATTCTATTCACCAAACACGATCAAAATAACACATGAAAGTAGTGACAAACAAACTCAGCATGCATTATGAATTTAATCGGAAAGAAGAGACAGTAGAAAAGTAAATGAGGTAGAATATTCCCCTCTGTGACAACTTACAATCCCATTACTCTTTCCTATTATCTTTATTGAACAAATATGGTATAAAAATTGAATCACCAGTAAACTAGGAAATATCATCCTATAAGAATATTATTCCTATAAATAAAATTGTTGAAACCATATGAAAACTTAGGATTTAGAAATTATAATTCATCTTGATAGTGAACATGAATATAACTAATTAAAATTAAAATATAATTTCAATAAACAAAACATGTAATGTTTCCATCACAACTTGAAAATGAATTCAACACTAAAAAAATATTTCCAAACAAATTAGTAGATTTTTAATTTTCTTGGATGTTCAAAATAAGTGCATTGAGAATGCATAAAATTTCACAGTTTATGAAAAAACTAAATAACTAAAACACCATAAAATGATATATGATCTCATCAAGTAAACATGTAGAAATAAACTTAGAAAATTTTAGACAGTGCATGAGATTTTTTATGAATTATTGAATCTTTCTCCATAGAATCTAAACATATGCACTTGTAGAGAAAGGAAAAAATCTAGATTTATTTCAGACAAACCAGGGAGGATGAAGACACTATAATCTAAAATTCTACTCTTGTAGGGAAAAGAAATAAATCTATATTTATTTTAGACACACTAGGGAGGCTGATGATATTATATTCTAAACTTCTACTCTTGTAGGGAAAGGAATGCAAGATGGGTTTCTTTTATAAGCTGAAGACAATAGTTCACAAAAAGAAAAAACTTAGGTGAGAATATGGTCTCCATTGGTAGTCCTCAAGTTCGGGAGAGACCTTCATGAAATCATATCTGGAACTAGTCGATAATGATATCTTCCACAGAATGTGTATTTTTATTTCAATTCACACTATTCAGTTCTAAACTATTCTTCTCACTCGAACCCAAATCTTCATCTTCCCAGTCACCCTCAGTTTCCATTGTTCTCCCCTCAAATGTGAGTTCTTCTCACCCATAGATGAACCTAAAGATCTCTGATGATGGGATTTTTTAGTGAAGGTTACCCTCTATTCTAATATGCCTCCATCTGATGAACATGATATTACCCATAGTGTGAATGAGCTCGGCTCTTTTTTTTCAAGGAGATTCATTGTCTGTCATAAGATACCTTTGAGAACTCCTATAAAGATGGGATTAGGCTCTAAGAGTTCCCTATACTCATCATTTTTTCTATTGTAGATCATAGTGAAGAAGGTGCACTCGTCTCTTGTATATACACCTGCTTAAGTCATTACCCTCCTCCAATATATTTCTCCATTGATGAATAGGGAGGGGGAACACGAGAAAGGGTTTAGATCGTCACCCCTCTCTGCTTGACTGAGTCGCACACATAATATAGTTAAATTAACTGCATATTAAGTTATTTAAATTTCACGATTATTCAATATAAAATGAAGTTTATATTGATAATTGAAATTGTATACTTGTATTATGTAAATGATATTAGATACAATGTTAAAAGATAAAAATTAATGTGTATATTATGTAATTGTAATCACATGGTTATATTATGTAAATGAAACTAAATGATTAATTCAAATTGAATAACACTGAATACATTTGGAAAAACTACATATATATTAAGAAAATAAAAGAAATGGGTTTTTAGATAAGGTAATGAAATTGTTTAGCATAGAAACTACAAGTTTATTCAAGAAAATAAGGTTACAAACATTTTGAAAAACTGAATACATATTCAAGAAATATAATTTCATGCATATTGAAAGTAAAATGCATATTGAAAGTAAAATGCATATTCAATTCCTGATATGATTTTTTTGGATAGTTGATTCTGTTGAACTCTATCAGGCTGTCCATACTAGTATACGATGCCCAAAAAAAACATATAAACTCATATTTTCATGAACAAATTTAAAATATAATCCCTAAAACATCAATAACTAAATAGAAATACAAAATGAAAGTAATATATTTTAATGAGTTTTTAATATAGAAGTAAATGAAACATGAAATAAATTATTACATACAGTGTGGACAACACTCTGGCCACCCCCCCCCCCATCACACACACATACACAACCCCCTTCCACCACATAAATCTGCCCCTACCCCTGGCCACCCCCAACCCCCACCACACCCCACACCCCATAATAGTAGCCCCCACACCCCACTGCCACCCCCTACCCTTGGACACCCCAAACCCCCCACAAAAGCCCTCCTAGCCCTGGAAACCTTCCCCCCCAACCCCCTACAACAACACCCCCACCCCCACTGTAGTATCCCACACACGCCACTACTACCCCCAGCCCCCTTCCCATGGCCACCCACTACAGCAGCCCTCCTGCACCTGCCCCCCCCCCCCCAGTAGACCTCCTTCCCCTGGACCCCCCCCCCCCAGAACACCCTACAAAAGCCCCCAAAACCCCATGACACCCTCCAACCCCCACTACATCCCCACCACACTACAGCGGCACCCACACCCCACTACTGTAGGACCCACACCCCACTGCAACAGCCCACACAACCCCGTGCCACACCCATCCCCAACCCCTGGACACCCCTTCAACCCCATACAACAACCCTACTACCCCTTACCAAAACCCCCACCCCCTCCCACAACCCCTTTCCACCCGAAACCACCTATAACAGCCCCCTACCCCTGGCAACCCAACCCCCTATAGCAGCCCCCTGCCCCTGACCACCCCCAACTCAGCCCCCAACCTGCCCCACTGTAGCATCCCCCATAGTTAAAAAACATATGCAGATCTTATATGGATAATTAATTTGTTAAAATACATCAATGAATTGGTGGTATATCCAATAATGATTTAATGAGACAAAAAAAGTGAATTCGAAATAGAAAAAAATCTATCACAGAACTCACAAGAAACACATTATGATCCATCATAATTTTTTAGAGGATAAGGTGTATAATAATGATATAAAACATAAATTTGTAGGTACTCAAGATCATGTGTTTTATATCTTCACCAAATAATTAGGTTTTATATGTTGAATAGTATTCTAGAGAGGTCTCAAAAGAAGAAACTCTATCATTAGAAAGGCATAAATGAGTTGGGGAAATTTTTACCAGCTTTTTATACCAGGGAGAAGTTTCATTATGATGCATATGGTCACTCCACAACCTTAACATGGTACATGAGCCTAAATATGGTGTGTGGCCATGGGGATTCCACTTTTGTGATAGAATACCACAAGTTTAAGCAGGTACTGTTATTCCATGAATTGGGAATACATGATTGAAAAAAAAATTCCAGCTTGGTAAGGTTAATATGAATTTTCATATGGGTTACTAAAAATTTTGTTCAATTTATTTTGAATTATAGTAGTCAATACATGAGGATAATGAACACTTCATGAAGATATTATTTCTATAATTTAGTGTCACTCCCTATAGGAAGCAATATCATGATATGAGGGTGTTACACCGTGAAGAATCGATATACAGAATAAATATTTTGAGGGATCATGAAGTCAAACTATGAAGACACTTGTGATTACATGAAGTCACACTGTGAATACACATGTGATTCCATGAATAAAAGCTAAGTAAGATTTAATAGTTCTGTCATTTATAAGGTGAAATTACTATGAAGTTAGTGATTCACTATGATGGGTATTGAAGGGGTATGTTGTATTTTTGTCTATATTTCATGCCATGAAGTAGGATAAAAAAATTATAGCGTTTCTATCTCTGTGAACATCACAACATAAAGGATAAGATCTTTCCTCGACAAAGATTTTGAGTCACTAAAGATTAAAAGATCCTCCCAGATTTTGTAGTGACATAAATATAATATATTAACCATATTTATTGAATCTGGTTACTGACTTAGGATTAAATGTAAAGGAATAGGTCTCACAATGAAAGGATATAATTTGAGTCATGTCACACCATGAATAAAGGTGTCACCCTATGACAAGAATCTTTCTATAGTCCTATACAAAAATAATCATAGAACAATTCAAAGGAATAGAGACACAAAGGAAAATAGGGAAGACCGAAGAAAAAAGTGGGAGTTATAGGTCATTACTAGAAATAAAATGAGTATTTAAAATTCAATAAATTACTAGTAACATGTATGTGGCTACTTGACCAAGATTTATCTTGTGCATTAGTAAATTATAACATAGTTAGGTGGGATGGAATATGATCTACACACTTCCAGGAGACAACACCATTAGAAGAAAAAACCTAACATCACCATAATCTTCTAACTCTAAAACATCATTCCATAGAATGTTCCAACCAAAAAACATAATAAATCCAATAAAAAACAAAACATCACCTAAAGCACATCACCACCACCAACAATAAGAAACTCCACACAAAGACTGATCAAAAACACATGAGAATACAGCCACCTCCCTACTAAACAATCAATCCCAGCTAAGGGTAAACAAAGTTTTCCAGCCTAAATCTTTTCTTCTCAAAGACTACACCAACCCAATAGATAGAAGCCACTATGAAGGAATAAATCATCCCATAAAACCAGCTAAATTGAAATAAAATAACCAAACAGAGGTGATGAAGAACCCAACCACAATGAATAATGGAAACATATATTGACACAAGTCCTCATCCAAAACCGTCATATGATTTCCTAAAATCCACATCAAGCCTATCCAAAATGGGGTCTGTCTAGCCATGTGTTATAAGATAACAACCTGACTCTTCATTAATTTCTATGAAAATGTATGGGTCACAACTTCATCTCCTTTGGGTTAAATCTCAATCTATTACACATCTTGTCCAACATATACATATTGATACATATTAACAACAAATATAACTAACACAAAACATTGGAAACATCAGTTTAGGTATAAAAACATTTATAATGAGAAGACAACATTAAAGGAAAATAAGTTAAATTATATTGTAAAGATTAACATGTTAAATTTTGTGTTTCATTCTATGGATAAAAAATCATAGTTACAAATTATGGTTTCTATAATAATATCAATATAAAAAGAGAAGTATCACAAAATGCACTAAAAAAATAATGAGAACCCAAAAAACAAAAAATCCTTAATTAAAATTGTTCTGAAGAATAAAAATGGAAAACCCTTACCCGAATCCAATGTCGAACTCACTACCTTCGATGGTGGTGGATAGAACTGGACTCATCATTAGAAACCACCTATAAGTAAATTGTGGGAAAAGAAGTGAGATATATTGAATTCTTATATACATGTGTTCAGGGTTTCAATGGTACATGATAAATGATACACGACTCCATGAACAATAATGAAAAAAGAATATTAAGATTGATATGTACAACCTAATACTAAACAACCTGATCATTAATAAAGATTTTTTTCAAATGATATCCAATGTCATTCAAAACATACACCACGGAGTGACCTACATCAACTCTTCTAAGAAAACACTAATCCATACCAAATAGAAAATATTTGAAGATAATATTGGGATTGGTTTCATATTAATAAATACAAATAAAGAAACAATGGGAAAATATTGGGAATCCAATATGTCACATCCATAAGTTTGACTACCATGAAAGAAGAAATATGCAGTTTTAAATCAAAAGGAAATCAAAAAATAAATATTTTAAATAAATTACTATCTCCCTTTCAATATAACATAATAGAGATACAATAAGTATAAATATCAATCCAAAAATACTATTTAGGATTAATTGGCAGAAATATACACTGTAAAGTAAAGAAAAAATGAAACCAATAATAATATAATAGAAATATACTCATGAACCCAATTCTTTATCCAACAAAACCAACATGGTCTAATAAATAAGTGAACTAAGAAAAGGATTCCAAAAGGAGCTTATTAGAATCTTTATCTGGTACCTAAAAAATCCACGGAGTCTAGCAACAATGAGTGGTATATCTAGGGCGTGAGAAACATTTCCAAGTTTGATTACATAGAAAAGTCATTTCATTTCCTTTTGGAAGACATTTTATAAATTCAATTTGAAATTAAATAAAGAAAATAATGATTTAGTTTCAAAAAACCACTCATGTTCATGCACTAAATTGTTCTTTTTAAATCATGTTGTGTACATACATAAATCTCTTCGTTTGAAAAAAAATGTTCAAAAAATCACATATTTGATGGAAAACAACCATTTATATCCAATTACATTCCAAAATTCCATTTCTATAATAGTTTGAAATATCAAAATAAATAATTTAAAGTAATCTATTAAACAAATAGTTGTATAAAAAACATGGAAAATTAATATACAAAGTTAAAAACCAAGTGAGTTATGTACCAAGTTGTACTCAAGTAGAATAAACATTTAGATTATCTAAGAACATCCTAATATATAACTTTATTAGATTTGTCCAACTAGCATTACCTAGTGGAATTCCCTCTAGGTAGATTCCCTCCATACATTAAAAGATCCTAATAAGTATATTAACATGACTATCATAGCTAAAATTTCTCAACATCCCACTTAGATACCCAAAGATCCCAAAAAGTTGTCTATTGGCAGTGGATCATTTTTTAACACATCTACCACATATATAAAGTAGAATTCCTAGCAAGGAATCTCAATATCTATACTTTATCCCTTCCCTATAAGACATTTTTACAAAAACCACCTTTTCATTCCACATAATATCAAATCAAAACCACATTCAATTCATAAAATATATAAGCTCCTATAGAACCTAATATCATGGGGATTAAGCCAAGGGTGTAACTAATTAAATGAAAAATATGTTATAAATTTTTTCAAAAAAGCCTATTTTCTTCAAGTTAATATCCAAACACTTTTAATTTTTTATTAAAAAAATATTTTGAAAGATTATTTAACACATAACCCTCGTTGAAATCAATATAAACCTAACATTAATCCAATAAGTCATAATATAATATTTTGACATTAATACAACAACATTAAAAAATTCTGGAGAAACATAAACCGAAGTTATTTTGGAGAAACATAAGAACATATCAATGAAACAAATACAATTATAATAGTAATGAAATAAAAATGGTTATAGAAAAAAAAAATCACATGGTTTCTGAAGAAAATGAAATCACATGGAAACACCCACCGTGATCATGCAAAAATGTCGTGAAACCATCAAATACTAATTGAATAGATCCAATGAAGAAATCTGAATACCCTCGATAATAAGAAACATAAAGTGTGCTCAAAATCTCAATCCATTGTTTAGAAACAATTGATACATTATCAAAGTGAGACCCAATACAACCTCAATTGGGTCCAAGAAAGCCTATAATATGGAAGAAACCATACATATAAGGCGAAATCACAAAAATCGGACCATATGAGTACCTTAGGGCTCGATCAAACTAACATCGCATCGTTGGAACTACATCGGTAGGGATGTTGGGAGGCCGCATTGGAGACATGTTAGTGGGGAGGTGGGCTAACTATGGCGAAGCCAAATCAAAATAGGAAGATCTTCAGAGCCATGAGGTGGGCTGGCTACGTCAGAATCACGTCAGAACTGCGTTGGAGCCACGTTGGAGGAGAGAGATCAATGGAGGTAGGAGGTGGGATTGCTGTGTCAGAGGATGAAGATTGATGCAGAGGATATGCCTCGATAGGAACCACGCGTAGAGATAAGGAACCAGGTGAAGGGGGGAAGGTGACCATCACGTGAAGGTATGAAGGGGGAAAGTGGGTATTTCCACGATTTAATTAAAACTGCAACCTGGTATTAAACTATTTCCATGTTTTATTAAAATTTTGGCAATATATGTGTGTAAATAGGCCACATTTCTAGTGGTGTATTTCTCAACATCACCATGTAGGCTGGAGTGATAGATCATGAACTATTGGCAGAGAGCATCCTTGCCGAGCAGGAACAGACAACGAGAGTTACCACCAGAAGATATGCAGCTAACTCATCTGTAGCAAGCAGTAGGCAGATGATGTAGAAGCCCAAATGGGCTAGACCTTCTAGAGGATGATCCCAGGATACATGGTCCGAGGTGCATATCTCACGAGGCAGAGAAGTTCATATACATACTTGAGTCTCTTACTCTTGCGGTGGATAGGGGGACATGTCCTGCAACTGTCTCACTCCCTTCTTAGATAATCAATAGATGGTCGAGGGACCACTGAGTTAGTGAAATAGGTCAGAGTGAGGATGTCTGTAGGGAAACAGATGTGGAAGAGTAGCAGGCTGTGAAGCAGGTGGTGGTGATGGGTTGAGGTTCTACAGCTACCACCTCAAGGTGGTCAAACCTGACCTCAGATAGAAGGTGGACAGGGATGACCTCAGCTTCAATTAGCTGAGGCCTACGACCATGGATCTCCAAATATGATATGAGGTACGGTCTATGCCTACTCTTCCCTACCTAGTATTCTTATAGACATAGGTTCCAGTCACTCTTTTATTTCCACATATCTAGTTTAGAGCTCATATATTCTAGTGGAGCCTTTGGCTCGATCCATATGATTAGAGACTCCCACAGGAGGGGATTCAATGATTAAACACTAGTGATGGTATTGTGAGCTTACTCGAGGAGCGAAGAGCTTTGACTGGGATCTCTTAGCAGAAGCATTGAGTACTTACGATGTTATCTTGGGTATGGACTGGCTATTCACAGTCCATGCTCAAATAGACTATTTTAGGCCCAAAGTATTGTGTGACCATGAGGATGAGACCAGGTTTTCCATCAATGGTGAGAAAGGAACATTTACATCTCAGGATGGTATCTCTCGAAGGAGGGTGCAGCTGATCAATCATCAGCTGGCTTGCCTTACCCATGGTGTATTTGACAATAGAATTTTGAGTTATTTTTTAGTGGTGGACTAGTATGCTATTGTCTTTCCTGATGATGTTCTTGGACTACCTCTTCACAGAGAGGTATACTTCTACATCAACCTATACCTAGGGAAGACACTGATATCTACACCAGCATATTGTATGGGTCTTGTGGAGATTCATGAGTTGAGGGTAAAAATAGAGGACTTACAAGGGAAGGGGTTCATAGTGCCCAGTGTTTCTCCAAGGGAATCCCCAATTTCGTCTACTAAGAAGGCAGACAGCTGTTTGAGGCTCTACATGGACTATCAGCGCTTGAACTAGGTGACCTTTAAGAACAAGTGTACGCCCCCGAGGATTGATGATCTCTTTGACCAGCTAAAGGGAGAATGGTACTGTATGAAGATAGACCTCAGGTCAGGCCATAATTAGCATAGGGTATGGGATGAGGACGTACTGAAGACAGCCTTCAGATGCCGGTATATCCTCTATATGTTCTTGGTAATTCCATTCGGCGTGACCCACACTCCAACAGTGTTTATGGGGCTCATGAATAGGTTATTCTAGCCTTACCCCGATCACTTCATAGTGGTTTTCATTGAAGACATCTTGATATAATCAGTGTCAGAGGAGGAACATGCTACACATTTGCAGATAGTTATAGATACACTCATAGAGCACCAAATTTATGGAAAGCTCTCTAAGTGCAAGTTCTCAATACAGGAGGTCCACTTTATGGGACACATTATCTATGAGGTTGGATTTTCAATGGATCTGGTGAAGATAGATGTAGTGCTTGCTTGGGAGCCACCTAGGACTATGACTGAGGTGCAGAGTTTCATGGGGTTGGCTATGTACTACCTGATATTCATACCGAACATTTCTAGTGTAGAATCACCCTTGTAAGCATTGAAAAAGAAGGTAAATCCTTTCTTGTGGACCGAGAGATGACATAAATTTTTCCAAGAGGTGAGGAGGAGACTGACGAGTGCCCCCTTTTTGAGGCTACCAGAATAGGGTGTTCGGTATGTAGTCTACAATGATGCATCAATGAAAGGAATTGGATGTGTCCTGATGTAGTAGAAAGTGGTGATCACGTATGGTTCATGGCAGTTGAGGCAACACGAGAATATCTACACTACCCATGACACGGAGTTAGTAGCAATGGTCTTTTCCTAGAATATGTGGGGGCTCTACTTCATGGGTGAATGATTTAACATTTACTCTGATCACAAGAGTCTTAGGTATATCTTCTCACAAAATGACTTGAACCTAAGATAACGGTTGTGGTTGGAGTTCCTCCAAGACTATCACATTAAGATGGTCTACACTCTTAGGAAGGGGAATGTGGTCGTAGATGCACTGAACAAGAGGTATCAGTTACAATTGCAGAGTGAGGTGAAAAAGAATCTTGTCACGTTACAATTATCCTTTATGGATAGTGATGGAGAAGCATACCTCCATTCCATGACTATCACTCCCCAATTCCTTCAGTGAGTTAGGGAGGCACAACTTGGAGACGTTGCCTGTGAGACCTAGCGTGCTCAGATATCCTCAGGATAGGCTCTTAAAAGATTTTCTGAAGGTGGGGAGCACATCATCCTTTTTAGAGGATACACCGTGGTACTAGTGGTGCTATGAGATGAGGTGTTGACAGAGTTCCACACATCCCATTTTTTGGAACATCCTAGTGTAGCAAAGAAGTACCAGGACCTCTAGCATCAAAACTAGTGGTAGGGATGAAGAAATGAGTGGCAGAGTTTATTTCAAAGTGCCTCACTTGTTAGAAAGTGAAGGCCGAGCATCAGGTTCTAGTAGGCTTAGCACAACCACTATAGGTACCAGAAGTGAAGTGGGATGGTATCTCCATGGACTTTGTAATAGGACTACCACGTACGTCCAGGGTCCACGATTCCATCTCAATGATCAATGACCAACTCACCAATTCATTCCACTTCCAACCCATCCAAGAGCAATGATTAGTAGAGGGATTGGGACGCCTTTATGTACAAGAGATTGTACAGCTTCACGGGGTGCCATAAATGATATTTTGAGATTGTGATGCTCATTTTACATCTTAGTTGTGGAAGTGATTACAGTAGGAATTCAAGAATCAGCTTACGCTTGAACACCGCCTTTCATCCTCAGACAGATGGTTAGAAGGAGTAGACCATCCAGACACATTAAGACATGCTTCATGCTTGTCACATTGATTTTGGTTGTAGTTTGGAGGACCACTTTACACTGGTGGAGCTCGCATACAATAATAGTTATCACTCCGCCATCGGAATGAAACTATTTGAGGCATTTTATGGGCAACTGTGCAGATCACCTCTTTTTTGGAAAAACCCAAGAGAGTTAGCACTTATGGGTCCAGATTTGATATGAGAAACCACTGACAAGGTGAAAATCATCCAGGAGTAGATGAAGACTATACAGAGCACGTATAATTCTTATTCCAACATGAGATAGAGACCCATGGAGTTTGAGGAGGGAGGTCATGTTTTCCTTAGAGTCTCTCCATGATGAGGTTTGCTGAGATTTGGCTGGTGCGGTAAGACATATTTGAGGTTCATTAGAACTTTCTGTATTCTCATTAGAGATGGAAAAGTGTCATACCTTATAGCTCTTCCCTTATATATTCACAAGGTTCTTGAAATTTTCCACGTGTCTCATCTGAGTAAATACGTGCATTATCCATCACACGTCATCAACTAGGGAGATCTTGACATTGATGATGGGGTGACATTCGTGGAGTTCTCATTGGAGATAGAGGATTGATAGGAGTGGGTCCTTCATGGGCAGTCGATTCCTCTAGTGCAAGTTCTGTGGAAGCAGAAAATCCTCTAATAGAAAACATGGGAGCAGGAGGCTCAGAGACATTCTCAGTACCACAATTTGTTTCCATAGTTTTTTTGTGGCTTTCAGGGATGTAAATCCCAAAGGTGGGGAGTATATAAAGACCCATAATTTTCATATAATTTTCTAGATTATTTGGGATTATTATGTGTCTGTAAAAATTGACGGCACATGATTCTGAGACTGAGAGATCCCATAACATAATTTTGACCTTTTTAAGGTACGTTCTGTAAAAGTGTGAGTGGCAATTTCTATCTTCTGAACCATTTGTTGGATTAAAAATAAGAGGGAACAGTTCACTTCACAGTACCAGGATTCTCTTAGGTGAAGCTTAACTTTGACCGAAATGGTCAGATGAAAACATAAATTTTTGGACTTTACAAAAAATAATAAAAAAATAACTCCATGAGTTATTTGATTTCTTTTTTCTAATCTTGTAGCAATGGTAGTGGGACCACATAGTTGGTCGGTAATTTTAATGATGTCCATTTAATGACTGATTTCACTTGGTTGTGTAACTGCACCATCATGAGTTTAATGGGTTCATTAATTATTCATTAATGAACTACATAATTGTGCAGAGAGCTGAACTTATTTTTTTTATTTAATATAGTCATTGGCGTGGGTTTTTAGAACCCACAAGAGAAATCTTGATGAAGTGGTGGCGAAGTCTTCCCCCAATAAAGTATGGAGAATTTTGCACCGCCATTGAGGATTCGATCCAGAGATCGACGAGCGCCAACAAAGACCCTTCAAACATGGGTTCTCCTCCATCATCTGTAGCACCTTCCAACATGTTCCATGTAAGGGTTTTTTTAAAGAGTTTTTAGGATTCATCTACCCTTTATGATGTTTAAATCTTCCCATTCTATAACGCTAATGCGGAGGGTGTGGGCCGAACCAAAAAATTCCCAGACCCTCTTCTGATATCATTATTGTTTGTGTTCTTTATGGATGACCGACCAATATAGAAAAAGGCCTAAACTGGGGGCCACGAAGTAATGGTAGAGTCCTGGGAGGCCCATAGGCCCTGTCATAAAATAAAAAGACATCTAGAGCTTCACCAGAGGCCCATGGAAGCTCTGTCGGTGGGGCGACACCAGTGACCGGAGAAGGTGACATACGACTCTTGCCGACCATGAGGAAGGGGCGGCAACTGAAAACTCCGCAGAGGATGGGGGGAGGCTGATTGATGCCGACCGCGTTGACGGTGGCGGTGTGTCGTGGAAGCGTGCTATGGAGGAGGGCCGCGTCTCCGAGACGCGATGGAGGGAGGACCCACGCCCGTGGGTCCCACTATGGACCGATCAACATGGTCCAATCATGTGGATCGACGCCACCCTTGTTCTGGTAATAGGGGAACCAAAATAGAATTTGTCTATTTGCAGAGGTGGACCACCCCTATCTGGTGGTCCATGCCCAGCCAGCGGGCCGGACAGTACCATGGCCCGGTGGGCTGGACCGAGTCCGCGGCCCAGCAGGTTCGGTCTAGGCCCAGTTAGTTCGAGCAGGGCCCAGCTGGACCAGGCAAAGCCCATTCGGTTTGGGCCATGCCCAGTAGACCGGGTCAGTCTGGTCCGACCAGGTCGGTTTGGTCTTGCAGTGTCGGGTCGGTCCTACCGGGTTGGACCAGACCCAGAACTTTTTTAGCCCAGTTTCTCTTAAAGGGGATTATCTTCTAAACCAGAATTCTGTTTGATGAATTGTATGCAGTGATAGAACCCTTAGGAAGAGGTTGTATTTTTGAGATATTCCACTTGATATTTGGAAAAATTTGGAGTATAGAGGGGTTGGATAGAACCCTAACACTATCAAGACCTTGACACTAAAATGCATATAACTTACATACCAGGAATCTGATTGACACATCATCTATTTCATTGGAACTCTTATGAAATGAAAGTTCTTTGGGTTAATTGTTCTTAGGAAATCATGGTTGTTTAGGTACGACTGATGGCTTGAGGAGCGAATCCTGCCAGAATCAAGCATGTTAAGGGCAGAAATCCAGTGGCTGGCTGCGACGTGATAGAGATCATCTATGGGTCAGCACCTGACAATCCTATAATTGAGTCAACACCAAGAGATCCTCTGTGGGTCAGCACTGAGCGATCCTCTCAGTGGGTCCTCACTCAACGATCCTCTGAGTGGGTCAGCACCTAGCAATCCACCGTGGGTCAACATATAGTGATCCTCTGTGGGTCAGCACCTAGCGATACTATGTGGGTCAGCACCTAGCGATCCTCTCTGGGTCATCATCTAGAGATCCTCTATGGTTCATCTTCTTGCAACCTTGTATGGTCTAGTAGAAAAATTACCTCGACAGAATATGATGATCTATATTTAAGACTAATTACCTTTATTCATGTTCTTTGAGCTGTATACCTGGTGTGAGTTGTATTTTACTTTGTGCTTTGTGATTGATATCATCCTTTGTGGTTTTTCCTTTGTGAAATTCTGGGAGAACTTTGGGGGTCTTGGGGTCCCTACTGGGTATTATTATACTCACCCCTACCCTGGCATCACCCACACCTTGTTTTGTCTTGTGCAGACAATGATCAGCCTTGATCGAGTTTTGGGGGCCAGGTCTAGACGGTGTGTGGAGGTGACCGGTTGACGCAGAGAGCCACAGTGAAGAGATATACCTACCCTTTAGGTAGGATCCTTGGAAGACGACCTCCAAAGTTATTTTACTTTTTTTGTACTCTCTTTTTAGTTGGGTTTGTATACTGGCCCATTTTTACTCTCGGTTTTCATTTTAACTATTAGTAGTTCTACTATGTGGTTTTCTTTTGTCGCATAGCTTGTTTGTGTGTGTATAGGTTTAAAGGCAATGCCTTCCCAGTTTTGGATTCATTTTTGTTGATAGTCTCCAACCCCTAGCCTATGGAAGGCGGACTTGGGGTAGTCACAATGCGGGCCTTGGGAGATGGGTTGTGACACCTGATCTATTGACTTACTTTCTTGTTTTGGAAAAGAATCAAGATTCAATTCATAAATTATCTAATAGTTCACTAGTTTTGAAAAACCATATTACATATATGATACACATATTAAATTTGAAAAAAAATACATCAAAAAGAAATTAAAACCTCACACTATTAGAAATTTTAGATATAGCTACAAATTTATAGCCACAGTTTATAAAAACCATGGCTATATCCAACATAAAACCACGATGGATGTAGCTGCATATCTACCCGCTTGAAATTACTCTCCATACCCCTACCTCAATCATGATTCTTCCCTCCCACAATCCTGATTCCAATTCCCTCTGTCATGATTCTTCCCTTCAGTTTCCTACTCCTCCTCTCTGCCTCCTCCACCTTCCAGCCTCCTCCATGCCTACCCTTCTGGCATCCACATCCCGGCCTCCTCCTCACCTCACCAGGTAGCCACATCTATATCCACCTTTTGACCTCCCCACCTCCCCCTTCATGCATCTGCATCCCCCCATCCCCACCCCCCTTTACCATAACTCTGTCTCCGCCTCCCCACCCCCTCCCTCCTCATCTCCCTGCCTCCCCACCTCCCCACCTACCCACATCCATCGGTTCTCCCTACCCTTCTCAGATCAAATTTTGGCTCCACTATACAGATCATCTCTATTTATCTCCCTCACAGATCCCCTCCCTCATGGATCCCATAAATTGTAGCCACCTTCCTCTTTCACGCTCTTGTCTCAAAAAATTGATAGAAGGTATGTATTTCATTATCCCCTCATTTTATATATATTTGAAACTTCTATATATCTGCAATTTTAAATCCCTCCCCACTAAACATATGGATATATTTATGGTTTGGACTCAAACATTATTAAGGAAGGTTTAAAAGGGATGGTTTTGGTACGAGACACCATTAAACCCGAAATAACTACCACATAACAGGTGGGTGTCACCCATAAAATATGTTAAAGTACTGGTAAGGTGAAATTCAGGCTAGAGGGATCATAAGGTAAATTGTATCTTGATTTAGTCGATGGATCCTTCACTATGGTGTCCTATAAAAAGGCTGCTAGAAATAATCAATCTATGGATTCCCCCTTTGTTTTTGAATATCTTCCAATAAATTTAGTCTCATTTGTTGAAAAAGTTTGGAATATCAAATTGATGAATCAAAAAAATTCCAAATAAAGGAAAACCAAATTGGGTGCTCTAACCGGAAAGAAAAGGGTCAATGAAAAGAGAAAAAATCCATTAGTGGAGGTGGACAAGAAAATATTTCCCCCCAAAAGGGGAAGATCATTCTCAAAATGAGTATCTTGTTCTGAAAATTACAAGGCCTCAAAAATACAAAGACTTCTCTTTCCCTTAGGAACTTTATTTCACAGCATTAACCTAGGTTGATTGGTATCATAGAACCCATGGGGAAGTTTGATTGTTTTAAAAATGTTTGACCATAATTAAACTGAATATTTTTAGTTGATAAATAATATTAAGATGGAAAATGTGGAAACCATGGGGTTTATTAAAAGTAAGGATGTTCAATATAATATTTTTTAAATTGGGTAGCAGCATATTATAATCAGTCTTGACTTAGTTAACTCCTCTTGTCTAGTATCTTTTATATTTTCCTTTAATTGCTATATCAAAATAAGAGGCCTATGGGAAGAATTTTATTTAATATCAACTCAGTTCAATGTGAACAGAGTGTTCATAGAGGAATTAAACTCTGTTCTACATACAAATGATAATATTAGAGGAAACCTTATTATATTTACCTCTATATATTTTCAGATATTCATTGATCATTGGTTTTTGAATGATATAAGACTATTATAAGATGAGTTTTCTTTGTTTTATAACACTATCAATAAGATTAAATCCATTAAAAATGATATGTCCATTCATGCTCTTGAGATCAACTCCTTGTCTTTCTTAATGGTTCCCTAACAGGCTACAAAAATTACCCTAGGTAGTTAAAGAAAAGGGATACTCTTTATAACCTCCTATTTTTTTAATTGTGGATTAAATTAATATATGTTTACTACAATTTATTGATCAAGGTAATATTATACATATTATGTTTTCACAAAAACTTAGATTTCCAACCCACATCCTTTATGCCAATGATATTCTCCACTTTTGTGAGGATAAAAATGGATGTACAATCTTCATTAGAGAAATATTTTCCAATTATGAATAGGTATATGGTTAATCTATTTAAAGGAACAAATCGATGGTTATTTTTGGGAAGGTAATTTAAACCAGTAAAAAGGATCCATCATCAATATCTTGAAGGTCAAGAAAGGGGATCTACACTTCAACTATCTTGGAGTACTACTCTTCAAGGGGGAGGGGGTGGGTGAAAGGGGGAGGGTGCAGGTGGGGTGCAAGGGGAAGGGTGTAGGGTATGGGGGGTGTTCAGGGGAATGGTGCAGGTGGGGTGAAAGGTGCAAGGAGAGGGTACATGTGGGGTGAAATGGGGAGGGTGGGGTGTAAGGGGCTAGGGGGTGCATATGGGGGTAAAGGGGGATGGTGTAGGTGGTGTGAAAGGGGAAGGGGGAAGGTGAAGGTGGGGGTGTAGGGGGAGGGTGCATGTGGGGTTCAAGGTTCAAGGGAGGTTGGATGTGGGGTGTAGGGGGGAGGGTGCTGGTGGGGTGTAGGGGGGGAGGGTGCAGGTGGGGTGCATGGGGAAGGGTGAAGGTGGGGTGAATGGGGGAGGGTGCAGGTGGGGTGAAAGGTGAAGTGGGAGGGTGGAGGTGGTGTTCAAGGTGCATGTGGAGGGTCTAGGTGGGGTGTAAGGTGTAGGGAAGAGGGTGTAGGTGGGGTGCAAGGGGCAAAGAATATGGTGCTATTGGGGTGAAAGGGGTAGGGAATATGGTGCTGTTGGGGTGAAAGCGGGAGAGTGTTAGTGGTGTGCAAGGGGTAGGGGAGGGTTCAGGTGGTGGGGTGTGCAGGAGGAAGGTATAGGTGGGGGTTGTGTAGGGGGAGGGAGTAGGTGGGGTGTGAGGTGCAGGGGGAGGGTGAAAGTGGGGAGCAAGTTGGGTGAAAGGGGTAGGGGGAGGGTTCAGGTGGAGGGAAAGGGGAAGGGGGAGACTGAAAAACCAACTTATATCAACATGTCATGTAAATATAATGTTTTAGAACATGATTTAATTTGTGATTATAAAGATTTATTAAGAAGAGGATAATGAATCGAGATTATAGAAAATTAGAGAGTTTATGTTCTTTATGTTGTACTTCTAGGTGATGATTTTTCAGATGTTAAAATTTTTGACACTCTAAGGCGTCATTAAGGATGGGATAATTTGAATATCTTTTGATAAAATCTTGAATTCATATTTATGATTTGGTATCACATGTTCTATTTTTTATGTATAACATCAATGTCTAGATTAATCGTTCTTGTTTTCTACATATATATTTTCTCACATAGACATATATTTGTTTAATTTATAACACATTAAAATATGATATGTTATTTCATCCTCCTATCAATAGAAATGGTTTTTACTCTTAATAATATAGAAGATAAAGGGGGTATTATGATATTTCAAATAATTATTATAGAATAAGGTGAGTGTCACTTTCCATTACCTAAGAACCTTAAACAATGAAGATAAAAGTGAATTTGTGCTTATTTTCAAAATTGAGGGAAAATGAGAATAATATTGACTTTAGAATCAAAATGGGAATTGAATAAAAAATCTTACATGGGGGAATGAAGTATATAAATGAATTGTAATGATCGGTATTTTATTTTTAATTAATTACAAGTAAATTCAATATATTCTAAAGTGAAGGTGATGAATGAAGAAGAGAAAACTAATAAAGGAATAAGTTCATCCTTATGGTTATTTCCTTAGTTAAATATTCATATATTAGATGTCCCAATGGGATGATGATAATAAGTTGATCAAAAATATAATCCCAATATTTTGAAAGATACCATTCTGACATAATCAATGTCTGAATCTACATTCAAAAGGAAACATTGAAGTATATTGAGATACCAAATTGTTAATTTATAAAATGGAAGAGAATTTTTTTAAAAATTAATGAATTTGATTAAATATTGAATATGTTGTTATTGATTTATTGAGGAATAAAATTATATATTTGATGATTTGTTGGATGGATATTAGTATGAATCAATGAGGTAATTAGAATATTGTTAGTGATTTTGAGATAACTGTTAAAAGTCATGAAATGGCCTATGAGGTTGTTATTGGAGTCATATATCATTTATCATGTATAGTTGACACATCAACCACATATATTTAGGAAGTCTTTATATCTCACTCCTTTTCCCATTATTTTCTTATAGGTGGTTTTTTATGATGAGGCTGGTTCTATCCACCACCATCAAACTCAGTGAGTTCGATATCGAATTCAAGTAAGGTTTCGTCCATTTTTATTCTTTGGCCCAATTTTAATTAGGTTTTTTTTTTATTTTTAGGATTCCTTTATTTTTGTAGTGTTTTTTGGATCTTTTTAGGGAGATTCGAGCCGCTTGTCAAAGGTGACTCACCACGTATGCATAGGTAAGCATATATATAATAATTTATATCATTATATGTATGTCTTCCCATGGCATCACAATTACATATAATGGGCTAGGTGTGCTTATGTATATATATGGAAAATGCATATGCATGTGGGGGATAACAGGCTTATGCATGTGATTATATATATAAGGACCCTGTTGTGTGTGTTCAAGGCCATGAAGACACATACATAGGACATAGGGAATCCTTATGTATATGAAAAGGTGTATATTTCTAGAGGATTGATGGAGCATCTTAGAGTTGTCACTGACAAAAGTGTCAAGTGCTGAGAGTGGCGTGGCTCCTTTGAGGTAGGGTCCCTCTCTTAGCCTTTTTAATTGAAGAATGTTTTAAATTTCCTTTAGCTTCCTTCTTAATTATGATTGTTTAAACTAAATATATATCTGTGAATAAGTGTTATTTAATATAATTGTTTTGTTTGAAAAATAAGTCATGGTTTTGTAAAATAAATAGGTTTATTAATTGATGATGGAAGTTTACTTTATTCCCATATTTTGGTGATTTTTTATTTTTGAATAGGCAACTGAAGATGATGTTCGAAAAATAAAGAGGTTTATTTATAACCATGTTTTTTAGTATTGGGATGTATATATAGATTTGAATATTATTTTTTTATTGTTGGTTATGGATTCATGTATCATTTATCATGTACAATTGACACATTGATCACATATATAAGAAGTCATTATATCTCATTTTTCTCCACTATTTTCTTATAGGAAATTTCTTATGATGAGGCTCGTTCTATCCACCACCATCGATGACAGTGAGTTCAACATCAGATTTGGATAAGGTTTATTCTGTTTTTATTCTTTTTCCCTTGTGATTTTTGGGTTTCTTATATTTTTTGCAGTGCATTTTGGATTTTGTTGAGGTGGATTAGAGTCGTCATAGACGAAGGCTAACATGTGTATGCATATGTAGGCATATACATATATAAGTTTTCCCTTTATATATATTCACTCATGGCAGTATGAATAAATATATTGGGGCTAGTTGTTCTTATATATAGATATGAAAAATGTATACATGTGTAAGTGTAAAGGTGTATATATAAGTATAAACATATATCTATGGACCCCCATATACATATTTGGCCAAGAAAATATGTACATAGGGGATATGTGTCCTTATATATATGTGAATTTACATATATGTGCAAGCATAAAAAAGGAATATTTGTGTTATATTCAACAAAAGCAATGTGCCTTGAGGTTGAGGTTGGTTCCCTCTGCCTAAACCTTTAATATGGATTCTATAATTGTCTGATTGTTTTAAAAAATTGTTTCCATAATTTCTTTATTGTTTTAAAAATTTGTGTTATAATAACCATTAGCTTTGTCAAGAAAGAATGTTAATATAGTCGTTGAACTTATTTATAGGCCTTTTTCAAAGAGGTTAACAAATTCTATTAGTTTCTATACACTACAACAAGATATCTAAAAATCATACATTGATCATCCATAGAGACATTCATGATCTCATTCAATTTTTCATCAAATTCTACATAAAAGGAAACTACTTAATTTTACGAATATATTTGTTCAAATACCAATATTCCAAACATATTCTTTGGTATCATGGAACTCACCCATAATATTCCTCTCAAAATATTGTATAAGGAACCCAAACTAGCTTAATATGACACTTTATCGATGGTGGTGGATACCACCTGCCTCGTCATAAGAAACCACCAGTAAAGAAATAGTGTGAAAAGAAATGAGATATAATGACTTCTTATATATATGTGATCAGTGGTGATTAATAATACATGAATACATTACCATTATAGATTATAAAATTCATTTCTATTATTACCAAAATATCATCATATAGTCACTCCCATTAGACTGATAATTTATTGTGGTCATGTTAACACAAAACCGCCACAAACACACTCATTGTTCATCATAATATTAATAATAATTTCATCATTATATGCATAAACAATAAAAATAACACATATTGTGAGTCTTGGACAACCTACTCCCCTCTGGACATCCCCCCTCCTAGACAACCCCTCCTTCTGTAGACCCCCCCTTCCTGGATAGCACCCCCCCTTCCTGGAACCCTCCCCCATGGACACCCCCACCCTCCCTCCTAGACACCCATACCCCACACCCCCACCCTCCCTTATAGACACCCCACCCCCTTGCAATAGCCACCCCTACAAACCCCCTACAAATCCCACCCCCAAGATGACCCCCCAAACACCCCTCCCCTTGGGACCCCCCTCCTGGCCAATGTATCCATTCACACCCTTTCCCTCTTCCCCCAGCACACCCCCTGCCCCCCTGCCACCCCTCCCACCTACACACCCACTACCCCTTCCCCCATCACACCCCCCTTCCACCCCTCCCACCTGCACACCCCCTCCCCTTGTCCCCATCACACCCCCTACCCCATGCCCCACAACCTGCACACCCACCCCCCTTCCCACCCCACACACCCCTTGAAGGAGTTCATCATGAATAAAAAATTATTGAGACAACTGTTCTTTTTCTTGAAGAAAGGCCAATTGTGACTGTTCCTAGTGTTTAAACTATAGAAGGAATAGCTGAACATGAGGTGGAGCATTAGTCAATGGATCCAATTATCCTTGTATCAATTGTTTATGGAGATCAAATTGATGATGCGTTTATAGAAACTGTTGAACATTCTCATACACCACCTATACCATCACCCCCTCCTATTTTGAATGAGGAATCACCCTTTATTAGTAAGATCTCATAAAGTTATAATTTGTAATGTTTTTCCTATGATATTCTAAATGTGTTTTATAATATTTGAGGATATTATAATGACTTGAAATAGGAGTTAAAATATAGTAACGATGAGATTAGAGAACTTAAGAAGTCATCTATTACCAAGGTTTATTTTGACAAGTTGGATGGGTTAATGACTACCCAAACAAAGTTGATTAAGAGTATAAAATCATTACCTCCTATTCAAAAAGTTGTTTCTATAGTAAGTTTAAAATAGGTTAAGGATGTGAATGGTCTAGTTAGATATTTGAAAGATGCTTATGCTACCAATTATGAGTTCAATGATCTTGGTGTTTTGGTTTTATCTCAAAGGTACATATTCCAAAATATTTCAGTGGTGTAATTAGACATGTCACAATATGTTCTTGATAAGGTTAAGTCTTTCAGGACTGAAATGAAGGTAATCCTACAAAATTAATAAAGTGTGGTATTAAAATAGTTTGAGTCCATCAAACTTATCATAAAATACCACTACATTAAATGATACTCCACCTTCATTTTATATCTTCCTTCTATATTTTAAAATACAAGGCATATCCAAAATTCGCCTTTCTTCAGGAATAAGAACAGTTGTCTCAATAATTTTTTCTTCACACTGAACTCTTTCAGGGGGTGTGTGGGGGTGGGTAGGGGGTGGGTGAGTAGGTTGTGGGGTAGGGAGAAGGGGGGGTGTTGGGGGTAGGAGGAGGTGGGTGTTCATGTGGGTTCAGTGGGGGTGTGTTGGGGGTAGGGGAAGGGGGGTGCAAGTGGGGGGGGGGGGGAGTAAGGGGGTGTGATGGGGGGAAGAGGGCGGTGGGTTATGATTGGATACATTGGCCAGGAGGGGGTGTCTTGGGGAGGGGTGTTTGGGGGGGGGGTCTTTGCAGGGGGTGGCAACAAGAAGGGTGTTGGGGTGTCAAGGAGGGAGGGTGGGGGTGTCCAAGGGGTAGGGGTGTCCATGAGGGAGGGGGTGTCTAGGGGGGGTGTTGTCAAGGAAGGGGGTGTACAATGTCTTAGGGGGGGTCTACAGAAGGGGGGGTGTCCAGAGGGGAGTGAGCGGTCTATAACTCATAGGATGTGTCATTTCTATTGTTTATTCATGTACTGATACAATGATTATTGATATTACGATGAACAATGTGTGCATTTGTGGATGTTTTGTGTTGATATGACCACCATAAATTATTAGTCTAATGGGAGAGACTAAATGATGCTATTATGGTTATAATAGAAAGGAATTATAGAATCTATAATGGTATGGATTCATGTATCATTTACCCTCACAGATCACATATATATAAAAAGACGTTATATCTCATTTCTTTTCACACTAATTTCTTACTGGTGGTTTCTTATGACATGGTTAGTTTTATCCACCAAAATTGATGATAGTGAATTCAATATCGCATTTGGGAAATGAGAAATTGTTAGGATCTGATTCCCCGCTTTTTGCATCTCTATATAGGTTTTGGTGGGGAGGCTTCTAGAAGGTAAAAAGTTTATGTGGTTTGATTTTGTTGTTAGTATTTTATTTTAGTTTCAATTTATATTTTCACCTTTCAAAATTTTTTGTCCAGTTTTTAATCCTCATTTATGATTTTTTTTAAAAAGAAATGTGAAAACATGTTTGGTGATGGGATATTTTGAGTAGACCTCATGTAAATTTATTCCAAATCAATATTTTATTACCATTAAATCATATTTTTATTATTCAACTTAAGTTATCATTTTTTATAAATTTTAATTCAGAGAATGATCTTAAATTCGATAAGTCCTTTGGATGCCTTTCATGCATACATTTGTGTTTATGAGGTCAACTGCTATGATCATTGGAAACATTGTCCCTCAATTGCATCATCGTATTCTGAATTGGCAGTGGGGTTTCAGGTGGGGGGGGGTGCGAGTGGTGGGGGTTGTAGGGGCAGCGAGGTTGTAGGTGGGGGTGTAGGGGGTGGGGGTGAGCCTTATATTATATCCACCTTCCAAAATTCAAACTAAAAGACATAATCCCTACATTTCGGATGATATGTTTGGTGTATACTAAAAAATACATAATCACCCATGATCCCATAGGTATCATTTCCATGATTAAAGAAAACTCACTGTCTTAGTCGAAGAAAGACAAATCATGTCTCCCTATACAACTAAAACAAACCAAATGAAAGATACATTTGTGGGTATAGTGTAGTTTAGTGCCACAGGTTTAATTAAAATTTTGGTTGTATTATTGTTTAAACCCATGGTAGAATCACTTATATATGATGGGGATTTCATGTGCTGCATATATAGTAGACTTAAAAATCTTGAAATATCATTATTACATGTCATTTGAGTTTAGGTGTACAACTTAGGGGATTTTTTATGGGTTTTCATGAAGTTTGATGAAATTTTATGTTGTCTTGGGTTGATAAATTTGATTTTTTGTGTTTCTCGGGTCTTGGAGGGTGTCAAAAGTGGACCCCACACTTGTCTTATTGCTTGGGTGGAGTATATTACCTGGTGAGTTTAGCATCAATTATTCTGATTATAGTTCTAATTTTAAAAATTTTTGTTGTTGGATTCAAATGTACTCATGGATGACACAAGGGATAGAAGGATCATTGGTGGTTGGTACTAGCTTGAGATCAATTTATGGGTTATTTTTTGAGGTAGGTTTCCTTTATATTAATAATTCTATTAATCATTTAGATTATATTATGTTTTTGTAATAATTAATATTATCTTTTTGATCATGTTGGAATTGAAGTGATGTATCATTTATCTGTGTACAATTGACAAAAAAAACACATATATTTAAAAAGTATGTATATATCACTTATTTTCCCTTTATTTCCTCATAGGTGGTTTCTTATATAGCTTTCTTGACATTATTGCATTGATGTTTTCCATTTTAATCCTTACCCCTTCTTCTCTCATATTGGGACACCATGAGCATCTCCAAATATTTTTTCGACTCTCAGTTTCTAATATAAAAATTATAATCTTACCCCAATAACAAAAACCACTAGTTCATGAATACTACTTAGTTCCACTTCTCACTAGGTTCTTATTTCCCCATCATAGAACCACTTTGTACTAACGTTGTCTTCCTCATTCACCACCCATTTCTGGTTGCAATTGATAAGGCTCCTCAGGTATGACCATGAGTGTTATCCTCTTCTTCTCTACTCTCCCTATATTTTTCTTGATAAAATTAATTTTTTAGATTTTTTAATAGATTTCACATACATAAATCATGAAATCAAATACATTTTTGTTACAATTGAAATGAAAAGCTTCTTGGAAACTATTTTGGACCTATAGTTCTATCAATATTGGTGTGTTCATTGAGAGATAAGATGTGTCAAATAAATGTTGGATAGGAAAAATTCAATTAGTGGATGGTGAAGAATATGGAAGTGAGCAGTTCCAATAGAGACACATCATCAGCCCCAACCTACTCTCATCTAGTAGGAAAAAATCATTCAAATTCCATTTACAATAATTTCTTAGTAGTTATTAGACACTCACTTACCCCTAGCGCAACACCACCCTGCACTACTCTCTAAATATAAACCCAATCCCATGTTCCCACAATCAATAAACTCTTGAAATTACAACTTTTACTCGAGGTGGAAAGACTAAATAATTCAAATAGAACTACCACTTTGTCATAGATTATAAATTTCTTTATACAGTTCCTCTTCTACTTTAGAACATCACAAAACCCGACCTCTTCCATTGGTTTTTTATGATATTTCAACATTATGGTATTCTTCTTCACATTTCTTTCCAAGAGAGAAGAAAAAATTACTTAATGTGAATTTTAATTTAAAGAAATGTTCTGTTTGTCATATCTATTGAAGCCTAACATTGGATGTGTTGTTCTTAATCACTAATTTTAGAGGATCTCTCATATTTTTATAATTGTCTTCTTCTTCAAATAGCTTCAAAAACATAAAACACTGCCCTAGTAATCCACCATTGGGATTTCATTTCAAATTTCCCCTCGATATCTATACTTTATCCATAACCAAACATGCACCTGTAGTAGTGTTTTATGGGAAAAACTAAATTAAACAGATAATTCAATCAGATTTTGTATTTGACATAGAGAAAATCATTAGACACATTAGGAGGTATAATAATTATAATTCCTAGTGAAAACATAACATCCAGGTTTAAATTGTACATTTTCCTCATCAAGAATTGAATATTAATTCCAAAATTGGTCAGCTTATAAAGGGGATATGCAGGGGGTTCAAGGGATGTTTAGGGGGTGCAAGGGGGGTTTGAAGGGGGAATGTGTTAGATGGTATGTGTGAGTATGATATACTCTATAATACCAAATTTAGTATTGAATATGTAAAATGAGATACAAATACAAGAGGGGGGTGAATTGTATTATTTAAAAAAAACTTTAAGAAAATTTTGTATAACCAAAATTCATAACACCTCTAAGTTCAAATAACTTTCCTGAATCCAGAAAAGTGATTCTGGAAATAAAACTTAACATTTGTTTACAATAACTAAGATTTTACCTTAAAGAGTATAGAATCTAACTAAAACATAGTACAAGTGTGAGTAAGTATACGATAGTTATACTTTACTCAAAAATTCAAATGCAACGAAAAACTTGTAACAAAGAAAGTAACAAGTAAGAACTCATTTAAACCAAAAAAGAGGGTATCCAAAAACCCTGGAAAAGAGGTCCCTTGATTTATACTTTCATGAAAGTCTGTCTTACCCAAACCCATGTAATCCCTCAATCTGAAGATCGGTATCTGTCTTGCTATCCCCACAAGCCCTCGATTTGTAAGGAAATCGGCACCTCTTACTTCACAACCCGAAGTCTCTGATTTTAAGGAAATTGAACCTCTGCACTAATCAAATCGGAACGAAGCAAAGTTTGAACAAGTCATTCAATCTTTCTTCATGAATCCTGAGAGTTTATAAGAGCCTCTCCCTCTCTAGAAATCACATCAACAGCATGTAAGCACAGTTGTCAAAGTTCTGTCAAAAAAGTTTTGAGCTCTTTCAAATGAGATCCTATTTATAGGCATGGTTCCAATGGTCGGCTCCCTCCTCCAACGGTCATATTTTCCTTGAATTTCGGAGGGACCTGTACACGTGTCACTCAAACACTGGTTAGTTGATAACTGAAAGAACGATATCATTTTATAACAAAAAGAGTGTAAGTATAACTAGAATCTGATATTTGGAATGTAAGTAAAATTGAATGTTTGGAGTCTAGCCAAAATATAAATTCGGAGTATATAGTACAAGGATGTACATATTCTGTTTTCTAGGAATTCAGAACCTAAATTCTGTAGAATTGCGGAGTTTGAATTTCAAGGAAATTCGTAGTCTGGATTCACAATAATTCGGAACCTGAACTTAAAAAGTTCGGAGTTAGAGTTCAAGGGAATTCAGAGTCAGAACTTATAAGATTTTGGAGTCTATATTCAGAGAACTCAGAGTTATAACATAGAAAGTTCATAACTAGAATTCATAGTCAGAATTCAGAGTCAAAACTCAGCAGAGTTCGTATCCAGAATTCATAGTCAGAATTCAGAGTCAGAACTGAGTAGAGTTCGTATCCAGAATTCATAGTCAGAATTCGGAGTCAGAACTCAGCAGAGTTCGTAACCAAAATTTTGAGAATTCAGATCCTTGAACATAATGCTTCATATCTAGTTATTTATAGGATTCTCGAGGTTTTGGTTTCAATCTGAATTTTATACTTAGGAAAAATCTGATATGGATAATGAAACATAGTAAGGGTAAATTTCCTTGGGGAAAGAAATTTTCATTATAGAAGTAAAACAAGGATAAAATGAAATTTGCCTTAATAAAAGGTGTTTGTGATTTTCAAAACAAGAGGAATGGTAATGTCATTAGGAAAGCCTTAATGAATTAAGAATCTCCCCCTTGAATGAAGGAATGGAAAAGTCATAAAGAAAACCTTATTGACTCAACAAAATGGATGTTTAAGGGGGTGTAGGGGGGTGTAGGGGATGTTGAAGGGGTGGGGGTGCAAGGGATGATTAGGGGGTGCAAGGGGGCTATGCATGGGGATGAAAGGGGCCTGTGTAGTGGGAGGGGGTGCAAGGGGGGGCTTTTAGGGGGTATGGGTCTGCAGGAGGGTGTCCAATAGAGGTGGCGCAAGGGGTGTCCAACAGGGGTGTTCAGGGGGGTTGTGTATGTGTGCGAGGGGGGGGGGCAAGGGGATAGGGTGTGCAAGGGGGCTTTGCAGGGGGGTGTACGGGGGCTGTGTAAGGGGGGGGGGGGGGTGAAAGGGGGCATGGGTGTGCAGGGGGGTGTATGCTTAGGGGTGGGGTGGGGTCTGTTGTCAAGGGGGGGGGTGTCTGTCCAGTGGAGGGGGTTGTTGTCCATGGGGTGTGTCTCTCTAGGGGGTGGGAGAGCTGTGCAGCAGGGGTGGTGCAAGAGGGGTGGGGGTGATATCTAATAAGTGTGGTGCAAGGGGTGTGCATGGTGTGTGTGCAAGGGGACGAGGGTGTGTAGGGGGGGTGGGGGTAAAAGGGATGTTTAGGGGTTGCAAGGGGGGATGTGATGGAGGGAATGGGTGTGCACAGTGGGGGGTGTCTAGCAGGGGTGGTGCAAGGGGTGTCCAGCAGGGGAGTATAGGGGGATGTGCCGGTGTGCGGGGGGGGGGGGGGGACATGGGTAAAAGGGGTGGTGTAAGGGGGTTGTAACATCCCAAGTAAGTAATTAAAAATAGATATTTTTATATATGTCTATTAATGAATTAGATCGTGTTTTAGAGGCTTAAAATGCAAATAAATCCAATCTTAAGCATGGAATACACTAATATTCTTAAAAGATTGTTTTACTGCCTTATGATGGAAAACCCTTTTTAAATCTATCTTTTGACAGTTTTATAAAATATTTTTTTCAAAATAAACTTATTCTTTATGATTGGGACATCAAAATTTACTTTGTGTGAATTTTTGGTATTTTTCTGACAATGTTTATTTTTTTAATGAATAGTGAAAACTACTGCATTTTACATCAAAACTGCTTTTTAAACTAATTTATTTATATAATTATATTATCTTTTGAATTGGTTTCGAAGTAAAATTAGAATATATTTTTTCCATTTAATCCAATGGTGGTCATTGGAATCAATTTCACTTTGAAATTAGACTTAAATTGGTGTCAATCTTTTGATACTTACTGTTTCATAAAAACACGATATTTGCTCTGACAGCGGGAATTAATTATTAAATTAATTAATGTGACTTATATGTTTTGAATTTTGTAAAATAGACTTCATTTTTTAATTCAGAATATCAAATATATCTTAGGGTGAATTTTTGGTAATTTTCTGAAAAACATCAATTTTTGATGAATAGTGAAACCACTAAGTGGTACTTATAAAAACTGATTTTCCGTTTAAATGAAATTTTGCCATCATTGTGTTTTGAATTTCAAAAATCCGACATACATGGTTGTCATTAAGAAGTAAAATGTGGTTCAATGAGATTAAAATAATTTTTTGGTGAATAGTAACTTATTAAGTTTTTAATCGCGATTAGTGGTAATTAGTGTAGTTTAAGGTTAAAATAATTCTTTAATAATATTAAATGACCTAGACACATGTCCCAACCTTATTGGTTGTGTCATGGCCGACCAAGACATGCCATGGGTCAACTTGGGGACCCCATGGAGACACTTTGGTTGGGAAATGACATAAATAACTTTTTATTAAATGTAAAAGTAAAAATGACACAAACATAATATGTTTTACGAAAACAATTTTTACATGGGTTTATAAAGATCATATTTTTGATTATAAATAGTCATTGGAAAGCTAAAAATATTTCCTATATCATAGTATTTTTTTTATAATTTTTATTCATTAAATAAATTAAAAAATTTATGACATAATAATGATGCAGCGATGACATCATTATTTGACGATTTAAATAAAATGGAAAGATAATGTAAAATCTATGAACTACACATGTCCAAAACCAGTTGGATGAGTGGATTTCGAATTCTTATCACCTTATCCACGAATTATATCAATGTGGGACCTTTTAAAACCGAAACACATTTTCAAATAAAGTAATATTTCTTTACTTTCCAAAAGTGCCCCTCCTCTCCTCTTATAAAAGGCCCCCACCTCTACCTCATTTCACACACTCCTCAAGACTTTGGCTCGGCCAACCCCTGCCCATTTACTCTCTCCACATCCCTCTCCTCATCCTAGAGGATTCCCGTTGGGAATAATCCTTTCAATGGAAACCATTAGGCTCAAATCAAAAGGAGTTACACTTTTAAAGGTAATTCATTCTCTCATGTTCATTTGTTTTATTTTGCTTCTCCAACCCCCTAAACTCTTTTTATTTACTTATTTTGTTACAACACCAGTATCTTCAATATACTAGGATGTTGTTATAATATTTATTTGAGCTACACTCTCACACAACTACATCAAATGGTTAAAGAACATACGGTTTCCGTGGATGGCGAAATTCTGCCTCCCGAAACGATGATTGTTCAATACTCATTTAACACCTTCAAAGGTGGCCATTATGATGTCACTATTATTATATATGATATATAATATGTTTATTTTTTCCTTAAGCTTCTGTTTTATTCATTTTGGGCATACTTTTATGGTTTTCATTATGGGTAAACACGATATCTTCATTTCAGGAAGTGCGGACTACCGCCCCCTGAAAGTGATTTGATTCGTTAATACCATATGTGGGTTTTATAAAGGATAAAGTTAATGATATTATATATGTTATTATACTGGAATTATAATATACTCTTATATCATTATGATTCCATTCCAGAAAATATGAAATAGAGATGGAAGTAGCGTTCATGCGTACGTACGGCTTACCGTCTCCATGAACGGTGCATTTCATTTCTTACCTCTAAATGTGATGTAATATTATAAACAAATGTATATGATGAATATATAGGATATATATGTTATCCAAATCATTAATATCATTCTGGATATAACGAACCTTTGACCAAATTAACAACATGTAAGTTTAAGAAGTCTATTTTTGACTTAAGAACCAAATACCGACAAAATGAACATTATCAGCTTAAATGATTACATGATGTTCATAACATGGTATAAAAGGAATAATGAACTTGAAAAAGGTTCATAATCAAGTAGAGATTAACTCAAGTTTATTATTCATGAGATTAAATAACGGTCGGGTCAAGTCAGATACGAGGTATGGAACTTCGTCTCAATCTCCTTTCATTGAGGCATATTTTATTTTATACACAACTTTCTTTTATACGGTGTATAAAACCCTTTGACTTTTACGTTTATTCAAAAGGAATCTTTTTTATATGAAGCGTTTACTAAACGACAAAAGGGAATGTTTTTGTCGTACGTATGCGGCGACAACGACTTCTCCTCCGTCGTGACCGTTATTTGAGTTTCGGCTTCCTCTGAAGCCATACCTTCCTTTTTAAAAGAAAAATAAATACCATGTTTTACTTTTCTTTTATTTTGGTATTGAAAATGGTTTTCACAATGTTTTTTGTGTTGTATTGATATCTTGTGATTGAAATGTGGAAATGTTATGTTTCCTTTATGCATGTTTTATGTGACACGATTATGTTATGGTTCCTGGGCATTATTATGAAGACGGGTGGTTCCGTCATAAACTAAGGGCGGGTGAGCCCGATATAGCTCTCCAATGCATTGGATAACGTGAAGGAGTGAAATGTTAAGGTTTCTCTGAAGATATTTAGGGAATATACTGTGATGGGTATTCCAAATGTAACCAAAAGGGTTACTCCCTACGTAAGAATGTTATGAATGCCTCAAGTTACCTTTATGTCTTGTGATTTCTATGATTTATTCATGATTTGATGAGGTATGTTAAAGTGCTTATGTTTTATGGGTAAAGTATGATCTCATCCTTATGTACATATGTACCCATGTTTCCTTTCCATATTTTTATAATCCATACTGAGCTTTTTATGCTCATCCCAAGTTTTTTTTGAAATGTTTTCATAGGTCAAGGGAAAGGTACATGATATGATGATAGAGTCAAGGATGTGTCAAGAAATAATCCATGTTTTATTTTAAATATGTTTCCTTTGATGGGAATGAAGAATACTATCTTTATGTAACCACTTTGTTTATATGTGGAATGTAATGCAAGTTTTATGATCTAATTCTCTAAAACTCTAAACCTGAAAAGATCCTCAATGTGTAATCTTGTAATAACTCAAGATTTAAGTAAGGATTAAGGCTGGGGCCTTATAGTTGGTATCAAAGGTCGGTTTAGATAACTTTGGGAGTTAGAATTCTATTAAATGATTATCCAAAAATATTTTTTTTTGAAATGATATAGCATTTAAAGATTACCATGTTGCTTCATCTAAGACATGTTTGTTCAGAATGGTTTTCCGTGGAGGAAACAGGGAAGCAATGCTAGGAAGGCATATAGAAGGAAATAACCTTCCGAATCAGCATCCCGAGATGGTCGTAATTGGAACTGAACAGTTTGTTGCAGTAATTGCGCAGTTGACTCAAGCGATAAATGGTGGTGGTATCCATGCACGAGATCAGCCAGATCAACCGCAGAGGAACATGTCAGTGGTGGAACATTCCATGAGGCAACATCCACCATCATTCAGAGGATCATCTGACCCTGTGCTAGATGAAGGGTGGATTAAAGCACTGGAGAAGATTTTTGATGTCATGGGGTGTTCAGACAATCAAAAGGTTAGTCTTGCTATTTACCGTTTGGAGGGTGAAGCAGATCAGTGGTGGTCTATGGTTAAAAATATCAGGGACGCCGATGAGATTGATGCTCTTGACTGGGATGAATTCAAAGGTATGTTTATTGAGAAGTATTTTCCTAAGGCTGTTCGACTTAGGATGGAAAACAAATTCTTGGAATTGAGGCAAGAGGAAGACTCAGTGGCTACCTATGAAGAAAGGTTCACTCGATTAGCAAGGTATGCTCCAAATTTTATCCGAGACCTTGATAGTAAAATCAATCGTTTTTACTCAGGATTAAAGCCAAAATATCGAAGGGCATTAGCTTCTCGTGAGTTTAAAAGTTATGAAAAGCTTGTTCGATGTGCTGAGAAGGTGGAAATGGAGTTTGTCGATGACCAAGTGTTCTATAACAACCAATAGAAGAAGAGACCGAGGTGGCAGGAGAAAGGTAATAATTTTTCAAAAAAGTCTGATGGTAAGAGAACTAAGTTTCCAGTTTGTGATAAATGTGGCAAAAGGCATGCTGGGGAATGTCTTCTGAATTCTGGAAAGTGCTGCCGGTGTGGTAAGATGGGACATAAGGCTCGTGATTGCACTTAAAAGGATCAAGGTGAAGGTAAGAACAAATTTGATTTATAGTTAGTGAAATGTTATAAGTGCAATGAGATGGGTCACTATGCAAACGAGTGTCCGACAAAGAGCTTGAGTGATGGGAAGCAGTTAGACTACAAGCAGAAAGGGGTGGTGAAATCCTTTGCAACTACTTCAGCAGATGTCGGGCCATCAAATGAAGTTGTATCAGCTCCAGGGAGCTCAGTTTTTTTCAAAGATTGACCTGAGATCGGGATACCATCAGCTGAAGGTAAAGGAGGGAGATATTCCGAAGACCGCGTTCCGTACGAGATATGGCCATTATGAATTTGTAGTAATGCCTTTTGGGCTAACCAATGCACCTGCTGTATTCATGGACTTAATGAATAGAATTTTCCATGAGTTCTTGGATAAGTTTGTGGTGGTTTTCATTGATGATATTTTGGTGTTTTCTAAAAGTAAAGAGGAGCATGAAATACATATAAGGGTTATCATGTAAACCTTAAAAGAAAAGAAATTGTATGGAAAATTCAGCAAGTGTGAGTTTTGGTTGCAACAAATTTCTTTCCTTGGTCACATTGTTTCTAAAGATGGAATAACTGTTGATCCTGCAAAAACAAAAGTTGTGGAAGAATGGCCAAGACCCACAAATGTAACCGAGATTCGTAGATTCCTTGGTTTGGCGGGCTATTACTGAAGGTTTGTTATAAATTTTTCACTGTTATCTAGTCCAATGACTAAGCTAACTCGGAAGGGTGTTAAGTTTATCTGGACAAAAGAATGTGATGATTGTTTTCAGGAATTGAAAAGAAGATTGGTGAATGCTCCAGTTTTGGCACTACCTTCTAGGAATGGTGAGTTAGTTATATACAGTGATGCTTCATTGAAAGGACTAGGTTGCGTCCTAATGCAGAATGATCAGGTAATTTCTTATGCTTCACGACAGTTGAAAACTCATGAGGTAAATTACCCTACACATGATTTAGAATTAGCTGCTATTGTTTTTGCTTTAAAAATTTGGAGGCATCATTTGTATGGAGTAAAGTGTGAAATATATACCGATCACAAAAGTTTAAAGTATATATTCACCCAGAAATAGTTAAACATGAGACAAAGGATATGGCTATAATTAATCAAGGATTATGATTGTACAATTCATTACCATCCGGGAAAAAGAAAATAAAGTGGCTGATGCTTTGAGTCGAAAAAGAAATGCTTCATTAACAATGTTGTGTTTGGAACATGATCCTTTGGTTAAGGATTTGATGAACTTTGGCATAGAAGTTGTTGGTGCAGGAAGTCCTTCTGTTTTGTTTCAGGTATCAGTGAGATCATCTCTATCAGATAGAATCAAGCAAGCACAGAAGCAAGACAGTGAGTTGCAGAAAAAGGTAGAGCTGGTTCAGAAAGGTAAGTTTCCTGAATTCAACATTGATAATGATTGTGTTTTGAGATTTGGGAAGAGATTGTGTGTGCCTTGTGAATCACAGTTGAAGAGAGAGTTGTTATGTGAAGCTCATAGTTCTCCATTTTCAGTTCATCCGGGCAGTACTAAGATGTATAGAGATCTGCGGGAGTATTACTGGTGGGATGGAATGAAAAGAGATATTGCTAATTTTACTGTGAAGTGTTTGACTTGTCAACAGGTTAAAGCAGAGCGGCAATTACCGAAAGGGATGCTTCAGCCTTTACCAGTGCCAGAGTGGAAATGGGAGAATATATCCATGGACTTTGTTGTTGGATTACCGAAGACATCTCGAGGTAATAATGCAATCTGGGTTATTGTTGATCGCTTGACCAAATCTGCTCATTTCCTTGCTATACGAGATACTTTCTCTCTTGATCAACTTTCATGTTTGTATCTTAAAGAGATAGTCAGGTTACATGGAGTTCCTCTCTCCATTGTATCAGATCGTGATCCCAGGTTTACTTCTAACTTTTGGAAATGCCTTCAGAAGTCGTTGGGTACTGAATTAAATTTTAGTACAGCTTTTCATCCTCAATCAGATGGGCAGTCAGAACGAACAATTCAGACATTGGAGGATATGCTACGAGCTTGTTCTATGGATTATCAGGGAAGTTGGGACCAACATCTTTCTTTGGTTGAATTTTCATATAATAACAGTTTTCATTCCAGTATATAGATGGCTCCATTTGAGGCATTATATGGAAAACGGTGTCGAACTCCAGCTTTCTGGGATGAAGTGGGTGAAAGGAAGTTGATGGGACCAGAATTGGTAGAAGAGATGGCAGAGAAAGTTCAGCTGATTCAGAAACACATGAGAACAGCTCAGAGCAGGCAGAAGAGTTATGCGGATAACCGGAGGAAGGATCTATCTTTCGAGGTAGGTGATCATGTTTTTCTCAAGGTTTCTCCTTGGAAAAGTGTGATGATATTTGGTAAGAAAGGAAAGTTGATTCCAAGGTTCGTTGGACCATACGAAATTCTGGAGAGAGTTGGATCATTTGCATACTGAGTGGCTTTATCTTCGAGTTTATCTTAGGTACACAATGTTTTTCACGTTTCGATGTTGAGAAAGTATATGCCAGATCCATCTCATGTTTTGAGTCCAGAGGTAGTTCAGCTGGAAGAGAACCTATCTTATGAGGAACAACCGATCCAGATTCTCGACCACAGGGAGAAAGTGTTACGGAATAAGGTGATTCACCAGGTAATGGTTTTGTGGAAAAACCACATGATTGAAGAGGCAACATGGGAATCTGAAAATTCAATGAGGGATAAGTACCCCCATTTATTCGATAAGTAAATAAATTGCGGGGACGCAATTTTCTAAAGGGGGGAAGGATGTAACATCCCAAGTAAGTAATTAATAATAGATATTTTTATATATGTCTATTAATGAATTAGATAGTGTTTTAGAGGCTTAAAATGCAAATAAATCCAATCTTAAGCATGGAATACACTAATATTCTTAAAAGATTGTTTTACTGCCTTATGATGGAAAACCCTTTTTAAATCCATCTGTTGACAATTTTATAAAATATTTTTGTCAAAATAAACTTATTCTTTATGATTGGGACATCAAAATTTACTTTGTGTGAATTTGTGGTATTTTTCTGGCAATGTTCATTTTTTTAATGAATAGTGAAAAATACTGCATTTTACATCAAAACTGCTTTTTAATCTAATTTATTTATATGATTATATTATCTTTTGAATTGGTTTTGTAGAAAAATTAGAATATATTTTTACCATTTAATCCAATGGTGGTCATTGGAATCAATTTCACTTTGAAATTAGACTTAAATTGGTGTCAATCTTTTGATACTTACTGTTTCATAAAAACACGCTATTTGCTCTGACAGCGGGAATTAATTATTAAATTAATTAATGTGACTTATATGTTTTGAATTTTGTAAAATAGACTTCATTTTTGAATTCAGAATATCAAATATAGCTTAGGGTGAATTTTTGGTAATTTTCTGAAAAACATCAATTTTTGATGAATAGTGAAACCACTAAGTGGTACTTATAAAAACTGATTTTCCGTTTAAATGAAATTTTGCCATCATTGTGTTTTGAATTTCAAAAATCCGACATACATGGTTGTCATTAAGAAGTAAAATGTGGTTCAATGAGATTAAAATAATTTTTTTGGTGAATAGTAACTTATTAAGTTTTTAATCGCGATTAGTGGTAATTAGTGTAGTTTAAGGTAAAAATAATTCTTTAATAATATGAAATGACCTAGACACATGTCCCAACCTTATTGGTTGTGTCATGGCCGACCAAGGAAAGCCATGGGTCAACTTGGGGACCCCATGGAGACACTTTGGTTGGGAAATGACATAAATAACTTTTTATTAAATGTAAAAGTAAAAATGACACAAACATAATATGTTTTACGAAAACAATTTTTACATGGGTTTATAAAGATCATATTTTTTATTATAAATAGTCATTGGAAAGATAAAAAGATTTCATACATCATAGTAATTTTTTTATAATTTTTATATATTAAATAAATTAAATTATTTATGACATAATAATGATGCAGCGATGACATCTTTATTTGACGATTTAAATAAAATGGAAAGATAATGTAAAATCTATGAACTAAACATGTCCAAAACCAATTGTATGAGTGTATTTCGAACGCTTATCACCTTATACACTAATTATATCAATGTGGGACCTTTTAAAACCGAAACAAATTTTCAAATAAAGTAATATTTCTTTACTTTCCAAAAGTGCCCCTCCTCTCCTCTTATAAAAGGCCCCCACCTCTACCTCATTTCAGACACTCCTCAAGCCTTTGGCTCAGCCAAACCCTGCCCATTTACTCTCTCCACATCCCTCTCCTCATCTTAGAGGATTCCCTTTGGGAATAATACTTTCAAAGGAAGCCTTTAGGCTAAAATCAAAAGGAGTTACACTTTTAAAGGTAATTCATTCTCTCATGTTCATTTGTTTTATTTTGCTTCTCCAACCCCCTAAACTCTTTTTATTTACTTATTTTGTAACAACACCAGTATCTTAAATATACTAGGATGTTGTTATAATATTTATTTGAGCTACACTCTCACACAACTACATCAAATGGTTAAAGAACATACGGTTTCCGTGGATGGCGAAATTCTGTCTCCCGAAACGATGATTGTTCAATACTCATTTAACACCTTCAAAGGTGGCCATTATGATGTCACTATTATTATATATGATATATAATATGTTTATGTTTTCCTTAAGCTTCTGTTTTTTTTCATTTTGGGCATACCTTTATCGTTTCCATTATGGGTAAACACGATATCTTCATTTTAGGAAGTGCGGACTACCGCCCCCTGAAAGTGATTTGATTCGTTAATACCATATGTGGGTTTGATAAAGGATAAAGTTAATGATATTATATATGTTATTATACTGGAATTATAATATACTCTTATATCATTATGATTCCATTCCAGAAAATACGAAATAGAAATGGAAGTAGCGTTCATGCGTACGTACGGCTTACCGTCTCCATGAACGGTGCATTTAATTTCTTACCTCTAAATGTGATGTAATATTATAAGTGCATGTATATGATGAATATATATGATATATATGTTATCCAAATCATTAATATCATTCTGGATATAACGAACCTTTGACCAAATTAACAACATGTAAGTGTAAGAAGTCTATTTTTGACTTAAGTACCAAATACCGACAAAATGAACATTATTAACTTAAATGATTACATGATGTTCATAACATGGTATAAAAGGAATAATGAACTTGAAAAATGTTCATAATCAAGTAGAGATTAACTCAAGTTTATTATTCAGGAGATTAAATAACGGTCGGGTCAAGTCGGATACGAGGTATGGGACTTCGTCTCAATCTCCTTTCATTGAGGCATATTTTATTTTATACACAACTTTATTTTATACGGTGTATAAACCCCTTTGACTTTTACGTTTATTCAAAAGGAATCTTTTTTATATGAAGCGTTTACTAAACTACAAAAGGGAATGTTTTTGTCGTACGTATGCGGCGACAACTACTTCTCCGCCGTCGTGACCGTTATTTGAGTTTTGGCTTCCTCTACAAGCCATACCTTCCTTTTTAAAAGAAAAATAAATACCATGTTTTAATTTTCTTTTATTTTGGTATTGAAAATGGTTTTCACAATGTTTTTTGTGTTGTATTGATATCTTGTGATTGAAATGTAGAAATGTTATGTTTCCTTTATGCATGTTTTATGTGATACGATTATGTTATGGTTCTTGGGCATTATTATGAAGACGGTTGGTTCCGTCATAAACTAAGGGCGGGTGAGCCCGATATAGATCTCCAATGCATTGGGTAAAGCGAAGGAGTGAAACGTTAAGGTTTCTCCGAAGAGATTTAGGGAATATACTGTGATGGGTATTCAAAATGTAACCAAGAGGGTTACTCCCTACGTAAGAATGTTATGAATGCCTCAAGTTACCATTATGTCTTATGATTTCTATGATTTATTCATGATTTGATGAGGTATGTTAAAGTGCTTATGTTTTATGGGTAATGTATGATCTCATCCTTATGTACATCTGTACCCATGTTTCCTTTCCATATTTTTATAACCCATACTGAGCTTTTTATGCTCATCCCAAGTTTTTTTGAAATGTTTTCACAGGTCAAGGGAAAGGTACATGATATGATGATAGAGTCAAGGATGTGTCAAGAAATAATCCATGTTTTATTTTAAATATGTTTCCTTTGATGGGAATGAAGAATACTATCTTTATGTAACCACTTTGTTTATATGTGGAATGTAATGCATGTTTTATGATCTAGTTCTCTAAAACTCTAAACCTGAAAAGATCCTCAATGTGTAATCTTGTAATAACTCAAGATTTAAGTAAGGATTAAGGCTGGGGCCTTATAGGGGTCCAGCAGGGGGATGTGAAGGTGTTCAGGGGGGGGGGGTTTCAAGGGGATAGGGGGTGCAAGGAGGGCTGTACAGGGGGTGCAAGGGGGGATGTGCAGGGGGTTTAAGTTGTTTTAAATCCTCTTCAAAATAGAGTTTGGATTCCTATTTTTGGCTTCCTAGTGGCTTTTCAATTTTGATCATTTGTTGATTTTGATGACTTGTATTACTTTGAAGGATAGGGATGCATGCTATGCAGAGAACAAGCCACAAAAGATAGCTAATGCAATTGATTTTCTTCCATGACATACAACTGGGATTGACTTGAATATAAAATTCAGGAGGTAATGGTTATTTTATACCATTTTATTGAAAGACATTAGTAAACCTTTGTTGTGTTTTTAATCAAATTGAATTAGCTGCACCATGCTTGGATAATTGATGATTTTGAGTTTACTCATGAGTGTGAAATATTCGATCTTATAAATACTACTTTGTATCATGGTTGGATTGTTGATCCCCAAGTACGCACTTTTGAATCATTTACCTTTATATTTTATTTAAAAAAATAATTTATACATTCACTCAGTTTAGAGTTTTCCTTTTTCCTTTTTCTTCTTTCCTTTTCCTAATATTCATGTGTATGCATGCATGGGGGTGTCCAGGGGGGTGAGGTGTCTAGGGGGGTCCAGTGGAGGGTGTCTAGGGGGTTGGGGGTGTCTGGGGGGGGGATTCCAAGGGGGTTTCTTGTAAGGTGTCCAATGGGGGTGTCTTAGGGGTCCAGTTGAGGTTGTATAGGGAGTGTACATGCGGTGACCAGTGGCGGGGGGGGGGGGGTGTCCAAGGGGGTATCCAAGGGGGGTCCAAGGGGGTCTAGTGTCTGGGGTGGGGTTGTTTAGGGGGGCCAAGGGGGTCTAGTGGAGGGTTCCTAGTGGATGATGTCCATGCATGGTCCTCTATAGGGTGTCCAGGGGGTGTGTAGGGGGTGTGTAGGGGGTTTCCAGTGGGGGGGTGTCCGGGTTGTACAATGGGGGGGGGGGTGTCTAGGGGTGTCTAAAGGGGGTTTCCAGGGGGTGATGTCCAAGAAGGGGTTTGGTGGGCTGCTGCAAGGGGAGTGGTGGGCTATTTCAAGTGGGATGGGGGCTTCTACAAGGGGGTTGGGGGATGCTGCACAGAGAGGGTGGGGTGGGGGGTTGTCTAGGAAGGGGAGTGGTGGGCTACTGTAAAGGGGTGGGGGATGCTACAAGTGGGGTGGGAAAAATATTGGAAGGGGAGTGGTGGGTGGCTGCAAGGGGCTGCAGCTGCTGTAAGCGTGGTGGGGGGATACTGCAAGGGGGGTGGGATGTCCAGGAGGGGGAGTGGTGGGCCGCTTCATGGGGGGTGTCCAGGATGGTGAGTGGTGGGTTTCTTCAAGGGGGTGGGGGGCTGTGTAGCGGGGAGGGTGGGGTTTTTTTTTATGAAATTGGATGAGACTTAGTCATAGTTTCAAACTGTGGCTATAAAAAATGTGTGGCTTCAGCTTATTCCAGAGTTTGAAACCACAGATAAAGGGATTTATCCACTGTTCTAACCATGGATATAGGCTTTTAGCCATGGTTAAAACTGTGGCTATAGGGTTGTAGCCACATTTTTAAACTCTGGCTATAGGCCAAGGCCTATAGCCACACCAACTCCAGCCAAGGTTCATTGAACCTTTTTTATAACTTATAGACATGGTTTCAAACCGTGTATATAGTCCAATTTTTTTGTACTATCAACATCCTTGGAAATCATTCCAATAATTTGTCTTTATATCATGGGGGAGGGAAAAAATAATGGTGATCTCAAATTCTAAGTAAGTATAAATTACAATGGGAGAAATTATTAATCAATGAACATAATCAATATATTAATGTAAATAACTAAACACCATGTCTCTTAATAAATAAACTGAAAAAATGCATCCATAATTTTTTTTCATAGTGAAAATATAATGGATAATAACATCTAAATATTGAATAGAGGAAATAATTAATTATCTATTTTCATGTTTCCCAAGAACATGATACATTTACCTTCAGGATCTAAATTAAATATAGTTTAAAACATATTGGGTAAAAACCAATCAAATTTTACAACTTATTACTCTCATGAGACTACTGATGCATTGATGGAATTTCCTTAACTGTTTCTAAACCCGTGTAATGCCTATAAAAATCATTCATCAAATACTGGAAAAATATATTTAATTGACAAAAAAAGTTTTGAATCATGAAATGTCTATACTGAATAAAGGACATGGATTTATCGATACTTCCATAGTAAATCAAATAAAAAACAATGTAAATAAAACTAAATGTTAAAATTGTATATGGTTTAGAAAATAAACATATCCATGATAAATGATATGTATAATTATGGGAAATTTAATTTCTATCGAATATTTCTAAAGGTGTAAAAATAAATCAATGATGTTAATGTAAATACCATCCAAGGTCAAAATAATCATAAACTATATAGAGAAATAATAATGATGGTATAAATACAATGTACACCCACTATAGTATGAATAAGGTTTGTTTTTATTGATGAATATAATTACCATTAAAATATCATTAAATACATTCTTGTGGGAAATAACCATTAATCATTCCAAAGTGTCCCACACCACTTTGAAATATTTGAGTAATAATTAAAAAATGTTATAATAATAATATAAAATATTTAAATTCTATGAAGATAAAATAATTTATGATATAATATATCAAAATTGGAAATAGATACACCACAAAAAATAAATAAGTATTGAATATGACATTTATCTCACATTTATAAAAAATGAACTTAAAGTCCCTTACATTTCCTTTTCTTTTGGGTAAACATCATTTTTCTGTATGTATAATGGTTTTAAGAATTTCATTAACTTTTAAAATATCCATATTAATATTTATAATATAATATTTGACTCTTTTATAATGTCTCAATATCTTTTTGTTAATAATCATTCATTATTTTCATTGTTTTGTGTTTTAATTGCCTTGTTTTTTGTGTATGTTTTGACATTTATGTATTCATTAATTTTTCACATATCATGATTTAATCATAAAAAGAATTTAAAACATGATTTAATATAATATATATTCATTATATATGCATTTATTGTAATTAATAAAAAATAGATGCTAAATTAAATAGATCATTAATGGAGACAGTCAATCGTACGTATGAATGAATGATGTTTCCAACCTCCTATCCTATTAAAAGAATGAAAAGTAGAAGAAATATATGTATATTATATTCCAATAATAATATTTATCTCATATACATAATTTTTTTTATTAAAACCACCCTTAATACATTCCATGTAATGTGTAGATGAATCACATCACTTTCTGGTGGCGTTATTCCACAAGTCCAAAAATGATGTTATCGTATTCCCACAACATGAAAATAATTAATGTATATGTTATATAGTAATTAAAGAATAATATAGACATTTTAAATATCATATATATTATATATAAAAAATAAATCCATCATTATTTTGAATCATGAATGGTGTCAATGGAATAATGGATGACATCAGTTCATGAGGCGGTAGTCCTCCATACACACGAACAATTATTTTGTATACCATTTGATGTAATTGTGTGTAGGTTTAGGTTTTACAATTAATATAACAAAATATAACAATATTTAGGATAATTATGTTATTATATAAACAATATATAATTATAACTGAAGTGGGTAGAAAAATAAATAAAACAAAAGTTCTCGTTCAAGAACGTTACATCTTCTTTGGGAAACTACATTTCTATTATAGAAAAATCATTCCTTTGTTGAATTTATGACCAAATTGGGGATACTATAAGGATGGAATAGATTTTTGGATCTTATTTGGGTAGTTTTTGTATGATAAAAAGTTCTTGATATGTGTAAAGAATTGAGGGGGTTCGTGTCCTTTTATAGTGGTGGAGTGGCATTCTTGTAGATATAAAAAGGAAAACACTATTGGCAGGTCTCTCTTACATTATGTGCCTCCAATAATGGTTCATTTATGGTAAATATAAGTATATAGTTGATATATGGCCAAAAATTACTATTTTAAAGGTTTCTATTTTATTTGATCCCTTGGGTTAATGTTTAACCGCTAGGTAAAAACATTTTCACCACAATCAATGTAATTAATTTTAATTACAACCACTAATATTTTTGGTCAAAAACTAAGTTGAAATTACTATAATTTATAAATTATTCTTATTTAAAATATGTAATCCGTTTTTTTCAAATTATAACCATATAAGTGGCATAGATTAATTTAAAATTAATCTCGTATATGGGATGGAAAATTTGGTTCAAATTTTATCAGATATCTCTGAAGAGACACTCGATAAATCATTCAGAAAAAAATTATTTTTTCAATAAAAATTCAGTATTTACAACAATTTATCAAAAAATGAATCATTAAAGAAAAATACCAAAAGTTCACCCTATGATAATTGTGAGAATCCAATTTCAAAAATTAGGTATATTTTTTACTTTTAATATTTATAAAATTTCAAAAAATTAGTTTTAAAATTATTGAGCCACTAAAAGAAGGAAAACAACCACTTGAATAATATATCTTTTTATGAATAAATGTTTTATTTATTCTTATCATGGAATTATAAAATCTATTATAAGATTATAAAATTATTTTATTGAATATATAATATATAAATATAATTAATATCCTTCATTAATATTAATTAATTTAATTAAATAGGATAAAACTCTTTCGGGAGCATAAAATGGATTTCTTATAAAACCATTTCTTTTATATTCAATTGGTTTCTCTATTAATTTCTAAATAATTGGTCACAATATAATAAAATATTTTCTAAATTTATTTAATAGTTATAATTCGTCAAATTACAATGATTATTTGATAAATATCATATTAAATCATAATAATATTATTATATTTTAGTTTTGGTTTGTAAAACTCGGTCCTGTGTGTAGCACAAGAAAATCTCAGTGTTGTGTGTAGTGTAAGATTAACTTAGTGTTGTGTATAAATAAATCAACCCAAAAAATTAAATCTATTGTAAAAGGAAAACATTTTAATTTGTTGGGGGGGTTGCAACTATTTCAATCCTTATATGAGATTATGGGGACCCTTTATATATTATTTAAAATCTGTAGCTTATATCGATTGGTAAGTATAAATTATTTTGTTTCCTTAACAAAAAAATGTACTTATCACCAATGTATACTCAAAACTCCATCCAAATAGAAAAAATAACTATGAAACAAATTATAAATTAATTGACTCTACTAAAATCCTTAATAGTTAGGTAGTAATGAAATATTGTCCCCCAAAAACCACTTTCATTAAGCCCCAGGTCTATGACTAGTATAAATTTTATATTACATGAAACTTTCATGGAATTTCCCTATATAGTCTCTAAAAATTAATGTAATAAACTAATTAAAACCGTATACCAAAAATTAAATAACCTAATATCCCAATATTATTATGATAATTCATTAAATTTAATAAGATAATAATAACTCACAAGATTAAATATTATAATAAATAAATTCTAGGAATATAGGGACTATTAAAATAGCTTATATCTACTACATCATGAGATAGTAAGTTCCAACCCATTATAAAAAAATTTCTTGAATATTTATTAAAATATTAGAATATAGAAGTTTGGTTGAGCATAATATTATACAAGTTATGTTCTTCCCAAAAATTTCTCATGCTACCATTGAAGAATCATATAAATGCTTTAAAAAATAAATTGTAAAACTAATATGTGTTCCATCTAGGGTCATCAATAAAATAACCCCACTATGGGACTTCTCTTCAAATCCTCAAATAATATAAGTATAAAAATTAGTAATAAAAATGGAAAATTAGATACCCCATTCCCACTTACCCAAAAATATAGTCACCCTCCCATCCCCATGATAGATTTCATCATGCTCTCATCCCTTCCCATATCCATATAACTTATCTTGATAACAAAACTATATAGCATATTCACATTTCACAACATTATATAATAGCTACATTTAATAACCTCATACTATAGTAACCATAAATTTATACTCTAACCACTGCCATAATTATGTATAAATTTAATAATATGAGATGGGGAGTAGTCATTAATCCATTCCCACCACATCATGGATGTTAGGGATTCACCGGATACCCAAAACCTCATATGGTAATCTGTTAGATTATCCATCATGGGGGTGGTGTATATGAATTAATAAAATGTAAAATGATATATAATATCTTAATATCATATCCTATGGTACACAGCTTTTACTATTTCATATGAAATAATATCTTATCTTCAATATCATTACCACCAAACACTACCATCTCCACTATTAATACCACAAATAATTATCACATTAACTACATTATTCATTTAATTATTTTCCATTACTTTCTCCCCATTGAATAGTTCATTTCAAATTACACATAATTAAAAATCAAAATATTCCAAATCATGTAACTTCATTAATAATTTGAATTTTTTCATATATTAACTAACATAAATATTAAAATTCACATGAATTAATTACTTTAATATTATTTCACTAAAACATTAATATTTGTTTGAATCAATTTTTTAGGATTGGTTTACTAAACCGCCGATAAAACTTTTTTTTCAGCCCTGATACTTCCCCCCACCCCCCGTGACCCCTTCTCTCCTCGACCCCGGTGAGACCCCCGGAAAACCCCTGAAACCCTCGCTGCCTTGCCCCTCACCGCCTTGCCGCCTCACACATTTCAGAGGTAGTTTATCAAATTGGTTATGAAAAATACCATATTTGAGCATTAGATTCATTATAATGGAATTATTTTTTAAGCATGTCTATTACTTTGATATTTTGAGATTTTTTTTAATTTTTATACCAAGAATGTTGGTTAGTATAAATAATAATTCTACCATGACCATGGATATTGTTTTTATCAATAATAAGTATGTTAGAAGGGGTATTTTTCTTATTGAATAACTTGTGTTTTGGTATGTATTATATGAATATTTATGAATGGGATGGGATCACAATGACTTGAATTTTTTATACCCCTTTCACCTATCCCTAAATTCATGTGATGATAGCTCCTTGATTCTTTTTACACATTCCTCTTTCAAAAAACACAAGTATTTTCCCATGACTGAACCATGAGAAATATCTATATGATCTTAGTTCAAAGGAAATGGCATGATGGATTCCTTGACCTGATGTCTCATTTCCATGTCTAGGATCAAATAAATTATGTTAGGTATAGAACCTCCCATTATAGGGATTTATTGATTATAAATGATTCTATTTTATGAAGTTTTCCATTATTTTATGCTTCCATGTTTTTATTGATAACCACTTGTAAATTCATTTTTATATAAATATATATAAATTCTTATTTTGATATCAGGAACATATGTAATTATATTACATATAAGTGAGAAACTAGGTGGTTTATTACTGTGTATTATACACACACACACACACCAAGAATATACACATAGGGGGGACATGAAATTCCGTGGTCTATTTTCCATGCACCTATAGGTACAAGTTCATGATCAAATGAATTGTTTTTTCTATGTATGGTTGATTTTTTTATGACTTGTGTTCCATTTAGTGTTGTAAATGGAGATAGTACATTGATTTTTTCATTTAACCATAGGCCTCAGGGATCATTTTATACTATTGAACTTTATATTATTTGTAAATATTTATCATACGGAATTTAATCTATTTGGATCATGTTAGTTTTCTTGTATTTTAGTTTACTAATAAAATTGGGTAAACCAAATACCACTAGTCTTCTTAAAAACCTGATGCTATTATCTAGACTTTGGTGATCGATAGGTGAAAATGAGGTCATGCAGTGCTCTATCCTAGTACTATTTATGTATCTCGTTCACCATCACTACACCACAAGTACTTTTTGTCTTACATAAGATCTTGAATCATGGAGGTGGTTCTTTCTACTTGTACCTTAATCTCTTATATCCCTTGGTTTAATATCCTTACCTATTACTCCATATCAACCATTTATAGTAATTAATTATGGTTTTCTTTATTTAAATTGTTGGTATGAAGGATTAAAATATCGATAGTCCTATTTGTGGTTATTTTCCCATAAATAATAGTTTACCAAATTTATCCATCCAAATTAGTTTATATGTAAGATTATGCTGAATACTGTATGTTTGTATATTAATTTCTTGAGACTTTTATAGTAGATTGGATGTGAGTGATGAGTTTGGTAATTTCTTGTATCTTTTACAATAAAAATGAATTTAGTATTTTTCCGTAGATTCATGGAATTATCTGAACCACATAAATACTTATCTTCTATTTTGTTTTATTTTGTGTGAAGTTTGTTAGTCGAGTTTTTTATATGAATTTTGTGATATAACTTCCTAGTTCCAATGCATAGAATCAGTAGAGGTAGTTATCAAACAAACTTCTTTTCAATAGGATTATTTAGATTTATACTATATAGGATGAGGTTCATCATACAAATTTATATGCTTTGTATATCATAGATTTTATAGAGGTTTCCACTCATTTCTTATGATGTGTTTTCTAGATATTTCAATTTTATTAGATGTTCTATTCCTCTATCTGATTATTTTTATCTGATAACCACAATGGGTTATTGGTAAAAAGTGTATTTGAGGATTTTTTTGACCTAATCCTAGAATTTTTTCAAGTCTTTAACATATTTATATATCGTTTCAACTAGTACATATGAATATCTTTTCCTATTTATTAATAGTTATGTGTTTTATTTTTATTTCATATTATGTTGGAATATTGTCATATATATGGATAAAATCTGGATCACATTACTGAGGAACAGACCTCAGTATGTTAAGGGTTTGGAGGAGTTTTTATATTTTTGAATTTCGAATCGATCTGTTGAAGGGTGAAAAAGAATTAATTTTCCTAAATGTAACTTTAAAAGATGGTTGAAGAGAGATGAAGTTTAAGAACATTTAATATTGAACCAATTCCCTAGTCAATATTTGAGTTGGATTTGGAACAGAGAATCTAACATTAAAGAATGGTTGAGCACTGAGGTCAATCCAAAGAATGAGCTCCCAACATTGTCGGCAATGGGAAATGTAATGAAAAACCTTATAAATGATGCATTTGGCACTGTAAGACACCACCATCAACATCAAAACATATCAGAACAACCAGATGAGGGTGATTCAAATAGAAACATGAAAAGTAATGTTTTTGAGACTTTAGGACAACCAGATGAAGATTGTAACATCTCAGTGGATACTCCTCTTGATTATGTGGAGACTAATGTAAGTGAAAATCTCACTGAGGAAAATATGTCTCATGATTTAGTTGATGATGGAAATCAAGTGTTGTATAGTGGATGTTTGAAATATTTAAAACTTTTTTTGCAAAAGTTATACCATATCAAATTTCTATGTAGAATTAAAAATAATGTAATGTCCAAGATATTGGAATTGTTGCATGATGAATTCCCAGAAGAAAACATCCCTGAGTCTTTTTATGATATGAAAAAAGTTATTAACAGGCTTGGTTTGAATTATACAAAAATAGATGCATGTCCCAATGATTGTAATCTTTATTAGAGAGATAATTCAATTAGATATGATTGCAAAAAATGTTTTTCTTCTAGATGGTAGTCAATGGATGATTTTGGAAGTCTTAATCAACATACTACCATGAAGAAGAAGAAACAGAACACACCTGCAAAGGTTTTTTGTTAATTTTCTTTAATGCCTCGATTGAAAAGATTATTCACGTCATCAAAAACCACCGAACACAAGAACTGTCATTATATAGATACTAAAAATGATGGGTTAATGCGACATCCACGAGATTCACAATCTTGGAAGGCATTTGATTCATTACATCCAGATTTATTAGCTAATCCTAGGAATGTTCGATTGGGATTGGATGCCGATGGATTCAACCCATTTGGGACTTTGAGTACCAGTTATAGCATTTGGACAGTTGTTTTGATCCCTTACAATATGCCTATGTGGATGTGTATGAAACAAATGTATTTTATCATTTCGATGATTATTAATGGAAAAAAAAATTCCTAGAAATGATATTTATGTATACTTTCAGCCATTAATGGAAGAATTACAGGAGTTATAGAGCCATGGTGTTGAGACATTTGATGCTTCTTCTAAAACAATGTTCAAAATGCATGATGCCTTAATGTGCACCATTAGTGACTTCCCTGGGCTTGGGAATTTATGTGGTTGGAACTCTTACATGAGTTTTTCTTTTCCTATTTGTACCTTTTATTTTGAGCCCAAATGGCTTTATCATAGTAGAAAATGGTGCTTTTGTACCATCCAATATTTCTCGATGAATTTTATAGATTTCGGCTTAACAGGTCAAAATTTAATGGTTTCATTCATCGTAGACCACCTCCAAAGTTGTTAACTAGTTCTAAAATATTGAAACAACATGAAAATGTTGAAACAGAATTTAGGATGCTTTATCATTTTAATGGTAGTGGGAAAATAGTTTGAAGCACATCATCAAGTGAAATCGGAACGCATCAATGGAAGAAAAAAAGTATATTCTTCAAACATCCATATTGGGAATTTAATTTGTTGTGGAATAATTTTTATGTGATGCTAATAAAGAATAATTTCTGTGACAATTTTATCTTTAAATTGCTTATTGATAATAAAAATTTGAAGGATCGTCTCAATGCTCGGAAAGACTTACAAGTAATGAACATAAACCATGATCTATGGCCAGATGAGGATGAAAAGTATGCCCCGACAATTTTTTCAATGAAAAATAGGGATAAAGATGTATTCCTTTGAATTTTAAAGAATGTGAAAGTATCTGATGGGTATTGAAGTAACATATCGAGTTATATTTACTTAAATAATCATAAGTTACATGGATTGAAAATTCACGATTCACATAATTTTTTATAGTAGTTACTACCATTGGCATGACGTACATTACTACCTGAAAAAGTTTCTACTGTTGTACTGCAATTCTGCACATTTTTAGGCAACTATGGGAGAAATATCTACATCTATTTGAGATTTAAAACCATCAGGATAGGTTTTTGTTGACACATTGTGCAATGGAGATGAACTTTCCTCTATCTTTTTTTTCTGTCATGATGCATTTAACTATGCATTTGGTTGAGGAAGCTAAATTAGAAGGCCCAGTTCACTATAGATGGATGTATCCAAATGAGAGGTACTTTATTTATATGTTTTCAGTTAAGTAAACAATATTTGGAACTTAATTAAATTCATAATTATGTTTTTCTTTTTAATTCACAGATATCTTGGGCATTTGAAATCATACGTGAGAAATAAAGGTCAACCAGAAAGCACTATTGAAAAAGGCTATTTGGTAGAAGAGTGCCTTACATTTTGTTCGAGATGCTTGGATGATAATGATACATGATTTAATCGAGTTGGTCGTGTTAAAGACACATCGACTCAATCTAAAACACATGGGAAATCAAAAATATTTCCACTTATTGGCCGATCAGTTTGGAGGACCTCAAATGTTACACTGACAGAAATGGAATTATTAAAGGCACATAGATATATGCTGCTAAATAGTGAAATTGCAGATCCATTTATTGAAGATTTGAGTGTACTAACAAAGAGACAAATGAGAGTCCTAACATTAAATGATAATGATATAATGAAATCTATTAATAAAGATATATTAGAATGGTTTTCACGATATGTAAGTTCATAAATATTGTAATAAATATGAATGTTAGTTTGACACATATATTTTATAATTTATAATAAAGTATTTTTCTTTTTTCAGATTAGGAATACTGATACTCAAGAAGAGTTTTCAGAAGATTTTAATTTTCCATCTTGAGGTCCTCTAAAACAATTTAGAAAGATCAACGCTTACAATGTGAATGGATTTAGATTTCATACAGTCAAACAAGAAGAGGTTTTGAAAACAATTAATAGTGGTAAATTTACATTTTTTGAAGTGGGATACTATAGAGATCTGACCGATATTATTGAATTAAACTACCATTGAGATTTTTAGTTTTTTTATTCAAATCCAATTTGGTCGATATTATTAGAGGTGTTAAAATAGATTCCTTGCAATTTAATTATGTGAACTTCTCTTATTTGATAGATGCTGGTGACCATGAACAGTATGATACATATATCTAACCATCACAAGAAAAAATGAAATATTATGTGAATGATGTTGTGGATGAAGGGTGGAGTGTAGTTGATCACGTAAAACAAAGCGATCTGTATGATATTGGCGACAAAGTACAAGATTTGACCCCTAACATTGAATCTCACCAACAACAAGAATAAGAATTATTTTTCACCATGATATTGAAAATATTAGTCTAGTAAGGATGAATGAATTGGATGAAGTGATGAAGCAGGAAACAGACATAATTGAAGGAGAGAATGATTGTATTTACAGTTATGCAATAATTTTGTGACTACTTATTTCATTTGTACAATCATTCATTATCATGGTTATGTATATTTTGTTTCTTAATAAAGTGCATATGTTATCTTTTTTAATTTTTTTCTCAATAAATATTTTGAAAAACATGTTCTAAACTTAATTTTATTTGATTAAATGATAGAAATTCCAAAGAGGAAGTGATATACTATTTCATAAACCACTATGACAGATGAAGATCCACCTTTCTCCCTCCCTATGACCTTTGAGCCACCATCCTCCTACCCCCATTCACCATCTCCACCTGCACCATCACTCACACCCTCTGTGAGCGTCCCTTCAGCAACTCTATCGTTGCCTCCCGCTTTAAGAGCCTCAGCATGGAGGAGCGGTGCGCCACTTCTAGTTCTTCAAAGAGATACTATAGGGTGACTGTTATAGGTACAAAATTTAATATTAATAAATTTATTACAATTTTTTAATACTAATTGTTTGTTCATTAAAGATTTAAACAATGCAACTATGGAGAAAAATATAAAAAGTTTATATGTATGGAATCTGACCGGAGAGAAGATAGTTGTCCCATTTTATTCATATGGGGTCCCTACGAATGACGCTACGAGATTACTTGGCCAGATTTTTGGGTAGCTGGTCAAGGATCTCATTTCCCTTCCTATTTCATATGATGATTGGATACATATGCCTGCAAGTTAGAAAAATGAAATTTTTTATTCCAAAATAAAGGTAATTTTATTACATTATGGTGTAATTGAATGTCATGTTAATAATATTTTCAAAATGAATTTATATGTATATATGTTTATCGATTTTATGGTTGCTGATGTGATATCATGAAAGTGGACATTGAAAAATCATGGAAAAAATGGAAAGTATTTAAATGGATATTGTGGGGAGATGTCAATGATACTTCATTGACCGCCCAATTGATGTATGACAAGCTACCTATTGGGGAACCCAAAGAGCAATGGAACGTTTTTGTTGACAGACATCATGATGAGAAGAAGATGATATTTAAATATATATTACTATTATAATCTCATTTTACATTTAAACATGTATATTAAGAGAATATGACATTTAATACATTACTATTAAATGGTATTTCATTTATTTTAGTATCTTTCAAGAAATAATGCTTCAAGCCGGGATAAGCAGGTCATCCCTCACACTGAGAGGTCAAAGGGTTTTTCTAGAAGCCGATATGCTCTTGTAATGTTTTCATTAGTTTAAATATTTATAAGAAAATATTATTTTTTTAATATATTAAATTGTTGATTTATGTGTTTTTAATGTAGTCATAGAGTTTATGGCATGAATCAACCCGAACAGAACTATTGTTGAATGTTCACCAAAAATCTGATAGAAGTTTTGTTAATTAGCCTGGCAATGAAGTTGGGGTATGAACCATTTTTCATTATAATAACTTATTATCAGTTTTTATTATGTTAATATATATTGATTATAATATTACTACTATTTTATTTATAGTTAATAATTAAAGAACTCTGGGATGCCAATCCTGCGCAGTCCCACTAAGTCTCCCAAGATGACCCGGTTGCTAAGGTCTTTGGGAAGGAGCATCCTTGTAGAGTGCGCGGTATGGGTTTGAGACCCATACCGTCTGAGGTATTTGGCTGGCCACCAGGGATTATAGCTGCATCTACTCCTAGTTGTAGTTAGTACATACCCTGAGATACTCAGAGATAGATTGTTTCTCTATGAAACACAGTTGATGACCAGGGGGGTCACATACCCACTTTGCAAAAAGCATTGATTGATTTATATTAAAAGATAACCAAATCTAACCTGGTGGTATTGTATCGACTGGTGGTGAGAAATTAAATCACAAAAATTTAAAATAATTTATTTTTTCAAACTTTTATTAGTTTTATTTTTAATTATAAATATACAATAATATTTAATTGCTAATATAATGTTCCTTCTAGTGGTAGTAGTAAGTAGAGGTGGAGTTGGAGAGGGTGATGAGATTTGTTCATCATCAAACCATGATTAGTTGTTTTGTTGATATGTTGGAAAAATATGGTAACAGTCAGTTTGTATATGTATCATGTGTGGCATATCGTTGGCACCAAACATTTTCATGACCTGACATTTTCTGGATTTCTCATGTTTCCTTTTATGTATTTTATTGATTTTTGATGTTTCCTTTTATGTCTTGATTTATGGAGTGTGGTATGCACCATATATGTTTTTTTCATGAATCATGTTTTATGATTCATTTTTTCAAAATTTATTAGGTTTTTACCCAAGGATGAATGATCTAAAACATATCCTATAGTAATAAGAATCAATCCATTCATAGTTTTTTAGAAAAGGTCCTCTATAAAAATATTTCTCCTATATAGGAAGAGAAGGATGTGATGTATAAGAACCATTATGTGAGAAAGAAATAAAAAATTGATGTGATTGAGGAAGGGTATCACCTTTGGGGTATTACCCGGGTGATTATAATTTTCACCAAGGAATATTATAGGAGATACCAACATCATTACATATATTGAAGCATCATGAATATATCCACATATAGTTTTTATATAATAACCCTATGAATATTAGTTTATTTCATAGGGTAAGAGTCATTTTTTCATAACATAGGTTTATGGATAAAGAACCAAATGCTAAGGATCCTTATGTATATTTGGATAATTTGTAGAGGAAGACCGATCTTACTAGGTAGACGGCTCTAAGTAGTTTCATGTCTTACAATATGGACCATGCATTACATTGTTTTACATCATGTGAAAATGACTAAAATAATCTATAGATTAAGATCATACGAAAACAAACATTATTATATGAGGTTTAATGTAGTTTAAACTGCTGTTTAAAATGAAATGAACTTGTATTGATGCCAACCCCATGGATGGAAAACCAATGTGATTGAATAAACCCAGTCACTAAGATAAAGTGGTGAATTTGATATCGGTTTTTTGGTTGGGTTTGAGATAAGAGAACATGAATCACTATGTATCCCATGAAAATATAATCAATCCACACATAGATCTTATAATTTTGGGGAAAATATGATCACCTTGACTTAGAATTGAGAAATAATAGAGAAACTAAAATAAATATAATGATTGTAAAGGTACATACCCTTTATGAACTTCCCTTTGTGCATTATCAAGTATTGGGGAAGTTTAGGGAGATTATTGTGGTGATTTTGAGGTTTGAGGTGGTGTTTTAGCTTTTTGAAGGCTTCCACGGCTTGTGGAATGCCTTGTATAGATATGGAGGAGGTAGTTTTATTTTGGGTGTGATCTTGTGTAAAATGGGATATATAACCATGACGTCGGGATGACATGGTGTTATTCATGTTGTCATAGTGGTTCTCCTTTGCACCCTGAGAATCTTTAAATTCCCTTGAGTGGGCATATAATATCAGAAGACCACCTATCAAAAATAGGAAACCCATGCTCACCACATTGTAGCCTTGGTTATGGTGAGGGTAAAATGGTTGGAAAATGAGAACTAGGTCATGGATTATTTACATGGATGAATTTAGAAGAACCACTATAGCTTAGACCACTCCAAGTTCTAAGATTTGTGGGAGGCCAAATTCCATTTTAAATTGGGTAAAAAGATAAAACGACAATTAGGATTATAGATCACACTTTTACCAAACCCACCAAATGAGTTTTGGATATTAACCATGTTTTGGTAGAGTCCAGTGTTATTCACTTATAAATAGGACTTTTATTACCTCATTGTTTTGAATTTTATACTTTCCCTCAATTCTTGGTTGACCCTTACTCATCCTCCCCTTCCCCAGAAACCTTCCTTGGTGTTCTAAACCACTTGAATCATATTGGATCATTTAGATTGAAGTAATTTGATTCATGGTATCCCTATCTATCATCATTACTACTTTGATACCATTCAATTATATTCAAGAGTTCATTATTGTTGTAATTCTCCTCTTTTTTGGGTGGTTTTTGATGGAGTATTATTATTCATCGGATTCAATAGTGATTCACTTGAGATCAGTGGTGGTTTATACATGGTTATTGTACATTTATCCTTGAAGATTCAGTCATGTTTGGGGATCCTTCGTCTCTCATTTATATGTACATTTGGGTGGTTTTTAATTATTCTTGTTAATTATTCTTATTTGGACAAACTAACATTGTTTTTCAATTATGACTTATATTGATATAGTGTGTTGTTTTGGTATTTATAAAACTTTTTATGCATATTTTTATAACTTCACCACATATGAAAATGACTAAGAATATATATCAAACAATTAAATTGGATTCTGATGAAATATTATATTTCTATGTGAATACCCTTCATAATAATTTTGGTAATTTTGATAAAAATCCTTATTGAAACTAAATTATGTATTTTGGTTGTGATTTTTAGTGGTTATAATGTGTGTTGGTAATGATGTGGTGTGGTTGTGATGTGGGGTGGTTGCAATGTGTTGTGTTTATGATCTGTTATACATTATCTCTATTGTAATGGTTTGTTTTCAGGGAATTGGTAATGGGCCTGCTGTATCAGTTGCATTTTTTTTGTAAGTATTGTTTTAGCAGGGTTTTTAACTGCCAAAATATAAATATAATACATTTAGCGGTGGTTTTAACCACTACCACAATTACGAAATTTTTCTATCTGCAGTAGTTAAAGCTGCTGCTATAGACAACCATTTAGTGGCGGGTTTAACTGCTGCTAAACAGTTTTCATATTCCTTTATTATATCGCAGTGATTTTAATGGTTTTAGCGGCGATTTTCCCTAGAGAAACTAATATTTTTAGCGGTATTTTAAACCTCTGAAAAATAGTTTTCATATTTTTTTATTATATCACCTTAGTTTTAATGGTTTTAGCGATGGTTTTCCCCGACGGAAGTGATTTTTTTCACGTCAGTTATAACCACCATGAAAAAAATCAGTTTGGCCAAGGGTAACCATCTCTAAAACCATTTAAACTACTGAAAAATTCACCCACAACCATAGTTAACATAAACTGCCAGTAAATCAAGGAAACTGTAGCATATTTTATATCTAAAAACACTTTAGTGGTGGTTTCAAAAAACCTCTGTAGATCCATATGGTGGCGGTTTAAACCGCCACCATTTCAAAAAAAAACTATGGGAAATGGACTTTTTTTGTAGTGTTTATTCATTATTTAATCAATATATATATCATACCACTCATTTTAAATGGTTCATCTATTCTATAATTCTATATCTAGGGAAATCTACCATTAACGTCATCTTAGTTATACCTTGATACCATATCATACCAACCAAAAAACACTAACCCTTCTATATTATCACATACATATTACATTACAATCATAATAGTGGATTTCCTATAACCAAATTGATATTGTACATTTTAATTAAATAAAAATATATATTATGAAATATTTATGATTTATAATTACCATTATTGTAACATTAATTCTAAATATATTATATAAATAATTTCTTATGATTAATTAAAATGTCAAATGGTTTTAGTGGTGACTATAGACATTGAAATCTTGATATAATAAAAATAATCTAAAATATATTTTATATGGTATAGATAAGTAAATATTATTCAGAACAAATAGTGTTTGACTATCATGTTCTAGGGGTTTCTAACTGTTTATAATTATTCTCCAATAGTAGGAATTTGGCGATCTTATATCTTGGAGATCATGAGAACTAACCCTCTAATATGAACACTGTATATTATTGATGAATCTGAAATCTAGAATGAAGAATAATGTGTATTTTACTCTCACATTGAAAACATTGTTTGTATGTGTCATTAATCATATACTTTGTTGAATGTTGAAAGTTGTGACATATTATTTTTATCAGGAGATAGATTACGTTCAGTGCATCATTTTTTGATATGGAATTGATTGAATGGTTAGGACTTTATTTGTTATTAATCTCTTGGAAATTACATATAATTTGTTTAATTATATGGTATTTTTACAAGACCGTGAAATCTGACGGCGCGCGATTCTGAGGCCTGGAGCTCTCAGAATGATCCGTCGAAGTTTTGTTACGATTTAATTAGCACGCGTTAGCAGTTTATCCTAAAAAAGTAGAATAAAACTTAAACAATAACTCGGATCAGAAATCTGAGGGCACCATTGCATTCATAATGACGGGTTTACCCTAGGTGTGACATAAGTTTGGTCGGCGTGGGTCTCCTATGAGAAAACCCAAAAATGACATTATCGTAAATAAAATAATTAAATAAATTAATTTATTTTTTAAATGCTTATAACTCACAAACGGTAGCTCGGATTGAAAATCTGAGACCACCATTAAAATCGTGAGGGAATTATTTATTTATGAAGATACTAAATTTAGCCGGAGTGGGCCACTAGTGAATGTTAGATTTTGGCCATAAATAAAATAATTAAGTGACAATTATTTTATTGTAAAATCATTAACATTTAAACGGTAACTCGGATTGGAAATATAAGAGTACCAATGGGTTCCTTGGGGCGTGTTTCACTTGGACAGATCCTAACCTCGACTGGCGTGGGTCAAGAGTGACTGTTAATAATCTTCCAAACTTTTTTTCAGGTACATTCGAGAAACACGTGAGCATCATTTTGTAACTTTTGAACCGGTAATCGGAATTAAAATCTAAGGACACCATTGAACTCACAGCGCTGATATCAACTTAAGGAGACCTTCAACTTGACCACTGTAGGTCAAGGGTGAATGTTGGTTTTTGTGAATTTCATGTGAGAGTTAAAAGAATAAAAATAAAATAAATAACAACTATTATTTTATTTTTAAAACCTCCCATTTGATGTTTAGTGGTGGGGACCACCCAAAATAAAAAACCCCCAATTTTAATTCAAATGTGGGGACCAACCGACCCTTGAACTCCCCCTTTAATTGGAGATAACTATTGGTTTTCCTCCCATTGATGTGCCAACTCAATTAGTATATTTAATAAACTTATTTGGAACATCACCATTTGGTTGAAGGATTGTTGGAAAAAAGGAGAGATCTAGATAACTTGGAAGGAGATTCTTCAATGAAGAACATCCACTACAACGAAGAGAAACTTCCGGATTCGAAGAATGAGGAACTGACTTGGAAGGTCTTGTGGGAGTGACGAACGTCGACGTCCTCTTCAACAACATCTCCTTCTTCACCACATTGTCTCCAAGAAACGAGGTAGGTGTTTTTATATATGTTTGAATTTTTTATAGATTCTTCATATCCTAAATTCACAACGATGATGGCCAAACAAACATTTTCATCATCCCGCACAAAAACTATGCTCCTATTTTTTTTATTTTTCGCGTGTTCTTCATGCATTCATCAATGCCTAATATTTATTGGTGTTGGAAACACAATATTCTGTTGAGAGAGACATATAGACGTGGAGCCCTAGACTTGAGGATCATGAATATGTGATCATTATATTTTTCGGTTTTAGAATGAAGATGCAGCGGCCTAAAAAAGGTGCGATGTGGCGGTGTGATTTCTAGTGTGTGTTCAGGGCACGCCTCCGGGTGAGGTAGATGGTGCGACCTGTGGTGGAGGAGGAAAGCTGAGAGGCAGCGTCCTGGTGGTGTGGCAGTCTGGAGGCGTCGTGGCTCAAGTAACCGGAGGTGGTGGAGACGGTCTAGCCATGCCGAAGAAGGGAAATCGTGTATGAAGAAGTGGGGATTGGAGAGAGAAAAACTAAAATACAATAATGTTAAAATAATAAAAAGAAAGTATGAAATTGATGTGTTTGTTTTTGGCACGCAACAAGGGGCTAGCATGGATTGATATTGGGTGTTAAGGAGAAGTAATTAAATAATTAATTAATAATAAAAATAAAATATTGTTATTATTACTTTTCATGATGAAACACCTTTTTGTCCGTAACTTCTCCGAGCGACCTCGGTTTGACGAACCGTCTATGGCAGTGCGACCATGACTCTGAGACAGACATTCTGAGTCTAATATTTGATCTCTTATTCGGGTTTTCAGATTGTGTACCTGAAACGCTTGTGAATTAATAGATTTAATAATATTATTAATTCTTCGACCCGCCATAACACCTGCGTGCGATGTCCGATTGACTTATCCTCTGTGGTGATGTGATCCTGTAATTAATACGGTCGATTCAAGTTTAATGTTCGATACTAAATTCTGGTTAGTGGCTAGGGTCCACAAAACACCCAATAATAATAATAATAATAATAATAATAATAATAATAATAATATGGGATCTTGTATCTGACATATCTCCATCATGCGGTGTTTGAATGATGAACCGTCTATGATGTTGCAACCCTGAAATTAAGACAGATGTTTCAAGACCAATTTTGGATATTTAAGTCATGGTCGATGCATAGGTCCCACGAGGCCCGGTTCGTGTGTGTTGTGGTGAAATGCTACTTTTTTCATTGGGTATCTATTTTGGACAAATGGGTAGTCCATTTCATGTGTTTTTCTATGTGAATTGTAATTATGTGACCCATTTGGTTATCTGGTGTTGTTTGGAGTACGATCGGGTTGGATCGAACATTAAAACAACCGGGCCCTCGACACTAAAATGCTTATAGCTTATAGACCGGGTGCCCATTTGACAAACAATCCGCAGAATCAGAATCCTTGGATCGAGATGGTCCTTTTGATATACCCCACTAGAGTTTTGAATAAGAATGGGGTACAGTCGGGTTGGATCGAGCAGGAATCCAACCAGGCCCTCGAGACTAAAAGGCTAATAACTCACAGACCGAGCGTCTGATTGACACACCGTCTATTACATAGAGACCCCTATGACGTGGTGGTCCTTTGAGATGATTCTCCGTGGGACTTTGTGGAAGTGGGATTATTGACCGATGGCTTGGGGATCAGACTCTCACGGAGACTAGCAAGACTAGTGAGGGAACCTAGTAGCTGGATGTGACAGAATACTGACTAGCGATCCTGTGTGGGTCAGCTCCCTCCAATCCTATGTGGGTTAGCTCTTAGCGATCCTATGTGGGTCATCTTGAGTGATCCTCTATGGGTCATCTCCTAGTGATCTTATGTGGGTCAGCTCCAGTGATCATGTGTGGGTCATCTCTGAGGGATCATGTGTGGGTCAGCTCCGACGATCCTGTGTGGGTCTGCTCCTAGCGATCCTGTGTGGGTGAGCTCCGAGCGATCCTATGTGGGTCAGCTCTAGCGATCCTCTGTGGGTCATCTCCTAGAGATCCTGTGTGGGTCAGCTCCAAGCGATTCTATGAAGATCAGTATCAGATCCTCTTAACAGAGTAAGACGATTCAGTAGTTAACTAAACATCTCTACACCAGTACATAAGTTATACCTGGTGTGAGCTGAGTTAGTACCCTTGTGTTTTTTCATTATTGAGATGGATTACTTGATAACTTAGGTATATTTATGGGTATATATCTATGTAGGGTTATCTGTTGATTTCATACTTTGTGTTTTATCCTTGGTGGAATTTGTGAGACCTTGAGGTTCTCGAGGTCCCTGCTGAGTATCGGTATACTCTCCCCTGCATGGGCCATGCCCACACCTTGTTGTGTCAGATACAGATGACGGACAGTGCTGACTAAGGAAGAGGGTACAACGGTTGGATGGTGCTTGGAGGTGGACCATACAACGTGTCAGCACATAGAGGATACATGTGGATGTGGAGTGTTGAGGAGGTGATCTGTACCTACCCTTTAGGTAGGAACCTCTGAGGATGATCCAGTAGCTGTCTTTCTCTTTCTTTAGTTGTATTTCACTTCATTTGTACTTGTACTTTCTAGTTGGTCTTGTATTCTGGACCCTTTTTTACTAACTGTACTCACTTGTTTACTATACAGTTTACTTACATTCGTATCATCCTGTGTGATTGGTTGCATGTGTTTACATTTTATAAAGGCAATGTCTTCCGAGTTTTAGGGAATACTCCTTTGGTGGTAGTCACCAGCCTCTAGCCTATGGAAGGCGGGCTTGGGGTAGTCACATCCTCATCCCTGGGGGACCAGTCGTGACATGTTACATCCAATTATAGGAAAAATAAACTCAATTCCTTTGTAAAGGATGATTTTTCCTTGATTATATCTATAGACATTTCATATAAATGAAATTAAATTTAATATAAAAAATAAAAATATATCTAAATTAAATTATATATTTATTAATTATAGAATTTATCCACATTAACACAAAAATGATGTAGTATCGTTTTCCTCAACCAAAAGTGATGTTTTTTAAAATTTTCTTTCATGGTAGAAAAATAATGTTAAATAAATCATGAAAGGATTTCACAAAAATTAAGAAACAAACATTATAAAATAAAATTATAAAAATATCTTATATTACATAGTTATTGTTGAAAATTGGTTGTTGAACTTATTAATTATCCTTATATATTTAGTGTCTATGATGTGTTCATAAATACCACTTCTCATCTATGATGGGATTTAATTTTTATTGAGATAATATCTTAGAGGTTGTGAAACATTATGTATATTGAACATCTATTGTTTGAGTCAAAATTATTTTTGGAATAATGTAAGACCCACATCGATAATTTTATGTTCATTTGGGTGTAAATGACTTTATCTAAATAAATAAACAAATTAAATTACAAAATTTTCAAATTTATAATAATATAAATATTAATTTTTCTTAGTGTATACATATTTTATTTTTTCTTAAATAAGTGTTTATGATACAAAATGTTTTTTGGATGAAAGGTACATGTTTGAGTATTATAACTCATTTCAAGTGAAATAAATATGAGTTAATGGTTTATATTTCATCACTTACCATGTGGGGATATTATATGTGAGTGATGAAATGTTTAGTAAATTGAATATATGTAAAATATTTCATAGGTATTGTTTTGGGCCAACTATATGTTTTAAATTTCTTCAACGGCCTGAGTAAATTTTGAAAAAAAAATACTTAGAATTAAAATATATTTTTATGAAAAAATCTAGAAAAATTTATTCTGGAGAATTTTAACACTATCATTTATTCTCTAAATATTTAAAGAGTGAATAAATAGAGAATAATGAGATCAGATTGATTTTTCATTCTTGGTTCTTGTCTATCTTCTTATAGTGATAATTAGGGATTCATAAATTTGAAGTTTCTTTATTTATAGAGCATAATTGTTATAGATCAATGAATTAAATTTTATGGTACACATTTACTTGATCTAAAGTATTCTTTTAATGGTTCATTTAAACAACGATGATCTAGTGATGAGTAGAGAATGGTGGGATTTCATGATACAACCAAATTATTATGCTTTATTGTTTTTTATTTATTTCTTTATTTTGAATATATAAATATAATCTACTTTAAATTCTAGTAATGGTGTAAATTATTTTATGAATCACATACAATAAAAAATTTAAAATATTGATAAATGAATTACTTAGTTGTTCATGGGTTCCAACGATTGGTATTGGATCATCTTTACATGTTATAAGTCAAATATTTTTATAATATTTTAAAAAATTTAATTACATTGGTTGAATATAATATTAGATATAATGAAGTTTTAAAAATTAAATATCAATTGATCATGATATAAAAAAATGAAGGGGGGGGGGTCCCCCTCCCCCCATCAAGGAGTCTCTAAAGATACTTGGTGGATTCAATTCATGCACTAGTCAGGGTAAAAACATGCATTTAGTTTTTTTTAAAATAATTAAAAAAAATTATATTTAAATGTAGGTTACATAACTTGGGTATAAATTATCATTCAAATACTAATTTATTGGGGGTAAAAATTACCATTTAATTACAAAATAAGGACATATAAAAACATAACCAAATAAGGGTGGCCCACACTTATTCACTATATCATGGTACAACCATCCATTAAAATAACCAAAATAACTAACAAACCACCCATGAAATTTATTAAAACTATATCACCTCCTAAAATACTGATAAAATTATGAAAACAAATAAAAAATATAGGAAATTTAAAACAATTTCCTATAGGTACATGGGACATGTTAATTTTAAATTAAAATTGATTTAGCACATTTTTTAATTCTTTAACACCTCTTATGAGAAATTTTTGTAAATATGTAGAATTTTTTATGGGTACTACCACTTGAACCCATAGAGGGAGTTACTTAAAAATCCCCAAAGTCATTAGTTGGGTTGTAAGATCACCTCAAATTTTTTTATTCCCTTATATTCATGTACTACTCATGTTATAAGTTTTATAAATTCGATAATGATTTATTATTTTTCATTTATAATGAAATGTAGGATAATATTGAATGATCTTGAGCTATAATTTGCTTTTATATGTTTCGTTCGATATTTTATTTAATTTAAATTATTGAATTTATATTTTTTTTAAATGATTAATAGATAAATTTTTAAACGATCTTCTAATTAACTCTACTTATATATTTATATATATTCCATTTGTATCCACATTTATGTAATAAAATTTATTTCACACCACTCAAGTTCCCCTCAACTACTTGGGAGTATAAATTTTAAAAAATGAAGGCCCTTATTATTTGGTTTATTAATAATAAAACCTGAATTAACCCATTCACAATTTAATTCATGGTTAAATAAGGATAGTGAAACTCGAGTTAGTTCATGGATCAGGGAGTTCCCCTTAGATCAAAGTCAGTCCATTATTAAATTGATCGATCGACTATTAGGGTGAAAATCATGATCATGACACACATATATTTTTGTTTTATGGTAAGTTATTTTGTGAATGTATCAATGAAATTTGATAACAAATGATAGTTGATAAGAATATAAAGGAAAAATGAGAAATTAAAAGATGAATTTTTTATCATTATGTGTGTTTATGTATTATTTAAGTGAACATATAGCTTGAATTAATAGAAAATAAAAATAAAATAAAATTTCATTCTCCATGTAGATGAATAGAAAAATCCCTTAATGTGAAATTAATTCACTAAAACCTTCCATCAATCGAGTTAGAATGAAACCATAGTTTGGGGGAGCTCTTCAATATTGTTAAATTTTTCCCCTTATATTGTGGATCCATAAAAATAATGGAGGGTTTAATTAACTAAATTTATAATTAAAAAAGTATTTATAAATATCGTGGGGAAATTTTAAAGGTGATTATGGAGTAAATCTAAACATAGGATTAAAATAAATGAGATTCCACTCATCAAATGAAGGAGCTATGAGTTATTGCAATTGGGGGACCAAAATAATATATTGAATTCACAATGTATTAAAATAGATACATCTTGACCTATTGAAATGCTTTTAATTATTTCTTCCAACTAGAATATTTATAATCCTAAATATTATGAATCCAATGGTTGATGTTTATTGGGAGTTTGAAAAAATAATGGGAGAAATTAAAGGATTATACATAAATAATTTTATAATAATTAGTAATATAGAAAAACATAATAACATATATTATATTTTTTTATAAAATTGTAAATAATTTCATAAATTCACTATGATAATTTTTTTAAAAAATATAAATTATTCTTTAGTAAAAATTTCATAGAATTTTACAAGCTCTTACATATAGTAAAATCACATGAAAAAAATCATCTACAATAATTCACTATACCTAATGGGATACCTTTGGAAGGAAGGAAGGTTTATATTAATTAATACAGGACACTCATGGATGAGTCTTGTGAAGTTTATATCATCATATTATCATTAATGAATAATGAGTCCTAAAAGAAGCACATGGATGTGGAAATATACACTATATTTGTCTATATCAAAGAAATTTAATATGAGAAATTAAGAAAACAAATTAATGGGAATATCAATTTATTATACACATGTAAATTTCAAGATAGAATCCATGATTTTCCTCATTAACTCATGATAATAGGGTATAATAATGAAATTGAATATTTTAGAAAGATATTGAATAGTGATCCATATGTATGTCTCATTATTTCAACCTTACCACCAAATTTCATTATTTTCTTTGAAAAAATATTATATAAACAGTAATGATAAATTATTTCAATTTTGATTTTGGATAATATTTTATTGATGATAATAGTATAAAGATAGATAAATCAATAGTTCTTATGGTGATTAGGAATAAGGGAAATGAAAAAATTATAATGGAAATTAGAATGTTAAATGAGACTTTATAAAATCATATTAATAAATTAAATATTATGTGGGAAATAATGGAATTTGTGGATATTTTATTTTCATGTGATATGAAAGGTCACTAGAATATAAATTTTATAGAATTTAAAAATAATAAATAAAATGATTCTATTCCCTTAATATTCACTATTTAATGTAATGATTTTATTTTCAGTTCTTAGGTATTAGATAGAATAACTAACTCATACATTCATATCCATATATAGGAATCAATGAAATTTCAAATGATTATAATATTTGAAATAATTATTAATATTATAGATGGAACAAAACACTTATGTTTTATAGAAAATGTAACATCCTCAAGTTGCAAAGAAAATTAGTTCTCATTTGGAAAAAAATTATTTTATATTCTGAATAATCATAATAATAATATAAATGTTTTGTTTAAACATATTGTATTTTTATTTAATGTTTTGAAATAAAAATATTAATTTTATACCACAATTGAATAATCTTTTAATTATAATTGAATATGTGATATATTATATAATAAATCAATGATAAATATAACAAATAAGATTCATATTATATCTAACTATGAACCTACAATACATTTTTATGTAAAACATGAAGAAAAGTTCAAAATTTCACCAAGGTATTAATACTTTTTTTGTTAACTAATCTTTTGTGTTTCTTAAGATTTCTTATAAGGCTTAACCACTAATATTACTTTTCATGTAAATGGGGAAAGAGCCAAAAAGCATTCATAATTAGTTATCAAATATGTATATAAAAAATTTAATTAGAATCTATTGGTAAATTCTTATACATTTTTTATTTTATTAATATTATCATAAAATATAAACATATAAATTTTTTGAATCAAAAATAATATTCCCTTAAGATATTTAATGATATTAAATGTGGATAATGAACATGGTATGAAGATAAAAGGTTTTTTCTCTCAGATTGAGTTATATAATATCATCTCTATGTATTCATGAATAATTAAAATCATAATAGATTTTTTTATTACATTCAAATCCCATAATTTATATCCTAGTAATGGTTTTGGTAAAAATTGGAGTTATACATTTTTTCCTTGTTCATATTGATGATGTTTCATACGAATCTTCTATTATCCTTTTGGGATATGATATATAGGCATTGAAAATAAACCTTTTACTAATTTAAAGTAAAAAATCATCTCTCATTGAAATTAAATTATAGGAATAAGTATATTTTATCATATATTAATTTATATTTTTTGAAAATATTTTTCAGTATTATTAATAGAAAAATATATGAATTAAAAAACCGAACTTGTGTCTATATAAAATATCAAAAATTTATAAAATGATATTAAATAATTCCCTAAGAAGTAAAAGTAATAGTTGAGATACATAAAATATTTTATGATTATTTTAACATATGTTATAGTGCAGGACCCACACTTATGGATTTAGTGTTAAAAAAATTACATACCGGTTTTGGAATTAATTGGAAGTGCCAAAAACATAAAAATTACATTAACAACATCACTAATAAATATTGACTCACTACACACCCAAAACCATTTTTGGATGAGATAATTATAGAATTATAAGAAATATTACATTTTTTAAAACCAAATTCATTTTATAATGTAATTAGCTCTCAAATACATACCCTCTAAATGTTATATCTACACCACTTCGAGCTAGACCGCTCAACCAAAAAAACCACTCTTTCACTTCTCCAGCCTATGAAAAACATTTGAAAAAATGATGTGAGCACAAAAAACTTATTAAGGGGATTTTAAAAGTTAAAGATATATTAAATAATTAGAAAATTTTAGAACAAATTCTTGTAACATCCCAAGTAAGTAATGAGTAATAGATATTTTTTTGTCCATGTCTATTAATGAATTAGATAGTGTTTTATAGGCTTAAAATGAAAATAAATCCAATCTTAAGCATGGAATACACTAATAATTTTAAAAGATTGTTTTACTGCCTTTTGATGGAAAACCATTTTTAAATCTATCTTTTGACAATTTTATAAGCAATTTTTGTCAAAATAAACTTATTCTTTATGATTGGGACATCAAAATTTACTTTGTGTGAATTTTTGGTATTTTTCAGACAATGTTCATTTTTTAATGAATAGAGAAAAATACTGCATTTTACATCAAAACTGCTTTTTAATATAATTTATTTATATGATTAGATTATCTTTTGAATTGGTTTTGAAGTTAAATTAGAATATATTTTTACCATTTAACCCAATGGTGGTCATTGGAATCAATTTCACTTTGAAATTGGACTTAAACTGGTGTCAATCTTTTGATACTTATTGTTCCATAAAAACACGCTATTTGTCATGACAGCGGAATTAATTATTAAATTAATTAATGTGAATTATATTTTTTGAATTTTGTAAAATAGACTTCATTTTTGAATTTGGAATATCAAATATATCTTAGGGTGAATTTTTGGTATTTTTCTGAAAAACTTCCATTTTTGATGAATAGTGAAACCACTAAGTGGTACTTATAAAAACTGATTTTTCGTTTAAATGAAATTTTACCACTTATGTGTTTTGAATTTCAAAAATCAGGAATACATGGTTGTCATTAAGAAGTAAAATGTGGTTCAATGAGATTAAAACAATTTTTTTGGTGAATAGTAACTCTTAAGTTCTTAATCGAGATTAGAGGAAATTAATGTAGTTTAAGGTAAAAATAATGATTTAATAAAATGAGATGAGCTTGAAACATGTCATACCATCATTGGATGTGTCATGTCCGACCAAGACAATCCATGGGTCAACTTGGGGACCCCATGGAGCCGCTTTGGTTGGGAAATGACATAAATAACTTTTTATTTAATGTAAAAGTAAAAATGACACAAACATGAGATGTTTTCCTAAAACATTTTTTACATGGGGTTATATAATTCATATTTTTGATTATAAATAGTAATTGGAAAGATAAAATGATTTAATACAACAAGATAGTTTTTTTATAATTTTTAGACATTAAATAAATTAAATTATTTATGACACCAAGATGATGCAGCGATTACCACATTATTTAACGATTTAAATAAAATGGAACGAAAATGTAAAATCTAAGACCTACACATGTCCAAAACCTATTGGATGGGTAGATTTAGAACCCTTATCACCTTATCCTAGAAACACATTAATTTGGGACCATTAATAACCGAAATTCATTCTAAAATAAAATAACATTTCCTTACTTTCCAAGAGTGCCCCTCCTCTCCTCTTATAAAAGGCCCCCACCTCTACCTCATTACCCACACTTCCAAAGCCTTTGTCTCGACCAACCCCTGCTCATTTTGGCTATCCATATCCCTCTATTACTCCTTGAAGCCCCACATTGGGCAGAAGTCTTTTCAAGGAAGCCTTTGAGCTCAAATCTAAGATAGTTACCCGATTTTATGGTAAAGTCTTCTCTTGAGTCCTTTTGTTTTATTTTGCTTCTCCAACCCCCTAAACTCTTTTTATTCATTTCTTTTGTAACAACTCCAGTATATTACATATACTAGGATGTTTTTATAAGAATTATTAGAGCTACACTTACACACACCTACGTCTAATGGTTAAAGAACATACTGTTTCCGTGGATGGCGAATTTCTGCCTCACGAAACGATGATTGTTCGATATTCTTCTAACACCTTAAAAGTTGGCCATTAAGATGTCACTATATTTATATATGATATATAATATGTTTATGTTTTCCTTAAGCTTTTGTATTTTTCATTTTGGGCATACCTTTATGGTTTCCATTATGGGTAAATGTGATATCTTCATTTAAGGAATCACGGACTACCGCCCCCTCAAAGTGATTTGATTCGTTAATGCCATATGTGGGATGTATAAAGGATGTATTTAAAGTTATTATATATGATGTTATACTGGAATTATAATATACCTCTATATCATTATTATTTCTTTCCATTAAAGTATGACAATGAAATGAAAGTAGCCTTCATGCGTACGTACGGCTTACCGTCTCCATGAACAGTTCATTTCATTTCTTATCCCCAAATGTAATGTAATATTATAAGTACATATATATAATGGATATATATGATGTATGTTACATCTAAATGATTAATATAATTCTGGAATTTAAATATACATACCTATCATTTAGTTTTAATTCCATTAATATGACATAGAAATGAAAGTAGCGTTCATGCGTACGTACGACTTACCGTCTCCATGAACGGTGCATTTCATTTCTTACCTCTAAATGATTATGTGATATTATAAATACATATATATTCTAGATATATATGATATATATGATATCCAAATCAGGAATGTCATTCTAGATATAATGAACCTTTGACCACACGAACAACATATCATAAGAAGTCCACTTTCGACTAAAGGACCAAATATCGACAAAACAAACATTATTAACTTAAATGATTACATAATGTTTATAACATGGAAATAAGTGATATAAAAGGAATAATGAACTCGAAAAAGGTTCTTAAGAAAATAGAAATTAACTCATGTTTATTATTCAGGACGTTAAAGAACGATCGAGTCAAGTCCGACCCGAGGTAAGGGACTTCGTCTCAATCTCCTTTCATTGAGGCATATTTCGTTTTATACACAACTTTCTTTTGTACGGTGTATAAAACCCTTTGAATTTTACTTTTATACAAAGGGAATCTTTTTCTATGAAGCGTTTTACAAAATGACAAAAAGGAATGTTTATTTTAACGTATGCGGTGACAACGACCTTTTCCGCCGCCGCGAGTATTATTTGGTCTTTGGCTTCCTCAACAAGCCGTAATGTTTTTAAAATAAAATAAATACCATATACTCTTTTATGTATTTTGGTATTGAAAATGGTTTTGATAAATGATTCTATTTTGTCAATATATTTAAATGATATATTGTGATTGAAATGTGGAAATGTTATCATTTCCTTATATTGGTTTTATTTTTATGATTTTATATTGGTACTTGGACATTTTACAGGTGGTTACGTGATAAATCATATGACAGGTGGTGCCGTGAATACTAGGATGGGTGTTTACGTTATAACCTCCAATGCATTGGGTATGGAAGTAGGTCGTATGGCTATTTCATTAAGTATGTATGGAAGTTGGCCGAATGGCTATTCCATTAAGTGATATGTGTGGAATTCGACCGTATGGTTATTCCACTTAAGTATGTTTATGTCCCAAATTACCTTTATATGTTATGTGTTATTTATATGGATTTTATGGTAATATTTTGGTTACAAAAGGGTATGTAATGATCTTTTATTCAGTGAAGAGTTTTTACTACTTCATAAAGGTGAAAAGTATTACTTTGATAAAGTATACATGGTTTACTTTTTGTTTTGATAAACTAACAGTTTTTATTCTTTCTGTATCCTTTACTGAGTTTTTTATGCTCATCCCAAGTTTTTTTGAAATGTTTTTCACAGGTCAAGGGAAAGGTACATGATATGATGACAGTGTCAAGGAAGTGTCAAGAAAGAATCAATGTTTTATTTTAAATATGTTTCTATTGCTGGGAAAGAAGAATACTATCTTTATATAACCACTTTGTTTATATGTGGAATGTAATGAAAGTTTTATGATCTAATTCTCTAAAACTCTAAACCCTAAAAGATCCTCAATGTGTAGTCTTGTAATAACTCAAGATTAAGTAAGGTTTAAGGTTGGGGCCTTATAGTTGGTATCAGAGGTCGGTTTAGATAACATTAAGAGTTATAATTCTATTAAATGATTATCCAAAAATATTTTTTTTATGGTCAAATTGAAGTGATATAGTATTTGAAGATTACCATGTTGCTTCTCCTATGATATTTCTGTGTTAAGAATGTTTTTTCATAGAGGAAACAGAACAAATTTTCTAGCAAGTCATACAGAGGGAAATGACCTTTCAAATTAGTATCCTGAGATGGTCAGAATCAGAACTAAACAGTTGGTTGCAGTGAGGGCTTAGTTGACTCAAGTGAAAAATGTTGGTAGTTTTCATTAATTGTATTTTGGTGTTTTCTAAATGTAAAGAGGAGCATGAAAGTCATTTAAGGGTTATCTTGCAAACCTTAAAAGAAAAGAAACTATATGGAAAATTCTGCAAGTGTGAGTTTTGGTTACAACAAATTTCTTTCCTGGGTCACATTGTTTCAAAAGATGGCATAACTGTTGATCCTACTAAAAAAACGTTGTTGAAGAATGGACAAGACCCACAAATGTAACCAAGATCCGTAGTTTTCTTGGTTTGGTGGGTTACTACCGAAGGTTTGTTGAAAAGTTTTCACGGTTATCTAGTCCAATGACTAAGCTAACTCAGAAGGGTGTTAAGTTTATCTGGACAAAATAATGTGATGGTTGTTTTCAGGAATTAAAAACAAGATTGGTGAATGCTCCAGTTTTGGCACTACCTTCCAGGAATGGTGATTTTGTTATATACAGTGATGCTTCGTTGAAGGGACTTGGTTGTGTCCTTATGCAAAATGATCAGGTAATTGCTTATGCTTCACGTCAGTTTAAAACTAATGAGGTAAATTACCCTACACATGATTTGGAATTAGTTGCTATTGTTTTTGCTTTAAAAATTTAGAGGCATCATTTTTATGGAGTAAAGTGTGAAATATATACTGATCACAAAAGGTTAAAGTATATATTCACTCAGAAAGAGTTAAACATGAGACAGAGGAGATGGCTGGAATTAATCAAGGATTATGATTGTAAAATTCATTACCCTCCGGGAAAAGCAAATAAAGTGGTTGATGCTTTGAGTCGAAAAAGTAATGCTTTATTAGCAATGTTGCATTTGGAACGTGATCCTTTGGTTAAGGATATGATGAACATTGGCATAGAAGTTGTTGGTATAGGAAGTTCTTCTGTTTTGTTTCAGGTATCAGTGAGATCATCTCTATCAGATAGAATTAAGCAAGCACAGAGGGAAGACAGTGAGTTGCAGAAAAAGGAAGAGCGGGTTCAGAAAGGTAAGTTGCCTGAATTCAACATTGATAGTTATTGTGTTTTGAGATTTGGGAAGATATTATGTGTGCCTTGTGATTCACAGTTGAAGAATGAGTTGTTATGTGAGGCTCATAGTTCCCCGTTTTCAGTTCATCCTGGAAGTACTAAGATGTATAGAGATCTGCGGGAGTATTACTGGTGGGATGGAATGAAAAGAGATATTGCTGATTTTACTGTGAAGTGTTTGACTTGTCAGCAAGTTAAAGCAGAGCGGTAGTTACCGAAAGGGATGCTTCAGCCTTTACCAGTGCCAGAGTGGAAATGGGAGAATATATCCATGGACTTCGTTGTGGGATTACCGAGGACATCTCGAGGTAATAATGCAATCTGGGTTATTGTTGATCGCTTGACTAAATCTGCTCATTTCCTTGCTATATGAGATAATTTTTCCCTAGATCAACTTTCCCGTTTGTATCTTAAAGAGATAGTCAGGTTACATGGATTTCCTCTCTCCATTGTATCTGACCGTGATCCCAGGTTTACTTCTAAATTTTGGAAAGGCCTTCAGTAGTTGTTGTGTACTGAATTAAATTTTAGTACAACTTTTCATCCTCAATCAGATGGGCAGTCAGAACGAACAATTTAGACCTTGGAGGATATGCTACGAGCTTGTTCGATGGATTATCAGGGAAGTTGGGACCAACATCTTTCTTGGGTTGAATTTTCATATAATAACATTTTTCATTCCAGTATACAGATGGCACCATTTCAGGCATTATATGGGAAGCGGTGTCGAACTCCAGCTTTTTGGGATGAAGTGGGTGAAAGAAGGCTGATGGGACCAGAATTGGTAGAAGAGATGGCAGAAAAAGTTTAGCTGATTCAGAAACACATGAGAACAGCTCAGAGTAGGCAGAAGAGTTATGCAGACAACAGGAGGAAGGATCTATCTTTTGAGGTAGGTGATCATGTTTTTCTCAAGGTTTCCCCATGGAAAAGTGTGATGCGATTTGGTAAAAAGGAAAGATGAGTCAAAGGTTCATTGGACCATATGAAATTCTAGAGATAGTTGGATCAGTTGCATACCGGGTGGCTTTACCTCCGAGTTTATCCCAGGTACACAATGTTTTTCACGTTTCGATGTTGAGAAAGTATATGCCAATTCCATCTCATGTTTTGAGTCCAGAGGTAGTTCATCTGGAAAAGAACCTATCTTATGAGGAACAACCGGTCTAGATTCGTGACCACAGAAATCAAGTGTTACAGAATAAGGTGATTAATCAGGTAAAGGTTTTGGGGAAAAACCACATGATGGAAGAGGCAACATGGGAATCTGAAAATGCAATAAGGGATAAGTACCCCCATTTATTCGATAAGTAAATAAATTGCGGGGACGCAATTTTCAAAAGGGGGGAAGGATGTAACATCCCAAGTAAGTAATGAGTAATATATATTTTATTTATCCATGTCTATTAATGAATTCGATAGTGTTTTAGAGGCTTAAAATGAAAATAAATCCAATCTTAAGCATGGAATACACTAATATTTTTAAAAGATTGTTTTACTGCCTTTTAATGGAGAACCATTTTTAAATCTATCTTTTGACAATTTTATAAGCTATGTTTGTCAAAATAAACTTATTCTTTATGATTGGGACATCAAAATTTTCTTTGTGAGAATTTTTGGTATTTTTCAGACAATGTTCATTTTTTAATGAATAGTGAAAAATACTGCATTTTACATCAAAACTGCTTTTTAATCTAATTTATTTAGATGACTATATTATCTTTTGAATTGTTTTTGAAGTTAAATTAGAATATATTTTTACCATTTAACCCAATGGTGGTCATTGGAATCAATTTCACTTTGAAATTGGACTTAAACTGGTGTCAATCTTTTGATACTTATTGTTTCATAAAAACACGCTATTTGTCATGACAGCTGGAATTAATTATTAAATTAATTAATGTGACTTATATGTTTTGAATTTTTTAAAATAGACTTCATTTTTGAATTTGGAATATCAAATATAGCTTAGGGTGAATTTTTGGTATTTTTCTGAAAAACTTCAATTTTTGATGAATAGTGAAACCACTAAGTGGTACTTATAAAAACTGATTTTTCGTTTAAATGAAATTTTACCACTTCTGTGTTTTGAATTTCAAAATTCCGACTTACATGGTTGTCATAAAGAAGTAAAATGTGGTTCAATGAGATTAAAACAATTTTTTGGTGAATAGTAACTCTTAAGTTCTTAATCGTGATTAGAGGTAATTAGTGTAGTTTAAGGTAAAAATAATGCTTTAATAAAATGAGATGAGCTTGACACATGTCCTACCCTCATTGTATGTGTCATGGACGACCAAGAAAATCCATGGGTCAACTTGGGGACCCCATGGAGCCACTTTGGTTGGAAAATGACATAAATAACTTTTTATTTAATGTAAAAGTAAAAAATGACACAAACATGAAGTGTTTTACTAAAACAATTTTTACATGGGGTTATACAATTCAGATTTTTGATTATAAATAGTAATTGGAAAGATAAAAATATTTCCGACATCATGATATTTTTTTTTATTATTTTTAGACATTAAATAAATTAAATTATTTATGACACCATGATGATGCAGCAATTACCACATTATTTAACGATTTAAATAAAATGGAAAGATAATGTAAAATCTAAGACCTACACATGTCCAAAACCTATTTGATGGGTAGATTTAGAACCCTTGTCACCTTATCCTCGAAACAAATTAATTTGGGACCATTATTAACCGAAACTCATTCTAAAATAAAATAACATTTCCTTACTTTCCAAGAGTGCCCCTCCTCTCCTCTTATAAAAGGCCCCCACCTCTACCTCATTACCCACACTTCCAAAGCCTTTGGCTCGACCAACCCCTGCTCATTTTGTCTCTCCACATCCCTATATTACTCCTTGAAGCCCCACATTGGGAAGAAGTCTTCCCAAGGAGTCCTTTGAGCTCAAATCTAAGAGAGTTACCCGATTTTAAGGTAATGTCTTCTCTTGAGTCCTTTTGTTTTATTTTGCTTCTCCAACCCCCAAAACTCTTTTTATTAATTTCTTTTGTAACAACTACAGTATCTTCTATATACTAGGATGTTTTTATAAGAAGGATTCGAGCTACACTTACACACACCTACGTCTAATGGTTAAAGAACATACTATTTCCGTGGATGGTGAATTTCTGCCTCACGAAACGATGATTGTTCAATATTCTTCTAACACCTTCAAAGGTGGCCATTAAGATGTCACTATATTTATATATGATATATAATATGTTTATGTTTTTCTTAATCTTCTGTATTTTTCATTTTGGGCATACCTTTATGGTTTCCATTATGGGTAAATGCGATATCTTCATTTAAGGAAGTGCGGACTACCGCCCCCTCAAAGTGATTTGATTCGTTAATGCCATATGTGGGATGTATAAAGGATGTATTTAAAGTTATTATATATGATGTTATACTGGAATTATAATATACCTCTATATCATTATTATTTATTTCCATTAAAGTATGACAAAGAAATGAAAGTAGCATTCATGAGTACATACGGCTTACCGTCTCCATGAACGGTGCATTTCATTTCTTATCCCCAAATGTAAGGTACTATTATAAGTACATATATATAATGGATATATATGATTTATGTTACATCTAAATGATTAATATAATTCTGGAATTAAAATATACATACCTCTGATTTATTTTTAATTCCATTAATATGACATAGAAATGAAAGTAGCGTTCATGCGTACGTACGACTTACCGTCTCTATGAACGGTGCATTTCATTTCTTACCTCTAAATGATTATGTGATATTATAAATACATGTATATTCTAGATATATATGATATATATGATATCCAAATCAGGAATGCCATTCTGGATATAATGAACCTTTGACCACACGAACAACATATCGTAAAAAGTCCACTTTCGACTTAAGGACCAAATATCGACAAAACAAACATTATTAACTTAAATGATTACATAATGTTTATAATATGGAAATAAGTGATATAAAAGGAATAATGAACTCGAAAAAGGTTCTTAAGAAAATAGAAATTAACTCAAGTTTATTATTCAGGATGTTAAAGAACGATCGAGTCAAGTCGGACCTGAGGTAAGGGACTTCGTCTCAATCTCCTTTCATTGAGGCATATTTCATTTTATACACAACTTTCTTTTGTATGGTGTATAAAACACTTTTAATTTTACTTTTATACAAAGGGAATATTTTTATATGAAGCGTTTTACAAAATGATAGAAAGGAATGTTTCTTTTAACGTACGCGGTGACAACTACCTTTTCCGCCACCGCGAGTATTATTTGGTCTTTGGCTTCCTCAACAAGCCGTAATGTTTTTAAAATAAAATAAATACCATATAATCTTTTATGTATTTTGGTATTGAAAATGGTTTTGATAAAGGATTCTATTATGTCAATATATTTAAATGATATATTGTGATTGAAATGTGGAAATGTTATCATTTCTTTATATTGGTTTTATGTTTTATGATTTTATATTGGTACTTGGACATTTTACGGGTGGTTACGTGATAAACCATATGAAGGGTGGTGCCATGAATACTAGGACGGATGGTTAAGTTATAACCTCCAATGCATTGGGTATGGAAGTAGGCCGTATGGCTATTCCATTAAGTATGTATGGAAGTTGGCCGAATGGCTATTCCATTAAGTGATATGTGTGGAAGTCGACCGTATGGTTATTCCACTTAAGTATGTTTGTGTCCCAAGTTACCTTTATATGTTATGTGTTCTTTATATGGGTTTCATGGTAATATTTTGGTTACAAAAGGGTATGTAATTATCTTTTATTCAGTGAAGAGTTTTTACTACTTCATAAAGGAGAAAAGTATTACTTTGATAAAGTATACATGGTTTACTTTTTGTTTTGATAAAATAACAGTTTTTATTCTTTGTGTATCCTTTACTGAGCTTTTTATGCTCACCCCAAGTTTCTTTGAAATGTTTTTCACAGGACTTAATGTGGAATAGGTTCAAGGATGGGATCAAGGGAATGTCATGCTGTATAAAACATGGAACTAGACATGTTTCTTTTTAATAGTTTTTTTATTCTATGGAAACTTAGTAGAAGTGTCTACTTTGTAATCTTTTGAGATGTAATAGTTATGTTCTAATTCTCTAAAACTCTAAACCTGAAAATATCCTCAATGTGAATTATTCATTTAATTCAATATTAAGTAAGGTTTAAGGTCGGGGCCTTATACTTCTAAGCATGTAATCATTTAAAATAGTAAAATATTTATTTTTTTATAAAAATTTAATTTTATCATGAAATATCCTTATGAAGTGCCCTTAAGTTGATCAACATATTTATTATCACTTTTACTTTTTTTCACTTTATATTGTTTTCTAAAAAGGTGATGAGATTACAATATCAAAAAGAAAATTGATAAGTCACCCACATGTGTATTTTTTATTAAAATGAGGATAAAAAAATAAACATGGAATAATGAATTTAATAAGGTAAAGTTGTATTTTACCCTTAAAATATTTGAGGATAAATTTTTATTTTGGTAATATTTTTTATAGTTGTATTGGTGTTTGAGTATACAAAAATATGGGCCAGGCTGACCTGAATCAACCACTCAAGAATCCCAAGATGGGCCCATTCTGATATTTATTTTATCCCTACAGTTCTAGCCATCCCATTTCACTTTGTGGAGGATTATTTTTAAGTCATAGAATATACATAGGTCAAGCACTGTTCATACCGAACATGCATGGAATACACAAAATGCATGGGTCAGGTGGGGTGGTGTCTACCATATGCATATCTATATGAGTGTATCAAGGATCTTACCCCAGTTCTATGGATGAGATGCCAATAAAGTGATAAGTATTATTTTGTGGTGTGATCCTAATATAGAAGTTGATGTGGGGTAGTGTTTTATTGGACATTGTTACTTATTTATTTGATATACATACATAAAACATGGTTAGATATGAATATTACTCATACACCATAGAATAAATTTATCCTTTGGTGGTCCCAGAAAGAAACTTTATAGCCTAACGCATTAAAAAATTCAATGTTACCACACACAAAAATTCTAGAGCTACCACATAATTTATTATTATCTACGGAACGAACAAAATGATATTTCAGTGTGAAGTGAAAATCCACAATCAATTTATTAATCAAATAAAAATTATGAAAATGCCCCATGAATGGTAGTATCATCGTCAATAAGGTGAAATAGTGAAGAATATATAGGAATTATTTTTGAAGATACCATTAAAATAATATCTACCTAGAGTGAGTAATGTAACTAATTGTATGAGTAGATTGACTTATCATGAGTTTTTGAGACTTAGCACTTGTTCAAACCATGAGTTACCATGAGAAACCTCATGGATGCTCCACCAACCATGTTATGAAAAGTGAACATGTGGGGTCTTTAAAAAAATATAATTTCTGTAAAATAGATGAGTCATATAAAATGTCACATAAACTAACATTCGTGGAGTAATATTGAATTACTATAAGACAAGGTAAAAATGTTCATTTCAAGATCATATCATTCAAGAATTATTCAATGTTCATGTGTGGTACAGATTTGATAAACCACAATAAATTTTAATATTCATATATATTTTAGATAATTTTTATGTTAGTGATTTTTTGTGATATGTTCTAAATTGAAAAGGTGTTAAATTGGTTCCACAATATATTAATGAGAACCATGTCGTAGTGCATTCCTTCATGATTTAGGTGAACTAAAATTATAGGATTTCTAGTGTAATGATATCTAATTGAAATATATATATATCATCATTTCTAATATTATTTGAGCATATTTTTAATAAAAAGAGAAAACCATGCTAATAAAATTATATGAATTAATATTTATGAATGATTGGATTAATATGATTATAATGGGTATAGAAAAGAAAAATTTATGGTTGGTTCAAATAATAATTGATATTCATATCAAATTGAATAAATTTTGAGTTGAATAGGTGATTTATACATGAATATTGACGAAGTTATGAATTTTTTTGAATACAAAATTGTGATCCTGAAGCCAAAGTTAAAAATAAATTTCATTACCATGTAGAGATCAATTATTAAATGAGATCATATAAGAATGAATGTTTTAAAATATAATATATTTAATTCTCAAGGATAAATAGAAGAATTTGGAAGTGTCTATAAAATTACTTTTGGATGGGATAAACATGTGAAAAAAAGGAAAAATAAATATAAAAAGTGAGGTTACTCTTGTAATTGAACATGAGATAGTAATTGGATGAAAAAAATGAATAAGAAGATTACGTGAAACCCCCCATATGGAAATTATGAGAAATTAAATGATCATAATGGGTTATTGAATTTAATAGGGATATTTAATATTCCAAAATTGAAACACTAATTCATTTGGACCTATATATCAAAATAAAAATATTATAATATGAAAGGACATTAAACTAGAAACACTAAAAATGGAAAACTTTGTGAAATATAAAAAGTCAATATTTAAAAAAATAATAATAAAAAGTATTTTTTCTGTTATATATAGAATAATAAGAATAAGATCCTATGACATCCTTGGTTGATGAAGTTGAAGAAGGATAATTTTGAGCAAGGTGTATGTGAAAGTATTTTACTATTTTTATCTGTTTTGTCAAGTGACATAAAGCGATGTGGAGCGGATGTGTTTTATATAACAAGATATCATTGTTTCATATATATAATTTTTTATTATCTATGAAGATCTATAAATTCAATCTATAAATATGGACCCAAATAAATGAAGTATGTATTTAAAATATACGGTAATTCAATGACCTTGTGTTTGTAGAATGAGATTATCTTATTACTGTAGAGGAATACAATGTATAAGAGAAGATATTCATCTAATAAGAACATCAAATGAACACTTTTATATATGTTGGGAATCCATTGATCATGTATAACTTAGGGTATCTGGGAAAATCACTATGCAATTAGGTGACTACCATGAGAAGCTTTTAAATTTGTACTATACAATTCATGAAGAAGAATCCATGTGATAGATAGGAATTGTAAAACTCTGAGAGACATTTTTAGTGCAGGAAACACCAAAAATTCAAATAAACATCATATTATATTGAAGATTCCTCAATTTGGGTGGAAATGTAATCCATGTAAGGATTAAGACATAGTACCAAAACATGTAAAAATACCATGTATTTATTTTTTGAAATTATTTTGATGCATATTGTTAAAAATTTATATAAATAATAGAAAATATATCAATATGAAATAAATTACAATATTTTTTGAATTCAAAAGGGGTTTCAAGAATTTTTGGAATTTTTTAAAAGTAAGAAACACATGATTCACCATTATAATGTACCATCCTAGGTGAACATGACACATCATTCAAAATCAGTTGTCTGACATCTGATACCTGAGAGACACTAAACTGGTGCTCTAAGATAGGTCACAACATGACCTCAAGTGCACCTCCCCATACGCCAGATGTTGCTGACTAGCATTGAGGGTCTAATGTGACAAGTGGGGATAATATACCCTCTTAATTTGAGTAATCCACAAAGGATAACCATAATAAATTATAGAATAAATATCGAAAAAACATAAACATGATTTACCAACCATTTCCCAAATAGGGTACAAACCCAACCAAATGGTAAATATTTCTCTCCATGATAATAGTGTTATAGTAAAGATGACCCAAAACAAGGACAACCAGTAAGGTCCCCAAAACTGGTCCCGAATCCATGTCAGGATTCTCCTCCATGAACATCAAAAGACCAACTTAACTTCCTAGAATAGGGTCCCTTCCCTTATCCTAACATGCAACCCTGAAAAATTCTCTCTTGCATAATGGTTTCAAAGAAGGGTGTGAGTAAAACTATATAGCCCACCACGAATAGTGTCTACAACTGTCTAAACAGATAGTGCATGTAATTAATAAATGAATGACAATGAAAGAAAAGATAAATCTAGTCCCATCAGTAAAAAATATTTACATTAAACTCTTTCTATAATTATTACCATTTCCATCATTTATTCCATCTTCATAACTTAATCCATTTCAAACAAGTGTTCCATGGTTCAGCCCTTAAAATCATTCTTACAAGGGTATAAGGCATTAACTAACTAAGCATAAGAAAATATTTTAATTAAATATCTCAGTAGGGATAAACACATAATCAAAAATATATCACACTCACTTTGAATCCTCAATCCAGGTGGCCTTATCAAATGCAAGAGTTAGGGGAACATATCCTCCATCCCCTATCATAACCCGTTCATTTTGGGGTTGGGTTTAGTTCTTTAGTCTAAATCATACTATTAGAATATAACCTCATGTAACTACCCCACACTACTAAGCCACGTGCACATGATTATTCATTAAATCACCCTATGCAAACCAAATCACAAACTATACTTCAAATAATACACATATCAATCACAACTCGTAACAATAAACATGTGAATTAATATCCTTCCATAACCCATTAACACATTTTCCTATTACATTACATTTCAAATTTTCCTTTCTATTTCCTAACATGCTAATAATATTAAATAATTTCAATACATTATCCCATTTGGTGTACACATCAATTCCAATATGTTAACCCATTTAAACCATTCATCATTTCACATGCACAACCCACTTATGTATTTTATTTATAATTCATAAGACAATTGACATGTTCACATTAATCCAATCAACCCATTTAGAATGTTTAACAATATCCATTCATTATCCCATTTAATACTTCCATAAAATCACATTTCATGACCCATTAACTCATTCTTAATTATATTTCATAACCCAAATAGCCCATTTACCTTTCATAAACCTTAGAATAGTAACCAATAACCCTTTTACATTTCATAGCTCACATAACCCATTATCATTTATCCAAAAAATCTCTTATTCCATTATAAAATTCTAGAAACATCTATAAATATTCCTCTTTCAACTCAAATTATAATATCAACATGTTCATCACAAATCCATTTTATCACACATCAATTCCATTTTTAACATTACCAATTCAAGGTTCAGGAATGTCTGAACACCCCATGGGTGGTCCTAAATCAATCTAATCATCCTCCATGCATCCAAGGGGATCATGAGGGGTTAAATTATTAATTTAAACACCCATTTTACCAAATATCACAAACTTAACCAAAAGAACAAGAAGGGGTAAACATGAACACCATCTCATATGAAACAAAATACACTTAAAACCTATTGGATATAACTTATAGACCACATACCTTGAACCTTAAGATTAATGTACTTTTAATTTCAGACTTATATCTGAATTCAAAGACCCTATGAAGCCCCAAAATAGATTCCACTAGAGGAAGACAGTTTTATGTCATTTAAAGAACATGGGAGGAACTAAATACACTAATCCAAAAAAAGGAAGAATGAGTAGAATTAGACTTACCCAGATCATTAATATTTAAAAAATGGAATTTAAGATGACCAAAATCGAAGGATAATAACTTTTGGGAAGTTTGGGTAAATTTGGTTCATCCCTATGGTTGATAATGGATGAAATGAAGGAGAAATCAAGTTAACACCTTAATACCCTAAGGTGGAAAAACAAGAAAATCCCACTTTTAATAAGCCTCATGGTTTGGCCACATATTTTTCCAAACCGTATGCCAATCATATGCGTTCCTCTATCCATGAGGGTTCGAAGTTGCATAATTACCTAGGAATGATTCAAAGTTTAACAACCTATGTTTCAGCCGTGTGAAATGCCTCTGTCCAAGGTTTCAAGGTTTCTCTAGGAAGGTCGCATAGTTTACATACCCATGTGCCTTACACAGGTTTTCCTAGTTTTCATTCCTTTTGTGGCTTGAACACCCATATCACCCTAAAAACCCTCATAAACCTAGTAAAAAATTAATTAAAATTTTCTATTGGAATAAAATAAAAATTTAAATAATGATATACATCTATGAAAATTGGGATATTACAACCTCCCCACCTTATAATAGCTTGTCCTTGAGCCGCTCTTTCCGATCATCACTGAGCTTCTTGGCTAAAATATTGGGCCACCAGGCACATATATCTATCTCCCTTTCTCAATTTCCTCTTATAAATTTCGACACTACCTCAAAACTCAGACCAAGGATATTGGATTTACTCAAAATACATTTTCACTATGATCCACCAAAGGAACTGAATTCTCCCCAAGGACACATCAACCTCAAACCAAAAATTTTCCATTAGGACTCTATGGGGAATCTTATGTAAAAATGAATAAATCCCAACATAAGGAATCATTTAACATAGATTCATACCATCATGGAAGATCCAATTGGAACCCCAATGATCTGATCCTCTTCGAAACTCATGGCCCAATCACTTGGCTCCATTTTACCTTATTTTCAAAAATTCAATGATGATAAAAACCCAACATCACTCAAAATGAACACACAACCCTTCCAACCACATTTACCAACTTATTTAAATTCACAAATATAATCTTGAGTGTCTAATTCCATAATCAAACATCCAAAATACAACCAAAAAATCAACACACTCAACGAGTCAAAACTGATCCAATTATCTTCCCCATGGCCAAATCATGTGAACGGTACTTGTTCGAGTCCCTTCAACCTGAGACACCTGTCACAAAATCAACCAACCACTCTCACCCTATAGTGATCTCCACCACACACTCTAGTTTACCACCACCATCTTCTAGTTGTTGACAATTATTCTATCGAAAAGGACACCCAGAATCTAAACTCGTCTTTCATAACACACCTACTGTGTTTATCAACTCACCACTCCTAAAAATGTATAAGGACTTAAACCTTTATTGGCATCCATATTTTCCGTCGAGACCACCTGGAAGGGGATCCATACACCATCCATTATCAAACTAAGAACTTGACTTCACTAAAGTTCACCTTCTTTTCTGAAAATCAATTGGACCTAAAAAATCCAAACTGAATGTGGGTAACCATTTTCAACATCCATTCCTTTTATCATATCATGTCAGAACACCCTGATAAGATTATCCCATAAAATCCATCATACACTATTGGAAAGCTACCAATTTTTCATCTTTAGAATTCACATATTGACTTGAGGCCTACCACTCTCATCCAACATACCTATCAGGGTTGTTCCCTTACTTCCATTGAAACTCCACCATCACACCCTACATTATCCTTCAAACCATCATCGTTCTCCACTACACTTATAAACATTCCCAACACAATCACTCCTACCATTCACACATTTACTAAAGATGACTAGGTTCTCATTCCAAACCCACTCCAAAGATTTGAAACATACCTTTCACTCCAAAACAACCACCAAATTTGGTGTATAACTCACCAAATTCATCCCTTGCCCATAGACTGGTCATCTACCCCCAGCTAAGTAATCCCTGAAACACTAAACTTCATTATTTCTTGGACACTAAATCACACGGAAAATATTCCTTCACAATTAATGGAACTCCAGTGTAACATGAATACACCTACCCAAGTCTATATCTAGTTTTTTATGGAGTTCAAGAGCCCAACCTCCATTACGAAAAACCATCGTTATGTCTTACCATTTCTTTCAATGATTTTCAAGAAATTAATCTGGAATTTACTTTGGAACCAACAAGAGCCCTAGAAAATGGTTACCTCATTTAACCACCACATCCAAGGATCATCTGGCCCCTTCCAAGGAAAACAATTTGCAACCCATAGGCTTTTCATTGGAATTCCAATAACACTACATCAACATCACACTCTAATCCACACATCCAGGACTAAATTATCACTCCACATCATAGTATTGTTGTAATCACCACTTTACTTGAACAATTATAACCACCATGGTTCATGCTTTAACAATAGGTTGGACCCCAAAACATGATTTTGGGTGTCTATATTTTCCTATAACAATAATAAAATCAACTACTACTTGTTCCCAACTTCTAAGAATGGAACCCGCAACATTAATCGATATTTTTAAATCTCCGGGACCCACTACTGGAAATATGACATTTCCCAATGCTTCTATAACAACGGTTTGGAAAAACCATTGGTATAGGTCCCCTTTCCCAACGGTTCCCACGTTGAGTCCACCTTTCCCAACGGTTTTGGCGAACCGTTGGGAAAGGGTATGGCTTTCCCAACGGTTTGGCCAAACCGCTGGGAAAAGTTCACTTTTTGGCCACCTTTCCCAATGGTTTGGCCAAACCGTTGGGATATGTATACCCTTATATCAACCTCCCATCCAGAATTGCACCCAGAATCAAGGATTTATACTAATGGTTGTCAAAACTGTTGGTATAGGTCTATACCAATGGTTTTGACAACCGTTGGTATAGATACTTTGATTTTTTATCAGATCTTCTTACCGAGAACATTATATAAATAAAAATTTAAAATAATTATGAGAATACATATATATATTTATGTAATTATGTTCAAAAAAGTCATGTTAGGTGAGTGGTTAAGTCATTCAATGATAAACTAGGGGTCCTGGGATCAAATCTCAGTGAATGTTTTTTTGAAATACATATACCAACGGTTCCATAACTATTGGTATAGATTTTTATATTAATTACACCAACGGTTTCCAAAACCGTTGGTATAGGTATATACCAACAGTTTTCCCAAAACCGTTGGTATAGACCTATCCCAACAGATTACTTGGAAACGGTTCTCCAAACCATTGGTATAGGATATACCAACGGTTTGGAGGCTTATACCAATGGTTCCAAACCGTAGGTATAGGTTAGTTTTCCAGTAGTGAACTCATCCATATTTATTAGATGGTGTAAATTCCATTATATAACTCAATATACTTCCCAGTGAAAGCAACTACATGATTTCCCACATCCAAGTTGAAACACATTCATGTTTCTTGACATAAAGCCAGAACATCCTTTTCATATTTGGGAATATGTTAGGATATTTAACATGATCGTCACTAGTTAGAATAAAAAAAGAAAATATAGAAGAACTATTCCACAACATACCCAACATGGGTGTCACCTGCTTCTATGGGACACCATGACCAACTAAGAATGTTACGGCTCCTTTAAAGCATATATCTTATTAGCAATTAACCACCACAATTGAGGTGTGATTTCCAAATAATACTCACTACCATTGCATGAACATCTTCCAAATAGCCATAAACTGACATTTTATTTGTCACTAATTCCACCACACAACTCAATTCATTTCGACACCACCTTATTAGTTAAAAACATAAAAAACTGTCCATCACGCCAAAAAAACCAGCAGTAACTGACATAGACACACTTTCTGTCTTGGTTACATAAAGAAAGATAGTTGCTTATCTTGATAGGAATCATGCCATACCAGCACATACCTACATTTAGACTAATCTGATCCATCATGGTCTCACACTTTCTTACAATCCCACACATGAAATAAATTTAGTCCTCAATGACCAATCACCACAAATGCATTTCCCAATGCCCACTTTCTCTCCTTTCCATGCTTCTTGTTCCCCATCAGCCTCAAGGAATACTAAACATCTCACCCAGAAACCCAACCATTAACACAAACAAGACCAACCACGTGACCACCCTCACTCCAACAATCACATTCAAAATGAAGAACCTAACCAAGATTCAATTACCCTTTTCTTTTCTACCAAAAATCAACATTAAGGCTTCCATTATTCAGTATTCGAATAGATGGGTCAAACAAACAAATGATAAAATTCTTTGAAAATAACCTTACACCATGTAAAAGAACATAGGTTAGCTACTAAAATAATTAATGAACAACAATACCATTTATCAAAAAATTATGGTATTCATTATGCATTGATTAAACCATAGGTGCATCCCCATGCTTCATGTTACATGGCTCCTACAACACTAGGATAACCTCCAATAAGGTCACTCTTAATTTTTCTCAAGAATACCACTCATCATCACATCGCGATTCATGACTTAAAAAACTATTGACCCTTTTAATTATCCCTGTAGGACAATCTACACTTGTCCAAATCTAAATCATCTATTTGGGCCTCATGCACCCAAGAGCACTGAAAAAATGTCTGACCACCCTCACAGGTTGCACTCGAGGAAACTATGGTTAAGGGTAACAAGTCACTAGGCCCTCTCTCAAGGATATATACATCAAACTTCCAATAAGTATCTACTCAGAGTTTCCTATCCAACTCATGTTTTGGTACACTAATTCCAATGCACTATAAAAAACATTCACATTAGGGTTCACGCCAAGAATACTCATACACACACATTGAAACTACAATCCACCCCCCCCCCCACTCTAGGGTCCAAGAAACAAAACTAACATGGTTTGAGACCACTTGGGTCACTACACCCACAAAAAACTATCACTAATGATGCAAGAAAACAAGACACTCATTCTTAATTCCAATATACAACCCACACTCTTACAACCCCCAAGGATCACCAATTTCACATTATGAGGAAGCATATCAAAACCTTAGTGTCACAATCCTTCTAAAAGAATAATAAGGAATAACCCTTTTTCCACCCATCAAGACTAATCATGGTATCACAAACTATAATATAGGTATCTTTCTAGTGAACCCTAAATTCCAAACCACATATAAAAAGGTCCAGATAAACAACACTAAGAATACTCAAAACCATTATTCACCAAAAGTTCCCTCATTACAAATTATTTTATAATTGGCTTCACCATTTTGAAAACCCAAAGTTTCAAACCATTGAACATTCAATTTACCCATCATTAAAAAAATCATTATTTTCCATATTCATATTTCAGAACATTATTATCAAAAAAAAATCTCATGGGAAGTCCAATCAGTGTAGACTACAACAAAAAATACACTTCATTCAACATTCAACCCACCCCACATACACTATCCCAATGATGTGATCACATCTCTAATAATACTGTCAATAACTCCTATTGTGGTTCATGGTAAACATTTGGTAATCTAACTATTGTGGATACAATCCTTTCATTAGACACCCTCTTTTAAAATAGATAAATTTCACAAAAAAAATCATTCCACCTTTAGGGATCCTTTCGATTTTGATTTTTTTTTCAAAAAATATTTAACTCATTCACAACCTTCATTATGAAAAATAATTTAACCATCCCATCATCACAACAAAAATCTTTATCTTTTAGTCACTATTCAATATTTACAGTTTATAACAACTATGAATTTTAACTACTCTATAAAATTTCTGTAAGAACGATATTCTTTAACCATTTATTTACTTTCACTATATTTACACATTTGAATCATCTTTATTATACCCCCCTTTTAAAATGTTAAAGTAGGTAAAATGCATCCCACTCGTTATATGCCATACACACATCTCATGTGTGCCTATCATGATGCATTCCACCTATATCACAAGGTGTCTAAAATGATTCCTAAATGCATAATCTCATGCCTTTCCGATAATGAGTAAAATATCACAAAATAGTCACATCACAAAAAAAGATGCATCACCCGATGGTGAAATACCATTAAAACATAACAACACACACCAATAATAAAAATACCACCCTGGGTGACATGGGATTTCCCACATACATGGTTCAACAATATCCAATCATGATCTCATTAAGAAGGCTTGACACATCCTAATCTCCCATCTACCTCCCCCAAATAATAAGACCACAGAAAAGAACCTCTTTGATACCACATTGTAACATACCCAAACTGGGATCCACTAAAGTTGTGCTCCGACCTAAGTCACCACATGACCTCAAACGCACCTCCCCATATGCCAGAGGTTGTCGACCAGGGTTGAGGGTCTAATGTAACAAATGGGGAGACCATACACTCTTTATTAGAGTAAGCCACAATGGAAAACCATAATATATTACGGAAGAAATAATAAATAAATAGAAACATTCTATTCGAACCATTTTCCATACAGGGTACAAACACAACAAAATGTTAAATTTTTCAAGTCGTGATAATAGTTATAGAGTGAAGAAAACCCAAAACAAGAGAAAACATTAAAGTCCCAAAAATTGGTCCCGAATCCAAGTCCAGATCCTCTTCTATGATCATTCCAATTCTAACTCAACTTTCTAGAATAGGGCCCCTACCCTTGTCTTTACATACAACCATGAAATCTACTCGAGTACCCAACAACACCCATGAAGGGTGTGAGTAAAAATCAATAGGCCAACACCAATTGTTTCTACAAAGTATCCAGTCTAAAAATATATTTCATGAAGGAAATAAATAAATGTCATGGAAATAAAGTACAACTCAAGTACCATTAGATAAAAATATTTACATTAACCCCTTTCTATCATTATTACCATTTCTATAATTTATTCCATTTTCATAACATAATCCATTTCCAACTTGTGTTCTATGGGTTAGGAATTTACATCATTATCACAAGGACCTAAAGAATTCAATCACTATGAATAAGGGAATAAGTCAAGTCTCTATCTCACTAGGGATAAACACATCTAATAAAATACATCAAAATAAACTTGAATCCTTAGTCTAGGTACTCTCATCAAATGCAACCATTAGGGGAATAGATCCTTCATCCCCTTCCCTAACCCGTTCATTTTGGGGTGAAGTTTAGAGCCTCAATATTAATAGACCCATGGGTGTATAACCTCATGTAAATGCCCAATAGTACCAAGACATGTTCACATGCTTATTCATCCAATAACCACATGCATACCAAATCAGAAACCATAGTCAAAACGATACACATATCAATCACAAACTATAACAATCATCATGGGAATTATTATCATTCTATAACTAGTTAACAGATTTTACAATTACATTACATAGCCCATTTCAATTTCTTATACCTAACTCACTAAGAATATAAAATAATTACCACATATTATCTCATTTAGTTTACTCATCAATTACCTGATGTTAACCCATTTATCTCATTTCTCGTTTCATAGGTTAAAAAGGTGGTAGTCCACTGTACACACAAAAGTTGGTTTCGTTTCCCTATAGATAGAAGAGGATATGGATGTGGGTTATTAAATTAACATAAATATATAAAATTATATTGTAGATAATTATTATATTATATTTTCATTATTTAATAATATTTTATGGGGGTGGAGGTGGAAACTATGAAACTCTCAGTTGGGAAAAATAACTATTCCTCAGACCAACTCTTTATGATTATACCAAAATGCATCCAAGATTTAATTTTTTATCAAAACAAGGCCTATATAATGTGTATATGGATGTAATTAAGGTATGTTTTTTGGGAGTTTCCAAAACATAAGACTTCTCTCGTATGTATTGGAAAGGAGATGAGGTTTCCATTTTTAAGTGACTCTGAGTCGTTTTTTAAATACTAAGAACTATTCAATAATAGAAATTAATTATCACGAAATGTCCCTAAAATGTTTCTAAATAGTTTTTTTGTGACACCCCAAACTTCTACGGTACGCTTTTCTTTGAATAATGCAATAGCGTGTGTTGCACACAACATCGAGTTCTAACACACCACAACCAATCAAACTAGCCGTTATAAATAGTAATACCCACTTTTTGAAATTTATAAATTTTATTTTTCAAAATGGACATTTTTTTGGATTCGAAATATCGAAATTAGCCTATGATGAATTTTTGGTATTTTTTTGAAAAACCTCATTTTCTGATGAATAGTGAAACCACTAAGTGGTAGTTAAAAAACTGAATTTTTCATAAAACTTAATTTTACCACTTCTGTGTGTGGAATTTCAAAAAGCTAAGAGACACGGTTAATATCAAGGAGTAAAATGTGGTTCAATAAGATGAAAATAATTTTTGATGAATAGTAACTTTTTTACTTTTATTTACCACGGTTAAAAGTAAATAGGGTAATTAAGGGTAAAAATGATATTAATATTACCCTAACACATGTCCTAATTCTATTGGACAAGTGTATTTTGACCAAAAACAACCTTAGGAAAAAAATATTATCATCTAGGTCCACTTGGATTAGATTAGGACATTTAATATTATTTAATTCAAAGAAGAGTTAAAAGAGTTAAAATCAAAGTTTATTTACTAAAACATTTTTAATATAGGGTTATACATAAGATAAATTCGATTGTAAATATTAATTAGAAATATAAATAGATTTCCTACATAACTATATTTTATTTATAAATTTTAGACTTTAAAAATTTAATTTATTTATGACACAATGATGACGCAGTAATTACCATAATAGTGAAAAATTAAAATAATTGATATTTTAAATACCCAAATAAATATAATTTGAGACTTTTTATGAGTTACACTAATTTTATATGTTAATATGAAATGTTAGGATTGATTTAATTAACTTGTTTTGAAGTAATCATTCAGTTATGATTTTTCAAAAAAATCATTTTTCCAAATAGTGTCAAAATTGACATAAAAGAGTTTTTAAAACAAATATTATATTATTAATTGATATTCAATTCCTAAAAATCTAAGGTTCGGCCAAGAGACTTATTTAATTATAGTTGTATTATTAATGTACCACTTGGGGGTCTCTTGGAGGTATATAGTAAGTTTATTAACTATATAATATAAAAATACAAAGTGACATGGTAAGTGTCAAACTAATTAACTAAGAGTTAATACTTAAAGAGAAGGTTAATATAGTGACCCAAACCTGTCTAAATTCTATTGGTTGAGTGTTTTTCGACCCATCCCCACCTTAACCTTTAAATAATCCACTTTTTAGCCATTAAAAACTGAATATGAATTTATTATAAAATAATATTTCTAGCTTTTCCAAAAGAACCCCTCCTCCCCCTTATAAAAGGACACCACTTCTAACCAATTATTCACACCTTAAAAGCTTTTTGGATCGTCCATCCCCTGCCCAAATACTCTTTCAACTTCCTTCGCTTCAACCTAGAGGCCTTAGTTTGATCATAAATCCAACCTAAGGAGCTCTTTTGATCAACTCAAAAGGAAGAACCCGAAGAAGAGGTAATGTTTTCACCACCCTCTTTTAAGTTCCTTTCTTCTTCAACTTCTTCTTTCTTTGTTATTACAATTATAAAATAATAACACCAGTATCTTATATATATTGTGATGTTATTATAAATATGGTACAACCATATTCATTATTCTATCCATCCTTTGAATGACATGTCACCATACGTGTGTACGTACGGCTTGCCGTCTCCACGTCGTAGTGTAATTGTTATTAAATAAATTATTATTTGGATGGGTATAATAATGATGTTTAATTCATGTAAATAATAAATATAACATGATAATGATTCTGTATATATGATATACCATCGAATTATATATTATTTTAATATCAAAAGAATGATATTGTCGCTCGTGCGTACGTACGGACTACCGTCTCCACGAAAACGATGAGATTCATTCTCCATCGTATCCATTCAAGTATAATTATCATTTGATGATTAAAGATAATGTTTAAGGACTTGATATAATTCTTGATATGAATAATTTACAACCTATCCATAATAAACATGACTTATGTAACAAAACATATAAAAGAAAACGAGTAAGTTAACACCAGAATCAATGATAATACTAAGATATTGTTAACAAATCGATGTTAAAAGACCATATATGATATCATATTAATGTATAAGATTCTTGTATAATTTAATAACAATTATTTCACCATTATAAAGGAGGTTAACGTACCCTAAACCAAGTAAAAGTACAAGGTAATGGTTTATTTCACAATCTCTTCATTATCTGAGGTTGTTTATACGTAATAATCTACTGGGATTTCATTGTCATCCACATCCATGTTTCTTAAAAATGTATTTCAAAAAAATTTTAATATTTAAGAGAATATGGGTTAAAGTCATTTATACCCTTGTTTGACTTTTTATAAGAGGTTTATAAAAGGAATCTTTCCATCGTTTTCCAAACAAGGCCCTTTTTAACCTTTTCGACAGAATTAAGGTAAGAATGTTTTTTTAACTTATACGGCGGGTGTAGATATTTTCCACCGTTATAAAATCTTATAAGGTTCCCTTACAATATTATAAGGATATTTTAAAAGTAAATGTTTTATTTTATAATTATGTTACTTTTAAATTGTTTCAAAAATTAGATATTTCTCTCAAATAGTTTTGATTTCATCTATGTCAACATCCTTTGATGGATTATAAGCTTATTTGAAGTTGATTTATTATGATACAAAACATCCATATTGTATTGAAGGTTTTGTTATATGTTTGACTGTGGATGTGTTATTTTTATACCATTCATGGTTTATGGAGAATGTATTGACATTTTGTAAACTAGTTTTAATAAGAATTCTTCTGTTATAAACCTCTTCATATGAGGAATGTATTGCACTTAATAAGTGACGGGTGGAGCCTGCTATAGCTCCTCGATGCATCGGTAGGTCTCATGAGACAAACTAGTGTCTTTGCACAAGGCTTTGAAAAAATCTTATTTGTAGTCTTCGCACGAGGCCTTGGCTATGTGGTTATGATAGTATGACATTATGTATTCCATCATTATGAAAGTGGTTTTTGATATTGCATGTGATTATTTGATTAGTAGAATATCCATGTGAATAAGTAAATGGAATTATTTCATTTTATTTTTCCCATACTATGTTGAAGTTCAAGTTTAAAAGGCTTTTGTTTTAGTTATACATTGCCTTAAATGTTTATTCTTATTTATGAAAGTTTCTGCTATATTGTTATCCATACTGGGCATTTGAGCTCACCCCTTTTCTATGTTTTATTTTTCCCAGGATGTGAAGAAGTAATTTATGAATGACCTGTAGGGATAGTATGAGGGGATAAGAGTGTGGCCTATGGAGACTATATTGTTGTAGTTTTTATTTTATGATGTAATGTAAACTTTTTTAATGTATCTAGTTATTCCAAGGATACTAAACTAATCGGTCTTTTGAGACTTGATATATCTTGTGATCGTGCCAATGTTATGTAATAATGCACCGAATCTCGGTAACTGGGGTAGGTGCGTTACAGTTGGTATCAGAGGAAGTTTAGTACAAACCTTGGAAGCTAGATTTAGATAAACTATGATTAGATCACATAGATTTAAGGTGGACTTTGAGGATTAGTATAGAAGAACTTCCTAGAATTTTGGTATTGTAGAGATTTTGTGAGTTTTACGAGCAATACATCCCTGTCTGGATACGAACAGGTAGTGGCGGCTCTGGCACAGATGTACATAGGGGTAAAACCCGAAAACACTGCTTTGAGCTAGACTTGTATGGGAACTGGTGCACAACAACGGGGCTTGCTGCACTCTTGGTTACGACACTCCCGGGGGATATGCTTAGGATAACTCTCATTTTCTGTACAAATCATTATGAAGGGTTTATGAGTATATACGTCCTCAAAGAAAACATTTTTATGATTATAGATTATATCCATAAATAGTTCAATTTATGTTAAGTGTTTTATAAGTATGGAATTATGTATTTTGATTCATAAACTGATCTAGTTTATGCCATTATTTAGAAATGACACCTAGTGGAAGAAATGTAAACCGTATCAATGCACGAACTCCATGTAGGGATTGCCCTCCTGCTCAAGATAATTATAGTGGAGCTGGTGATGCAACTGGTGCTGATCAGCTAATCACTATACTGGGACAACTCACTCAGGTTATGAATAATAACCTTACTCGTATGGAGCACCCTGATCCACAGCGTGGAGGATCAATGTTGGATCGCTTCATGAGGCAAAAACCACCTACATTCAATGAGAGTACAAATCCATTAGTAGCTGAGCAATGGATAAGTTCCCTAGAGAAAATATTTCAGGATTTGGGGAGTAGTGAATGGGAAAAAGTTGTCACGGCAGTTTATCGCCCCACTGGAGATGCTGATCAATGGTGGTCGTTGATTCAAAACACGAAGGAAGATGATGAAGTATCAAATATGGAATGGAGGGAGTTCAAAGATCTGTTTTTAGAAAAATACTTTCCTCACGACCATCAAGTAGACATTGAAAGGAAATTTCTGAGTCTGAGACAAAAGGAGGATGAGAATGTCACAAAGTATGATGCTAACTTTACAAGGTTAGCAAGGTATGCTGGAGATTATATACGTAACCCAAGAAGTAAGATTGATCATTTATTTTATGGGTTAAAACCATTTCTCTGTCGAGAATTAGTCTCACATTCTTTCTCACCGTACGAAGAAATTGTCTCATGTGCTATCAAGACAGAAAAGGAATTCTCTAAGACTTATGACTTTAAAGTAAAGGAAGAGAAGAAGAGATCTTCTGATCAATATGGGAATGGAAATAAGGGGAAGAAGGGAAAAGTTTAATATCCAACCTGCAATAAATATGGGAAGAAACACCCCGGTACTTGCTTAAAAATAATGAGAGTCTGTTACAAGTGTGGTGAAAAATGTCACCAAGCTCGTGATTGCAAGGGGAAGAAGCAAGCTACCGATGTCCAATGCTAAAATTGAAGGGAGATGGGACATAATGAAAATGAATGTCCAAAGCATCAGGGGAACTTACCTCAGAAAAGTCCAAGGGATCAAGGCCAAGATTATGCTATCACTACTGCTGAGGTAGAAGCTCCGAAAGACGTGGTGGCAGGTAATTTAATGGTTTCCTCAAGTTTAGAAAATGAATTATTTGGTTCTGGATCATCGCATTGTTTCATATCTTCCCAGTTTGCTAAGAAAATTAGATATTTCCAATTTATTTAACAAAGGAGTTGTCAGATAAAACTCCTAAGGGAAGTGTTATTGCAACAAGGTTTTGTGAATCGGTCCCCATTAGAGCACATAAATGTTCTTTATCTACTGATCTCATCGTCATACCTATGATTGAGTTTGATATAATCCTCATAATAGACTGGATTTCAGACCATGATGCGAAGATTTATTGTAAGAATAAGGAGGTTGCAATTTTTGATGATGATGATAAGGAACACCTTATCTTTAGAGCATGATCGTCACCACCTAATTCTTATCAAGATCCACCCCTAGTAGCTCAACTAAATTCAATTATTGGGGAATAAGAGAATGAAATTATAGTGGGTGAGGAAAGGAATGTTCAAATAGGGGATGTACCTATTGTGAAAGAATATGTTGATGTGTTTCCACAAGATTTACCTGGACATCCACCAGAACGAGAAGTTGAGTTTTCCATTGATTTAATTCCTGGATCAAGGCCTATATCGAAGACCCCTTATAAAATGGCCACTGTAGAATTAGTTTAACTAAATAAAAAACTAGAGGAATTGAGTAATAATGGATTTCTTCTCCCTAGTTTTTCTCCATGGGGATCCCCTGTTCCTTTTGTTAAAAAAAAGATGGATCTATTAGGTTATGTATCGACTACAGGGAGATCAATGCTATAACAATAAAGAAATAGTATCCTCTTCCTCTCATTGATGATTTGTTTGACCAACTGCATAGAGCTCAATACTTTTCAAAGATTGACCTTCGATCTAGATACCAAGAGTTGTGTGTGAAGAAGGAATACATTCCGAAGATAGCAATTTGAACTAGGTACGGGCATTACGAATTTACAGTAATGCCTTTTGGGATAACTAATTCACCCTATGTATTCATGGATCTGATGAATAGAGTTTTCAAGGAATATCTAGATGAATTTATGGTGGTATTTATTGATGATATCTTGGTATACTCCAAAATCTACTAAGATCATGAGAATCACTTGCGCATTATCCTGAAGACTCGAAGAAGACATGAATTATATGGGAAGTTTAGCAAGTGTGAATTCTGGCTTCGGGAGATTTCTTTTCTTGGCCATATTGTCTCCAAAGATTGAATCTCTGTTGATCCTTCGAAGACCAAGGCAATCCATGAATGGCCAGTACCTACGAGTATAACTGAGGTACGCAGTTTTATTGGTTTAGCAGGTTATTATTGACGTTTCCTCCAGAATTTTGCCCGATTGGTTAACCCATTAACAAAGCTCACACATAAAGGGGTTAAATTTGTTTGGAAAAAATAGTGTGAAGAATGTTTCGAAGAACTGAAGATAAGATTATTCAATGATCCTATATTGACTCTACCATCAGGGAATGATGGGTTCATTATTTATAGTGATGCATCGAAGAAAGGACTTGGTTGTGTCCTTATGCATAATGATAGGGTTATTTCATATGCATCATGACAGTTGAAAATTCCTGAACAAAACTATCCTACTCATGATCTCGAGTAAACAGCTATGATCTTTTCTTTAAAGTAATGGAGGCACTACCTCTATGGTGAAAAATGTGAGATTTATACTGATCACAATATTTTGAAGTATATTTTCTCAAAAAAAGAACTCAACATGAGGCAAAGGCAATGGATTGAACTACTCAAGGATTATGATTGCACGATACACTACCACCCGGGGAAAGAAAAAACAAGGTGGAAGATGCTTTGAGTAGAAATGATCATGGAGTTTTGAACAATATGAGAATTGAAAGAGATCCAATTTTCATGGATCTAGTGAAGATAGACATGGGAATAACCAGGGAAGGTGAAACATCAATGCTTTTTCAAATTTTTTCCAAACCATCTTTACTAGAAAGGATTAAGAGTTCTTAGACTGATGATGAAGAATTTCAAAAGAAGATTAAAGCTGTGAATGATGGGTGATTGAGAGACTTTGTGTATGAAGAAGGAATTTTGAAATTAGGGAAGAGACATTGTGTTCCCGATATACCTGATCTAAAAAGGGAATTATTGGATGATGCTCATAGTTCCAATTTCTCTATACAACCTGGGAGCACCAAAATGTATAGAGATTTGACGAAACATTTTTGGTGGGATAATAGGAAGAGGGAGATTGCTGATTTTGTGTCAAGATGTATGGGTTGTCAACTAGGGAAATATGGAAGGCAACAACCTGGTGGATTATTGAAACCTCTTCCCATACCTAAGTGGAAATGAAATAATATCATGATGGACTTTGTCATGGGACTACCAAAGACTCCTAGAAGCAATGATGAAATATGGGTTATTGTTGATCGTCTTACCAAGTCAGCACATTTTCTTGATACAAGAGAAGATCTACCATTGGAACGTCTAGAAAGACTATATATTGATGAATTTGTGAGACTTCATGGAGTACCCCTATCGATTTTTTCTGATTGTGATCCCTATTTTACTTCACGATTCTGGAAAAGTCTTCAGAAATCCTTGGATACTGAACTTCATTTGAGAACTGCCTACCACCCTCAAACATATGGACAATCCGAAAGAACTATTAAAACCTTAAAAGGCATGTTGAGATCCTGCTCACTTGACTTTCAGGGTATGTGGGATCAATATTTACCTCTGGTAGAATTTTCCTATAACAATAGATTCCATTCGAGTATTCAGATTTCACCATATGAAGTGTTATACAGAAAGAGATGTCGCACACCAACCTGTTGGGATGATGTTGGTGAAAGAAAACTTGTAGGCCCAGAACTGGTGTAGGAAACGATGGAAAATGTTAAGGTAATCCAAAACCATATCAAAGCAGCTCAAAGTAGGCAGAAGAGCTATGCCGATAATCGAAGAAAGGATTTGGAATTTCATGTCGGTGATCATGTTTTCCTGAAGGTATCTCCATGGAAGGGAGTCATACGTTTTGGTAAGAAAGGTAAATTGAGTCCTAGGTACATTGGACCTTTCGGAATTCTAGAACGAATTGGGGTTGTATCTTACCGATTGGCAATGCCGCCAAGTCTCGCCAAAGTTCACGATGTGTTCCACGTACCTCTGTTGAGGAAATACATGCCTAACCCAACGCATGTACTCACCTATGAGGAATTAGAACTAGAACCCGATATATCTTATTGCGAAGAGCCCGTCAAGATTTTTGATACGAGAGAACACGTATGGAGAAATCGGACGACTCGTCTGGTAAAAGTCTTGTGGAGAAACAATAAGATAGAAGAGCCAACGTGGGAACCCGAGGAACTTATGATGAAGAACCACCCGAGTCTTTTCACGCGGTAGTATTCTAGAAATTTCGAGGATGAAATTATTTTAAGGAGGGGATAATGTAACACCTCAAGCTTCTATGGTACACTTCTCTTTGAATAATGCAATAGCGTGTGTTGTACGCAACATCGAGTTCTAACACACCACAACCAATCAAACTAGCCGTTATGAATAGTAATACCCACTTTTTGAAATTTATAAATTTTATTTTTCACAATGGACTTCATTTTTGGATTCGGAATATCAGAATTATCCTAGGGTGAATTTTTGGTATTTTTCTGAAAAACATCATTTTTTATGAATAGTGAAACCACTAAGTGGTAGTTAAAAAACTGAATTTTTCATAAAACTTATCTTTACCGCTTCTGTGAGTGGAATTTTATAAATCCGAGAGACACTGTTAATATCAAGGAGTAAAATGTGGTTCAATGAGTTGAAAATAATTTTTGGTGGATAATAACTTTTTACTTTTATTTACCACGGTTAAAAGTAAATAGGGTAATTAAGGGTGAAAATGATATTAATATTACCCTAACACATGTAATAATTATATTGGACTAGTTTATCTCAACCAAAAACAACCTTAGGAATAAAATATTATTATTTAGGTCCACTTGGATTAGATTAGGACATTTATTATTATTTAATTCAAAGAAGAGTTAAAAGAGTTAAAATAAAAGTTTATTTACTAAAACATTTTTAATATAGGGTTATAAAGAAGATAAATTCGATTGTAAATATTCATTAGAAATATAAAATAATTTCATACATAACTATATTTTATTTATAATTTTAAGACATTAAAAATTTTAATTTATTTATGACACAATGATGTTGCAGTAATTATTATAATAGCGAAAAATTAAAATAATTGATATTATAAATAACCAAATAAATATAATTTTTGAATTTTTATGAATTAAACTAATTTTCAAGGTTAATATGACATGTTAGGATTTATGTAATTAACTTTTTTCTAAGTAATCATTCTGTTATGATTTTCACAAAAATCAATTTTCCAAATAGTGTCAAAATTGACATATAAGAGTTCTGAAAACAAATATTATATTATTAATTGATATTCAATTACTAAAAATCTAATGTTTGTCCAAAACACTTATTTCATGATAGGTGTATCATTAATGGACCACTTGGGGGTCTTTTGGAGGTATATAGTATGTTTATTAACTATATAATATCAAAATACAAAGTGACATGGTTAGTGTCAAACTAATTAACTAAGAGTTCATACTTAATGATAAGGTTAATATAGTGACCCAAACCTGTCAAAATTCTATTGGTTGAGTGGTTTTTGACCCATCCCCACCTTAAACGTTAAATAATCCACCTTGGAGACATTATAAACAGAATATGAATTTATTATAAAATAATATTTCTAGCTTTTCCAATGGTGCCCCTCCTCTCCCTTATAAAAGGACACCACTTATAACCAATTCTTCAAACCTTCAAATCCTTTTGGATGGGCCATACCCTTCCCGAATACTTTCTCAACTTCCCTCAATTCATCCTAGAGGCCTTAGTTTGATCATAAATCCAACCTAAGGATCCCTTTTGATCAAATCAAAAGGAAGAACCTGAAGAAGAGGTAATGTTTTCACCACCCTCTTTCAAGTTCCTTTCTTCTTCAACTTCTTCTTTATTTGTTATTACCATTCTAAAATAATAACTCCAGTATCTTATATATATTTTTATGTTATTATAAATATGGTACAACCATATTCAGTATTCTATCCATCTTTTGAATGACATGTCACCATACGTGCGTACGTACGACTTACCGTCACCACGTCGTGGTGTAATTGTTATTCAATAAATTATTATTTGGATTAGTATAATAATGATGTGTAATTTATGTAAATAATAAATATAACATGATAATGATTCTTTATATATGATATACCATCCAATTATATATTATTTTAATATCAAAATAATGATATTGTCGCTCGTGCGTATGTACGGACTACCGTCTCCACGAACGCGATGAGATTCATTCTCCATCTTATCCATTAAAGTATAATTCACATTTGATGATTAAAAATAATGTTTAAGGACTTGATATAATTCTGGATATGAATAAGGTACAACCTATACATAACAAATATTACTTATGTAACAAAACATATAAAAGAAATCGAGTAAGTTAACACCCAAAACAATGATAATACTAAGATATTAATAACCAATCAATGTTAAAAGATCATATATGATATCATATTAATGTATAAGATTCTTGTATAATTTAATAACAATTATTTCACCATTATACAGGAGGTTAACCTACCCTCATCAAAATAAGAGTACAACGTATGGGTTTTTTTCACAATCTATTCATTATCCGAGGTTGTTTATATGTAATAATCTACTGGGATTTCATTATCTTCCACATCCATGTTTCTTAAAAAAGTATTTCAAAACATTTTTACTATTTACAAGAATATGGGTTAAAGTCATTTATAGCCTTGTTTGAAATTTTATAAGATATTTACAAAGGAATATTTCTGTCTTTTTCCAAACAATGTCCTTTTTAACCTTTTCGACAGAAATAAGGTAAGAATTTTTTTTAACTTATACGGCGGGTGCTGCTATTTTCCACCATTCTAAAATCTTAGAAGCTTAACTTACAATCTTATAATGATATTTTCAAAGTAAATGTTTTATTTTATAATTATGTTACTTTTAAATGGTTTCAAAAATTAGATATTTCTCTCAAATAGTTTTGATTTCATCTATGTCAACATCCTTTGATGGATTATAAGCTTATTTGAAGTTGATTTATTATGATACCAAACTTCCATATTGTATTGAAGGTTTTGTTATATTTTTGAATGTGGATGTGTTATTTTTATACCATTCATGGTTTATGGACAATGTATTGAAATTTTGTATACTAGTTTTAATACGAATGCTTATGTTATAAACTTGTTCATATGACGAATGCATTGGACTTAATAAGTGACTGGTGGAGCCCGCTATAGCTCCTTGATGCATCGATAAGTCTCATGAGACAAACTAGTGTCTTGGCACAAGGCCTTGACAAAATCTTATTTGTAGTCTTGGCACGAGGCCTTGGCTATGTGGTTATGATAGTCTGGCATTATGCATTCCATCATTATGAAAGTTGTTATTTATATTGCATGTGATTATTCGATTAGTAGAATATCCATGTGAATATGTAAATGGAATTATATCATTTTATTTTTGCCATACTATGTTGAAGTTCAAGTTTAAAAGGCTTTTGTTTTAGTTATACATTGCCTTAAATGTTTATTCTTATTTATGAAATTTTCCGCTATATTGTTATCCTTACTGTGCATTTGAGATCACCCCTTTTCTATGTTTTATTTTTCCCAGGATGTGAAGAAGTAATTTATGAATGACCTGTAGGGATAGTATGATGGGATAAGAGTGTGTACTATTGAGACTATATTGATGTAGTTTTCATTTTATGATGTAATGTAAACTTTATTAATGTTTCTAGTCATTCCAATGCTACTAAACTAATCGGTCTTTTGAGACTTGATCTTTCTTGTGATCATACTAATGTTATGTAATAATGCACTGACTATGGTAACTGGGGTTGGGGCGTTACAGTTTTGGAGGGGAGAAGTGGTCTATTCACACCACCACCATTTAAAATTAATTTCTTTTAACTATTTCATTCCATTTACCTCTATGGTTACTCAATTTAACCATTTTAGTTTTTCACCACACTAACTACTTTTTTATTGTTCTTACAATTTCCTATAATAAAAAATTAATATGAATCTTTTAACTAATATTAATTATTATAATTAAAAATACCCAATCCATTTTATGAAATTTTAATCACATAATTTTTATAATTCAATTTAAAATTAAACCCTAAAAAAATTCGAAAAACGATATTTTCTATAATTCATTTATCAAGAAACAAATGATCTTATATTAACTATATGACTAGTGATCATAATTATAGAAATTTAAATTCATATAAATATATTTATAATATAATAATATCATTTAAATATTTATCGACTATGGGTTATTTTAATTAATTAAAATGTACAAACATTATGCACTTTAAAAGTGTTTTCCAAAACCGTGTTTCTATAAATTAAAATAATCTTATACCAAAATCAATAAAAAAGTTAATTTAAATGAAATTAATTACACTATTAAAAATAATATTTTTTAAATTTCAATTTAAGACCAAATCCAATTTTTAATATAAATTTAATATTATTATATTTAATTAAAATAAATTACAGTAGTTCAAAATTATGTATTTTTCACTATTCACTAAAAAATAATCTATTTTGGTAAAATCCAAATATTTATATCTAAAAAAATTTATATGTTGATTTAAAAATGGTGTTAATTTTTTAAAATAACATTACTAAGGAGTTCATGAAATAAATTTTAATAATTTAACTCAAAAGTAATTAAAATTTAGTTTTGGAAAATATATTTTTTTGAAAAATGGTTTCATTGTAAATTGAGTGTTTAATTATTAGGAATTTTTAGTATAATTTAATTGATTATAAACTTTATATTCATTTAATAAGGTAGTAAATACTAGTCATAATAACCATTTTTAATGGCTAGGCTATATCGATCATATTTAAATATTAATATTTCATGGTTCAAATTGGCTTTATGTATCATGGAATATACACTATTGAACAAAGTTGTATTCTTAAAAAATAATGGGGTGTTACACTCTTCCCCATATTAAAAAATTCCATCCTCACAATTTAATCATGTTATTTGTAATTAAGGGTTTTATATTTAAGATATTTTTTGAAAAGCCATAACATAAAAATGGTTAATAAAACATCCTATTAAAATGCATGAATGGGATGTATTATGGTAAAATAAAATTAGAAAAACTAACTATAAATATAAATAGAACATATTCAGAAAGTGAAAACATGGATTTGGATAGAAGATACATTTATGAGATAATGTTATACTTTTTTTAATAGAGAAGATGCCATCAATTCATAAAAAATGAATAACATTCATATTTCATGAACTTTTTAAAATTGTTGAGTGGTATTTTTACCATATAGACTAAAAAAATAAGAAAATATACTTACATGAAAATTATAATTTCGTCCCTTAATCATTTTTCACTATAATGTCATCTATTTCTACAGAACATGCATATTCAAGATGAATTTTCATTATTGAAGCACTAAAATAAAGTCCCAAAATCTCACTAAATCAAAAAAATGATAATAATATTTACCTCTTGTATTTAAATATTTACCAATATTAAAATGGTTACCATAGGGTACGATACCATAAAAAACCTTCATATTAATCTCCAAAACCATTTTCAACTTAAATAACTCCCTAAATAAATATCCCTACATTATAATTTACCTCAACATTAAATATCTTAATGGTGTTCTTACTAAATAATCATTCATGTCAAATTACATTTTGAGATTAAGGGTTACATATACCTCAACACAATAAATCATTTCTGAAAATATAATTAATCACCTCAAAAAATTAAAAAATTAACAATATCTAATCCACAAATATGTATCCCAAAATCATATTTATATTTATTTTCCAAATAATTTAACTTAAAATGATGTCATATTAACTAGTACCTCATGTAGGCTACTGATAGGTGAAAAACCCTTGGCACTCTTCGGTTGTGGGCTGAAGACTTATGGCCTTTTTGAATATGATGAGATTTCACCCGATATGGTGGTGATCATTTTTCTAAATCTATATTAATATAATTACTATATAGTTTCAAAAATATGATGAAAATTCTCAAAATATTATTAATCATCAAATAGGTTTGTAACCGCTAATTTTTTGTATACAACTTATTTTTCTAAAAAACAATCAAATAATATTAATTGAATATTATTACCTTGGCATTAAATATAGGATAAACGCTAATGGTTACCAATATAATTAAACTTATTTCCAAAAAATATATAGGAAACCTTAATCAAATAATTTTTTTTACAAAAAAACATTCTAAGCCCAAGGGTTATATTACTATAAATATTTCCCAAAATAATCTTAATCAACTTATAATTTCATAACATACAACCAAAAAGGGGTATTTATACCTTAAAACTTATGATCATACTTATAATTGTCAACCTAACACACTTTAGTAATAACATAGATTATCCATTATTATAATTTATTCAATTATTCTATGATGGTACGTAAAGAGTCTGTGAATTTACAAAACATTTCTTATTGTACTTTCAAACCAGGTTTTCAACCGGGCCTATTTTTGTACACCTAGTAAAGATTGGGTCAAATGAAAATAATCCATGTTATAGGTTATTACCCTAATGTAAAATGGTCTTATATCTACTTCCACTTATAGAATCCAGAATGATATGCAATTACATGAAAATCTCTAGCTCAATACATCAATTTTTTTTGGATATTTTATTCTATACTTAGTCTTATCCTTATACTTATCCATAGGGTTCTCAATAAGCTATTCTAGTCTAAATCCAAAAAATTACTATAAATTTATCAGATTCTAAATACAGATACAAATTCCTTTTCTCAAATTATTTCCCACTTTTTAACCTAAAAACCCTTTACTTACAACCAAATGATCATGAGGCCTATTTTATTTGGAAGACAAGTTAGATAAAACCTCAATTTATACTAACACAAAAAAATTCAATTCTATTAAACTTCATGATATCTTAAATTTCATTGAGATCCTAAAACTATATAGAATAAATTTTCACATAAATAAAAGAAACCGTTTAGAAAAAAGACCAGTATTGGAGTAATCAAGATAAGGAACCATAACATGTGAGTGAAATATAAAACATGATATCTTAAAAGAGATCGCTCATGATTAATAAAAAGAATGTATAAAAAATGGACATGGAATCAGAATGTGATGGAATCAAAGTTAAGGATACAAAAATATATAACATAGCATAGACATGATTCAAGGATAACATCCTTGACAATATAACTTTGTGGACAAAGTCCCATAATGGATTAGGATTACTCACTAATCCCATACATGAAATCTCATGAGAAAAAATATGTAACTAATTAAGTGGATCACTATATTAGCTCACCCATCATAACATGTTTATTATTATGTTTTCCACTAGAGGAAACCAATCATACTAAATAAACATATGAATTACACATGGAAAGAAAATGGGTTGCATAATCTTGCCTCATATCATTATCCGAGGAAATTCCATAATGATGTCATTTGAGGGATGTACAGAAGGAATGTATTAACCGATAATATGAAGGCATAATAATTTAGGTATATATGGTAGACACATATATACATAATTTAAAATTAATAAATAACATGAAATAAGGTTGTTGTTGATGAAAATATCTTTAAATATCACATGTAATATTTCATGAGGAAAATACCCTTTTCACTTCAATAAAAATTATTAAAATGATTTTTTTTGAAAATATTATAGAATTTTTTTTTCTTTTTTAAGAACCATTGAAACATACAAATGATTATTTATATAATTGAGTGGTCAGTATGATGGGAAAGTCTATACATACTGTATAATTTAAAATAAAACATTCTATTTCAAAAAAGTTCTTTATTCAAAATGTCACAACCCATCCCACGGGGCCCGGATGTGACTACCCCAAGCCCACCTTCCATAGGATAGGGGTTGGTGACTAACACCTGAAGGATTTTCCCAAACTAGGAATACATTTCCTTAGGGATCTGTACACAATCAAAAATCGAAACTAAAGTAAACAACAAAACAAAGTAAGGTATGACCGCAAGAGTAAAGTACAGCCACCAGTACAACTACAAACTGAAAATACATAGTGGGTTGGAATACAAGCCCTATAAACTAAGAAGCAAGTAAATGATTGTAACATCTTCCATGGAGCTCTACTTGTAGGGTAGTAGCTATAAGTCTGAAGTCAAAGAAGAGGATCTCGACTACTCTGATCACACCAAGCTCCACCAAGTCCCAAACCACCAAAGTCTGCCTTAGAGCATCAGTAGTCTGCACCAGACACACACATGTGGGCAGAGCCCGTTCAACGGTGGGTATAAAAACTCAGTAGGGGACCCTGATACCCATGAAGGTATTTTATTAATCCAAAAAGAAAACATCACAATAAATACCACAAAGGTAATAACACAAGCATGATCTAATTCTTGAAGCAAAAATAAAAAGAGACAGCTCACTCTAATAGTAAAACTTCATGGTTACTGGGATAGGGATGATTATTTATAAAGACAGATCATCCTATCTATAGTAACTCTACTGCTTACCCGTATAGGTCACTGTATGTTGACCCGTATAGGTCACTAGAAGCTGACCCATATTGGTCACTGGTGCTGACCCATATTGGTTGATGGTGCTGACCAGTAGTGGTCGATGGTGCTTACCCGTATTGGTCACTGGTGTTGACCCATTCTAGTAACCAATATTGACCCGTATTGGTCACTATTACAGAGGTCGAGATGATTAGTTTTACAACTAGATCAACCCACTCTAATGCTTCTGATGCTGACCCGTATTGGTCTCTCTTCTTCTTCATGTCACAGCCATCCACTAGATTCCCACACGAAGCACACCTAATCTCCAGAAGATTATGCCCCTCAAGCCATAAATAATATTTTAACTTGTACAAAGTCCCAGAAAAATCATACCCAGGGGACTGCCCCATCATAGGGGACCCAACATGACAACCGACGCATCGATTGGACGCCCGATATGTGAGATATAGGCACTTTTGTAAAAAGTTCCTAGTTAGATTAAAGTATGATCCAACCCAGGTTGAAAATAAAACTTCATCAAAACTCACTTATTTTATCTCAGAAGGACCTCCTTGTCACAAGGATCCTTATTACAAAGATGGCATGTCATTCGGATGCCCGGTATATTAGTTACACCCCTTTCTGTGAAATGGGGGTGATCGCACCTCGGTCGGGCCCGCTGAAATATACCAAAGGGACCGCTTCCCAAAAGGGGTCCCAACACCACTTATGGCATGTCAAATAGAAAACCCGTTTTTTAGTAATAGGGGTCCCTTTATTCAGGGGCCAGTTGGGTTTGGGCCCGGTCTGACATGGTCAACCCGGACCCACGCAATTGGTCCCAGGGTCTACCTAACCCATCCTAGGTTTGGCCCGTTATGGTTTTACCCAGTTCACTTAGTCTGTCCCGATGGGGTTGGCCCGACTAGTTTGCAGGCCCAGGTTGTGGTTGGCCCGACCCACCGGGTGGGGCTTGGCCCACCTATGCTGGCACGCTGGGCCATGAGTTTGTCTCATTCGGTGGGGCCACGTTCAGGCCGGTCCGCCAGATGGAGGACCGTTTCTCCAGCTAGCCCCACGGATGCAGGGCCGTTTCGTCTGGCCAGTGGGGCGTTTCCCCACCGCGTGCAATGGTCTCCCAAATGGACAACCCCTCTTCAACTGACACAGTGCGGCATAAGGTCGTGCCACCCCCTCCTGTTATGGCTACAGCAGCAAGAAGCACCTTTGGGCACCGCCCTTCTCCCGCACAGCTGGCTTGGGCCAGCCGCCTCGAGCCACTGTGGAATGCGAGGGGGTGGTGCCTTACCACCATCCGTAGATGGTTTCCGTGGGCCTCCACAAGCCACCGCCTACCACTGCTGGCCTAGCACGCTGGCGGTTCTTTCCTCGGGCCACCAGATGTGTTCCGGTGCCCCGTTCTTGGTGTCGTATGCGCAAACAAGCCTATCGGGTCACCGCCGCCACTATGTGACCCCTATCTCTTCATTGTCGTCATATTCCCTAGCCACTCTCGCGAAACACAAGAAAAACAATATCAGTGGAGGGTTCGAGCCTTGTTGGGATTGCCCCGTGCCCTCTGCGTTAGCATTTTAACAAGGAATGATAGCAACGAATAGATAATTTATAAATAACTCCTAACTTGTAACCCTACATCAACCTCCTGTGTTTAAACAATGATTTGTGGGTCAACCAGTTGGTCAGTTGATCCACGTTCTTCATATAAATTATGTACGGGGAAGGATGAATTTTATAATATCAAAAACAAAAACCCCTACATGGATGAGATATCCACTATTGACGATCGACAGAACTTCCTTCGTCAATGTCGTTAGTTCTTGATTCGGTGGTGCTCGTCACCGCTCACTGAATCTGGTCTCGTCCTCTAGGAGGATTTTTCCTCTGAACTTCACTAGAGATTATTTTCTTGAAGAAGCCGTTACAATCCCCCATCCCAAGCTCCATTTAAATAGGAGGGTGAAAGGTGAGTAACACATTGAGGAATTAATGAGGTTCATTAAATGAATTATTGAACCTATTTTAATTCACATTGGTGGAGTTATGTAGTTGATGAGTCAGACCATTTAATGGATTAACAAGTCACTGGTCCCACCACCGCTGCTCATAATTTGGAGAAAAAGAAAAGAAAATAACAATTACATGTTATTTTACTTTTCTTTAAAACTTATAAAAACTAAATTTTTCTCCCTGGTCGAAGTGAAGATTCCCTTAAGATATTCTCGGTGATAGGGATTTAACGGTGCCCTTGTATTTTTAATATAAGCGTCGGTTCAAAAGATAATAAATTTCGCCCGCGCGTTTACTGAATGTACCTTAAAAAATCTTAGAAATTTATTTTGGGCACACCGGGCCTTGGAATCCCGAGCTTTCCATTTTCTCAGACTCGTAATAATCCCAAATAATTAAAAAAAATACATGGAATTCTCTAGCTCTTTATATTCTCCCCACCATGGGAAATTACGTCCCCTAAATCCAAACAAGGCTACACAAACAATGTGGGGTAATGGGCACACATATGAGCCTCTCACTCCCATGTGATCTCCTTGAGATTCTCATGCTTCCACAGAACGAGCACCATAGGTATTGACCACCCACGAAGGATCCGCTCTTGTCAATCCTCTATCTCCACCGAGTACATCACAAAAGTCACCTCGTCGTTAATCTCCAGCATGACATAGTCAATGTCGTGAGAAGGTTCATGCACGTATCTTCTCAGTTGGGATACCTGGAAGACGTCATGAAAACCATCAATTGTGGTGAGAGTGCCAAGAGGTATGCCACCTAGCCAATCCTCTGAAGTATCAGGAACGGTCTGATAAACCTTGGTGAGAGTTTTACACCTCGCCCAAATCTATGTAGTCCTCTTCGAAGGGAGACTCGCATGAATATGTGGTCCCCATCCTAGAACTCCAGTGGTCTCTATTGCCTATATGCATAGGAATTATTTAAGATCTGTGTAGTATTCATCTTCTTTCAGATGACCAACATTTTCATAGTGGTAGCTTGTACCATCTCTAGGCCCAGGAGTGCTGGCTCTCTTTGATCCATCCAGCATAGTGGCAATCTACATGGTCATCTGTACAATTCCTCAAAAGGGGCCATACCAATGGTGGAGTGATAGCTGTTGTTGCACGTGAGCTCCACCAAGGGTATGTGGTCCCCCAAACTATGACGAAATTGTAAGACACATGCACGAAGCATGTTATCTATGGTCTGGATGGTCCACTCCATCTGACCATCATTCTATGGGTGAAAATTTGTGATCAAGAAAAGTTGAGTCCCAAAATTCTCCTTTAATCATTTCCACAACCGGGATGTGAAACATGCATCACAGTCTAAGACTATCTTTAAAGTCACCCTGTGAAGTCACATGATCTCCTGAACATTGATACATCCCAAGCTCTCTACCGAACTCTTCTCTTGAATAGCAAGGAAGTGTGCCGACTTTGTGAGTCAGTCAACAATCACCCAGATGGTATCATGCCCTCTAGCGTATGTTGTAACCCCATAATGACATCCATCGATATCCCTTACCACTTCCACTCTGGTATCTCGAGGGTTTGGGTTAAGTCGAATGGTACCTGATGCTCGACCTTCACTTGAGGGAAAATAAGGAATCTAGAAAAAAACTCTACCACTTCTTTTTTCATCCTAGCCACTAGTACTGACGCAGGAGGTCTTAATACATCTTCATCATACCTGTATGTACTTCCAAGGGGGATGTATGCAACTCCCTCATCACCTCCTCTAATAGTGCCACTGCTACAACTATATGTCCTCTGAAAAGGATAGTGTGCTCCCCACCTTTTGAATAATCGTCGGGTGCATGACCTGAAGATATTTGAGTGCATGTAGTCTCGTAGATATTGTCTTCGAGTTGCACCTCCCTGACTCACTGAAGGAGTATAGGGGAAACTACCATTGACTGGAGGTAGAATCTCTAATATCTATCTATGTAAGATATCTGAAGTAAGGATAAGTACTCTGTAACATCATTCAGTAGTAGCGAACTCGATCTTCAGTGAAGTGCATCTGCCACTATGTTCCACTTCCCAGGAGTATAGACTATCTCAATGTCATAGTCCAGGAGGAACTCTAGCCAACATTTCTATCTCAGACTCATATATTTTTGTCTGAATATATATATGAGACTCTTGTGGTCAGAGTAAACAATGAACTTCTCACCCATCAAGTATTGTCACCCCATCTTCAATGCGAAGACTACTACTACCAACTGCAAGTCTTGAGTCACAAAATTCTGCTCATGAGGCCTTATCTGTCATGAGCCCTAAGCAATCCCTGCTTCCCCCTACATCAGGACGCAAATGATTCTTGTCCCTGATGCATCCCAGTAACCCACATAGTTAGTGCCCTCCTCTGGAATCCTTAGGATGGGAGCATTGGTCAAGCTCTACCTTAGCTGTTGAAAGCTCTGCTGGCATTTCTCTGACTACAGGAACGGTTTCCCCTACTTCGTCAAGGAAGTCATAGGTGATGCTACTCAAGAGAAATTGGGTACAAACCTCAGATAGTAACATGATAATCCAAGGAAGCTCTAAAACTTAGTAACACTTCAAGGTGGCTCCCAAGCAAGTACTACCTAGATCTTTCCTGGATCTATTCAACTCCAGCCTCTAAGATGACATATCCCAAGAATTAGACCATCTGTATCTCAAACTCACAATTCGAGGGCTTCCCATATAACTATTTCTCCAAAAGTGTGTCCAGAACTATACTTAAGTATACAGTGTTCTCTTCCTCAGAGGCTGAGTACACCAAGATGTCATCGATGAAGACCACTACAAACTGGTCTAAGAAGGTCTGGAAGATCTAGTTCTTGAGACCCATGAACACTACAGGGGTGTTTGTCATGTCGAATGACATAAATAGTTATTCATAATGTCTATACCTTCATATGAAGGCCGTCATTGGGATTTCATCATCCCACACACGAAGATGGTGATAGCCTGATCTAAATTCTTTCTTTGAGAACCACTTCACTCATTTCAATTGATTAAATAGATCATCTTTCCTCAACAGAGGATACTTTTTCATCATAGTCACCTAGTTTAGGTGTCGGATGTCCTCTCATAGCCTTAAACTTCCGTATTCCTTCTTGGAAAACAATGCTAGGGATTATCATGGAGAGACACTAGGCCTTACGAATACCTTCCTCTGTAAGTCCTCCAACTATTCCCTCAACTTCTGAAGCTCTATAGGAGCCATCTGATATGCTGATGTAGATATTGGTGATGTTCCTAGGTAGAATTCAATGTGGAAGTCTACCTCTCTAGGAGGTGGTATTCATGGTACATATTTTGGAAAGATTCGCTCATACTCATACCCCACCGCAAGGAACTGTGGACTCACCACATCCACCGTATCAAAGGTCATGCATGCCAGATGATATGTAATCGGCTGCTCCCTCCTGAGCATAGGTCAATATTGTGATGCACTGTTTTCCTTCTCACTAACAAAGGAAAACTGGCCTCCATCTCGGCACGTACATCGCACTGTATGTCTCAAGCAGTCAATCTGTGCGTGAATTGTTGACAGCCTGTACATGCCTAGAATGACATCATTGGGATTCCACACCACTTATAGAAGATCCCATCTAAAAATATCTCCTATGAGAGTAATATAACACTATAGACACTAGTGTGTGACCACTGAATATCCTCCAGTAAGAGTATCCAAACACAAAGGTGGAGCTAAAAGATCAGTCGGAATCTCAATGTCCCGAACTAAGTCTGCGACATGGAAAGAATGGATAACACATGTGTCTATAAGTATTGATACTAAAGTATAGAAGATACAGATCATACCTTGTATCAGGATCATGTGCCTATACTACCTGTAGCTTGGCCTACCCCCATCCCCTATCTCCCTATGCTCGTGGTGGACCGCCTGGGGTTTGTGGTGGTAGCGCCTGGTGACCCTGACCACCTCTCGTTGCACATCCTACTGCCCTACCTTGTCCTCCGCCTGGCTGACGCTCATGATCACGTCGCCGCCTCAGTGTCCCATACACCATTTTATGATCATCTACGCGGGGATTTGGACAGTCACGGGCTCTCTGACCCTATCCTCCACAGAAAAAATAGATCACGCCTCACCGGTGGCTCCCTCGGCTTCTCAAGCCTCACACCTCTGACCCTGCATCCCGGGGTCATCCTCCAGAAGGTCTAGACCACATGGGATTCTACATTGTCCATATAATTCCAACTACAGATGACTCTTCTACCTATCATCTAGTAGGGTCTCTCACTTCCAGTGCCTTCTCTGCAAGGAATCTCTCCATTAGCACAACTCTCTCTAGCACCCAAGCCTGCGTTGAGATGCTGAGAGAAACTATCGCAACTCTGATCTCTCATCAGAGCCCCTACTCAAATGTTTGGGCCCAGAAGTAAGGGTTTCGTATCATGTAGGTGGATTATCAAGAGAGTTCATTAAATCTTTCTGAGTACTGAGCCACATTCTGGCTACCCTACAGTAGATGCAGCAGTTCTTGAATATGCACAGAGCGTAGTGTCACTAGCATGAACTCCACCCTGAAAAGGATCTTGATGTCCGTCCAAGTGAGGGTCGTCTCCTCATGCACTTAGAGCATCGAGATCGACCATCATCCTACCAATCCCTAAAGAAGGCTAGCAGCCAAGAGCGCCATCAGCTCGGTGGGTTTCTCTACTAATAGAAAGACCCGCAATACAGCCTCAAGCCAATCCTATACTTCCTGGGGGTCCATCTCACCACAAAAACTCAGATTCCTCTATCTCTGGAATTCATGCAACATGCTCAGCTAGCGTGAATGATCCACTGGTAGCATCTGCTACACAACGGGTGGTGGTGCTTCTGGTAGCCCACCCGAAGGTTCTATAACTGTGAGTGGTCACTATACCGATTCCTCATCACTCAGTGGGCCACTGTCACGATATCTAATCGGAATCCTGACTGGATGTCTTCATAGAGGAATCCTATAAGAAACAAATGTTCCACATCCAGTTTGTTATACATGGTGATTTGACTCAAGAAAGATCAACAAAACTTTTCAAAACACTAGAAACTTGTGTTTTCATTTACCAAGTTGGAAAACAGAATTCCGGGTCCTAGTGTATGGATACATCGGCTACCACAAAAACACTAGACTCCATTTACTAAAAAATGAACTCAAGACACTTTTAACCATTTCCTCATTAAAGTTAGACTATTAGTTCTTCTGGTAGAACCGATTTCCCATTGATACCACTTTGTCATGACATGTCCCACGAGGTCCAGACGTGATTACCCCAAGTCCGTCTTCTATAGGCCATGGATTGGTGATTGGCACCTGAAGGCTTTTCCCAAATAGGGAAGGAATTTCCTTAGAGATCATTACACACCTAAAAAAGAAAACTAAAGTAAACAACAAACAAAATTAAGGTATAACCATGAGTGTAAAGTACAACCACAAGTACAACTGTAAACTGAAAATAGTGGGCTAGAATAAAATCCATAGAAAAAGAAAAGAAGGTAAATAGTTGTGGCATCGGCCTTGGAGCTCTACCTGGAGGGTAGTATCTTTAAGTCTAAAGTCGATGACGAGGATCTTGATTTCTTCCATCACACCAACCTCCACCGAGCCCCGAACCACCAATTTCTGCCTTGGAGCATTAGTAGTCTGCACAAGACACACACGTGAAGGATTATCCCGTAAAGGGGTAAGTATAACAAATTAACAAGGGACCTTGAGACCCCTGAAGGACTCTCAGTAATCCACAAAGGAAAACATCAAAAGAAATACAAAAAAGGTAATATCCTAAGCATGATCTAATTTATGAAGCACGAAACAAAAGAGACAGCTCACTCTAACGATATATCTTTAAGGTCACAGGGATAGAGATGACTAGTTTTAAAGCCAAATATTCCTATCCATTGTAACTGTACTACTAACCCATATATGTCACTGTATGCTAACCTGTATTGGTTTCTCTATGCAAATCCATATTGGTCGCTGGTGCTAACCCTTATTGGTCACTGGTGCTGAATCATATTAGTCGTTGGTGTTGATTCGTATTGGTCGCTGGTTGTGACCCGTATTGGCCGTTGGTACAGAGATAGGTATGATTAGTTGTATAGATAGATCATCCCACTCTATATTTTTTGATTCTTCCCTGTATTGGTCTCTCTTCTTCTCCATGTCATAGACAGCCCCTAGATTCCTGCGCAAAGCACGCCTAATCTCCGAATGATTCTGCTCCTCAAGAAATAAGTCATATTTCAACAAGTACAAAGTCACACAAAAATCATACCCAAGGGACCTCCACTTCATAGGGGTCCCAAAGTGATAGAAGGTACATCGATCAGAAGCTTGGTCTGTGAGATATGGGCACTTTTGTAAAAAGGGGCCTATTGGATTCAAGTCTTCCCAACCCAGGTTTCACATAAAACTCCGTCGAAACCCACATAGATTATCTCCAAAGGACCTCTTTGTGACAAGGGACCTTATTCCATAGACTTCACATAATTCCAACAACTAGTCGGTTAGTTACACCACTTTCTATGAAAATGGGGGTGATCGCATCTCGGTACGACCCAACTCCATCGAGGCCACTAGAATATACCAAAGAGACCACTTAAAAAAAGGGGTCCTAACACCACTTATGTCATGTAAAACAGACAACTGGTTTGTCAGTTATGGGAATTAATTTATTCGGGGGCCGGCTGGGTTTGTGCCTGGTCTGACTCGGTCAGGCCAGCCCGATGCAACGGGTCCTAGGGTCTACCTGACCCAGACCAAGTCTGACCCGTTAAGGGTTGGCCCAGTTCACTGGGTCCGGCCCATTGGGGTCAGCCCGACTGGTTCACAGGCCCAGGACGAGGTTGGGATACCCACCGGGTGGGGTATGGCCCACCCACACTGCCCTGCTGGCCACGTGTCTGACGTGTTCAGTGGGCCCACGTCTAGCCCGATCTACCTGATGACTGACGGTTTCTGCAATTGGCCCCACGGACGTGAGGCCATTTCATCCGGCCAGTGGGATGCTGCCCCACCATGTGTAATAGTCATCTAGATGGCCGACCGATCTCCAACTAACTAAGTGCGGCGCGGGGCCGCGCCGCCCCCTCCTACCGTGGCTGCTGCCGCCGGCGACGCCTATGGGGGCCTCCCAAATCCTGTGTGGCTGGCTCGAGCCGGATACCTCTGGCCACTGTAGCATGGAACAACACACCGCCTACCCACCACCCATTGTTGGTTTTCGCTGGCCTCCTCCATGCCCCACCGGCCGCTGTAGGCATGGCGCACCGGTGGTTCTTTCCACATGCCACAAGTCGTGCTTCAGTATTCCTTTCATGGTGTCACAAGTGCCTATGCGCCTCTCGGATCACTTCCACCACTGCGTGACCCCTATCTGTGCCTTTTCGTCACATTTCCCGGCCACTCTTGGGAATCATGAGAACAATAAGATCATCATAGGGTCCGAGCATTGTTCGGATTGGTTCGTGCCCATCGCGTTTGCATTTTAACATGGGGTGTTAACAATAAACAGATAATTTAGATATAACTCATGACTTCTAACCCTGCATAAACCTCCTATGTTAAAGGGAGATTCGCGGATCAACCTATTTGTCGGTTGATCTAGGTTATTTATATAAATCATGAACAGTGAATGATCAATTTTATAAAATCAAAAACCAAAAATCATACTTGGATGAGACATCCTTTGACGACGATCGCTGAAACCTTCTTCATCGTTGTCGTTGGTTCGAGATTCGGTGGTACTTGTCACCGCTCACTGAATCGGGTCTCATCCTCTATGTGGATGTTGTCAGAAGACATCTCCGAAATTCCTTCTCTTGAAGATGTTGTTCCAAAACACTACCCCAAACATTATTTAAATAGGAGGGGGAAGGTGAGTAACAAATTTAGGAATTAATGAGATTCATTAAATGAATTAATGAACCACTTTTTATTTACAACCGTTGAGTTATGCAGTTGATGAGTCAATCCATTAAATGTCTTGACAAGTCACTGGTCCCACCACCACTGCTCATCTGCTGAAAAAAAAAGAAAATAAAATAACAATTACATGTTATTTTACATTTCTTTAAAATGTCCAAAAACTATCTTTTTCTCCCGACCTATTGTGGTTGAAGTGAATCTTCTCTTAAATGAATTCTGGCGATGCGGATTCAACGATGCCTTTAGATTTTTAATTCAAGCACTAGTTCAAAAGATAGAAAATGCCACCCACGCGTTTACTGAATGTACCTTAAAAAAGTTTAGAAATTAATTTCGGGCACCCCAGGACTCAGTATCCTATGCCATCAATTTTCACAGACTCATTATAATACCAAATATTTTAAAAAATACTTGGAATTTTCGGGGTATTTACACATAAATTGACCAAAATATTGATTTTAATTTTTTTTAAAAATTAAAACGTCGTACAAATATATTTTAAAAAAATAGGATAATAATATTAACATTCATAAAAACACTTTTAGAAAATACATATATGCAAGAAGAAAATTTTCCTACCCAATAAAGAATTGTAGTTCTCTTTTCATAAAAACATTTTTTCAATATTTTTTTATAAAAATACAAGAATATGGTACTATTACAAGATAATTTTAGAAATAGCCATATGATATGAAAATAAATTTTGTTTTTTATATAATGATTAAATAATATCCTTTATTTTAAATTAAAACATATAAAATCATGATTAATTTTAAATTGTGGAATAAAACCTTACCATATTCTAAACTTTTAAATTTTAAGCCCTATTAGAGAAATAAATTTAAATGAAAGATTAAATAGAATGGATATAAATATGATCAATATATAACATGTTAAAAATGTTACTATATACACCTTATAAATTATATTTGATGAATAATATTTAAATATGCATCAACGAAGGAAAAAACGAGGTGAAATGAATTATAAAGATTTTATTATTGAATTGAGAATTAATCAATGAAGTTATTATGCATGTCAAATTTAAAACCACACAAAACAATAGGAAATAAAAAATATAATAATAATAGGTTATTAAACACATAATATTATCATATCAAAGGCAATAAAGATGTAATTTAACCCAATTAAAATAATTTGTGTTATAAAATTCCTTACAACATGATAAATTTCAATCCAAATCCCATTGAATGAGATAATTAAAAATGAATCTTAATGTACCATGAAGTCTGAAAAATTACTTATATTACATGTAAAATAAAAATTATATAACCTGTATAAATTAAATTGGTGCATAATATTTAAATATTCCTCAAAGAAAGAAAATGGAGAAGAGGTCTCTTATTGTTTAAGAAATTACTTAGTGTAAAAAACATGAAATATGGAGAGAAATAAGTTGAAGTAAAAATACCCTAAGTAAGAATAATACGATAATTTAAATATTCAATTTTCTTAATATACACCTTTTATAATAAATTTTCTGTATAAATGAACATGTGTATCAAAGAAGGATGTTTTGAGACAAAAACCAAAACCATGAGTCCAGAATTTCCGTGTATGTGCATTATCTCCGGAATGATAAAAATATATAATTTTTTTGTTATTAGTATTTTATGTTTTAATAACTTATAATTAAATATTTGAATTCATTTTTTATGACATATTTAATTACATAATCAATAATGCTAACATCAGTTGTTTTGAGGATGCTTAGTTCATAATTTTAAAACAACATTGGTGTGTTAACTATGGTCAACAGGAAAATTGTACCATAATCTCAATAATAATAACCATGACGTATTTATCATCTTTATAAATCAATTCTGCTTATAAATATACCCAAAAAATACAGTTATGAGAAAGGAAATGTGTTAAAATCATTGAGAGGGTAGGAAGTAGGTAAGCATGAGTAACGTTTCAATTTTTCAAAGATAATAATGGAAAGAATTTAAGTATTATTATATATTTAATGAATATTAATTATATAATTAAAATCATATTAGTTCTCTAAAAACACTTATATATACCATCTAAGCGATATGCTGATGTAAATGAATCACATCGCTACAGGATGCGGTAGTCTGTCGTACACATAAACAATGTTATCATTTTTAATGGATAGTAAGGTAAAATAATTTATGATATATTAATTTAACTGAATGATAGATATTTCAGGAATATAATATATATACTTTAAATAAATCATCACAAATATCCATTATGGTCTATGATGGGAATGGAATTACATCAGTTCCCAATGTGGTAGTCCACGGTACACACAAATGATGGTTTAATTTCACATTTGATAAAAGAGGAGATGGATATAGGTCATTCCATTAACATCATAACTTATAATTATATTTTTTATATGTAATAATTTAATTTATCATTTTTAATAATATTATAAAGATGCATAATAAGAAACAAAAAAATGCACTCGGTTAGCAATGATACTTATTGTTTGGACTCCCTCTTTAGGATTATAAGTAAATCCTTCCAAGATTGACCTTATAATCCAACCTTGTACTTTAATTCATGGGTAGATAAAAATTGAATTTATTTGGGTAGGTATTAGTTGAGACACATGGATTTTTATGTCTGTGAATTAGAGGATAATATATTCCCTTCTATAAATGAGAGGTAGTAATATATATTCAAATATCCACATCCATTCAATAAAGGGAAGTTACTCTCAAGAATAATGGATTGGATGGGTTATATTTTCAATACAAACCTCCAAAATTTATAATAAAACTACTTTTATACATTTTATTCAAAAAACCTCTAAGGTTGTTCACTTTTAACATTCTAGTTTTTTATCATGGTAACTAGTATTGCAAATATTTTTACTATTAATCATGAACCAAAGTTACGTTGAGCTTCTTACCCAATAATAATTATTAATATTCCAAATATTCATTCCATTTTGTCAAATTAAAATCAAATAATTTCCATAATTTAATTTAAAATTAAACCTAAAAAATGTGTTCAAAAATGATTTTTCAGGAAATGAATTTTCCATTCAAAGGATGATCAAACATTAACAATATGACTAGAAGTCATCATTATATGAATTTAAATTAATTTAAATATATGTATAGTCTTATAATTTAAGTTAAATATTTCATTACCATGTTTTATTTTAATTAATTGAAGAGGAAAGTCTTTATACACATAAAAACAACTTACAAAAAAACCTTATTGTTAAACATAAAATTAAACAAACACCAAAATCATGAAAATTGATTATTAAAAATAAATTATCTATATTATTCAAAATAAAAATTTATACATGTCACATTAATAACAAATAATAAATATAATGGATGTTTTAATTTACTTTATTTATTGAAAAGAAAGATATTTTCTGAAAAATATGTAATTTTCAAAAATCGCTGAGAAATCAACCATTTTGGGAAAATCTAAAATTTTCCGACTGGTTTTTTTTAATTTTTTTTTAATTTTTTTAAGAAATAATTTTGTCAAAAATATCTTCATAAAAAATTGTGTTCTTTTTTATTAGGATTTTATCAATACATTTATATCAATTAGGAACCTTATATATATTTAATAAAGTATTTTATACTATCCATACACATTAATTTTGGCAAATAGGTTATATTAGTCATAATTAGAAAATCATATTTCAATGATCATTTAGGCTCGGTGTTTCACGGCGTATACGCTATCAATCAATTTATTCCCCTTTAAAATTATTAGGGTGTTACAATAATCACCAAAAAACATATAATATCACTTTAATTATCACTCACTACAACTGATAATATATTTTATTTAAATTGAATAAAGAGGAAGAATACTATACGTCCATGAAAGGGACTCTAAAATTAAATAATTAATTGGTGGCTTAAATCACAAAAAATAACATCAAATTTGGATAATTAAACCCATTTAAAATCAACCCATAATAGATTATACCGTTATTGAAGAAAATATCTCAATTGAATAAAAGAATTGACTTTTATAAGTGGTATTAAAAAATATAATTAAAAAAATTTCACTCTCATGATTGTGTGAATGGATTAAAACTATTTAATAAAAGTTATTATAGAGATTAATATGAGATGAAACATAATTAAAATAAATGAGATATTATAATTATAAAACAAGGGTGGTTTTATAAAACATAAAAATGGAGAATAGGCATACAAAAACAAACTGATTTCACAATAATACATAAAGAATGTTAAAATAATAGAGCCATATTTTCTCCATAAAGTCCACCTTATATAGAAATTAGTAAAGGATCATGTTGATCCCACCCTTTTAAATTATTATAATTGAATATAGTATTCCAAATAAATGTGGAATGCGAGAATAAAAATGACCTTCCATCATTACTGAGGTTACAAGATGTCACGATCAGCCTTATTAAAGAAGAGGGAAGGGACAACCAACATCAAAACCCTCCCTTCTAGATGATGAAGGAGAGATAATGAGCACCAATTCCTACCTTCTATAGGCCTTGGAGTGGCGAATAGAACCAAGCGTATAGAATGTCACCCAAAATGGAATGCATTACCCTTTTAATTGATTAAGGTCAGGAGATATGATGGTAAATACCAAACAACTCAAAATACCAATAGTAAAAGTAAATCCAAAACTCATTCCCAAATACATGTCCAAAAGTAATGTTGATACAAAATACAATGAAAATTAAAAAGTAATATACAAAAAGTAGAAAATAAACAGAAATAGAAACTATCCCAATGCCCAAGATAGTAAAGTAAAACACAGTCCTAAAAGACCTCTTGGAAACCTGAAAAAAGATTTATATACTTACTGTGAGCATATGATTATACTCAGTGGGGAAACTAAAGCGACGCATGCACAAGTGGGGGAAACATACTAATGTCCCTGTGAAAAAATTGCATAACCTCATGAACCTACCAATGAATACTAACTAGCCCATCCTCACTAAGGAACAATCACCTAAGTAATGCAAGTCCAGAAAAGTATAAGTATAAGCACATCGATATTTAGGTACGCCACACCACTTTCCCACTGGTTAAATGCTCATTCATAATGTATAACATCTTGAAGCATCCTATCTTCTCATACATAGTCCAACTACCACTACCCGCCCGTACACAACTGGTCCTCAAATCCCACACAACCCCGCATGTAGACACATGGCCCACAACAATCACTCATCTCACCTGAAGACACATGTTCCTCATCTCGAAGGCACTTGGAAACACAACCTGTCCTGTAGAAACATATGCCTCTGATCCAAAAAAAACCCTTTCCTGAAGAATCTTAGACCATTGTAAGCCTTAAGACATTACAGGCTGCCTGGATATGCCGAATTGGAACGATTTGAATGATGGTGTGAGGAAGAGGTCAATAACCATACATCCATTCTCCCACTAGGATGTTGGGAAAGACACCCTTCCCCCATGAAATGTAGGTGTTTGGAACATAGTGATCAACAAGGGTGGGGTTCATATAAAAATCACAAGTAATTATAATATATATATATATATAGGTAATCAAACACTCAGCCTAACCTATGGGTTTCCAAACAAACAAACATCCCACTGAAAACCACGCTTGCTGCTACCTATATATGCAAGATGACACAACATCAACAAGGTACTGACACAACCCAACCCCCTTTCCCATTAAACTTTTTTCCATGTGTTAAGTTAGGGGTTTATTTTAATTATTCCATCACTACCAAGAAACTAATATCAAAAACCATATCAAAACAACAAGAAAAACTAAATTGTAGTCCCACTGCAAAAAAACACAAAACCATATTTTAAGTCAACTATACAAACCCCCACTTTTCATAGATACCTATTCAGTTACTTTCAACAATCATTATTCTAAATTATATCAAAAAACCCTTTTCTCGCAACCCATCTCTACAGCCCACTACCCAATAATTCTTAGATGCAGTCCCACTGAATATAAGATCATAAACACATCAAATTACCACTACCTGATGACGCTCTGTGTCGACAACAAAACATAGGCTATTCAGTTTCCTACAAGTTCATCCATTCCAAAATAAATTATTCTATCGAACAGAAATTCTATCACACATCTCCTATACTAACTCTCATATAATTTACACAACCCCGATGTACACACATACCACACTATTCCCCTAGAACCAACTCCTTTGTCCAACCTTGTACCCATAATCATGATCCCAACAGTAGCACCACATAACTCACACAAGGTCACACAATTCAACAGAAAATAGCACTCATCCACACCTATCAACGGGATGTGCATATATTTATATTTAACTAACATAGGTTATTTAATTGCACATAAACATAACTGTGGTGATCACACAATAAGTTTGATCCTGGGGAATCCCTTTATTTATTCGAGTATAAACGATTAATCAGATTTCATGTTACATATGTACATGAAAACATCAAAACAAAATAGGACATCAATAGTATATAATAAGGACCACCAACTATGATGATTTCTAGAAGGCACCTGACCACAAAAAATTATAACTGGAACAAAAATAACCGATAAAAACGACAATCAACAATAACCACTCACTTCCCGTTATTTTATTTATCTGTGTTATCATTTGATCATATTCACCTTTTTTATTTCTATTTTTTAGAAAATTTATCATCCACTTCCCATAACTATTCATTAGTAGATCAGCCCTTCATGATTCCCAATTAATGGGAAGAAAAAGAAAACCCTACTTTTTATGATCAAATAATGATGTTCCTCCTCGCACCAAGAATTGGGGATCACACGAGTCGGATGAAACACCATGAAGGAAGAGTAGAAGGGCTCTATCATAGGTGCGTGACTCGTATAGGGAGGATATTTCTAGATGAACTAAGGGGACACTAAAACCCCCCTAGGAAGGGAAGATCCTGACATTGAAGAGTGAGATCCTATTTTAAAGGAAAAACGGTTTCCAAAAGACATTTTCATAGGATCATGGTTAAGACCATGCAGTTTGAGTATCTCAAATACATGATATATTAGGATATTAACGATATAATTAATATCCTTCAAAATGTCCTTAAAAATTCTCAAAAAAGGTTTGAAACTCAGTTTACATCAAATAAGATGTCAGAGGGGTGAAACTAGGAAAATATCATGAAACTGGAAGAAATTGGCAAAGGGTGAGACCCAATTTAGGCGTGGCAATGTTTTTGTGTGGCACCATCACAGTTCCACCATTATGGTTCCACCATCACTGTGTGTCACCATTGTAGTGCCACAATTATGGATCCAATGTAACGGTGCCATTATAACGGTTACACTATTTCGGTGTGACTGTGAAAGTATGACCATTTCGGGTGATCGTGATGGTGAATACGTGACGGTGCGATTGTGACCAGTGTGAACATGACCAGTTAGACCATGATAGTGCGACTGTTTGGTGGAACCGGGTTTTCAGTAAACTCTCAGGACAAGACACTACAACCCCCACGAACACCCCAAACACTGGATTTTATCAGAGGAAAGGCTTGAGAAAAAATTCCGGGTCATTACATCAGATACCTGTCAAACTATTCTAATTTATGGGAATTCTAAAATCAACTGAGGAGGAAGAGGGGTTGGAAAAACCACCCTATAAGATACATCTCAGGGACAAACCACACATATTTTTTTTAATACAAGGAGATAAAAACTCAATATACAAGAAAACCTCTTTGACATCTTTCTCATGAACAACTAGGGAGACACTAAGGCTCCACAACCCCAATCAATCACACAAACACCAATGGTCACACTATCCAGTCACATGGATTAGGGAGCTCCTTCTTCCCTATCAAGAAACTATCTTCTTTGGGTGAAAATGAATCGCCTTCACGGGTTTAATCACATCCACATTAATACATTTTTATCTGTGATTAGGTCCTCCCTTCCCAAACATCAGGACTTTTCAGAAACGTTTTTAATGGAACTAATAATCTCACAGTAAACAAGATCGAGAATTACATCACAAGAAAAGAACAAAATCCAAAAATAGAATAAAACTCAAAATAGATCTGGGTAAAGAGAACACATATATTTTTCCCATACCAAGTACTCTCCTTGAGGACACCATGACTCTATAACATATAAACAAAAGGAATGATCCACCCATAAATCACTTTCTCCTTACAATTCATGATTCTTACTGGACACTCCACAAATATCACGTCATCCTTGACATCCAACTCCCCCAGTCTAGGATGTGGGTTTCATCAGGTAGATTCCAAAAAAGTTTAGAGACATGGAAGATTTCATAGATATTATCCAACTATGGTGGAAATTCTAGCTGATATTCCACCTTGAAAACTTATCACTATACTTTGAAACGTCTGATGAACCTGGGAGAAAGCTTTCTCTCTCTACAAAACCTATGTTATCTACACCGAGGAAAGACTTTTAAGAACACATGGTCTTGAACATTGAACTCTAAAGGACTCCTCCTATGATCAATATATGAATTCTTCTAGTCTTGAGCCATCTTCATCCTCTCATGCATAAGTTGAACCTTATCTGTTGTGCTCTGCACCACCTCTGGGCCAAAAACACATGCCTCTCTATCCTCAGTCCAACACATGGGTGAATGACATGGCCATCCATATAATGCTTTGAATCATTCCATTCCAATAGTAGAGTGATGGTTATTATTGTAAGAAAGGTCTACTAGGGGAATGTGTCGTATCCATGATCCTCCAATGTTTAATTCACATGCTCATAACATATCCTCCAATGACTTTATTGTCCTCTTCATCTTCCAATCCTTCTGATGGTGTAAATAAGTGCTAAGGTGTAACTGAGTGCTAAAAAAAATATGCAATCCATTCCATACATGTGAGGTAAACCGTGCATCTCGATTCGAGATGATGAATCTTGGAAATCAATGCATCCACAACACTTCACCCACATAATTCTATGCTAAGACATCTAGTGCGCTTGACTTATTGATTTCCAGGAAGTGATCTGATTTCAGCAATTGATCCACCACTACCCAGATAGTATCACAACCTCATATGGCCCAGTTTATCCCTATGATGAAATCCATCGAGCTGTCATCCCACATCCACTCGGGGACATCTAAAGGCTGAAATAGAATATTGGGAACATAATGTTTTTCTTTTACCTTCTGACACACAAGGCACTCTTCCACAAACTCTACCACTTCCCAATTCACCAGGGGGTACCAAAAATGTTCTCGCATGCCTCAGTACATCTTGGAAACTACTAGTTGTACCACCAGAGGTGAGTTATTGAACTCAAAGGGAACTCACTCATGCATTGTTTCATAGACAAATAGCTTCCCACAAAAAAACATCAGATTCTGATTATCTTCCAACCATCCCTCTGGAGCATCACCTTGGTCACCACGATCACAAATCACTTCAGTCTCTAGGTCTTCCCACTGAGACTCCTCCACCAACCGCACCACGGGAGACTGTACTGTCATCTAGAACTGAAATACCCTTCCAATGCCTTCTCTCACATCCACACACGAAGTAGACAACTACTATATTTACTTCCAATAATCTATGGACTCTCTAACTACCTCGTTGAGCGACTTACTACTCAAATAATCATCCACAACATTCACCTCTCCTGAGGTGTAAGAGATAGAAAAGTTGTACTCCTAGAGAAACACCATCTTTCTCCATTGCCACATGTTTAGGTCTCACTAGGAAAAAATATACCTAAAGCTCGTGTTATCTGTGAAGACCACAAACCATTCCCTAATGAGGTAATGTCTCCACAACATTAGTGCGAACACATCCACTACAAGTTTTAGGTCATGGGTGGCATAGTTATGCTCAAAAATATGCAACTACCTAGACCTGTAAGAGATCATATCCCACTACTACATCAGCTCGCACCCCAAGCCTAGACTAAAAGCAACATAGAACACCCCTCCCATTACCCCTTCCCCTAGAAACCTCAACACTGGAGCACTAACTAACTTCCCTTTCAGATAGCTGAAGGCTACCTGACATAGCTCACTCCATGTGAAGGCCTTCCACTTCATAGTCGAATCTATAAATTGAGATGAAATTCAAGATAAGTCAGGTATAAACCTACAATAATAGCCTACCAGGCCCAGGAATCTATAGACCTCCACCACAACCTTGGGTTATTCCCATGAAACAACCGCTTAGAGCTTTGACGGGTCCACTTTTATCCCTTGTTGGGACACCACATGTCCATGGAAGTTCACCTCTCATGTCCAGAACACTCACTTGGACAAAATTCTATTGAGATAGTGGGGCTGGAGGTCCTATAATATAGTACTCATATTCTTGAAATGATCATACTCTGACCTTATGTAGATGAGGATTTTGTCGATGAAAATGATGATGAACTGGTCATAATACGTATGGAAAACAGAGTCCATGAGACCCATGAACACAACTGGTGTATTCATGACACCGAAGGGAGTGACCAAGAACTCGAAGTTCTCATACATGCACCTGAAACAAGAATTAAGGATTTCACCCTTATTTACCCTCAACTAGTGATATCTAGACCACATGTCGATATTAGAGAACCAGCCTTCTCCCTTAAATTGGTTAAAAAGATTGTTGATCCTTGTAAGGGGTAACAGTTCTTTACCGTCACCTGATTCAGCCTCCAATAGTCTATACACAATATTAGACCATTTATCCCCTTATTCGCAAACAAGAACATAACACCCCATAGAGACACACTTGGTTAGATAAAAAACTTCTTCCTCAGGTCTTCAAACGGAATCTGCTACTCCCACATCTCATATGGATCATCCAACATGGATCCATTAAAATCAGACAAGCACCAGGATGGAAGTCGATTCTGAACTCAACATCGCGTCGTTGGGTTATAACTAAAAAATCTTTGGGGAAGACATCCAAGAAGTCACTAACAACCCTTGGAACATCCACCATATCTGGATATAGTGAGTCCACTAATAGCTCGACCCACAAGGAAGGAAGAGTCTCCACACATCGGCTGCCCTTACAATAACTCTTCTCAACAACAAAAGCTATTTGATGGTAACCCACATATGAAAATGAGGCTTTTCTCTAGAATTATTCAATAATAGAGTGAACATAACAAAACCATTCAATTTATAGGATAACCTCATATAGTTTCATTGGTAGTAAAAGAAGATCTCCACCATAATGATGTGTCCCCAACATCATTCTACATCTTTGACAAACATCAAACTGACTGGTCTGACCTCCAACTGGCATACTCAACACCAGGGGAATGTGAATTATCTCTTCATCTAGTCCTAGAGCATGGGATAGTCCGAGTGAAAAAATGGAGTGTGAGGATTATGAATCAAACAATGAACAACCAAGAGTACTAAACAGAATGATCATATCTTGAGTAACCTCTAGCCCAGCTAGAATCACTTCATATGTAGTGTGCAACTCCTCACTCCCAACACCTCTACCTCTCATTTATCGACCTCCTCCCCAACCACGCCCTGATCAAGGTACCTAAGGAGCGGCATAGGGTTGGCCTACCCCAGCACCGTTTACCCATAGTGGAGTGGGAGCTCGCTGCCCCAAAATCCTGAAGGGCCTGTCCGGAAACAGCTACTGCTGAGGTGTGTGGTGAGATTACCCACCCACACTGTATGATGATCGAGTTGGGAAGTAGTATCGATGATGTCCAAGTGATCCAAAAATAATTCACCTTATTCCGAGGACCATAAGGAAAGGATTATGTCCTATTTATCAAAACTAGAATTGATAAGGCCTAGTTACCACTAGATGAAATTTGGAAGTATCTGACATTGGAGAACTACTTCTGACAGCCTTCCTCTTTGAGAAACTTTGAAGGCACCCATCTTGCGGCGCACCTCCCAGTGAGTGAATCCTTTCCACTACTTTATACTTCTCTTGAACCTCTAGATAGATTGGTAGGGTGTAAGGAGTAACAAAATACTGAAGAGAAGGTCTAAGTGCCTCCTCTAAGAATCTCGCTCAGGACCCCTCATCTTGGAAGAGATCTTTTTCAAAGGTCAGGAGGTCCTTGAACTTGATCCCTAGTTCCATTACCGATATACTTCTCTGTTTAAGGGATACTAGCTCCTAAAAATTCTCAACCTTTGTCATGGAAGAAAGTAATTCCACCCAGAACTCCCTTTCAAAGTCATCCCATAAAACCTTGGTCTCCTTCCTCTACCTGAGGTAAATATTCCACCACTGATGCACTTATCCCCTCATCTGGATCACCACCAGAGGAACCCAATACTCTTTTTGATCTCAGATAAAGCTAAAACTGATCACCATATCCTCGATCCAACCTTCCGTTTCCATGTTTGAGATTCTTCCCTCGTACTTCCCCAGAGTCTACTACTAGAAGGAACAAAGTGTCTTCTCCCAATCGTCATTTTCCTCCCCTTGATGGGCCCTTCACTGATCTACCATGTCAACTTGTTGGCCCTCAACTGCTCAAAACACGTGTGGATGACGTCTGGGTTCCATAGATGAAATGGTAAACAAGGAACTCCTCAGCCAGAGAAGTGTGAAAAAATTCTCTTTAAATTGGTTTTCACTCTCGATTTATTGAAATTCCCAAAAAATAGAATACATACAAGAAAAAAAGTCATTATGATGCGTGTTCCTATCCTATGGTTCATTCCCTACAATCATTGTAGCCTTACTTGGTCATTTAGTAGGTTCGTAGTCTTTTCCTTAGATCACAAGGGGGGCTAAAATCATGTGTCCTAGATGGTCTTCCCTAGTCTATCTCACACATCACCACTTCCTAACACCATTTCCATATCATCCCATGTAATCCTCGCTATTACTAACTCCTAACTCCACCCAATATCTTAACAACCATCTATTGATACAATTATATCATGAACCACTTTCATCAAGATGAGGGAAGGGACAAAAAACTGCCAGACCCTATTTTCTTCAAGATGAAAGAGAGATAATGACCCCTGAGTCCCACCTTCAATAGGCCCCAGAGTTGAGAATAGAACCAAGGGTATCCAATCACACACAAAAATGGAAGGAATTACCCTTTTTATCGAAAATTATCTAGATATAAGATGGTAAATCCCAAACAACTCCATATACCAAACGTAAAAGTACATCTAAAATCCATTCCCACATACATGTCCAAAAGTAAATCATATACAAAGTACAATGAAAATTACAAATAAGTACCAAAAAGAGAATCTAAGAAGCAAAAGAAACTATCCCAACACAAGAGCTAGTAAATTCGAATATGGTCCACAATGTCCTCACAAAAACCTAAAAATATTTTTACATACGTAGGGTGAGCATATGAGTATACGTAGTAGGGAAATTAAAGCTACCCATGGACAAGTGGGGGAAACATAATAAGGCCCCTATGAGAAAATAGAAGAACCTCATGAACATACCAAGGAATACTAACCATACCAACCTCACCAAGGCATAGTCACCCATTTAACTCAAGTCAAGTCAATTTGTAGTATAAGCACATCGATATTTAGGTACCCCGCACCACATTCCCACTAGTTAACTACTCATTACTAATGGATAATGTCTTAATGCCACCTCTCTTACCATACATAGTACCACTGCCACAACCCACACACACACACACCTGGACCTCAAACCACACACAATCCTACCCACATACACTTTTCCACAATAACCACACCCCGAAGACACCTGAGCCTCATCCCTAAGACACTTAGGAACACTACCTGGCATGTAGACACATAGGCCTCTCATCTAAAACAAACCCATTCCCAAATAATCATATACTATGGTAAGGCACAATCCATTATAGAAATCCTAAATACACCCGAGCAACAAGATCCAGAAGTGGGTGAGAGGAAGTTTCTAGTAACCAGCCATCCATCACCCCACCGAGATGTTGGGGAAGACACCCTTCCCCATGAAATGGAGGTGTTTTGAACATAGTGATCATCAAGGATAGGTGCGTATAGAAATCACAAGGAACTACAATATATATATATATATATAAATGTATGAAAACTCTCATCCCAACCTATGGGTTTCCAAACTAACAGCCAACCCACTCAAAACCACGCTTTCTACTTCCTCTACATGCAAGACCACACAACACCCACAAGGTACAAAAAGAACCTAACCCCTTCACATTAAAATGTCTAACATATGTTAATCTAGGGTTTAATTTAAATTATTCTAAAACTACTTGGAAACTACAAGCCATACCCATATCAATACAACAAGCAAAAGAAAACTGTAGTCCCACTGCATGACAGCACAAAACCAAATTTATATTCCACTACACAAACCCCCAATCTTTATAGACACATATTCAGTGTTTTCAAATAATAATTCCTCAAAATTATACCACAAAAAAATTTTCTCACAACCATCTTCGTAGCCTACTACCAAAAAATTCCCAGATGCAGTCCCACTGTATATAAGCTCATAACCACACAACAGTCCAACTGCCCGACATCACTCTACGACCACAACACAACATAGGCAGTTCAGCTTCCTAGATGTTCATCAATTAAAAAAAATAAATCTCTTGGACTAATATTCTATCACACCTATCTTATACCAACTCACATATAAGGCCCCCATCCCCT